>VCAZ01000150.1:345000-945000 GCA_005784505.1 Bagarius yarrelli | reverse complement strand
ATTACTGCACTTTTTTTGTATGAGCATTTTTAGTTACTCCATAATTCTGAAGTAAAACATTGTCACAGAGCACCTTGCCTAACTGTCACTCACAGAACCCTTTATTTACCTGGCTTTCGAGAAGTGATAGCGCAGTGGATAAGGTGTTGGACTGCTAATTGGAAGATCCGGGTTCGATTCCCACCACCACCAGGCTGCCACCACTGGGCCCCTGAGCAAGGTCCTGAACCCCCAAATGCTCAATTGCATGAATGAGATAAAATGTAAGTCGGTCTTACCGACTTAGGGAGGGGAAGTGGTGGCTAACGGTTAAGGTGTTGGACTACCAAAACCTGAAGATGTGGGCTCGATTCCCACCACCGCTGGGCCCCCAAACAAGGCCCTTAACCCTCAATTGCCTAGTTGTATATATGAGATAAATGTAAGTGACTTTGGATAAGGACAATATGCCATAAACATATATGATGAAGTTTATTTCCAAAACTTGCGATGCAACAGATTTTTTGTGGGTTTTTTTTGCAGAAAACTATTTTAAATGGCCAACTGCAATTACTGAATTCTTTACAATCAGTGAAGACGTAAATGTAATTATTTTTTATGCCGCTTTTGTTCAGTAGATGTGAATTAAAAAGAGACTTGGCTGGATGTATGTGTGTTGATACATACATCCTGTGGTAATTAAAAAAATGCAAGCCATCATAAACATCAACTTTGCTTGGTTTGCGTTCGTTTCTGTCATCACAAAATCCTGAAATGACTGTTCAATAGTACACATACAGGACTTATATTTCTACAGTTGTTTTTGGCTAAGCTAAGAGGTTCTCAGCAGCGGTTCTAGAAACCCACTGACTTACACTCTCTTAAAAAAAAAAAGTTTCCCAAGGATGATTATCGGTCCATGCTTTCTAAAGAGGTCCTATTTGGAAGCGTTTTTGAAACAAAATCCCTTCCCTGAGGATTTTCCCCCAGGGCTACAAACTGAAAAACTTTTTAGAGTGCTACTAGGAACCTTTTTTCAAAGTGTACACTTACTTCTAAGTTCCCTCTGACCTCATCAGGCATGGTTCAGTTCCTAAGGGAGTTGATAATGAGCTGATGAATTGGTTGTGAGATAAACACACGGTGGCCCAGAGATTAAAGTCCTGTGTTAGTGACTGGTAGACTGTGAAGTCAAATCCCATGAGTTCCAGTGTTGAGCCCTTAACCCTCAAGTGCTCGACCATATGCTCAGACTGCATTCTAGATCACTTTTAAGTGGCTTCGGATAAAAGTGTCTGCCGAGTGAATAAATGTAGACGTTGGAAGCGGGGTTAAAAAAAAAAAAACCTTGAAACTCTGCAGATCTGTCTGTATGCCCTGAGTTGGGAACATGTTCTAAAGGATACATGGTGAATTATGTGGTTTGGTGGCAATTATGCGATAAAGACTATGGACCAATGACCAAAAAAACACCAAAGAGTAAAAGGAAAGAGTTTTTTTAAGATGCTAAATTTAACATGGTAAAGGTTAGGTTTCTGAAACGCTCAGGTTTCCTAAGGTTAAGCATGGGGCAGAAACAGGTAAATATCACCGCACAAGAAAATCCCCCACTCTTCATCTGATCAATGAAAAAGCAAGAAAAACAGCTCGAAAAACAAACAAGTGCTTTTAGAACGCTTTCTTAGACAGCTTTCAGTCCTCGACATTCTCTGATGTCGGTGATACTTGATTAAAGTCTGCAAATTTCAATCTCTTCTCTCTTGTCTACGGACGTTACCATGGAAACAAAGTGCATATCGCGGTCTATAAGAGGTTAAGAGGGAAATAACTTCAGTTCGTGCTGGAAGGTTAAAATAAAACGGCAGCAGGACACCTGTTCATTCAAAAGAAAAGTGTCTGTACTGGCTTGTCTGTGTGAATGAAGGGGGATGAAATTTATGGTTTCTATTTATAACAGTAAAAATGGGCTAAGTTAAAGCTAACCTCAGAGGAAGTTCACAGTCTGAATGAATGAATGTGGTGTATTCATTAGAACGCACACGTTGGGAGATACAGAAAAACTGGTTGGGGAAAAATCTGAAGGTTTTTTTGTTTGTTTTTTTTTTTTTTTTTTTTTTTTTTTTTAAAGTTGCTGACACACACTGACAATTTCAGTTAACATGTACTTAAGAAGAGGAAATGCTACAGGATGTGAAAGATGTGCACTTGTTTTTGCCTGATATAAATTTATCGAGACATTAGTAGACTGTAGATTTTTTTCTTGACTATGTGTATTTTTTATTGTACATACTTTTATATATCTATATAGATATATCTATATACATACATATAGATAGATAGATAGATATATCTATAGATAGAGACATATTGCGATATATATATATATATACCGCACAGTATGTCACAGAAGTGAGTACACCCCTTACATTTCTTCTAAAGAAATGAAACTCTGCTGCAATGTAAAGTAGTGAATGTACAGCTTGTGTAACAGTGTAAATTTGCTGTCCCATCAAAAAAAACCTCAACACACAGCCATTAATGTCTAAACCCTTGGCAACAAGTGAGTACACCCCTAAAAGGAAATGTCCAAATTGGGTCCAAGTAGCCATTTTCCCTTCCTGTTGTCATGAAACTCGTTAGTGTTACAGGGTTGCAGGTGTGTTAAATTTGGTGTTATTGCTCTCACTCTCTCATACTGGTCAGTGGAAGTTCAGCATGGCACCTCATGGCAAAGAACTCTCTGAGGATCTGAAAAAAAGAATTGTTGCTCTATATAAAGATGGCCTAGGCCACAAGAAGATTGCCAAGACCCTGAAACTGAGCTGTAGCACGGTGGCCAAGACCATACAGCGATTTAACAGGACAGGTTGCACTCGGGACAGGCCTCGCCATGGTCGACCAAAGAATTTGAGTGCATGTGCTCAGCGTCATATCCAGAGGTTGTCTTTGAGAAATAGACGTATGAGTGCTGCCAGTGTTGCTGCAGAGGTTGAAGGGGTGGGGGGTAGGTCTGTCAGTGCTCAGACCATACGCCGCACACTGGTCTACATGGCTGTCGTCCCAGAAGGAAGCCTCTTCTAAAGATGATGCACAAGAAAGCCCGCAAACAGTTTGCTGAAGACAAGCAGGCTAAGGACACGGATTACTTGGACCATGTCCTGTGGTCTGATGAGACCAAGATAAACTTGTTTGTTTCAGATGGTTTTAAGTGTGTGTGGCAGAAACCAGGTGAGGAAGTACAAAGACAAGTGTGTCTTGCCACTGGTGGTGGGAGTGTCATGGTCTGGGGCTGCATGAGTCCACCGGCACTGGGGAGCTACACTTCACTGAGGGAACCATGAATGCCAACATGTACTGTGACATACTGAAGCAGAGCATGATCCCCTCCCTTCGGAGACTGGGCCGCAGGGCAGTATTCCAACATGATAACGACCCCAAACACACCTCCAAGACGACCACTGCCTTGCTAAAGATGCTGAGGGTAAAGGTGATGGACTGGCCAAGCATCTCTCCAGACTTAAGCCCTATTGAGCATCTGTGGGGCATCCTCAAACGGAAAGTGGAGGAAAGCAAGGTCTCCAACATCCATGTTGTCATGGAGGAGTGGAAGAGGATTCCAGTGTCAACCTGTGAAGCTCTGGTGAACGCCATGTCCAAGACGGTTAAGGCAGTGCTGGAAAATAATGGTGGCCATACAAAATATTGACCCTTTTGACCCAATTTGGACATTACCTCTTAAGGGTGTTCTCACTTTTGTTGCCAGGGGTTTAGACATTAATGGCTGCGTGTTGAGTTTTTTTGACGGGACAGCAAATTTACACTGTTACACAAGCTGTACATTCACTACTTTACTTTACTTCATTTCTTTAGTGTTTTCACACAAAAAGATATAATCAATATTTACAAGAAATGTAAGGGGTGTACTCACTTCTGTGACATACTGAATATACACACACAGTATGTTTATTATAATGTGACTAAACAGTTAGTTTATACATGTAATTTAATTATACCTAAAATATCAGTTTATCTCTTATACATAGAAAACGTCCTATCCTATATATTATTTATAATCCTTGTTTTTTTTTTCGTTTTTTTTTTCTGTGCTTCAAAGCATATTCTCATTAGCAGTGTTGCCACCTCTGGATAAGAGCATCTGGAAAATTCTTTTAATGTATATGAAAAATTCCCAGGGATTAGATACAGAGAAACGATACTGTTTTTAACACATTTAATGATTTTTTTTCTTTGTTTGAAAAATAAGAAGTAGATGAAGGACTTTCCACTACTGTAAATCTTTCTATCCATCCGTCTAGTATAAAGGCAAAACATTTTAGTTTATTAATTTTTTTTTTATCAAGAAATAGAAAGTCAGACACCTTAGAAGGAGTAATAAACAGTAACAAAAAAAAAATCACACATAGGAAGACTTTTTCTTCAAATTAACCCTTTCAAGTCCTAGCTAGTTTTTCTTCAATGTTTAAATATAAACGTTTTCTTCCTTAAAAAGAGGAACAGGATGCAAAGACGGCACCGTGCCTCATTTCTCATGAGATTAAATTTGTACTATAACCAACAGCTAGCGTTGTAAAGTAAAAAAAAAGCCATTTTATAGTATTTATATATAAAAAAAAACATTCACGTTCTTTGAAATACAACATGATTAGAAATACCATGAAGATCCAATTTCGACTTCTCTGCCTACTAAAACTAATTTTTGCAAACACATCTTATAGAGATGCATCAGTCTTTATTTGTCAACTGAAGCCAAATGATCAGCACGGAACCATCCAGTACTATGTACTACTATAAACTCTGCAAAATAATGAATCAGTATGTGAAAAATTTAAATAACTGAGTCAGCGGCACGACTCGCAGGTTTGTGGAACAGAACTGATATTCACAAATCTTGAAACACACTGGACTGTATATACTAACAGTGTTTCTTTATCCCCATCCTAAACTCATACTGTATATAAATTCTACATAATAAATAAATAAAAAGCCTTTTAGCAGATTAAGTGCAAAATAAAGTATAGAAAAAAAAGTGCTGACACTATTGCATAATAGTGCGCACACCACACACACACACACACACTCTTATGCACATTAGGTCATAGATTTATTCCCCTTCTAAGAATACAGGTTTTTTTTCTATTGACACACACTGTTGTTTTAATTCTTCACACACTTTTTTTAGAGATCAGATGGCATTTCGAAGGAATTGCATAATAGTGAACCAACACACACACACACACACACACACTTATATGCACACACAAATACAGACCACTTTAGAAATCCGTGCCCTACCTTGTTGTTCCCAGATGAACACAACGGTCTGGTCTGATGCTGCACCAGAAGAAAGTGCATAGAGTTTTGATGCAGACGTGCACACTAACCGTTATCTTTCATTCCTCCTACTCTCTCTCTCTCTCTCTTTCTCTATTTCCTTCACTCACTGTCTCTTCCTCTCTCTCTCTTTCCCTTTCTCTCTCTCTCTTTCTTTTGCTCTCTCACTCTCTCCCACTCTCCTCTCTCAGCTCACACTATCCAACACCTCTCAGCTTGTGCCCTTTCTCTCTCTCTCTCTTTCTCTTTCTCTCTGTCTATTTCTCTCTCTCTCTCTCTCGCTCGCTTTTTCCTTGGCTCTCTCTCTCCCCTCCATCATCCCTCCCTATTGCTCTCTCCATCATTGCAAACCATATATTAATAAACATTAATGCCGTTTCACTGGTAGTGGGCGAAAAGCTGTATCTGGTGTCCATTATGTCCAGGGTTTATTGCGTAACAAAAGTGTGTGTGTGATGCATACATAACCGTAGATTTTCCTCATCATCGTTTTAATACTTAACAGATTTATCTAGCATAATCGCACATTAACGAGGCCAGTGTTGTTTAGCGACCGAACTAAAATGTCAAACGCATCGTAACACATGGTTCAATAACCAGAGATCAAAGTGTGTTACTCCTAACTTTACATTGTGCAATTTAGCTTGTGTGACTGAAGTAAAGCCCCCACACACACACAGACATGAAAAGGGATTCTCTGTTTGAGTCATATCTCTGCCCCCACACACATACACACACAAACTAAACCACTCAATGTAAAATGAGGTGTCTCCAAAGTGCTCGCATATGTGTGTGTCCGTGTGTTTGTGACATTTAAGTCTAATGCTGATAGCTGATGTTTTGCAGTGTGCCCACACAGTTTTTTAACAGCTGTGGTAAACTGTCTGGCTGGTCCCGGGTACAAATTCTGCAGAGCTTTATTTTGCATTGATTAAGTCTACATGAATATTAATCTCCGATGTAACTGCTCAGTTTTAGTTCTGTGTTATTCCTAAATAAATGCTGAAATCAATGTCCTATTGCAGGTCATGCACATTACCAAGGAGACCAGCAAAGTGTGTATGTGTGCTTAGGTGTGTATCTGTATGTGGGTGTGTGAGAATAAATGTTATGTCAGCAAAGCAGACAGGGTTGAGCAAGATACTTTAAAAACAAAATAATTTTATTTTTAATATTCAATATTTTGTCCTAAGTTGTGTCTGAATGTGCTATACAAATAAGTTAAACATAAAATTTAGGAAAGTTTATTACGGAAAAAAATGACTTATGGCTACATTATAAGGCACTGAATCCATTTTATTGACATTTTATTGATCTATCTATCTATCTATCTATCTATCTATCTAAATATACGTTCATACATATGTGTAAACATAAAATTTACCTCAGAGGCCTGCAAAAAAATAAACAACATGCTACATGATAGGACACTGAAACCCCTGTGACTAAGTTAAAAGAGTTCTTAATATATATTTATATATTATTAATATATTTAACACAAAAACCACACAATAACCAGTTAATTGATTTGGATCTTATGTCACTAATATGGATTCCTTAAGCAATAAACAAAACTAGTTTTATTTGCCATGCTAATTATACTGACTGGGATAAAGCAGTTTCTATAGATAAAAATATAAATAAGCTTATTAGCATTTATAAGAAATAATCAACAGGCTTATGTTAAGTTTCACCTTTAAACACTTATTAACTAAACATATTTCTAAAAATAACAAAAAAAAAACCCAAAAAACCGTACATGTAGTTTAACACTCCATGTAAAAGCTACATATGTAGGCTGATCTATGCTACAGCTAAGACACAAGTCATTTTGCACAGCTAAAGTAAAGCACTTTGAGGAACATAAGACTTTGTGTAGAAACTAATAATATTTTAGGCAGACATTTTGGCCTAAATAAGCAAAAACTATTGCTTAGTTTATCTTCTTATTTGTAACTAAACTGCTATAAAACAACACAACAGTCAACTACACTACATACAATACATTTACTCAACATTATAGAGACATTGCAGGTTAAAAAGCTACAAGTGTCTTGGATTTAGATATATATTAGTTATTTCGTGTCAATACCCAAATGAAATTAAAGGCAATATTAAATCTATAATGCAAATATCAGACAAAATGCAAACACTTTTCTTTTATCATGGTTTGTGTGCTTGTGCTTGTGCGTAGTGTTAATAAGAAAAAAAAACACAACCCCCGAATGGTCAGCACCACACAGATAATGCAGTGTTATTTAACACCCACCTGAACACACTGCATACTATCAGAAAGAAATCAGTCATTTGCATTCGTTTCATAAAATCTACAAAAACAACAATTACTAGTCCTGGTCTTTATACTGGATTCGGTACCAAGAACTTAGTAGTAGTCATTAACCTTAAGTTAACTGTATATAACTATATATACACATGAAAAAAAATCAAAGTATATAAGTAAATATATATATATATATATATATATATATATATATATATATATATATATATATATATATATATATATATATTAGTATTTATAGACCCATATTGCAAGCTAAGATTTTGGTGATTATTATTAACAGAGAATTTCTATTAAATTCGATTCCTTATCCGAAAATAAGCTATTTAGATTAGTTTACTTTAAATACAGTGTAAAACTAGGAAATCACAACTCACATCATCAAAGTTATTTTATAATTTAGAAATGTCTAATTTTAAATAAACTGTATGTTAAAACCTCAATAATAGTCTAAAACATAGCAACAATAAAGAACTTTTAAAGCTTTGTTATTGTTTATATAATTAAATTATGTTTTTTGAAAAATAAAATCAATAAAACGCAATAAAAGCCGTATGGCGGCTTAGTGGTTAGCACTGTTGCCTTACCGCAAGAAGGTCCCAGGTTCGATTTCCAGGCAGGGGTCTTTCTGTGTGGAGTTTGCATGTTCTCCCCATGCTTGTGTGGGTTTACTCCGGGTTCTACGGTTTCCTCCTACAGTCGAAAAACATGTATGTTAAGTTGATTTGGCCATTTAAATTGCCCATAGGAGTGAGTGAGTGTGTGTGTGGCCCTGTGCTGGACTGGCGACCTGTCCAGGGTGTACCCCTCCTGCCTTTTTTCCCTTTCAGAGACAGACAGGATAGACCCTGTGACCCCGAATTAGGAAATAATCTGGAAAAATTTTTCCCTACACAGAGGATGCAATTAATTGTTTTCACCAGCAGATGGAGATATAAACAGCGGCTTGGAATAACCTTAGTGAAACCCAGAAAGAAAACAGTATATACATTTTAAAAAAGAACAGAAAGGTCGATATTTAAAGAAAAATCCAACAACCTTTATTTATGAAGCATATTATTAAACTAGATTCTTATTATGCTTACAAAAATGAAAATTTAAGCACTAGGATTTTTAATATTGAAGGAACAGGCCTGAGTAGGAACGTTGCATAATTATATATACATTTATTTATTTATTCATTAATTTATTTATGTTCTATAGCCGCCTTATTCCCTAATTTAGGGTCAAAGGGATCTGCTGGAGTCTAGCCGTCTCTGAAAGGGTGAAAGGCAGGAGGGGTAACACCCTGGACAGGTCACCAGTCCATCACAGGGCCACACACTCACACTTACTCCTATGGGCGATTTAGATTCACCAATCAACCTAACGTACATGTTTTTGGACCGTGGGAGGAAATCTATAAAGTGATTATTCAGTGTTATAGATTATATTTATAAAGTGATTATGCAGTGTTATTTTATATCAACTGATATAAAGCAGCAAGTCAGTATTAACTGGTCTGCACCTACGGTATGTACAGTAAGGTAATGCAATTCAAAAAGAAATAAATACATACAGATTGAAAAGATCATTTGAGTTGCTTTGGTATAAAAAAAAAAATACATATTTCAGTTTCAGAATAAAAAGGCGTGTAATTTTCTGTACTAGATACCGTTTAGTGGAAAATGTCACCACATGAAGGAGTTTCAAAGACCACATGAATAAAGTTAAGACACTGTGTAGGTGAAGGCATGATAAGAGTCTGGTTTCTGATCTTGCAATGTTTATAAGCATGAAAAAAAAGTTGGGTTTTAAAGGTTAATTCACAGCACGGATGTTTTTTTTTTTTTTTGGTTTTTTTTTTTTTTATTATGAGTAAGCCTGCTTCCGGTCACGGTTACACACAGAAAAGCAGGCCATGTTTTTAAAACTTACACCTTTCTTTTCCTGTTACATAACTTCTTCCTGCCCCTTTTCCTCGATCTTTTCTTATTTGGTTTTGTCTCAGCTGCACGAGAGAGAAAGAGAGAGTGAGAGAGAGAGAGAGAGAGAGAGAGAGAGAGAGAGAGCTCCCCTATGAATAACCACATGGTACGCTCCACTGGCCTAAGCCCTCTGTCTTCATTCTCCTAAGTTAGACTGTGTGTGTGTGTATGTGTGTGTGACAGGGATGGAAGGTTGAGCTTTAATATCTGTGGCAGTATATCAGCATGGTTACTGAAAGAGTGAGAGAGATTAGAGAAAATGGTATGCTGGATTGATGCTTTGCATATAATCTAACTTGAGATCCTGTCCTGTGTGAGGCTTCTGTGTGTGTGTGTGTGTGTGTGTGTGTGAAAACACAGGAATCATGAGCTCAAAAGGAGCAAATCTTCACAACAAGCGCCAGCCTTGTAAGTATAACCCTCACTTTTCAATGATTTAAAAAAAAATGACCGTATCTGTATTGTAATATTTATTATAGAAAAGTGATAAAGTGATACAAATATCCAAATACTAAAATTAGCTCATAATAATTTGAGTTATATTTATTATAAATTCTATATTCGGTGTGTAACATTGTGTTTCAATATAATTAAAGAAAATGCACAGATTTTATTATGTACATTTTACAGTTAGATGTTTATACACTAATCTAATGTTGTATGTTGTTCCTAACAGAATATTCAATATTTATATTATTAAAAAGCTTGATATCACTGCCAGTACGCCATTATGGGAATTGGTTAGTGGACTGTGCTGCGTTCAGTCACATGACTAAGACTGAGTCTAAGTAATGTTGTTTAAAGGTTTCTATTTTTGTAAATACGGTTTAATATTTATTTAATAATGTATTTAATATTTATATATATTTTTGGAAATTAACATAGTAGAACCCATAAAATTGCCAT
Organism: Bagarius yarrelli; assembly: GCA_005784505.1. Classification (NCBI taxonomy): domain Eukaryota; kingdom Metazoa; phylum Chordata; class Actinopteri; order Siluriformes; family Sisoridae; genus Bagarius; species Bagarius yarrelli. The sequence continues at coordinate 934,494 of VCAZ01000150.1, read as the reverse complement.
TTCATGCTTTATTAAAGTCTTAAATCAGGAGAAAAAACAGTTAAATCAGGTTGACAGGAAGACCATACAAAGGGTTAAATAGTCTAGTCAAGTTTTCATCCACGGGGACAATTTTATTCTAAAGATTCAACATCTTTTTTTCGCAGTTTGTCAGACCACGGCTCAAACTTTGTTATTTGCTGTAGTGTTTATTATGTTTTTTATGTGGATTTTGCTCCAGCTTTTCCAGCCCTTCTAAAAAAAAAATAGATTTACTGCCTACAATAATTTCCCCTGAGATGTGTCCAGTGTTCCGGTCAAAGACAACCCTAAAACTTTCCCTGGGATGAAGCTGTAGGATGGATGACTAAACATTACATTCAGAATTCAGTCTTAAAATACAGTATAGAGTTTTGAGATCCAGGGTCTCTGGGTTTATCATAAAAATGAAAGAATTTTCTATCTATCCAGCATTTTACATCAATCCCTTAAAAAAAACTAGTATGGAGGTGAATAAGTACCTTTAGGTTTTAAATCGATGTAAATATGGATGAGTGTGATGCTCTACGATGGACTGGATTCCCACACAGGAGAGTTTTCCCTGACATACGCCCTGAATTTTAGTGTTTTAGGATCTGGTGTTACTTGAATAAAGCAGCTACTGACCATTTTAACGACACAGTGAGAGAATAAAGGAATTTTTTAGAGACAATAAGTGGATAAATGATTACACTGTGCTAATCATTTTGGACTATGATTAAATTTTGTATTGCTTGTAGGAGTTTTACCCAAATCTTTTGCCTGTGGGTGTGTTAGATTCCTTAATAATAGACTTTTTTATTCAAATATCATGCAGGAATGGGGCTTTATCCACATATATTTTAACAGCGACGAAGTGTATTATGTGGACGTTTTCTTGCACTCTTAATTCCTTACCTTATTTAGAGTTAAGTCTCTTCAAGATGACGTAGCTGCGTCTGGTTAGATAAGCGATCATTCACGCATAGTGACATGCTTAAATAATGGAGGTCTTTAAGGGAACCAGTCTGGTTGGCGCCAAACTGCAAACTTTTTTTCTTTACTCGAGGACAAGATCACTGTTTATTGAATATTTTGTAATTCCTCGCAAAATATTATCTTTGTTCAGACTCCAGTGTGTGAACTACTTTGTTCCCACGTAACGCTCCGTGTGTTTGTATCGTTTATTTTACACACACACATGCACTTTTTATAGTCTTGTGACCAGAAATTAGATCACAGAATGATAGTGTTTTGTGATATAAATTAAATTAAGTGGCCCATTGTGATATAAATTATATTAAGGATCCTGCTTAGGGATGTTATTTTCCAAATGAAGTCCAGCTGGCAGAGCCCTCATGCATGGAAATATCTTCCAAAGAATTTTCTCACATGACATGTTACAGTTAAGCCTGCAGATTATGAAATAGAGTGCCATGCATAACTGACATATTCTTTCTCCTTACACTGATTTTAACAAGTCAAGATATTTTCCCCTATGCTTGTCTTGGCTCATATCCAGTGTTTAGAAGTGCTGAAATGCTTACTGCAAGCTTTTGACTTGTTGTCTGATTTGTAAATAGAGCTCGAGAGCAACTGCCAACTCCAGACAGCCACGGCTCTGTTTGCCAGCCTAAAATAAGTTGTCCAGAAAAACACACTTGTCCTTTTAAATAGTACTAAATCACTGTGACGTAGATTTAAAGATGGAGCATGCAGTGAACTGGACACTAATTCTGGAGAACAGTCTTGATCTAAAGTGTGTGTGGGGGGGGGGAGTGGTTGAAGTGTTGGAATGCTAGTTGGAATATTGGGGTTCTGATTCCCAGCACCACCAAGTTGCCACTGTTGGACCCCTGTGCAGGACCCTTAATCCCCAATCGCTCAGTTGTATAAAAGAGATAAATGTATATGGATTACAGCACCGGCCAAATGCTGTAAATGTAAATCTAGAAAAACATGATCACTACGTAATATATGTCTAGCCGTAAGTTGCATGTCAGTATTTCATGTCAGTAAGACATGTCAGTCTTATCTGAAACAATTTTATTTTCTTATCCATGAGTAGATAAGGGTTAAGGGCCTTGAACAGAGGCCCAGCAGTTGTAGGCTGGTTGTATTGGGAATTAAACCCACGATCTTTCACTTCCTCTTTTATACCACAGCAATTTGCCAATGGAAAGCTGTGAAACATCTGGACGAGACGTTTGATCACTTTTATGACAGCAGTTTTCTCATCAGTAACATGTCGGTTCTCTTAAACTCCAAAAAAAACATTCCAAAACCACTTCTTATGTGAAAAACTACTAACTTGAAGCCATTTCATATGGTTATAAGTTAAATGATAAATGTTTTGTGAGGGGGGTAATAGGAAGTTGGTGTGTGGGGGGCATTAGAATGTCTTTACTTTTGACATGGTGGTAATAACAAAAAAGAGCTTTTTTTGTAGCATCTTATACATTGTATGATTTAAAGCGGCTATTTTTATATGTAGACAATACAACAAAAGAGAAAGACTTCAGTATATTTTCTTTAACCTTCTTTTTAAATATTCTACCTAATTAATCTGGACAGTGTGTATAATTCCAGGACATTTAGGAATCAACACCCGATTCAGAATGAGCTGTTTGGTAGCTGTGTGCGAGAATTATACATTCGTGCAACATTGTTTTCCATAGAAACCACAGATGGACAGGCTATGTATCTTTTTTCCGCTCCTCCCTCTCCGTCGTTTCACTTTGAATCATTAGTCGTTCCTGTGAGATGTCGTCTCTGTTACACTGCAACCTATAATAGTCCACATTGCTATGTATGTCTTTTTATAGCTCATCAGAAGAGGATTCGAGTTGTTATTATTGTCCTGCTCTGAAGGACCTCTACAGAGGAGAGGAGAGGGTTAACAATGAGGTCATTGTTCAGAGTAGGCAAGGGACCTGCTGGTGCTGGGTTATGCATCGCTCTTCTTCTAATACATACACACACACACACATGCAGCTTTCAGACTCGCACCATCAATAATTAACTCTTGGATCCATGCCTGAATGTGATAGATAGCTCAGTGGTTGAGGCAGAGGAGAGAAGGGATGAAAGGAGCGCATGGGAAGATTTTTGCACTCATCAAACGCAGACATTGTTGCGCTGAAAGGACATGCTTTCGACTGTGCTGCTTCAATAAAAAGCAATTTACTTTGAACTTTGAGTATTTGATTTTGACATTAGGAGCAGTGTTTAATGAGTCTCAGGTCACCTTAGGGAGTTGTGCCTTTTATTGTCAACTGTTGCTTTCTCATTAACGTATATCCGGATTTCTTAAAATATCAATGCTTTTTCATGATCTAGTGAGGTCCAAGTTGAAAGATAATAATCATCTTATTATTAAAAATCTTAAATCAATCAACAATGTCATCCCAACAGCATTCAAAATATAGACATCTCTGAATATAGTCAGTTTAAGTTTAACTTAAAGGCAGTTAAGTTTAAGTTATTCAGTCATGTTTCAGGTCTGTTTCAGTATCACACTGACTCAAGTGAGACATAGCATAACATTCCAGCAACAGATTTGATATATATGATCCCAGCTGCATTGAGATCATTGATCCGATCCTCCTGTGTAGTTCTGGTCTGATTCCTCACCGTTCTCATGATCATTAAAATTCCACAAGGTGAGATCTTCCATGGCGCCCCAGACCGATTTGCGTTTCTTTCATTTGCGAATAATCATACCAAATGTTGTCACAAGCTGGTTGGCATTGGTCTTGTAGCCTATTCCAGTCTTGTATAGATCTACTATCTTGTCCCTGACATCCTTGGACAGGTCAAGAGTGCTCCTAATCTCGGGATCAAATACTTATTTCACTTATTAAAACGCAAACTAATTTATAACCTTTTTATTTATAACTCTTTTACTGTTTAGATCTACTATCTTGTCCCTCACATCCTTGGACAGGTCTTAGGTCTAAGCCATGGTTTAGAATTTGGATTCTAATTGATCGATTGATTCTGTGGACAAGTGTATTTTATGCAGGTAACAAGCTGAGATTAGAAGCACTTCCTTTTAAGTGAGTCCCTTTACGAGAGTCCCCTTAAAAGGATCCCTTTATGAGAATCCTTTTAAAAGAATCCCTTTAAGATAATCTCTTTAAGAGAGTCCCTTTAATAGAGTGTCCCAATCTCAGCTGTATAAAAGACATCTGGGAGCTAGAAATTTATAACTTTTGTCACTGTACAAATATTACAAAACATTCCATTAAATATTGCGGAGAGACTTAAGATTTCATTGATTAATATTCTATAAGAGCAGCTTTGACGGCAGTGCTGGAAAATAAATTTATATTATATATACACTATTATTATGATATGTTTACCTGTTTTTTAATTTGTATAGCACTTTTAACAAAATTCCTATATATAATCAGGGGCGCTGCTGGCAATTGTAGGCCCCCATGACAGAATGTGAGGTTGGGCTTTCTACCACACCAAATTCTGCACCGAACATACTATTAAATTACTGCTTTTACTGTTATTACTAATAAAACAGATCCCCGGTGGGCCCCAAAGTGTGTGGGTCTTTAGAATCGTCCTAATTGACACCCCATCCCACACCAGCGGTGCCCCATATACAATAAGGATATATTTTATATATATTTTGTTAATGTAATAAAATGTTGCCTTGTAAGGATAATCTTCATTAGAGTAGTCTTTACTACAGAATGATAATTTGGGGCAGGGTGGCTCAAGGTGGCTTAAGGTGCTGAGTTGTTAATCTGAAGACCAGAAACACCTGGGTTCAAGCCCCATCCCCGGCAAGTCAACCACCGTTGGGTCCTTGAGCAAGACCCTTAACCCCTCTTGCTCCAGGGGCGCTGTATCATAGCTGACCCTGCGCTCTGACCCCCAACTTACTAAGATAGGATATGCGAAAAATGCATTTCATTGGCTCTGTACATGTACCTTGCACAATGAATTGAATATACTATACTATACTACTACTACTATAATAATTATTCTGATAACTGAGGAAAACTACAGTGGGTAACTGTATTTAATTGATACTTTATTTGACTTTGCAAAAGTATAATATCACTCTAATATGTCAGCATTATAGACACTGATCATGGTTATATGGTTGTGGAGATGTTTACATCGTTTTAAGCGTCAGTACCGTGTACCGGGGTAAAACTGTACATGTTTACCTCTGGAGTGGCATCACGCTGGAGGAAAATTCTTTTCAGTTATTTTTGTCTTGTTAACCTTGAGTAAGAGAGAGAGAGAGAGAGAGAGAGAGAGAGAGAGAGAGAAAGAGGATTAAATGTTTCTAGCCACCAATATTAGGAAAAAACTTTAACATACACAACATACACTAGGCATAAAGTTTGTTTATGATCAGTAACCACTTTATTGCAATGTGTTCTTAAACCTGTTGCATGTAACTTAGTTTAAATATAGTAACGTTAATAAACATTTAAATATCCTGAATGTAGATTATCCCTAGAAATCTATTATGAATACCACAGATGGTTTATCAGTAACCAGAACCGAATAATGACATTCCAATGTACACTCCCGGGCCGGCTCTAGGCATGGGCAGGGGTGGTCTTAGCCCACCCAAATGATTGTCTTGCCCACCCAAAATTTGTTCAAGGCCGCGGTATATAAATACATGAGTGTCTATCTCCTCAACCCCACCTGGGATATCTGTCTGCCCACCCTTTTATAGTTGCCAAGAACCGGACCTGCTGTACTTCATCTTTTATTGTCCTTCAAACCTTTTCTGTAACTCACTGTAGTAGCCTTTTCATGGACACTTCCTGGAAACATTTACTATTAGACAGTCATGGCTGCTACGTGATGTTATTTTTGTTGAATGGAAGAATAGCGGTAAGAGGGGGAAAAACCATGCCGCCATGCTGTTGTGGTTTTCTCAGGAAAAAAAAAGAATCGAGAAAGATGACCTTTGTGTTGCATAGACTGGTGCTGCCTCAATAGTCGTGTATGGAAAAGGTTTGGTGGCACTCATAAAATATTTATGACAGTCTGTCAATGGCAACAGTCGGACTAAAGGGAAAGAACAAACAATGTACGAGAATAGACACTTGTTAGAGCATAATCACATCAGTTCTACTATTTAATATGTCTTTTTGATAACATATACTAATCGAGGTATACTGTTCAATCCTGCATACTCATTGGCTAAATTTAAATGAGGGTTACCAGGCTTGCTGAGGGGTCCCAAAGTGTCAGCACTGGGATTTGAACTCACAAGCTATTAATTACATTCAAAAAACTGCTGAATCAGCACTTCCTCACATTTAACTTTGCTTCTGCTCATTCAGGTCTTTTGACACAACAAAACCCAAGCTAAAGAGCTAGAGAAAAGCCTAAAGGGGGGGAAACAGAGGGGATTTCCCATAAAACCCTAACGCTGCAACCTACTGCTCTAAAAGCAGTTTGTGTGTATATAGGTTTTCATTTGAACCGAAAGAGCTGACCTGAGATCAGATCCTGCGAGACGCTGGAAAAAGGATGATGGGATGCAGTGCGACAGCGTGTCAGATTCCTTACATATTTGGCTAGAGAAGAAATGCTGAGTCATAACCAGTGTCTTCATCAGAGACGGCAGGACGATGACTTATGATATAGAGAGTTTATTGTTCACTCTGGATGTAGATAGTGGTGCATGGTAATAGTAGTCTCACTGATTTAAAGAAATTCCTGCAAATCCAAGTCCAAGTGCTACATCAGTTATTCGACCGGAGACCTTGTCCTTATTTTTGTGCATGTGGTCAAAAATTGCTTGAAAACATCTGGAACGGTCATTTTCTTCAACCCTCTGCTGGTCAGAAACAGCCTGTGGGAGTGTTTTTATTGTAGCTCATCTATAAAAACCAGCATTAAAAAAACCCACAGTCTCTTTAACCAGCTTATGGGCTGTAGTTTAAATGATCTCTGTGGTTTAAAGAGCATAATCTGGTGCTTCTGTTGGGAAACGCTGGAACACCAAGTTCCTGAGTTCTGCCACCGCACCGCACCGCCACGAGACATTCTGTAGTGTTTATTCCCAGAGAAATATACTGCAATAAATTTTGCAGCGTGCCTTTGTTTGGGGGTTTTTTTGCAGTTCCTTTCTTTGTCTCTGGAGAATATCAAGCCTTAGAGGGGTTCGTGGAAAGTGTTCAGTGTAAATCGGAAAAAGCAAATGGTTGCCAAGGCGGTGTCGCTTTGGCTTTAATTCCTGTGCTTCATCATAGAGTGTGGTGAAATAAGAACAATGTTTATTGCTTCCATAGTAACAAGTTCACTCATATTGACCTTTAGGGAGGATTCTCCAGTCAGGGATATTATCGATTTCCTAAATGGTGTGATCTTGCTCAGTGTTGCCAGATAGAGAGGTTCAATGCATTGAGCATGTTGAATAAATTTGGGCTGCTTTTTAATACAGCTGGCTGGTGTTTAACATTGTTACTTTAGCAGTAATGACCTGTGTGGTTGTGTGTGTGTGTGTAAAATCTTTTTTTGTTGGTACTGTGGCTTTCTAGGAAGCAGCTCTGGGTTCGGGGGTTTGCCAGCATGGGCAAGTGTGAGCACCGTGCCATGTCCGGTAGTCGAGCTCAAAACCAGTCTCTTTATACCAATGCCAATCCCACAGAGAGCAGAAAAGAGAGAGGAAGCAGAGGAGGTTTGCCCTCTCCATTGAGAATGTCAATTCAAGCCTCCTGGACAATCCAACTATTTTTTTTTTCAGACTTTGGATCCTACCTACTCCCTTTTTCTTCATTTAGACCTCAGTAGACCGAATAGACACGGTGTGACATAACACAGGAAAAAACCCTGTGCTAGGATCAGATGAGATGTGGGATATTCTGTAGAGTTTAAGTGTAAGAGAGTGTGTGAGAGCTGGAGTAAAAGGTTGTTCTTATCGTCATGCCTTTGTTGGCTTTAAGTCAGGTCAAGATTTGGTGTGATATTTTTACTCTATCCACTAATAAAAGTTTGGACCAGATATACTGAATTTTGCTTTAGCTTTCTTGGAAAAACTTGTAAAATGTCAAACAAAGGATTTTTTTTCTCGCGGGCCATGCCCAGTCCAAAAACGTTGTACCCGCCTACAAAGATTTTAATTAATTAATAATCAATAAATAATTAAATAATAATATATCAAGGATAATTAAACATAAATTTCTTATTCAATGTTTCAGAGCATTTTTAATGCAATAACAATGAGAAATTACAGTTCTTTTTGTAAATACACTTGTTTCTCAGATTTGCTTTGCTGCATCTCATGCGTTGTAGCATATTAAACGTTTGCACGTTATTTTGCGACTGTTAGTTATGGTCTGGTGCTGCCTCTGCGTATACTTTCTGAAACCAAATCTGCTATAAATCTGTTATCATTTCGAAGAAAAACTTCTGTGATTGCGAAATTCTGGAACAAGTGATCTACTGTCCAATCAGTGAGCTTCTTCTCAATAAGTGAATTTTACATTTACATTACATTTCTGGCATTTAGCCAGCAGTTGAGGGTTAGGTACCTTGTTTAGGGCCCCAGCAGTGGCAACTTGGTGTTCCTGGGAATTAAAATTATGATCTTCCAATCAGCAGGTGCACACCTAAACTATTGAGCTACCACTCGTCCCTGACTCTGTGACATTTCAACAGATACCAGGTGTGAGGGCGTTCATTAACCCACCAATCGGAATCATTAGAGAGTACGATAACATTAATAATAGGGTTATTTTTTTGCCATATTAAAAAGATTACATACTTAAAATCTAGTCCTGTAGTGAAAAGCACAGTGTGAGTCTCCATTTTTGAGAAATAAACATCAGCAGTCTTGCTGTGTGCTGCAAGTGACTTCTTGTCATTATTAATCAGACCCCTGCCGTCTCTCAGCATGACCTGAGGTGAAATATGCCGTCCTCCTTTATGTAACCTTTGGACACTAGCGGGACACAATACACTCCACTCCTACACAAATGCCATTCCGTGCCAGACCAGTGGGCGTCCGGATGTGTGGCACTTTTAATTTTCAGCAGGTGGTTGAGCTTGTAAGCATTAACAGGTTGGAAAGTGAAGAATAGGTCCATAACCTGAAGGCTGAAGGTTTGAGAGCGCTAGCAAACCCGGCAATTAACCCTGAAATAGTTCAAAGGAATTAAGCACTGACCCTGCTTCTCCTTCCTGGCCCACTGTGCGGCTTGTTAATAGTGATGAGCAGGATGCTAGGGTTATTGGCTGACTGAACAATGTACCACTAGACACACGCACGCGCACGCACGCACGCACACACACACACACACACACACACACACACACCCTGACATACATGACAGCTCATGTCTAATCTTGTGTAACATCTTTTGTTGATCCTGAATGAATATTTCGATCAACCAAAACCCGCCTCAATCAATTTTTGAATCTTTCTCTCCATTTACACCAAAATGTATGAGTATAAATTCATTTATTGAAAAAATACTTTAAAATACTTTAATAACATCTGTAATACATTACATGCTGTACAGAACAATTGTATACATCAGTTTAGTTAATGTTAACATTTCTAAAAATAATGTGTGTGTGTGTGTGTGTGTGTGTGTGTGCAGTAAATGTGTTTAGGTGTTCATGCATGATGAGAAAATGTAAGATGAGTAGAAAAAATACTAATAATTAATGAGTATAAAAATCTGGCTTGTGATTGTTAAACGTTAAAAGGTTGTAATTTAATGAAATAATGCTAAACCCTGTTTTATAGTAAGAATGTTACTCTATTGCGGTTCTACAGGTTCAGCGTTTCAGAACATTTTACATTCAATTGTTATTTTATTTTCTCATTAGAATTCATGCAGTTCACTAATGATGTTTCTAGAATATCATGAATTATTTTACTATCTTAATTATTTATTTAATTATCATAATTATTTTAATTATGTAATATCTAGTTTATAGTCTAACTTCATGTTGTGATTTAATGTTAATCCTGGAATCGACGGTATCAGTAAACGGTCCAGAATTAATACATTTTCAGTCTCAGCCAATTAGATATTTTACAGCATTTACTCAGTTAAAGTTATTTAGTTTGTTTATTACCACAGTAAACACAAACACACAAAAACAAAATCAGGAAATCGGGCATTGTGCAGCACTAACCATTTTAGTAAGTTAGTTGCTAACAAATTAGCATGTGCTTGCTAGAATTAATTATCATATTCTAAAAGACTGTAGTCAGAGTAACTTTTGGTAATATTAACCCCTTTATTTACTTAAATAAATGTAGGGTTAAATAAAAAAAAGGAATTGAGAAAATATATGGTTGGTGGAATAAATGGTTTAGGAAAAAAGAAGGAATGTACGGCTAAAAGACTCAATGGTTTAGGCAATAAGAAGGAATGTAGGGTTAAGGGAATTAAAGGTTTTAGGTAACGAGAAGGAATGTAGGGTTTATAGAATAAAGGATTTAGGGGAATAAAGAGTTAATTGAATAAAGTGTTTAGGGAATGAGAAGGAATGTAGAGTTCAGGGAATAGAGAGTTGAGAGAATGAAGGGTTTAGGGAATAATAAGGAATGTAGGGTTTAGGTAATAAAGAGTTAAGAAAATGAAGGGTTTAGGTAATGAGAAGGAATGTAGGGTTTAGGGAATAGACAGTTAAGAAAATGAATGGTTTAGGAAATGAAAAGGTATGCAGGTTTTAGGGAATAAATGGTTAAGACAATATAGGGTTTATAGAATAAAGGGTTCAGGAAAATAAAGGGTTTAGGGAATGAGAAAAAAGGTAGGGTTTATAGAATAAAGGGTTTAGGAGAATAAAGGGTTTACAGGGAATGAGAAAGGACGTGGGGGTTCATAGTATAGAAAGTTAAGAGAAAAATAAAAGGGTTTATAGGAGATGATGAAAAGGAATGTAGGGTTTAGGGAATAGAGAGTTAAGAGAATGTAGGGTTTAGGGAATTTAGGAGAATAAAGGGTTTACAGGGAATGAGAAGGGACGTGGGGTTCATGGTATAGAAAGTTAAGAAAATAAAAGGGTTTATAGGGGATGAGAAGAAATGTAGAGTTTAGGGAATAGAGAGTTAAGAGAATGTAGGGTTTAGGGAATATAGAAGAATAAAGGGTTTACAGGGAATGAGAAAGAATGTGTGGTTTAGGGAATAAAGAATTAAGCGAAGAAAGTGTTTATGGAATGACAAGGAATGTAGTGTTTAGGGAATAGAGAGTTAAGAGAATGAAGTGTTTAGGGAATGAAAGGAAATGTAGGGTTTAGGGAATGAAAAGAGTTGTAGGGTTTAGGGAATTTAGGAGAATAAAGGGTTTACAGGGAATGAGAAGGACTGTGTGGTTTAGGGAATAGAGAGTTAAGAGAAGAAAGGGTTTAGGGAATGAGAAGGAATGTAGGGTTTAGGAAATAGAGAGTTAAGAGAATGAAGAGTTTAGGGAATGAAAAGAAATGTAGGGTTTAGGGAATGAGAAGGGGTAAAGGGTTCAGGGAATAGAGAGTTAAGAGAATGTAGGGTTTAGGGAATTTAGGAGAATAAAGGGTTTACAGGGAATGAGAAGGAATGTGTGGTTTAGGGAATAGAGAGTTAAGAGAAGAAAGGGTTTAGGGAATGAGAAGGAATGTAGAGTTTAGGGAATAGAGAGTTAGGAGAATAAAGGGTTTAGGGAATGAAAAGGAATGTAGGGTTTATAGGTAATGGGAAGCAATTTAGGGGTTGGGGAATAGAGAGCTAAGAGAATGAAGGGTTTATAGGGGATGAGAAGAAATGTAGGGTTTAGGGAATAGAGAGTTAATAGTTTAAGTTAGTTAGGTTAGCCAGGGCGCCATATCTTCAGGTAAAACTTAACTTAGATCATCTGTAAGGCTCAGTTTATTTACTTACTACAATCCACCATGTTAAAGACATTTATTATTACCTAAACCTGTACAGTGATCATCTACTGAAAGGCACAGGTTCTACGCTCACAAGATCTTCCATAAAACTTCACTCTAACTGCTTTAGTCTATTCCATGGCGTGTACAGTCGATATTTGGAATTTCTGTAAATTGTAACTGTGAACGATCATCGATTTTTACAAGTCCAACAACACCGGCTTTTATTATGACTTGATGTAAAAGGACTTTTTAAGAGTTACACTAAACGACACATTTCGGTCCAGTTTAAAGTCTAACACAGACGTGTAAATCTGCGGAATTCCTGTGCTTTAGTTAGGGAAAAAATAAAAACTTGTGATTTGCAGTCCGAAAGAATGACAACATGATGACATTCAGACTTTTTTTTTTAGTTTCCTGAAAACTATGACTTGTCCTATTTGGCAACAGAGCGTGTACTCTCTGAGGCAGATCAGGAACAGTCAGTGACCCTGTAGGGTGTGTGTGTGTGTGTTTGTGTGTGTGGACTGAGAGTCAGCCAGCGGACGAAGATGTCACTGTGACTCAATATCTGGCTATCAGACAGCTTTCTATGTGTGTGTGTGTGTGTGTGTGTGTGTGTGTGTGTGTGTGTGTGTGTGTGTGTGTGTGTGTGTGGTAGAGAGCTGCATTCCAGTGTTGTTGTTGATCATCATCTTTTCTTGATATTTCCCTTCAGAATGATCTCAATCAGTGTCCTAAAGGTCATTCTTATACTTTGTTAGCTGATGTCATATTTATTAGCTATAACTAAATATCACCAGCTAAATTTGGCAAGTAGGACATGTTCCAACATGCAGCTAATACATAGTTATATATGTATTGTATAAATATATATATATATATATATTTATATATATACAAATATATATATACACTACTTACATACATATATATATATATATATACATGTACATATATATAGTTTAGTATATATAGTGTAGTGTGGACAACCTGTCCAAACCCCCATGCTAAAGAAATTCCAGCTTAATATACACACCCGCAGTGTGTTAAGAAGACACGACGGAATTGTGTTTGAATCTTAATGATTGTGTTGTGAAATAAATGCAAATACTTGGGAATTCAAAAGGTTTGAATTCAGACTTATAGTATAGCATTATTACACCGTTATAACACCATTAAAGTTATTTTACATTACACATCCATACAATGTGTGGTTGGTAACTAGTTTTTGATCGACCCACATACTCGCGATTAAATGGCATGTTGTTGTATTAAATATCTGACCCAAATTTACATAAAACAAGATTTTTGCCAAGTAGAATGTGATCCTGGATTAACAACCAATCATAACCATCTGATGTCATCAGTGTGCGTCGATCAAACACGTTTTAATACATTTTTAAATCTCTTTATTTTTTTTTTTAGTTTTCGTTTTTTAATACATGTGGAAGTTGTATGAACTGTTAGCTTTCCCAGCACAGTTTAAGTCTTTTTGTTGCTAAAGTTCTTTCTGATGTAGAAACTTAATCCAGTTAGTCTAATCTTAGTCTGTAGGCTCTAATTACAGCTCCGTGCTGTTTTTGCTGTTGTTGTTGTTGTGATGTTTGATGGCTGTAAAAGAAAAAAAACCTGTAATAACTGTAGTTATGTCTTAGCCATTGGTTCTTAGCTTTGGTTGTAGCGTAGCGCCATTGTGCTAGCGATTTAAACAGATTTAATGTCTAAACACACCACCGGGGCTGCTAATGAGATGATTACTTAAATTAAAAAACAAGAAATTTGCACGGTAGAGCTTTACAAGTTTTTTTTTTAATTGTTCTTAAATAGGCTTATAAATGCCTGCATGACTCCATGGCAGCCATGAATCCACACAGAAGGACCAAACAGAGCACATTTTATAATTACCAGTATTATAAACCAGAATCCCAAGTACATACCTATTCGTTATATATACCACAGTATTATATCCCTAATTGCATTATGTAAAAGAAAATGCTGCAGTCATTCATTCATAAGAAAGAGAGTAGGAGAGTTTAGATCAAATTAAAAGAATATATATTAATGTAAAAATCTAATTAAAAATAATCTTTGAAACCATTTACATAGAATTGGATCAAACTTAATCTGAAATAACAACTCCGGGTTCTCCGGTTTCCTCCTACAGTCCAAAAACATGTATGTTAAGTTAATTGGTGATTCTAAATTGCCCATAGAAGTGAGTAAGTGTGTGTGTGACCCTGTGATGGACTGGCAACCTGTCCAGGGTGTCCCCCTCCTGCCCTTTCAGAGACTCCAGCAGATCCCTGTGACCTCATATTAGGGAATAAGCTGAATATTGAATAGAAGATAAATAAATGATGTAAAAATAAAATGTCATGTGATCATTAAATCAAATAAAGGAATTAATAATGTGATACCTAAATTTTGGAAAGAAAAGAAAAAATTGGAAAAATTAAAATAAATCAATGATCAATGATATAAAAAATGTACATGTTCATTTGGGGAAAAAAGGGAATTTCATTTAAAAAAAAAAAAAAAGATTGTGAAAAAATCTATAATTACCTATGACTCATTTTTTCCGACTCCTGTGTGTGTGTGTGTGTGTGTGTGTGTGTGTGTGTGTGTGTGTTTGTGTGTGTGTATGTGCCTCCAAAAATAGCTAAGCAGCCGAGGTCAGTGTTCGAGCAGAGGGTCAGGCTTCTCATCTGACTAATGGATGATGCAGAGACAATACAAGTGATCATTCATTCACACACACATACATACATACATTATACTAGCAGAACCTTCTGCCTGCTTTCTTTTCGTAAAACATGAACCTGTTAGCTGTGGGGTGTGTATGTAACTGATACACACTCACTAAAAAAAACAATCTGAGAGTTATCGTCTAAGTTTCAGATTTATCTAGTCGAAGATTTCCTTACATCATCTTTTTCCCTTTCATGACTTTCCTCTTTAGGCTGTTACCTTGTTCCTGATGCGGAGAGGAAATGGGATTGCACTTCCAGCCTGATTAGATTAGCAGCAGTAGAATTGACAGATGCTGTGACGTCTTGACAGATTTACAGCAATATGAGATGACTGAGGTGCTCTGTGTGTGTGTGTGTGTGTGTGTGTGTGTGTGTGTGTGTGTGTGTGTGTGTGTGTGTGTGTTTATCTACGATGCGAGTTGCTTCGGACATACAGATCTACTGTCAGTTAAAAACACTGTAAAAGCCAGTAGTAAAACACTGATTTATTTTATTAGTGATTACATTTCAGGAGAAAACCTGATACAAATTCTGACAGCAACAGTGATGAAGCAGTGGCTGAATGTTGCTCCCTGGTGGTGGATTATATATTTAACGTTTAACACTTCCATGCTACAACCTGAAACCTCTCAAGAAGTGTTCACTAATTAGTCTGGGAAATCTCTTGTTGCTTTTTGCTTTTTCAGCTGAAACAGAGAACGCTCTGAGGCTTCCAGACATGGACGCAGCATCGCAGCTGAGGCTCAGAGAAAGACAGCGCTTCTTCGAGGAGGCTTTCCAACACGACGTGGACGTTTACTTCTCCTCGGCACACTTGCAGATAGATTACAAAAGAGGTGTGTTTGAATTGTAAGCAACCTTTGTCGTTCTTCTGATAATTCTCTTCATATTTAAGATGTTTTTTTTCATGCTTTTTAGCTCCCATGAGCAGCATCTCGTCCATGGAGGTAAATGTGGACATGCTGGAGCAAATGGACCTCTTAGACATCTCGGATCCGGAGGCTCTGGACGTGTTTCTTGCCTCGACCGAGGACGACGACACATGCTTGTGTCCTCTAGAAGGTACCAATGGACTTCTTCCATCGGGTTATATTTTCAATTCACCTAGCTTTTTTTGGCTACACTTTTATTTAACGTCATGACATAGTATAAGGAACAGGTCAACATCCATCCATCCATCCATCCATCTATCCATTGCCTTACTCTTAATTAGGGTCACAGGGATCTGCTGGAGTCTATCCCAGCTGTCATTAGGTGAAAGGCAGGGGTCACCCTGGACAGGTCCATCACAGTCTATCACAGGGGCATGTTCTTTAGACTGTACCTGGAGTAAACCCACACAAACATGTGGAGAACATGCAAACTCTACCTAGAAAGACCCCTGCAGGGGAAACGAACCCTCTGAGTTCTTATAGATTATCCCACCCAGAGTGAATTCCTAGCTCTTTATCCATTATGGCTGAAAATTAAAAAAATTATGCATTTGTCTACAAACTGGTCACTAACAAAATATATAGAAAACCCCAATTAGTGATGGTGCTAATTTCTAAAACTGCGATTTCTCGTCTAGGTGTAGGTTGCAGTACTGAAAATGAGTCTGCGCTTAGAGGCGAAATCTCCAGAGTCGCAGACACCTGTGAACTAAAATCACGAATATCCTCCACTTCCTCCACTTCCACCACCGACAGCCAGGATGAAGGTGGTGCCGAAACTCCTGTGGTCCAGTCGGATGATGAGGATGTTCACGCTGACGATGATGATGATGATAATGAAGATAAAGGGCTTTCGAGAAATGCGATCCCTCCAGTCGACAGTACTGCAGAAGAACCTGAGCTGGCACTATGAAGAACTTCTGTGGTTATATCATGTAGCTCAGTGTTTGTGTCCTGTTATAGACTTTCTCCAGTAGGTCAGCTGGTTCTATGTGTGTGCATATTTCCGTGCTTACACTGAAGATCAGTGTTCACCTAAGCTGCCGTGTTTGTGTTTTATGGCATGGTCCACTATATATTGATGATGGGAAATATAGCAGAATATGTAAAGGTTTGCCATTAATGATGCAGGTATCATTTCTGTACTTAATGAAAACCTCTGCCAGGTGTGTGTGTTTACTGTCTCTGTTAACTCTTTGTATTTTTCAAGCCCTTAAGTCCTGTCTTTATTCGAGCTCTACACCACAACACTTCATATTTTTTAAATACCAAAATAAAGACAAAAATTCAACTTTGGGAAGAACTGCATGTTTCCTTGTAGTATTTATTTACTAGTAACTGCTTCTGAAAGGCAGCATGGAATCTCATTACACAGACTTATTAAGTTCATGCTGTTTGCTGTAATTTTCTGCATCCACACAATGATATGGCTGATGTAGCACCTCATGTTTACACCTCACTGGATAAAGTTTTATTCATTCGTTTATTTTACATTTACAGCAGTTGGCAGATGCTCTTATCCAGAGCGACTTACATTTAACTTATCTATACAACTGAGCAATTGAAGATTAAGGCCTTGCTCAGGGGCCCAACAGTGGTGGCTTGGAGGAGTTAGGAATCGAACCCACAATCTCTCTTTATTCTTTGCCATCAAGGTATAACATGTATTTTGTAAGATTAAACACTTTATTTTATTTTCTGCCTCCTTTTTCTGTTTTAAATTAAATAATATAAAAACAAATACGCAAAATTGTCATTATACCACCAATCTTTAAATCCTGTAGACTTTCATATGTTATTTCCTGTTATAGCTTTTACCTTTGATGGTTTCCAATAATTACCGTTGGCTACACTTTTCTATTTTTTCTTTTTTTCTTTTTTTATATGAGAATTTATATTTATTTTCTACAAGCGAAAGCAATTTAACGTGACCCCCGTAAAGTCTTCCGCTGAATATGTTTTCGTTTTATAACCTATAATCATAATCTCTTATACAGGATTTTTTATTCTATTATGTAGTAGAAAAAACCCTAACAAGTTCAAGCAAGAAAGACAAAACCAAAGAAAGATAAACATGTAGAAAATAAACCCAGCTTATTGTTTATTATTGCACTAAATAAATGCAAGATCATATAACCGAGGAACTGATCTTTCCTAAGCCACGAGGTCTCGCAGTCTGCCAAAGCTCTTTAAAAAAGTGGATTAATAGCCCACGCGACTATTTTACAAGTCGATACTTCACATTAGATCATTAACACCTCGAACAAGCAGCATGACTCTATTAGTCAGCAATATCCAAAATAAACCTTTGCCTATTTGTCACTGGATTTGTAGCTGAGAATTTATTTTAATAGCCAGAGCTGACATAATGTATTAGTCTGTTAACACTTCTGGCATTTGGCAGACATCTTTATCCAGGGTGACTTACATTTATTTATCTCTTTCATACAACTGAGCAATTTGGGGTTAAGGGCCTAAGGTCCAACCAGCAGTGGCAACTTGGTGGTGCTGGGAAACAAAGCCTGATTATCCAATTAAATTTACATTTTTGGAATTTGGAAGACAACATTATCTAGGCCGACATAAATTTATCGTATTTACACAACTAAGCAATCAGCCCAACTTTGTGGTGCTGGGAATCGAACCCACAACCTTTAGCAGTACCCTTACCACTGCACTACCACTTCCCGTGGTCCAACCTTAGGCGCTGACAGCCGAAATGTTGTAGCTCAGTGGTGCAGGCGTCGGTTTGCTAATTAGAAGAATATGGGTTTAATTCGCACCACCAACAACTGACACTACTTCCCCAGCAAAGTCCTGGATTAAAAAATAAAATGGATCCACTATAATTCAAAAAACTTCTGAGTAGAAGATCCTGGTGACTTCGAATTATGGGGTTTATCTTTATTTT
The DNA here is from genome assembly GCA_005784505.1 of Bagarius yarrelli. Classification (NCBI taxonomy): domain Eukaryota; kingdom Metazoa; phylum Chordata; class Actinopteri; order Siluriformes; family Sisoridae; genus Bagarius; species Bagarius yarrelli. The sequence continues at coordinate 916,039 of VCAZ01000150.1, read as the reverse complement.
TAATTGCTAAGTATTCATCATGTACCATTTTGTGGATCCCTAATAACATGAATATGATAAAATTCTATACTCGGGACACAAATTTAACTTAGTTGATTAAAAATAGGAATCAAATTGTTTGTATAAAATAACAAATTATTATCTTATTATAATATTCATTTATAATAGATTTATTTGGGTGGAAAATTAAGTGAAACAGTGGTTGGATTTGTCATGCAGTTGTGTCTGTTGGTCGTGTCTGTGTATATTTTCATCACATTTCTAATTAATTACTAATCTGTTAATGGTCCATTTGTTTATTGTGTATTTATTGTGGGACGTCTTGTAAGGGATGATTTTCACTTGATTTAATTGTTTTTGAAATCTTGAAATCAAATATAGATATTTTTGCATTTTGGTCATGTGACTGTTGTGAATTATATTGACAGTTTTACCCAACCTTAGATAACAAAAACATAAAAACAAACAAACCTGGACCTTGTATTATCTATAAGCAATAAGTTCAGGATTTAAAAGTAAATTGGTATCATTGTACACATCGATATAATGACCCTTATAATCAGTGAAGGGGTTGATTTATCATATAAACTCTACAGCACAGCAATTTGTTTCTTTGCATATCCCAGCCTAGAAAGTTGGGGTCAGAGTGCAGGGTCAGCTATAATACAGCACCCCTGGAGCAGAAAGGGTTAAGGGTCTTGCTCAAGAATCCAACAGTGGTAGATTAGCAGTGATTGGGACTGAAACCATGTCTTCCTGGTCTGCCAAACCACATGATATTAACCATCTGAGCCACCACTCTATTATACCACTAATACATTAGACTGTATTTGTCCGTAAAATATTATAATATTTGTAAAATATTTATATAGTTGTCTCAGAATATGACAAATTTGTAGAGAAATTAAGGTTTGGGGTAAAAATTTGCACCCACGTTATAAGGAAGTTCATGAATAAAAAGAAAAACTTTCAGTTCAGTGTCGGATACGTGAGAAAGAACGAGTGTTTGATGAAGTTTTTTTTAAATTATTTTTATTATTGCATTTAACACACTGTTGTAAGTGGACATGAGACCTGCGTGCCCCCTGTGTTGGACAGTGGCACAGATGTGTCTCGGAGATCGTCCAAAACACGAAGCCATCTTGTTGCAGCGACAGTTTACGCTACACTTACCAAAACATTTAATATCCAACCTTAATAAAAGATCTAAATGTTCTGAACTGCTTGATTCACCCAAACATGGAAAATGTGCGCGAACCGGTGGTGTTTTTCAACATTTCCGCAGGCCGATTTGTCGATGACAGCTCGCGCTGTTAGATCCCCGACCGCGCTCGAAAGGAATCAACTGACTGTTTTTTTTTTTCTTCACATGACCCGCCTTCGACGTAAGCCAACAACCAATCGCTGAGCGTTTTCACCGGTACGTAATTACGTTTTCGTTTCCGCGCGCATGCGCAGTTTCATTTCGTCCAGAGCTCCTCACGGTTCACATCGAAGATGGCGGCAGGCTTCGACCTGCTGTTAGAGCATTCTCTAATTAAAAGAGTGGGCAAGAAACTTTTTAGCGATATCACAGGTCGGGCCAGAAACGAGCGCAGGAAATTTTATTGCACAAACTCTGAGCGGAGAGCACGGGCAGTTTTAAAGAACAATGCTAACTACGGGATAGGAGGGAATGCAACTAGCTAACGTTAACATTTGTGAGCAAAGAAGCTATTGGCTACGAGACTTGTGTGTGTGTGTGTTTTTTTAAAGCAGGTAAATTGAACGCGGTGTGTTAAACTGAGCTCCATGTTTCTAATAATTCTTCACCACAGTAGTTAAAGCGATAAGAGCGCTCGATAGAGTCTCATTTCCATCGTAACACGCGCTCCCTTCACTCTTCACACATTTGTTTCCTACTTCGCAGACGTACAGGAGGAAAAGGAGACCAGACGGTGTTCTGGAGTCCCGGCTGTTCTAGCTGTTGGATGCGAATTAAAACACGGATTTACACCCGACAATTTAGCGGAAAACTGTTAACGCGATCCGGTGTCTCCAAATGCTATGGTAACTACTTTGCCTGGCCACGAAGTCAAGCTCGGGACGTCAACAGTACAAACTTTGGACGGAGGCGATGCGATGGATCCGCGTTCAGAAAGCAACTCAGCGCCCAGCGGCTCATCGAGCGATCCAGTCGCTTCAGCTACCGTTAACGTTACTGTACCGGTGGCCAACAACGGGCCCGGAATAGCGAAAGGACTTGTGACTGCAGCTTCTACTTCAAACACGGTGATCCAGGCGTCTTTCGTGAACGTGTCGAGCGCGCCAGGAATAACAACCGCCGCCATCAGGCCATCTATGCAAACTGCGACTTTAACCATTAACGGGAGTAACAGCGTGCTGACAGCTGCACCAAGTGTAGCCACGGTCACCGGAACCACGAACGTTCAGCCTCCTGTCAACGTGGGCGCAAATCCAGCGGTGCCCATCAAAGCCGAGTCACCGCAGACCGTCATTCAGAGCGCGGCCCCTACCGGATCTCCGCAGGTCTCCCCCGGGGCATCCAAAGGCGCTGGGCTGATGCATGCGACGACGACGCCGACGGCGGTGAGAGGCGGAGCACCGGTGACAGGAGGCGGGGCTCCAGTGGCAGCAGCAGCAGCCGTGGCGGGGGGCGTGAGGACCATCGCGCCGCAACAGGTGCTTGCTCCCCGCCTCACACAGAGCACCCCGGGCCAGCCGAGCATCCACAACATCCAACTTCCTCCAGGTATTTTTTTTTTTTTTTTTTAAACTACTGATGATCTATCAAAGCCAGGGGTCACAATCAGTCTGTTTGAAAGTGTGTGAAGTGTCTCTGGAGAAGCCCATGCCCTGCACATTCTAGTGTTGTTTTTTTTTTTTTGTCACTTTTAACTTTCCCACTTCAGCTTTGTTGAGGGTTAGTTGATTAGGGAACACACTGACATGTGCCAGACAAGAGGAACTCAGTGACCAAGGGGGTTTGAAGTCGTGCGTCATGTGACAAAACAACTTTGGCAACAAGTAAGTACAGGAAACGGTAATTCTCTGTAAGTCACTTGGGCAAAGGGTGTCTCAGTATGTAGGGTTGCACAATATTTTTTTTATGTCTCTAGAAAATGTAAACATATAACATACAACGTGTGTCCTTCAGGAGACGTTATTTGAACACCCTCTACCAGTGGCATTGCTGAAATGCACTAAAAATCTAGGGCTTGAATTCAGACCCACATTTAATAAAAAAGAATCAAGTTAATCCCAAAACGAACCAGCCTGTAAATAATTCATATCCTACATCCTGTAAATTGCGGACAAAAACGCTAATAAAAATGGAAATATGTACTGACAGCCAATTTCACCCCTAATACCTTGTATTGTAAATCATTTTACAAGCACTCGGGGTATTTATTTAATAACGTTTTGGTCCAGGTCGCTCGCTTTCTAAACATTTTAATTAAAGAGATCAACTGTAGAAAAATCGTTATCCGAATACACATCACAGACCTTGAAAGGCTGTTATTCAGCGCTGAATGCTGTATATACATAATGACACGTATTATTAGGGAACTGAATGTGTTATCTAATATTCAAAAGCTTTTATATGTGCATGCTTAATCACACAACCCTTTATAGGACACTGAAGGATTGAGGTCACTTCACCTGTAACTGAAAGCCTGCACTACTGTAGTCCGTGGTGTCGGGGCTTTTTTTTTTCTTTAAATCTATTTTGGTTTTTAAAGTGATGCACAAGACTGTCATGTTTTCTTTGATTCAGCACAATGAGCGCTGGTGTGTAGGAGCGCTCTGTCTGTCCTGTCCGGATTGCAGTGCTAAAGCTCCTGCGCTTCTTTCGTTCTGAGCCTTAATAACAGAATTGCTTCGAAGAAGTATTTACGGATGCACAGCTCAGCTTTACAAGCCGTTTAATTCGAAGCAGCTCTTTTCTTCGTCAAGCGTTTCGTATAGAAGGAGAAACACAACCTGCTCACCGGAAGGTGCCGTAAATAAGGTCACGCTGAGAGCAAATTCCCGGCGTGCTACGTAAGGTTTGAAAATTTCACATGTGGGCTAAAAAACTGGTTATAAACTGCATCATCAGAAACACAAAGTAAATAAACTATTTATTAGGACAGACATTAGTGTGTTTGTGTCCTTTCTGCTTGCTATGATTTATATTTAAGTAACACTTTTCTGGTGTAGGAAATCATTTCTTAGGAAGAGAGAACACACAAAACAAGCACATCCTGGAGTGTCTTTTTTTAAAATGTATTTTTCTGCAGGACACAACATATTAAAAACATGTCCCTAAAACCTCGTACGATGTCATTATGTACAGTATCTAACCCTTTGTCATGCAATTGTACACAGAGGCCTCGTCCTTTAATCATATAGTGTCCCTATAAGCAGAAAGGAAACTGTAGCCTGTGTGTTATAAAAGGTCGTCGAGGTTCGTGACCAAGCACCGAAACAACTCCATCACTCATTTATGACGTATGACACAGCTCGGAGAGTCGTCTGTCGTCCGTCGGCTTTTGGTCAGGACAGATTTTTTGCGCAGAGCCATCTGGGAGCGCTCATCGACAGATTTCGGCTAAACCCAAAGCTTGCAGAGAGACATGAACATGGAGTGAATGGGCTCTAACAGTAGTGTACTCGCCGCCAGCTGCGATCTATGCGGGGGCAGTGTGTGCCGATGGTATAGTGGCCAAAAGTGAGAAGAAAGTTTTTCCACGATAGAAAGTCTGGTGGTTTTATTAATTAATCAGTCAGGATGAGAGACTTAAGTACAAAGCTGTCATTTGTTTTCCGACAATTAATTTGATTAATTTTACACTCCTTTGACACACAGCTTTTATTCAAAGTGACAAAACATTAGAGTCTGCCAGGGATACGAGTCGAACCCGGTTAATTTGGCTGAAAATACTTTTGGGCTTCAGGCTATGAGCTGTCTTTTGGATTTGATTCTGAGCCTGGGCATTTGTGTGTGTGTGTGTGTGCGTGCGCCCACTGGTGTTTTGTATTTTTTAGGTATGGTGCTGGTGCGAAGCGAAGCTGGCCAGTTGCTCATGATCCCTCAGCAGGTGCTGGCTCACATGCAGGCCACACGCGCTGCCACTCCAGCCAACACCACGCCTGGACAGGTCACCTCCACACAGGTACTCCATATCACCACACATCTTACACACACACACGCACACATGCCACTGAGCTCATGTCAGCAGAAAGAATAGGTAATATCATACAATGCATTAAAATAAAAGTTGCAAGGCAGTGAATAATAACCTTATGGGTGACATGGCTTCCAAAATTAATAGACCGACTTCCTGGGGCTATTGTGTCTTCCAGGCAGGCTGGAAAATGTACCCCCTTCCTGCCCTGATCTCGAAGGAAGGAAATGTATATTTTAATGCTTTTGCATTTTTTCACAAATATAGTAATTGTTGTGTGTATTTTTCGGGCATCAAGGAGCCACTATCGATATGTGGAGTATCAGGTTTCATCATGTGATCAAACACGTGCAAACTGTGTATAGGGAGTGTTGGTACAGATTTTACCTGATGTTTGTCTGTGACGCTCCAGATCTGGTTCACACCAGTTCGTCAGACATGGTTCTGTCCGTCAACCCAATATTTTGTATTGATAATGATATTTGATTTTTTATTATAGGATTGCAATTTGTGTTTTTTTTTTGTCTTCACTACAATATTCTACGTAAAGTCATTTATTTCAGGCTACCAGGAATGAAAATCCCCCTCTTTCTTTTCTCTTTTCAGTAATTGGCCCCGAAACTGCAGCTGCCACAGCTAAAACTAAACGATAACAGAGAAATCTCTCTACACACATCTTGTCGCACACAGCAACAATCATTCATTAGAATGAGCATCAATGGAACCAGTAATTTTGATTCTGGCTTTAATTAAAGTTAAAGCCACATAAGAACTAAGAAATGTAGAAAATGTTAATATATTTCATTATTATACACCAGGGCTCAGCTAATTTTTCTGTCTTGTCCTTAATTCCTATCATGTCTCACAAACTGTCTCATCATATGAATACTTTTTTCAGTATAGTATGTTCATGAGTGTCTTTTTTCTTTGTCTAAAAGAAATGACCAAAGAGAAACGACAAAGAGAAAGAATGTAAAAAAAATTGGGAGCAGCTCATGGCTATTCTGCGTAATAATGCATTTAGCTTTACGTAATAATAAACAGTAGTAATGATTCAATCCTATGTGTTTTATATATCCACTGATAATAGTTTTCATGGTTTCTGTGCAGACCACTGGTGCACCCATCATGGCCAGACCGGTGACTCCAACCATCATCAAGCAGGGCTCACCTACAACCAGCAGCCCAACGGCACCCGCGCTGCAGAGGCCACCCATGCAGGTAGCGTGCGCACACACACACACACACACACACACACAATTAACATTTCACCCTTTTAGCCTGCTATTCTTCTAAACGACAGCACATTATTTTTATCACAGATTCTTTAGAGTAGCCTGTCAGTTAGCAGCATGAACAGTACGGTATGTCCTACACGAGCCACGCATATCTATACAATTAGCCGGATCACTAGGCTTAAACATTTTTTTTTGTAAACCATAAATATTATTATTACTGAATTATTGATTGATGATAAAAAAAAACAAAACAATGATTCATCGATTAACATGAAAGAAAAGTAATTATATAGTGAGGGTTTTTAATAAAAAATGTTCTGGTGCAAGACTTTCAGCCAGTGAACACTGTGTGTCCACCCAAAACTAAGTAGTGCTTGTGTATTCAGTAGTAGTGAACTGAGGTTAATGTAATAAGCGAACTAAAGTGACATAACCTGACATAACACAGATGAGTGATACAATTTTAATGTCTTAATTTTAATGATCAACTATTAGTAATTGAACTAAAATGCTTGTGACCTGAATGTGAATAACTGACGATAGTTTTATAGCCTCTCCTGATCAGTTCATGGCTGTATTGTTACAGCTTTAGGAAAGTATGTTTACTGGTTCTGAAAAATGACTCCAAGTCCAACGATAAAATATGTTTCTCTTCTTGTTTATATTTCTCAGCCTCCGTCGGTGGGCTCTGTGTTGGCAGTGCAGCCAAGTACCGCCCAGAGGATGGTAACTCCCACTACGGGGACCAGCGTCACCTTAGCAACGGTGAGAACCTGGGTGTGAACTCCCCTAAACAACACAGTGTTAGGAGTTTTATCACAGGCAGGCTTGTTTACGTCTGCACATGTTTTTACACTCTTGAGGAAGAAGAAAAAGTAACTTGTTTGTTTTTTTTCCTCTTTCTTTATTGCGTTATGTGTAACTGTAATTTACAGTAAGGCTCATGGGACAAAGCACAACTAATGAACGCAAGGTGTTTTCCATGTCGCTTTAATATCTGCTACTCAAAAAGCAAAAAGTCTTAGTTGTTTGAAACTAGTGTCAGTTGTAGTTTCTTGTGGTAAAGATTATATCCGTTCTAACTTTGGTTTGTCTGTGTGAAAGCAGGAGACGATGGAAAACGTGAAGAAGTGTAAAAACTTCCTGTCCACGCTGATCAAGCTGGCCACCAGCGCAAAGCAATCATCGCAAACGGCTGCTAACGTCAAAGACCTGGTTAAAAACTTGCTGGTAAGAGGTTGTCTGCCTGTGTGTGTGCGTGTGTGAGAGAGAGTGTGTGAGCATGAGTGGTGGTGTATAAACATTTATTTCTATTGCTTTGGTTGCCAGATTAGGCTAACCTGTGATTTTATTCCTATATCAGTGTGCTAGTTTTAATGCATTAGTACTAATTAAACTGAATGTTTCTTTTATAGTTAACATCGTCTATTATAGCTTGTAATGTAGCCTGCTGGGTTAAAGCCTTTGGATAATATGTTTGATTGATTAATTAGCATGACCATCGGTTTATTTTTAAAGTTTGCGTCTTTGTGCAGCACTTTAAAGTGACCGTGCTTTACAGAATGAGCATGTCTCCCGAGGGTCGGAGCATGTCTCCCGAGGGTCGGAGCATGTCTCCCGAGGGTCGGAGCATGTCTCCCGAGGGTCGGAGCATGTCTCCCGAGGGTCGGAGCATGTCTCCCGAGGGTCGGACCCGAAAGTCATAGACCAATCATCAGTGTTTCTATGCCCTTATTCTTATGCACAAGATGAACTACTGCACATTAATAAACCGGATGCGTGTCACACACACTCGTACATTAGAATGCAATATCTCAGATACTGATACAGATGTGTTTTCTCTAAACATTAAAATCTCTTTTATTGCTGCTTGTGTTTGTAGGAAGGGACGATTGAAGCAGAGGACTTCACCAGCAGGTTATACAAGGAGCTTAACTCTTCACCCCAGCCTTATCTCGTGCCTTTTCTGAAGGTGAACTTGCACTCGAAAACCACTAGGATAATTTTATTAAATAAAAAGTATTATTATTTCTGCTTTATATTTAACTGCATAATAAAGTAAAAAATTAAAAAAAAAATTCGATTTGTTTTCTTATTAATGTGTGTGTTTTTGCAGAGGAGTCTTCCTGCATTGAGAAAGCTCACTCCGGATTCCCTGGCCTTCATCCAGCAGAGTCAAGGCCTGCAGCCGACTAAACCTGTAGCCAGTGTGGTGCTGACCAATACTACGGCGCCTATCGCTGTCACTGTGGCTACCGCAATGCCTACTGCATCTGTACCTCCTGCAACTCCCACGATATCCACAGGCACTGCAGCGACTGTCGCATCTGTTGCAGCCGCCACAGTCACCCGCACGCTTACCCAGCCTGCTCTCACCACCACAAACCAGCCTGCCTCACTGGTAACACACTACAGTTGAGCTTATATGATGTCACAGTTTATATAATGAGTATGTACTGAGTTTAAGTAAAACGTTTCAAAAAAAAAAAAAAAAAAAAAAAAAAAAAAAAAATGTTTTATATAGTATGGTTATGGGTAGTCCTAAAAAAATTTGGATGTACTCCTTAACTCGCTACCCCACGGCACCGGCATCAGCATGCTGCATTCTGGCGACCCGGGTTCAATTCCAGCTCAATCCTTTCCGGTCCCACCCCTCTCTTCATCTCCAAATTTCATCTCTCTGTCCTATAAATAAAGGCAAAAATGGCCTTTGAGATGTACTACAGCCACCATGGTGATATTAGCATGTGATTTATATGGCGTCATATCGGTGCAAACTTGGGTAATGTTAAAGTTGAATAATGTTACACGGGTGCATATGGGAGAATAATGCGTGCATTGTATACATACTTTAAAATTCGGGTGGGTGTAATAGGTAATCCGGGAACTTTTTCCACATACTGGATTTTGCAAACTAAAGATTAGGACATACTACTTGTATGTCATAATACTCAGATATTATGTTCTTCTGCGATTTTTTTTGTATCGAGAGAGAGAGAGAAATAAAAAAAGAAAAAACACACCACATGACTTAAATAGATTTGTAAGGAATTCATTATTTTCAAATGATTGTGGTGGTTTTGTAATGGAGTGAATTTGTGAAAAAATATACACAAATTATAGTTATTAGATAAATACAATGAAACAAATATCCAAATAAAAAAGTGTTTTTCTAAATAATCATTTGTAAAAAATCACATTGTATATAGTATTCACTGTATAAATTAAGTACAAATAATCTTTATTTCATTTATATATCGGAGCAATTGGGGGGGGGGGGGTTAAGGGCTTTGCTTAGGGGGCCCAGCGGTGGTAACATGGTATTACCGGGAATTGAACTCACAATCTTCTGGTTAGCAGCCCAACACCTTTATCCCTGAGCTACCACACAGATGGGCAATTAATCCACCAGTCTGCGTTCTGAAATGTGCAGTCAAATATAATCACCGAAATCGACATTACACATCCTGTCATGTGACCGTTGCAGATACACACATTGCGATGACGATACTGAAACCGTATATTTGTGCAGCTCTGCCATATATTATAAAAGTATGTGACTTCAGACGGAGCCATTTGTAAAATACTTAGAAATGTTGTCCTAAATTTGTTTTTATCAGGGTTTTTGGCGCTTTTTTTTTTTTTTTTTTTTTGCATAACTAGTGTAAAAAGCCATGTTAGATAGCGCTCAGATGCTTATGTGTTACTCTGTGCGTGATGATGCACTTATTCAGCTCACTCATAGGACTTTGATATGTGACACTTTATGCTAACTACCACCAGTTCCAGAGATTTTTACAGCCAAAACTTTCCATGAGAATTAAAGGAAATAAACGAAGAATTTGCATAATTACGGATTAGCCTATAACAGGGAACATGCATGTAGTTTAAAAAAAACTTGGTCAAAATTAGGCTGCAAGTTCAATTCAATTTTAATTACGTCCTTATCCAGAGCGACTTACATTTATTTCATTTATACAACTGAGCAATTAGGGTTTAAGGGCCTTGCTCAGGGGCCCTGCAGTGGTAACTTGGTGGTAGTGAGAATCGAACCCGGAGCTTCCATTTACTAGGCCAACACCTTAACCACTGTGCTACCACTTCCCCAGTTTATATTAATTGCCTTTGTATAAGTTTGCCTAAATTTCCATCTTGGAATATTTCCGGAATACGAAAGGTGAAGTTTCCGTTGAAGGTTTCTGTAAATTTACTAAAAACATTTTTTCCCCTTTGTAGCCCTAACTGCCACTCTGTATCTGAATGTGTTTTGTGTGCGTCTGTGTCGTGTGTTTGTGCAGGTGTTGCAGTCTCAGCAGCAGGGTGCGATCGTAAAGTCTCCCCAGGTTACTCTGGCAACTCCAATGGTAACGCTCAGGGGTCAGCCGCACAGCCGGATTGTAGTGGGGCAGCCACCAGTTCAGATTAAACATCTTAACACAGGTGTGTAAATGTGTTTCCTGTATCGCAGAAAACCTCGGCCAGTGAACTCATTATAAGGGTCTAAAATGTTCCTTTGGTAGTTTAAACGGTTTATTTTGTTAAGTTATTGCTTAATTGAGTGAGCACTGCTGTGGTGTACAGTAATGATGTAATAATCACCGTTTGGTGTCTCATGTAGTGGCTGTAAAACCTGGGATGGTGAGTGGAGTAAAGGTCTCTCCCAGTCCTGTGGCGCTGAACGCAGCACAGAAGAACAAGCTGAAGGATGCGTCTGGAGGAACATTCAAGTTAGTTTCTGTGTGTGTGTGTAATGAGATCAGTTTGTCCTGTACATCTACCTATAAAAAGGTTTTAGGATTGAACTAAAACAAAAAAAAAAATGACGGGTGTTCAGAAAGTTTATATTAAAATGATAGTTTGGATCAGTAAGTAAACAAAAATGTTGAACAAGCAGCATAATTTTTTATACGTTTTATAAAGCAGATCAACCTTGTGGGGGAAAGTGGTAGCTCGGTGGTTACGGTGGACTGCTAATGGGATGATCGCGATTTTGATTCCCAGCACCACCATGCTGTCATTAGTGGGTTCCTGAACAAGGCCCCTCATCTGCTTAGTGTGCTTTGGATGAGGGCGCCTCCAAATGACAGAAATCTTAGGGGAAATGTAAACTTCGAGGATTAGTTTTGAAGCTGATAACACGGAAAAAGGTGATGTGAATGTCACTTAAGCAGATTGCAACCGATCCTACAGTAATGTCAGTAATGGCACACCAAATATAATATCCAGTTTAGGAAATTAATTTCACTGCACACAGTCAAATATTAGCATCAGAATCCAAAAGTGTGTGTGTGTTTTTTTTCTGCACGTTCCTAGAGATGATGACGACATCAATGACGTAGCCTCCATGGCCGGCGTGAATCTTTCAGAGGAGAGCGCACGAATCCTGGCCACCAATTCCGAGTTAGTGGGAGCTGTGACTCGCTCGTGCAAGGATGAAGCCTTCCTGCTCTCAGCAGCACTGCAGCGAAGAATGCTGGACATCGGTATGTCCCTACAGTGTCTTATTTATTCTGCTTTTAAAAAAAAAAAAAAAAAAGAAAAGTGACTGTTGAACTCGTGTGCAGGTAAACGGTTTGGAGTGACGGATCTGAGTCCTGACGTGGTGAATCTGGTGTCTCACGCCACTCAACAGAGACTCCAGAACCTTCTAGAAAAAGTCACAGTTATGGCACAGCAAAAGAACATGAACTATAAGGTGCGTGTATGTTTAGGGTTTGGTTTTAAAACAGATCATGTGTTTCAATAGAGAACAGCTGTAGTTTTGTCGCAGCCGCATCGGTTTACAGTTTGTGGGTGTTTGCGTGTCCGTGTGCCGTGCAGGAGGATGCACGGTTCGAGCAGGTGTCTGACGTTCGCGCGCAGCTCAAGTTCTTCGAACAGCTGGACCAGCTGGAAAAACAGCGGAAGGAAGAACAGGAGAGGGAAATTCTAATGAAGGCAGCCAAGGTAAAACACACACACACACACACACACTCACACACGATTTTATACTAGTGCAACAGATGTGCTACTGTTACAACATGTGCTTTATAAATATTTTTGTTCTGTATAACTGCAGTATGTGTGTATCTGAGGTGATTGTCTAATGATGGATACACTCTTAAAGGTTCAACATGTGGAATATTTTCACTCCTAACACACCGCAGGACAATTGGATTAGATAATCTAATAATCGAGACCTTAAGTTTGGGCTGCAGCACCACCTAGTGCTGAATAAGTGTTATAACCGTTTTTTGTTTTGTTTTTTTAAACCAAAGGTACGGGATTCGATTTGCTTAAACTGGTGTGTGTGTGTGTGTGTGTGTGTGTGTGTGTGTGTGTGTGTGTGTGTGTGTGTGTGTGTGTGTGTGTGTCTCATTTCACTAATTGTTCTGTGATGCTGTTTTGCAGTCTCGGTCTCGTCAAGAGGATCCAGAGCAGTTACGGTTAAAACAAAAGGCCAAAGAGGTGTGTTGGTGGTGTCTGTTTCTGCATTTGCATGCAAATATTAATTAATGTGGATATCATAAGCTTGATTTGTGTGCGTGTGTTGTGTGTATGTCTAACAGATGCAACAGCAGGAGCTCGCTCAGATGAGACAGAGAGATGCCAACTTGACAGCGCTGGCTGCTATTGGACCCAGGAAAAAGAGGAAACTCGACTCGCCCGCACTTGGCACTGACGCAGAGGTACTGCTGTTAAAAAAAAAAAAAAAAAAAAAAAAAAAAAACTGTCCATTTATAAATCTGTCCAATAGAAATGGATCTTAAATACTAAATAACACAAGTTACTTAAAATAAAAATGTTTTTATAATCTGTGACGTTGTGTCTGTCAGGGTTCCGGGTCTTCGTCGAGCTCGTCAGTGGGTTTGAGCGGCGGTGCATCACGGCAGTTTACCCGTCAGCGCATCACGCGTGTAAACCTCAGGGATCTGCTCTTCTGCCTAGAAAACGAGAGAGAAAGCAGTCGCTCGCAGCTGCTCTACCGTGCATTGCTAAAATAGCATCTGGATTAAAGAGCAGTGCTCTAATGAACGTCTGATTACGGAACAGTACACGCACACACACACACGCACACACACGCGAAGGCACAGCAGAATAATCAAAGTGCGGCGCTCGGGTCGCAGCACCATTTCTGAGCAGTGCTCTAATAAAAGGTGGAGTGAAGAGCACTACAGAGGTTCCACCGCAGCCGCTCCGACACTATTGGTTTAAACAGCAGCGCCTCTGATGATGGAAGCTGCTTTAATAGTGAATTTTTTTATTTACTGATCGAGTAGCGGAACCCGTATGGCAGCGCTGCTCACACGGCAACCTGACTGTCGTGTCTGGTGTCCAGCCATTGCCCCGGGGTGTGTCATCATCTCCTCTTCGTCTTTCTTTATTGTATCGATTTCACTCCCCTCCTTTGTTTCTCTTTTACAATCTTAAGTGTATAGTCATTCAAACACCCATACACACACACACTCTCTCTCTGTCTCTGATTCTCTTCCTCTCTCTCTCTCCCTTCTGTCCCAGCTCACTCAGCTCTTTTTTGTTTTTTAGCTCTTTCCTGTGCTCTTGATTTTAATCTAATGAAAATGTGTCTAAAAAAATTTTACAGTTATATATTCGTTGTTTTTTTTTTTTTTTTTTTTTTTCTTAGAGGGTGGCTTTCTAATGTGCGAATTGCCGATGTACAAAAAAAAAAAGAGAATACACAATGAAACTGCCCGTTCATTTTGTATTTGTGTTTTTATAAAAGAGGTTTTAAGAAATAAAAAAAAAAACAAGAATGTTTCTATAAAACACAATTTTCTAGATGATGTTATTATAAAAATGTTGAAAAACTCTGTTGTGAAAAATACTCATTTTTATCATTTAAAGACACCACCAAGAAACCCAGTGCCTTTTTATTTTAGTACTGGCAAAACCCTTATTTTACAGACCCTCATTTTCTGCGTCTGTCATTCCCAAGATACATTTCTTTTTCTACTCTAATCTGTATACTGTATTTATTAGTAATTACTAACAAATGGGTTTTATTATTGATAAATCATTTTTATTAATTATCTATAGAGATTATTATAGGTGGAAGTAGATTCAGTAGTGAAAGAGTTAATAGATCACACATGATTACTGTAAAAAGGATATTTATTATTTAGTTACAAGCCTTGATAACTCAACACAATGACAAAAAGTAAAGAAAATTACAAAAATTAATTTAAAAAAAAATCATTTTTTTATTTGTGCTAACATTAAAAGGCTGAGGTTAAATATTTAAATAAGTTCCATTCTAATTTTCCTCAGACTGTAGAATGTAGCACAATATAAAAAGCTTTAACTAAAACTTACTAGTAACAAAGACCATTGTTTTATCCCTATTTTAATCGGTGCAGTCACGTGTATTATAGAGAGAAAGAAAGATATCAACAGATAATTAACACCTGATTTATTAATCTCACACAAATCCAGTTCGTACAGTAAGTAAAGCATCTTTATCCCCTTTAACATCTTCACAGTCTTCCTCCTCTTCTCCTTTTGGCTGTTCCTTTTTAGGGGTCGCCACAGCGAATCATCTGTCTCCACCTAACCCTATTCTCTATATCCTCTTCACACACACACCCACTAACTTCATGTCTTTGTTTATCTCATCCATATTCATCCTCTTTGGTCTTCCTCCAGCCTGGTAGCTTTATTTCTAACATCCTCCTACCAATATATTCACTATTCTTCCTTTGTACATGTCCAAACAATCTCAATCTGACCTCCCTGACTTTCTCCCCAAAACATCTAACATGAGCCGTCCCCTTAATGAACTTGTTCCTAATCCTGTCCAACCTCGTCACTCCCAAAGAAAACCTCAACATCTTCAGCTCTGCTACTTCCAGCTCTGCCCTTTAACATCTTCACAGTAAACTTACCTAAGTCTGACTGGAATTTGTTTGTTACCTTCCATCACCACACATCCTTTTACTTAAAAACTTTTGTGAAAACATCCCAAAATCTGATGTTATTCTACTGATCGCAAGTAAGTCAGTCATTTCGGTTTAAGATTACTGTGTGTAATTCAGGAGCAAAACTAGGAGCATTGCAAAAAAAACCAAACAAACAAAAAAAAACAGATTGTATCTTAACCATCAACCTGTATCTTATTTTATAATTAAAAAGCCACCAGTTTGATTTTTGTTGGCATTTGCATCCACTTTTAATCTTAAAGATTCATAGTGTAACTGGAGAAATAGTGTATCCGGTTGACTAAATGTACGTAGCAGCCAATCAAAGGTGCTCCTATTTGTTTGGCACCAGGGGTTTATAGGACGTGGAAAAAAAAACTTCACCATCTATGAGTCTCTAACAGCAGATATATAGACAGTTATTGAATTTGATTTCCCCTCCCCCACCCTCAAAGAGGCTAAAACTAATATTTTTTGTGGGAGATATTTGTGGGTTAAATGTTGTTGTGGGTTATAAGTCTGGTTTCCTCCTAATAAATAAATAAATAAATATCTGGTTTTAGTCAGTTTCAGACTTATAACCAGTATGTAAATGTTTGTCATGCTGAAGAACACTTTTTTGTGGTGTAAAACTCAAATCTGGCTTCAGTCAATTTTCTTTCTACTATTAACCAGAAAGTAAAAAATGAAATGGACTTGTGTCCCTCTTCCAAAGGCCAGCGGTTTAAAGTGCTACATCATATCACATGTTGCAGGTTCAAATCGAGCTTTAGTTACTTTGCTATTTTTTGTTCAGAGCACAGGTCAGAGCACAGACACAGGTGGCTGTGTTACAGTTGGTTTTAAACATAAAATAAGATCAGCTTAAAACACGATGCCTGTTCTTCTGTGGCAATGTGGTTCAAGTTCAAGAAGCTTTATTGTCATTTCAACCATATATAACAGACGCAGTACATGTTAAAATGAAACAACATTTCTCCAGGACCCCATGATGCTACCCAAAAAACAATGCAACAGAGCTAAACACAGAGCTAAAGACTAAACGTAGTTGAAACACTGCCCAATAGTGTAGTGGTTAACACGCTAAGTCTTTATGTTAGACTATGCAGGTTCTTTAACGTCTTTCTTGTTGGTTCTTCTGTAGCACAGGGGTTAAGTAAATGCCTTTACATGTTGTAGGTTGTTGGTTCAAATCTCACTTTTTTTTTTTTTTTAAACTGTTTTTAATTCGTTTGTATTCGAACTGCATATTCGTCCAAAGTTGATGCAAGACATCAGGTTCATCACTAAAAAGGTTCATTCCTACTAAAAACTAAAATTAAACAAATTTGGCCAACATGCTTAAACAAGGTCACAAACTTTGTGGCACAGTGGATTGTGTAACGGCATATCATGTTAGGTTGTAAGTTCAAGCCTTCTATAGTCTGTCTTTTTTTCAGAAAATATTGTAACTGTAACAATCCTTCAGTGTAAAAAATGTAGGTTTCAATCTAGCTTTAGTTTAACAAACAAAAAAAAAAACAAGTGATATATATATATATATATATATATATGTATAATTGGTGTCACTGGTGTACATGACAGTTAATAATACCACATCATCTTTTACCATACAATACTGCCCAAAGTAAGGTGTCTTTACCCTGTATGTTGTTGGGCAAAAACAAACCACCCTCTCTCAGTCCTTTCATGGTACAATGGTTAGAGCGACGTTCTCTTTTGCTTTGGATTGGGAGTTCAAGTCCCAGTCTGACTATTTTTCCAAAAAGTATTGTAGCCTTAATGATTTTTCACTGTTTTTCTCTGTTGCCAATTAATAACAACAATATTAAAAAAAACTAGTGATATATAGATTTTTTACAATGGTATCATTGGCATTGTTGGTGTACAACGTTACTTACCATCCACACCTCCTTCTTCCATGGCCCAGCGGGTAAAGCAAAAAATAGCTGTATCACACATTGCAGCTTCAAATCAAGCTTCAGTCACTTCATTTTTGTGTATGGATTCTGGTACAATATCTGTGTTAGACATTGTTGTAATTAAGTTAAAAGATTAATATGCAACACTTTTTGCCCTGCTTCTCAGCAGAGCAGTGGTTCAGACACTGTTTTTGTTATCTTGCATGTCGTTGGATCAAATCTTCCCTCAGGTAACAAATTTATTAAACTACTATTTTGTCTTTCATTATACAAGAATAATGAAAGACAAAATTTGGTCAACATGTGACCGTCAAGTCTCTCGGTCTATTCGTGACGGTTAGAGTGATGCTTTTTCATGCTCTGGTTAGGAAGTTCAAGTGTTAGGCTTACTTTAACAAAGTATTGTAATTTTAATGCTCGTTCAGTGTATAAATTGTAGGGTTAAATTCAAATGTAGTATTTTATTTATTTTAGTTTAAATTATTAACCAGAATATATGTTATATATATATAAAAATCTTAGTTTTTTTTTAAATTAGTGCCCTGGTAAAAGGTTATTATAGCAGCTCAACTAACCTAATCTGTCCCATAGTGCAGTGTTTAGTATTACACTTCTTACCACTGTAGGTTGTGGGTTCAAGTCTGTCTTTAGGCAGTTTTTTTACTAATGATCTGCGTTTTAAGGGTGCTTTACGGGTAGATTGATACAAGATTAACATGTCAACAGCACCAGATTGAAACCTTTGTGGCGCAGTGGATAAAACACTGATCTTTCAGCTTGTTTGTTACCACTTCCCATGTTCAAACCTGGCTGTAGTTGATTTTCTTTTTTTTGAAGTGTGTATTTAAAGTTGTTGGTTAAACAAATTTTCTAAAAAAGCTCAACTTTAATATTTAATGTAAAGCATTCTTTTACAACTGACACACACACACACTCTCAAACACACTACCAGCACTGCTCCATAGCACAGTGGATAGAGTAACGTTCTGAAACACTTCTGAGCGCGGGTTTGATTCTTACTTTGGAGTTCAACAAACGTACAAGATCATGTTAAACTCTTTAAAAAGCTCTACAGAGAACAAAAGTTTAACATGCAACAAGAATCTTATCTGTTTGATAGCTTGGCGGTTAAGACATTGTAGTGTTATGTCAGAAATCACAGGTTCAAAGCTCACTTTGCCTCTTTTACACTAATATTACAAAAATGAAAGACAAATGTTCTTTGGAAGCAGACAGCCCATATGGGAGCTGTGGCACAATAAGTTGCAATATACCGCTGACGGCAAAGGTTGTTGGTTCGAAACCCAGGTCTGAAAAGGGTTCACCAAACAAGCCTGCACTGAGACAGGCAGCCAGTGTAAGCTGGCTCACATAAAGGGGCGGTCCGTGTGGACGAGCGCATGCAAAAAAGGGGCGGTCCGTGTGGACGAGGGCGTGCAAAAAAAAGGGGCGGTCGGTGTGGACGAGCGCGTGCAAAAAGGGGCGGCGTCGTGTGGACGAGGGCGTGCAAAAAAAAGGGGCGGTCGGTGTGGACGAGCGCGTGCAAAAAAAAGGGGCGGTCGGTGTGGACGAGCGCGTGCAAAAAAGGGGCGGTCCGTGTGGACGAGCGCATGCAAAAAAGGGGCGGTCGGTGTGGACGAGCGCATGCAAAAAAAAAAAAAAAGGGGCGGTTTCAGTGTGGACGAGCGCGTGCAAAAAAAAAAGGGGCAGGTCGGTGTGGACGAGCGCGTGCAAAAAAAAAAAAGGGGCGGTCAGTGTGGACGAGCGCGTGCAAAAAAAGGGGCGGTCGGTGTGGACGAGCGCGTGGAAAAAAGGGGCGGTCAGTGTGGGGGAGTGTGTAAACAAAGGTGACTTAGTGAGCCCGCAAAAAGTGAAGTTGCATTTTAAGTGTGGAATTTATTTTTTTTTTAATAAAAAACTCCCCCTTTTTAACCCATCCCCCCCCACTCTCAATCCCTACCCCACACCAGCCTACCCTACCCTACCCTACCCTACCCTAACCTACCCTAACCTACCCCAACCTTCACACAAGGCTCGAACCAAGGACCTATTGTATCCCAGGTAAGGCTCTTACCACTGCACCACCAAGTCCTGCACAAAAACCTTCCTTTTTTTGGGGGGCTTGTCTTTCAAAAAGAGACTTCAACAACAATTAAAAAAAAATTATTTTTTTAAAAACAATAATATAAACAAAACCCCCAAAACAATTAAAAGCTAAAAGTAACTGGGTGTTAAAAATAAAATAAAATTCAGTTCTAAAAAAAAACCCCAAAAAACCCACAACGATCAGACCATATGTAAAATCTTCGGATGTTAGCAGTCCGTCTCCAGGACTGCAGGTGTGGATGAACTTTTTCTTCACATGCTGGGCGGAAACATGAGCATCAACCTGCAACATGATAATAATAATAATAATAAATTTTATTTATATAACATCTGTTTAGACTTTAAAGACACTTTACAATAAACATTATAAATAAGAGGACAACATCAGTACAGTAATAATAAATCATCTAGAGAATCAGACAGACAGGACAACATAAGACAGAATGTACAGAAGTCAACAAAGGAAGTTAGCGTTCAATGATTAGGGGAAGAGATTTCGATAATTTTAGGGCAACAACACTGAATGATCTGCCCTCCATGGAATAAAGACGAGAGAAGTAAGCAGGAGAATCTTAAACTTAATGTGATATGTGACTGGTAGCCAATGCAGATCAGCTAGAATGGGGGTGATGTAGGCTAAACACTTAGTGGAAGCGAGAATACGAGCGGAAAACAATGGGTGTAAAGCAGATTTGTCATTTTTGAGATGTTTAAAAAGGTTTGGTGATGAACAGTGAGGCCAGAGCCATTAAGGATATGAAGTTCGGGGGTGAACCTGGGAGAAGTGGGAGTGGAAGGAACGGTTTTAATCTTAGATGTAATATCTGATAATATAGAGTATCAGTGAAGAAGAAGAAAATAAAAAACATCAGAAGAATTAAAGGAGGCACTAGAGGAACAGACTGAGGATTGTGTGCGCCTGGACAAAGACAGCTGGAGTGTGTTTACCTGCAGGAAGTCAGGGGCTTGTCAAGTTTCCAAGATAAACAAAATGTCAAGCATATTGTAAGTTATGAACTTGTTCAGGTGCAGGAAATTTATCAGAGCTGGACGAATTAGACGTGCGATTGTAAATTGTATCAGATTTACGGCGGTCAGATCAGATGCATGGAGGAGCATCAGGCTTTGATTGAGAGGTTTGTATGGAGATACCAGAGAGAAAAAATGACTGGACATCAAAGCTAAACATATCCCTGGGTGATTATTAGTAAAACCAGGATGTAAACTAGCTCCTTTTTTTTTTTTTTTTTTTTTTTTTAAGGACATGATTTTATTTCTGGTCTGTGTAAGAATAATTAGAGAAATATTGCATCCCAATAGAGCTCCAATAGATAGTAAATAAATCTGGCAAAAAAGAGAATTGTAAGTTTTATAGTCTGAAATAAATAATAATGTCAAATATTTAAGTCATTTAAAGCAGAAATTAAAACTCAAAATTCAAACTTATACTTACCGAGCAGGAAACGGCGTCCACAGTAACTGAGTGATAGAACACCAATGTCCAAATACTAATTAACTAACGCCAATGTCCAAATACTAATGAACTATTTTAACTATTTTACTAATTGATCTAATTGAATTAAGGACAAAAGTCGGATTTTTTCGCTTTTCATCATTAAAACTCTAATAAAAAGCTTCTCTGACAGTAAACAGAACAGATCTCCGAAACATATGTTACACACAACAACAGTCCGGCGGGAAACAACATCCTGTTCAAACAGTACCGGAAATTTAACACCTGCAGCCCAACGCTATAAAGAAACTCATTCTGATCTCCAGACTAAATTACACTAAACTAACAAATATTTTACCTTTAAATACAAAACGGAAAATTGGAAATAAGACGCTGTTTTCCCGCGGACTCGGAATCCCGTGTCTCCCTGAATTAAAGCTGATTCGAGTGAAAGATGGAGGAAATCAACACGGAGACACAAAAACCAGGCGGGACATTTAAAGTCGTGGATTTAATGACAAACTCTTAGTTTAACATCACGACTAATTTTTTTGTATTGTATTATTACAAATACACACACACACACACACACACACACACACACACACACACACACACACACATATACATATATATATATATATATATATATATATATATATATATATATATATATATATATATATATATTTGTAATAAAACAATAAAATAAAAGGAAGAGATAAATGTAAATAAAATAAAAGATATCCTGACTAACAATCAACTGAGCTAAAATTAAAAGTTTTATATATTATATATTTGTAATAATGCACCCAAACGTTTAATTTTAGCTCAGTGGTTTGTTAGTCAGGATATCTTTCTTTTTTTTTAAATCTAAATATCAAACAAATCATTACAATCTTCACACACTCCGTCTGGTTCATCTTTATTTATGACCAATCACGACAATAACCTGTTGCACAAAATACTTGTTAGAGGATTGTGACATTTCAGAGATGGATTTTTTCTTCGTTCTGTGAATTAAAGTAAGGTAAAGTCACTGTTAAAATTAGTCACTGTTAAAGAAATGAAAGAATAAATCCTGCTTTTTAGGAGAAATAATTATAGATCCAAGTTACTGTTACTATATTTACATTTATTCTGTATGTTAAGTTCACTTACACTAAACTCAAACCAGCGTATAACCTGAAACATGGTTCCTCCTTTCTTCTTTCTCAGGTTACCTGTTTTTTTTTGTGACCACCTAAAAACTCCAACACCAAACTGCTTCTACAGCTCAGTCCAGTAAGGGAGCCACACCCCCTGCAGGACAAATCACAGCCTCCAGATTTTGGGCTCCACATCCCACCCAAACATAGCGCCCTCTGCTGGTCTATTGTCACCAACACAAACCGTTTATCAAGTCGGTACTTATTAAAATGCGTTTTTTTTATTGGTTGAAATGTGATTCAGTAAACAGAATAAGAAATAAACATTTAAACTGCACTATCTGCATTTTGGAGACAAAAAAACCCCAACAAATTATTATAATTACTCATTATTATTGTATTGTAATTATATTATTTGTGTCTTCATGGTAATTTGTAACTTCCATTAATTTTATTTTACTAATGCTGAATATTTAATTTAATATAGTTATTTGTTTATGTATTTTAATAAACTCTAGATGGCGCCATTAGCTCGTTTTGTGCTGTTGTGAGCGAATTACATGAATCAGATGTACAGTATAAAAGACAATTCTTGTAATTTTTTTCTTTTTCTTGTACTATCATGTAAGTGAAACATTCACATCTGTCGTGCTTTTTTTCTTCTCTCATTCAGGTTAAACGATTGAGAATAAAATTGCATAAATTGGTGGTGTTTTGATCTATTTTTGGTGAAGTGCATTACATACAGTATATATGGATTCAGTTACTCTTCTAGGGGGTGGATGTGATTTTGCCATGTTGGATGTGATCCTGGATTAATATTTATTGTTGATCCTTTGTTGATCAACCAATCATACCCATCTGATGTCATCAGCATGCGTCGAACAAACCTGCCTCAAATTAATTTTTTGATTATTTTACTTTTTTGTCCATAAACAAACTGAAAAACTTTAACTGAGTAAATACTGAAAAATATCTGATGGTCTGAGTGTGAAAATGTATTAATTCTGGAACAATTTACTGATAAATACTAACGATTTCTGGATTAACATCGAATCACAACATGAAATTAGACTATAAACGATATTAAAATAATTGATGATAATCCAAAAACATTATTAGTGAATCTGTATAAATGATTATATTTAAAAAAAAAATCTGTATATTTACTTATTATTCATGCACACGCACACCTAAATGCAGTTTTACTGCACACACACATCTGGTTTTGGTAATGAAGGTAAGGGAAATGTTAACACATTTACTAAATTACAATTGTTTAGTACAGCATGTAATGAATTAATCATTTCAGGTTTTAATTATCAATTAATACATTTATTATATTACATTTTTTTACAAGGAGAGAAAAATACAAGAATGGATTGAGGCGGGTTTGGTCGACACACACTGATGATATCAGATGGTTATGATTAGTTGAATGAAATGTTGATCCAGAATCACATCCTACTTGTGAAAATCACATCCACCTTTATATGGATTTATTCCAGTGAAAAGTACAGGATGATGACTGGCCTCACGTAGCTTTGCACCTCAATCTACAGGCGCCATCTAGCGGCGGTGTGTGGAAAACCTGTAATATCTCATGAGTTAAATACATTTTAACCAAATAATTTATTTGTGATATTTTGGCTAAAGACACACAAAACGTGTTATTTGTGTAGTAAATTACCAAGAATGTTTAAATTAATGAAAACAGACTGTTTGTTTAACATCATTACATAATTGTACTTTTTTTTTTTTTTTTTTTTTTTTTTTTTTACAAATTATTAATTTTATATCAAATATAACCGCTTTTTATATCAAATATAAACTTATTTAAAGAAATATTGTTTGAGTGATAATAAAGCTTAATATTTTTTGTCCTAACATTAATGCTATTTATAACATTTTAATTCAATACGCTGTCGTAATGGACATCATTTTACGACATTTTGGTTGGTTAGAAACTTTAGTATCAACCCGTTTTTACTAAATTTAGTCTGTAGGGTGTGTTTTTTAATTAGAGTTATTAAGTTAATATTAAATATGACGTACCTTAATAAACTCCAAGATCGATTCTTCGTTTGGCGCATGCGTAACGCAACCGTAGAGTCCAGAAAACCAGATTTCCGGCTAACCGGAAACGTAATAACGAGCTCGTGCGAACAGGACGTGTGATAATTTAAGTCTGGTTCTTTAAGCAGCTTCTGTGTGAGGTTCTCCTTTACTATAAGACTCCAGCTGTTCCTTTATTCCATTTATTGCTGTTAGATGTGTAACACCTGCAACAGACACCTTGTTAAGTTTAACACTAATTATTGAAAATGTGTAAAAATATCTTTAGCTACTAAATACTTACTTTAGGACATAATTCCCACTGACCAATCAAAAGCTCCAGATTACAGACCTTTCTTATTTTAATCAATATAAAACAGGATTCAGGACCATAAAATACATGTTGAAATGCTTTTAACAGTGTTGTGTGTTTTACTCTTTAATGTGTGTAAAGTTTATAAAGAAATATATAGTCTTATAAGAAAGCCGGAACCTTTTACCAGCCCGCAAAAAAAAGCGTTTACACTTTGCGATGTAGCATTTACGTTTATGCTATTAATGGTGTTTTCTTTAAATAATGGATTGTGATAACTTCATCCCGGTCCCGTGGAGATGCTTAGTTTTTGGGGATTTTCTTTACAGCACAGTCAGATCAAGTCAAGTCATCTTTATTTATTTAGCACTTTTAACAATCGGGGATTTTTCAAAGCATCTTTCTGAAATACATCAGAAACGACAATATTAAACATTCATTAAAAGTCAATTTAATTGATAGCTATAAATTTAGAGTCCCCAACTAAGCAAGCCAGAGGTGACGGCAGCAAGGAAACAAAACTCCATCGGTGACAGAATGGAGAAAAAAAAACCTTAGGAGAATCAGGCTCAGTAACAGGGGGTTAGTTCATCTCTGACCTGATAAACCAGCAAAGTCAGTTTTTTGGTTGACATTTTTGCTGTCTGGTGGTTGGTACAACAATGCAATCTTTTTTTTTCCAGGACATTCCGGATTGCCGTATTTGCTATGCCCAATTTTTTTTTATATTGGTACTGATCGATTTTTCCCCTTTTTTTAGCTTGAATATTATGTACCTCCCCCTTCCTATAAACAAGGGGTCGGCAACCTGCTGGGAAATATATTTTAACCTTTTTTTATAAATATGCAAATAGTCCTAAACTTTCTTATCAAAACGACAATTATTTTGTAACCACTTAAATTTTTTGGTGCTGTTCTCAAAACCATTTTGATTTGAAGGTTAATGCATTTGCATATTAGTGCATGATGTCATCTGGCGATGTTTAGTAACCGTCCTTCCTTTATCTGCAAATGTGTCTCCTTCAGAGACACCCGGTATGATCTTTTCTCACTGATGTGCAATGTGCAATATTTTAATTTCCTTTATATTATAAAAATAAAGATAAACAAAGTCTGCCAGTGAATTATCAGCATAACAGAGCAACGGACCCATGAAGAAATGTTCACCGAAGAGGAACAGATTTTTGGTCTTCTTACAAGCCAAGGCACACAAACAAATATTGCATTTTTGTCTCTCAGATGTTGTTTTAGCAGCCACATTCAGCTTAGGTGGATGACAGCCAAAAGAAAGAGTCATGGTGGGAAGAAATCTTTTTTTTTTTTCTCACTAAACATGAACTTTGGAGCACTGCTTCACCAAACATACATTACAGATAAACAAATCCCACCAAGAAGCCAGTCGTGCTGCTCTGCTCTGCTCTGCTCTGCTCGGCTCGGCTCGGCTCGGCTCGGCTCGCGGTGTTGATTTAATTGACGAGCGTAAACAAAACACATGATTGAGTTTCAGATGTTGTCTTTCTGGTGCCAATCATGCTACTGTGTGCAGAAGCCACGACTGCAACCTGGTGGTTAAGGTTTCAATTTCAAAAACGGGCACGATGAAAAAAAGGTGTAATAACCTGCGACGCGTGAGCAAAATACACTTTGTACCTTCACGGTTATTATTTGGGTTTTGCTTTCTGTGAGAAAAGGAGCCATTAACAGACCGACTGCACACGGAAGATGACTTACAGGCTGCTATTCATCTTCCACTCATCCATACTTTAAATGGAGAAAATGCTGCCTCGGTTTGCACGTGTGAGATCAAAAGAACGAGCTGTAAATGAGCCCCTTCCGATGTCGCCTCTGTCGCTAATTGACGTAAGCTTGTATGTGAGGCTGCGTAATGGCGCCAGGTTGTGTGTACGTCCTGTCAATTATTTTAGACTAATGAGGAAACCACGACTGCAGCAATCAGTGTTGTTTATCCTCCGTGATGATCCAGTGTAGAAGAACGACACTCTATTAGTGGCTTAGCGGATTTATATTTTAGTACTTTGATGAGCTATTTGGTTTCGGTAGGTTTGTGTCCAACGTAGCCTCTGATTGCTGTTATGGCTGGCAGGAGATGAGCCGGATTTGGTCACCTGCTGCCATATTTTCTGGCGGCAGAAAATTTATTTAACCAGTAGAGCTAGAACAGGACAGCGTCTGTGTAGAACGTTAAAAAAGAGAAGTGGTGACTCGCAACAAATTTCTTGTGTGATTACACATACTTGGTGAATAAAATTGAATTCTAATTCTGATTCCATTTCTGATTCTGAATTCTGATTCTTAATTCTGATTCTGATTTTAAATTCTGATTCTGATTCTAAATCTCAATACTAGATGTTTGACTGCTTATTTCTCTTTCTCTCTCTTTCTCTCTCTCTCTCTCTCTCTCTCTCTCTCTCTCTCTCTCTCTTTCGTTTCTCTTTCTGTCACTTTTTCTTTCTCCCCACTCTCACATATTCTTTTGGTCACTGCTTTTTATATGTGACTTGTGTAAAAAGTCTTTTTCACTCTCTGTCTCTCTTTCCTTCTCTCTCTCTGACTCTCTCTTATCTCTTTCTCTCACTCACTCACTCTACTTCTCTTTCTCTCTCTCTCTCTTTCCTTCTCTCTCTCTGACTCTCTCATCTCTTTCTCTCACTCACTCACTCACTCACTCACTCACTCTACTTCTCTTTCTCTCTCTCTCTCTTTCCTTCTCTCTCTCTGACTCTCTCATCTCTTTCTCTCTCTCACTCTCTCACTCTCTCTCTTCTCCCCTCTTTCTCTCTCTCTCTCTCTCTCTCTCTCTCTCCCTCTCTTTCTCTCTCTCGCTGTCTCTCGTTCTCTGTCTGGGAAACAAAAGTCCAAAAGTACACTTTTTACCAGTGTAGAAAATCTGTTCAATCAATCAATTATCGATCATCAGTTAATCTCTAGTTTCTTTCATTTCTCTGCTCTTTCGGGTCATGAGGAATAAGTATATCTGTTACTCTAGTGCACAGTGTCATCTCAAAGCAGATTTCTGGTTCGATCCAGGATATCTGACTAGCATAAATGGCTACTGAAGGAAATAATAAAAGATCATCTTTCTTGACTGACATAAAGGAATCAATTATAAATAGATTTTCTTTTGTTTTTGTGTTAAAATTCACAGCTTTGCTTATCGAACAACCTTTCAGGATGTCTAAAAAAATGTAGAATCACTAAACACGCTATTTTTGTCTGAACCCCAAAGCATCAACTCTTCACTTTTCGCATTCCACGACTAACGAAGCACCTGGGATTAAAAAGTAAAATCTGTCGCACTAAAACAAACAAACTCGACATTTGAAAAAACGTTGTCAGCAGCAGGATGATGTCATCAGAAGAGGTAGTTTTTTCTGCTGATACACACCAGAAACAAGATGTGAAGCAACAGAAAGGTCAACGAACCTTTTCCCCTGAGATGCTATACATATTTGAGTTCATCTGATTCAGGAAGCATGTTTTGTGTATTGGTGTGGGAATACAGAGTAGCCTGTGATTGGACAATGATTTAGTAAAGGTTGCAAAATGTTAAATCATCTGTAAACAATTCTCAAAAAGATTATTATTAAAAAAAAGGTTAGGCTGCAAATCGAATCATTCTTAATTAAACCTGATGCCAATTAGTGTCTTTTCTCCTGATTTATGATGCGCTATATAAAGCTGGAACGCTGTCCCAGTTATTTCCCCCTTTATTCCTATCATGTTTCCTCACTACACAGGAAATTCATGTTGCTGTTGGCTAAAGCTTTCAAAGCGAATGCTAATGTTGTAACTATAATACCAAAATGCAAATAAGTTATGTGTTATGATGCCCCTAATATAGGCTCAAAGAAGCCTGCGCATGATGCTCATTCAGCAAAGTCTGGCCCAGCACCAAGAAACGCAAGCTGCGTCAGCATGCTGACTTTATCAGCATTGAACGGCAAACATTCAATTTTGCCCACACACTCACACACACACATACCGCCTGAGTCATTCTCAAATTAGATTGTTCCGCCTGATGGGCACAAAGATTTGGTGCGTAATTTAGTGGGGAATGAAAAGAGCATGGCCCGCACGGCCGAAAAGGCAAACTTTACACCGTACACGCAGTTGGCCACCAAATAAAGAGCAGACCTTCAGCAGCTTTAATGCCCTTTGCACCAGAGAATGCCGGGACACTACGTCTCTCGGTGCGAAACTGATTGTGATCATCACAAATGACCTTTTAGAAGCACTATAGCGTATCACACCGTCACTACCTTTCAAACTACACACACTGTAACCTTTCTGTTTCTCGCTACAAAGCAGGAAATTAAACAGAGAAATAATTGATTGACTCGAATGCAGAAAATACCGTCTCACACTGTGACCTCCCAGTTAATAGTCCTCTATTAGTGCAGCATCAAAGAGCACAGTCTTGATACAGGACTCGTCCCAAGTCTTCCCAGTTATTTTTAGGGAAAGAAAACGTAAAAACATTTTTATTTTATTTACATAACATTTACATTTGTCAGTTGGACAGAAAATCTACACCGGACAAGATGTTAAATGTTATCCAATGATACCATGACTGAAAAGTGCTTCATTTACAAAACGTACATACAGTGGTAGCTTAATCGACTAACGAATTTTTTGAGATAGGTGTCGTCTCTCGGCCGATTTTTTGCTTTGAGTTGCGAGCTAAAATTCGGGTTACGAGCTTCAGACACCGAACCGCTAGTTGACGTAGTGAACGCCACAGTGAACGCAGTAACATCCACCCAGCATCCTGTGTCTTACTAGATAGCTAGTCAAGTGGAGTTGCCTGATCTCCAAGGTAAATGTTGTACATTATACTTAATAAAACAAGTTATGGAACAGATTAATGGTATTTTAATGGGGAAAATGAATTTGACATATGAGTAATTTAAGTTAAGAGCTCTGTAACGGAAAAAATTAAATTTTTTCTCCTTTCTCTATTCACAGAGCAAATTGTTTCCTCTGTCTTCTGTAAAAATTGCGTCATTTATGTCAAGGTAATTGTAAATAAAATTCCGCTGCTCAGCTGCTTTTGCTACAGGACACTGTTTTCCCTCCTCTTTGATTTCTTCGTTATTCCGGTCTGCAGCCCACAGCTTCCTCTACAGGGCCTTCATTCTGGCTGGCAGTCCTACTGTTTTAATGATGACGAATGCGCACAGAGAGAAGTATTCCTTCATGTGTTCTGGTCATGCGGCCCGTTTCTCGGCTCATTTTAATTACAGGGGAGACGAAAGTCATGAAATATTCCACAGCAGTTGGTTAAAGATGTGTCACCAGTCAGACGGAGTGGGAGGCTAAATCGTTTCTTTTTCCCGGTAGGGTTTTAAATGTGTACAGTTGTAGACGATGTTTTAATGTTAATTAAAGGCAGCAGGCATATACTGTACAGTTTTATCCATGTTATCTGTGGACAGCAACAATATATAGTTCTGTCCAGTGCAAATGTTACATTTTCATGGTTTCTGGGTGGAAAAATTGGTCTAATTAAAAAAACGTAAGAAAACTTCAAGACACTACGCAACACAATTTTTTGTTCCTGGGTAAATGTTGGATCTGACTCAATAGTACAGAAATCATTTATTAACTACGCTAAGTATTTGCCTTTGTGTCCAGGATAATGACCTTAATTTATCTTAATTTAGAAAACAGGCAAATTTGTATATTTTTTTAATTCATTTTAAGTCAAAATTAATCAACACAACTCTTAATGACCACATGGTTTTAATTACGCTAGAAGTGACTATTTATGTATTTATTTTTTAAAAGAAAATTACTCAGGGTGTGTTCACACTTGTAGTTTGGTTCAGTTGGTTTATTTGGTCCGAACCTTTAGGTAAAACGATACATTTAGTTCTGGTCTGCTTAGCGTTCACACTAGCATATTGAATTTAAAGGCATAGTGATATATGTACAACCTGATTGGTCAACTCTTTTTTGATGTGTACTGGATAAAGCTTCCTTATCTTGTGGATGCATATATGGTTTTACTTATGGTTCATGAGTTCTCAGCTGGTGAAACAGCACTCGGATTTCCGACAAATTTTTCGACTAATGGACAACATAAGTCCTTAGATGAGACGAACCAGTTGGTTTTGCTTGAGTTTTTCTGTCTTTTTAAATTAAAGAATCAGGATAAGAATTGCATTTGCCTTGCACCTTGTGACATCACACCCTGTTTTTTTCGTCCAGATAAGATATATATTTGGCCTGTGTTGCTTTCATATATCATTCAAACCACACCTGAGTTCATTTGGAAGCGTTCTTTCTTACTCAAATGTTCGAGCAATTGCTCGAAGTTTGTTTTAATCTAGCCAAAGTGCAAACACACTCTCAGTTTCACAATTTAGACCCCCTAAAGTAGTCTCTCGAAATGTAGCAGTGTTTGAAGTCCACTTCATCATGGTGGAAAAGCTTGTCTTGCTTCTCTGAATTAAAATGCATGAATGATTTTTAGTCCATTGGGCTGTAGTTCTTTACCAGAGTCTCAATCTGCTTTGTATAGTTTTCAGTTTTGCATTTAAACAGGAAACACAAACCCTGCTCGCTTTTTCCTAGTGAATTCATCTTTATCTGTGGGCCCAAAAAAGAGAAAAACATCCAACTTGTGCCTCTGACACCTTAGAAAAGCAGTCAGGAAGCCATTTTTCAGAGATGTGACAAATATGTTTTATAAGGCCCGATTTTGAAGTGCATCCTCACTTTCTAGTGGTTCACCTAGAATTCCAATTTGATATCGTTTCTGCCTCTGATCTCTGTCCGCTGTGGCCAGTCCCAAATTTGGATCCAAAAATAAACAGAAAAGCTTGATAAAATCTCCTTGGAGAGGAGGAATGCCACTATTTTGAAGTATTGAATAACTTTCTGTCCGCTTTCATCAATGCTCACAGACGATCAGGCGATTCCCAAACCACTGAGCATTACACACAATACTGATGACTTGCTGAAGGTCCAGCGCAACTGTTTAATGATAACACAACAGGTTTTGGCTTTAAATGCGTTCAGAAAAACTACAGCAGCAGGTAAGTTCATTACTGTTTTTTGTTTGAAGATGCATGGCAAGTGGGGGAAGTGGTAGTTTAGTGGTTAAGTTGTTGGCCTGGTAATTGGAAGATCGGGGTTCCACTGTTGGGCCCTGTAAACCCCAGTTGCTCAGTTGTATGAATGAAATAATTGTAAATTGCTCCATTAGTAAAATTTTCTTAGTTGTAATCAAGAGTGCGGCTGATGGTTGCGTAGCCTCTGGAACGCTAGCAAGTACCAAGTACATTGAAAAGAAGTAGAAATGGTGTCAAAGAAAAATAACACAAAATACCTGTATCCTGTTTTTTCATAGCTACATAGAGAGATGAAGGAAACAAAAGAGAAAAACAAACAAACAAACAAAAAATCTCATAGATGAAAAATTTAATATCGTAATGTTCACTAAGGCTTCAAGGTCAAAAAAAGGTCATGTGTTGGTCTGAATGCTGATCTCGAAAAAAAAATCCGGCTACTTTAGAATGTAAACTACATTTTGGTGTTTTTAGTATTTTAGTATTAACTATTGGCACATCTTGAATAATAAATCATCCAATCGGAATACAGCTTAAGGATTGTTGCTAATCATAATATATAATATATGCTACTCGAACCCTTATTTCATCAGGTCAGCCTCTTAAGAACGGTAAAATACAACACTAGGTCACACATTTTTAGTTTTTTTTATTAAAAGACGCTTTTATTTTCTAAAGCACAAATTCGGTAATGGTTTAACTAAAATACACAACATTAGAAGCAGATGTGATTGAAAACACTGCTTATACTGAACAATCTAAAATAAAAAAAAATAGAAACTGAACTAATAAGGAAGTGGGTAAAACATTGCTAAATAAAGAATGTAGCCGGCGAACATTACCGCGCACACAAAACCACTAGGGCAAAAAAAAAAAAAATTCTCATTTAGCCCTGCAAAGACCTCAAGAGCAGCAAACATTCGGGTAATACTTCCAAAGAAAAATATGTATTTACAGCAATTCAAGTCATTTTTTAAAAATGTTTACAGGTTATACTGGTTCTGTATATTTTATGTTCTTCGCCAACTACTGTTCACATTCTGACCACAAGGAACATGTGCGGCTGATTAGAGACGCCGCGCTCGAGAGAAATCATGCATGTACAAGTCCCATTAACCGATAAACCTTTAGAAGAGGGGAATGTTCGAGACGAGACCAAGAAAACGCTCCTTCTGCGATGCAGTTTTTTTAAGCACAGACGCCACTGCGGCCGGCAGTCTCAGTCTGATTGCTTGCCTGCTCGGACTGAGACGAATAAGAAAGCAGCGCAAAAAACAAGGCAGGCAAGAGTCTGAGCAAAAAAAAGGCATTCTACATTAATGTTTGTCTGTTTTTTTTCTTCACTTTTTTTTTATTTAAAAAAGAAAGAAGTTCACAAAATCCTTAACGTTTCATCATCTTCAGCTGTTGCTTGGTAAATTGTTTGGTCTTATAATTATGACCACGAATTTAAAATTCTAAACTTTGGTGTTACCAAAGTCCTGTATTTTTGTCATTTCTTCAAAAATTAGACATTTAATTTTTTTTTTTTTTTTAGCACATTTGCTAACACAGAATAACGTCTTTTATCTCCATGGCCAAGTTTCTTTTCCTGCACCGTTTATAGAGGACGAGTAAATGTGGAGGTGAGGGACCAAGGGAACGAGGGAGTGTACTGCTGCAATGAAAATAGGCTTAAAAGCAGCAGCTGACCCTGAGGAGTCTCTGGTACAAAAACACCACGAAAAAAGGCACTTGAGCAATGACAGTGCTTATCAAATTAAAGTCGAGCGAGTGAATAAATTCGTCCTGCTCTTGTAAGAGCTGAAATGAAAGACGGTTTAAAAAAAAAAAAAAAAAAAAAAAAAAGTGCAGACCTTATTTTCTGTTTCAGAGCTCATGAAGTACTTCATCTTTCGTACCAGGGCAGTCGCAACTCGCCAAAGCAAAATTCACGACAATAAATTTGCCAGTGTCGAGGGGAAAAAAAACCACAGAAACACACCGGCAGAAAGCAGCAGTAGTCCCTTTTTTTTTAACTCTTGCCGCATTACAGAGTCTTGTGCAGGAATCCTCAGGCTCCTATGGCTCTTCTGTGAAACGAACCGTGATGCTGACTTACTCCTGTGGGCTCCTCCCCTTGGCCCCTTCTCTCATCTCGTTCTCAGTCGTCTCCTCCACCATAAAGGTCGGCCAGTTTTTTAAAGCGTGGCCCCCAGTCGTTGAGGTAGTCGTAGTCGTGCTCGTCTGAACTGGACGAGTCGAGCGAGCTGACTGAGCCGGCTGTCGAACCGCTGCCTTCATAATCAAACACGAGCAGAGAGTCGTACGGTGGAGCCGTTGGGTCGTTATCTGCCGCTCGCAGCCCCTGAAGAGGAAAAAAACAAAGAGAAATATTTGCATGAATAATTCTATAGCCAGTAGAAATGACATGGAAGGAGTGCTACATATTTGATATTTCTAGAACATGGTTTGGCACTGAAATAGAAGGTTGCTATTCACATCGTGCTTCTTATTTTATCATATAATTCACTTCACTGTAATTGTTTTCCAAAAGCCTCTGATTTTTAGTTTAACCCTCTTACTGAAATACTTACATCCAGATTACACAAAACTATCACCAGGCATCAATCAAAAACAATCTATATTAGCCATTGCTTTGCCTGCTGTCCATCTATTTGAAGTCAATCCGCTGTACAAGGTTGGACCTATTAATAGCTCAGAAATCCCAAATGCCAGACACATTATTGACCAAACAACTGAGATTTCAAACAATACAGAGTCTAGAGAACATGGAGAAAGTAGATCCTAAGGATCTGTCCGTCTATCTATCTATCTATCTATCTATCTATCTATCTATCTATCTATCTATCTATCTATCTATCTATCTATCCATCCATCCATCCATCCATCCATCCATCCATCCATCCAACATTACCCAACTCCTCTACCACTTTTCCTAAACGGTCCATTGTCTTATGTCCTATGACCCACATCACACCTTAACTGGACCTACATCAGTGATAAACTCTCCGATGTCTTCGGGATGAGGGACGCTGGGTCGAATAGGGTACTGGGGCTCTGGGATGGCTGGCCTCTCGTCTACTCTCCTTACTCCGCCTGGTTTGCTCATGATGTGCTCAAGAGTCTCGGGCTGCTGCAGCTGGCTCAGGTCATAGTCCTACAACATGAATAAAAGTTCTGTAAGCATGTAATCTGCCCTTTTTCTGGATTAGATCAGATTATATTGTTTGGATTTTAAAGCAGTCAACCCGAACTGACTGCTTTTCTTTTCAGAATCAACATGTACCATAGTAAAATTACTTTTATTTCAGTAACATTTTGTATATTGTTAATAAAAAAGCAGTATTTCCAGAATAAAGGCAGTTGTTAGACACCAGAAAGAACATATTGTTATTGTAATTGTGATTATATGTGTGTGTGTGTGTGTGTAAGCCTAACCTGGTCCTCCTCTCCACCTCCCTCTTCATCGTATTTAAGTATGTTGTCTCTAACGTCATCCTCCGGGTCAATGAGAAGTGGTTTAGTTTGTCGCTCCTTCTCTCTGCGCTTCATCCACACCACAAAAAACAGCACCATGCCTGTGGACAGACACACACACACACACACACAAA
The DNA here is from genome assembly GCA_005784505.1 of Bagarius yarrelli. NCBI lineage: Eukaryota > Metazoa > Chordata > Actinopteri > Siluriformes > Sisoridae > Bagarius > Bagarius yarrelli. Next base: position 881,010 of record VCAZ01000150.1, on the reverse strand, counting down.
GAATTTAGCAACTGCAAAACAAGTTAAAATCATGATATTTTTACTTTTTGGATTGGTGACGTGATTTATTATTTTCTTTATTTTGTTTTTATTTCTTTATTATTTATCTGTGCACCTGTCTATCTGTCTGTCTGTCTGTCTATCTATCTATCTATCTATCTATCTATCTATCTATCTATCTATCTATCTATCTATCTATCTATCTATCTATCTATCTATCTATCTATCTATCTATCTATCCCATCTACCTCTCTTTTATTAATTCATCAATCTTCCCTTATAGACATTATCCTTTCTGGTCCCCAATCCATATGTTATATTGATGTCTTCATCATCCTGTGTTATTGATCCATTTAGCATGTGTTCATCCAGTCCTTTACTTACTAAGCAGGATTATAATACAGATAAGGATGGCGATGATGGCACCCGTGCCAAGACTTGCAGATGCCACTGCCCCAAGCGAAGTACAATCTCCGTGCTGATCACAGGGACACACCTTCACTCTGATGATGGAACGGTTTGTTAGGGGAGGATTGCCCGAGTCTGACACCAGGACGGGCACACGATACACACCTGCCTCCAGATATGAAATCCTCAGCCTGAGCTGAGCATATTCACCTGGAAACCAGACACAGAGATGTTAACAGGTAGCTGGATTGATGATCATAATGTTATAATTTTATTTCATGGTGTTTAGACATAGGATATGTTCTGGAATGTTCAATGTATCATTAAAGGAAGTTTTTTACTCTATTTGCATTCTTTTACCTGGAAAAAGTGAATAAGGACCATTAAATCACATGTCATTTAATATTATATTAATTTAATATTATTATAATATACATTTTTTTTATTTTTTAAAAATACATAAAATTTATATAGTAACAGACTACTTGTCACACCATTCAGACGTGAGATGGTCCAGTTGCGGCGAACAGAGGGCGGAAACGAGGGCAGCTCGAAGACATATGGCCCGGCATTGGGCTCAGCATCAGCATCCGAGGCGGTGATGTTAATCCTGGAGCTGGGTCGTGACCGCTCGCACAATTGGGCCTCTCTGGGCACCAGCACCGGTACATTATCATTTACATCTATCAGATAAATCTGCAGAGTGCCTGTTCCTGTCGCAGGAGGAGACCCTGTGTGTGTGTGAGAAAGACAAAAAGAAAGGTTGATTGTCAGATTTTGGAGATTAAAGGTGGACAAGTTTTGGTTTCAAGGTAATAACCTTGCTATTGGAAGAAGAAGAAGCAAAGCATTTGTTATAAAGCCGATAGTCTAGTGCTACGGCTATCTTGCACATCTCTGGTGTCCTTTAGCAGAATGCTTCTAACGTTACCTAGAAGACTCAAAAGACTTAAAGTTGAAAAGATTTCCTCTGCTCTTACAAAGTCTCAGCCCTGTCAGTCATGTGACATCAAATACACGACATAGTGGCCAGAACTTTCTTTTACTGGGTGGGAGGCTGGACTACACCATGTAAAAGTTGCTAATTCATTGCATGTATCTTACACACATACATTCACAGCTCGAGGCATAAATATTTAGCAAACATTTACCATTTGTGGCATTCATTTGTAGCCATGTTTTTCAGGAGGATTCTCAAGCAAACGTAGAGAACATGAGAAAAAAAAATATTTACCCTGGGGCTGTAAAGCAACAACACTGGAACAGTAACTAGAGGTGGTGTACAAATAAAGATGATGGGTGGAGATGACGAAATATAAAAATATCAGAGATTCAGACAGAGACAGACGAATGAAAAGGAAATTGAAGCTTAGGGCCGGGACTAGTGCGACAGCTGAGGTGTTGATGGAGTGCTTTTTACCCGACATCGCTCTTAAAAAATCCCCATGGTGACAAATATGCCAAATGGTGTGATGCATAAATATCTCTCACACTTTTTTTTTTTTTTTTTTTAACAAAAATGGAGATGTTTTTTTTCCTTTTTTTTAGATGACATCTCTACAAAATGACTTTTCTAACAAACAAATGCATCTGTTACCCATGGCTGAGTCTGACGAGGACAAACACACAAGGCTTTATAAAAGCCTGGTGTACACTCGTAAATCTACTTCTTCCGACATGGGCAGAAGGAAGATACAGATAGAGCGGGAAATAAGATGCAGATTGATTCAGAGAAACGGGCTTGTGTAGATATCAGTCACAAGCTGCCGGCCACCATGCAGACTTTGGTTGCATTGAGGTGGAAAATGATTTAAGCCTCACAGTCAAACAGGTTGTAAGCAATTTACTTCTAGGTTGTGATCCAACTGGTTAACAAAACGTTCTCCTCCAATAATTTTTTGCAAAATTTAGCCAATTTTGTTGCTGCAGTTTCATTTTGAATCGTTCACAGCTTCTACATGGTCAGCCGTCTACTCTTTAACTTGAATTTTTCTTCCTAGCCTTGAGAAAGGGGATCTTTTCTTAAAAAAAGAGGCGCTCCTGGCTGGTGGAGGCATACAAAATGAACTTGCGGGTGTGCCGTGATTGTATTTTGTCTACGCATAAGTTGTGTGTAAGCTTTGCGGTGGTGGAGAGGAGAGAATAAAGGCAAAAAAAACCCAATCTCACCAGAAAACCTGTGTTTCGATTGTTAAAGGGCTTTCAGTCGATTGGCTGTGGAAAGCTTGTTGAAGCCTCACACAGAAAGAAGACAAATTGTTTTCAGCTGTCGAAAAGTGTCCTATCAAGACAATAACGTCACACACACACACAAACACAAGCATTGGTAGAAAAGCTTACCATTATCTACAGCCAGAAAACTCGCTTCGTACACGTTATTTTTCACATAAGGTGATTCCCGGTCCAATATGGCTGTCGTCATAATCTGCCCATTTGTCCTGTTGATTCGAAGCCAGTTACCAGGATCAGACAGCTTAGAGTACCTATAAATCAAACACATGACATACTCTTCTTTATTCGTCTGCAACAATACAGTGAGTAGTGGTAGCGTAGTGGTTAAGGTGTTGGACTGCTAACCGAAAGATTCTAAATGTAAATTTTTATCACATATACTTTTTTATGGCACAGTGAAATGCTTTTTTTTTCCGCATATCACAATCTTAGTAAGTTTGGGACAGAGTGCAGGATCAGCTATGATACAGCACCCCTGAAGCAGGAAGGGTTCAAGAAGGTGCTGTTGGTAGGGCTTGAACCCAGGTGTTTCTGGTCTTCAGATCAACAGCTAGTGGTGGTGGCGCTTGAACCCAGGTCTTCATGGGCTTCAAATCAGCACCTTAACCATTTGAGCCACCACTGCCCCTACTAGGGTTGACTCCCAGCACCACCAAGTTACCACCACTGAGCAAGACTCTTAATCCCCTAGTTGCTCAGTTGTATTAATATTAAATGGCAGAAATGTAATTGTGATTACATATAAGATATAAAATGTATCCAAGTGGCTAAAAAAAGGAATTCTGTACTACGCAAAGTACATAATACCAGATTGGTCTAAGTGCGGTTTATTAATTATTCACCCTCAATCAAATATCAGCACTGACAGATTATTATTTTACAGGCCCCTGAATAAATTATTCTCTGGTACTTTTTCGAGACAGTCGCAAATTGCAAACGGTATAGCGCCCAAGGTCAGGCAGATGTTCACAGTTTGCGACAAATAGTGAAATAATTAGATTACTAAAGCATATTTTAGAGTGCTTAGAATGTGTTATAGTTCTTTCTGCCTAACATGATACTTATTGTACAAAATACAGTCTTTGTCCTTCTAAGCAAGCTCCAAGAGAATGTTGGACAACAATAAATTTGATCATGTATCAGCTGAAATATATAATCAGCATCTACTCGTCTTTTTTTAGATACGTGAAAGAAAGATGCATTCTACGTGTTGGCTTTAACGAAATATCCAGTCAAGCATGTTTGCCTAAGATCAATAGTGCAGAGGACACAATTGATATAGTGAGAAAACACAAAAGGAGAATGAGGCTGGGTACTGGGGACCGGCTCAGCTCATTACCAAGTGACCTTTCTGCCCTATTTCCTGACGGTCAATACAGTGGAAACCAAACGGTCGATTTAAAGCAGCTTTACCAGATGTTCCTCGGCTGCAGCTGGTATGGGGATCATTGCTGGAACAAACTGCAGCAAAGGGATTTGTTAAAAAAATGTATACTGAAAACAATGTACACTTGCTTTTATTGGTATCTAGAGTCTACAATAACAAATGGGTTGGTTTAAGGGAAGTGGTGGCTCATGGTTAAGGTGCTGGTCCACCAACCCAAAGGGGCCCCGCTGCTGGGCCCCTGAGTAAGGCCCCTAACTTTCAATTGCTTAATGGTATAAGTAAGATAAATGTAAGTCTGGATAAGGGTGTATGCTGTAAATGGTATACAATTATGGAAGCTAAACCTTCTGTTTTTTTTCTTCTAATTTTTGATAAGGAACCATCAGAAAAAAAATCGAAGCATGTATTATTTCTATACGTGTGCTGGAATACTAATAATCTGCCAACCTTTAAAAAAGATAGCACATGCCAAGCTTGTGACTGTGAAGCTATTAGTTGAACTCTGGCCTGGTTTGTGCAGTGGCTCATTAAGCAGTCACTTTGATGTCCTAACACTTGGCAGAAGTGAGAAGGGCTTAAGTGTGGTTACAGAGAGCAGTCACGCCCTCAAGACAGGCAGAGGTGAGAGAGAGAGAGAGAGAGAGAGAGAGAGAGAGAGAGAGAGAAAGCGGATTCGGAACCAGGGCTGGGAGATATGGCAAAAAAATCTAGTCACAATAATTTTTTTTCTATTGATCGATGCTGATATATGGGAAAGTGTTGGCTTAGTGGTTAAGGTGTTGAACTGATACCAGAAAGACCGGGGTTTGATTTTAAGCACAACCAAGCCACCACTGTGGGCCCCTGAGCAAGACATCTAACCCCCAATTTCTCAGCTGTAAATATATAAATGCAAATCGCTCTGGATAAGGTCATCTGCCAAATGCTGTAAATGTAAATATAGTTTCGATATACATTTTTGATATAGACAACTTACTAACATTTAGTTTGTTTTGTGTGGTGTTTGCCTGGTGTTAACATAGACGTTACAACTCGCATTCTGAGCTTAGCTTTTGCTACAATTGTGCATGTTTATCGACATATAAATGTGTTTGTACAGAATATTTTTACTAAGATTTGATTTTTTATATCTTTTACAGAGTAACCAGATGGATTTTTAATTGAGTTTTTGTGTCTGTATGTTTGGCTGTTGATGGTCTGGCATACAAATTGATTGTGTCCAGTGTGTTTTTTATATCTTAAAATGGTTTGCCTCATTTAATGGCAAGAATCTCAGCTTAGTTCAGTTTTTTTTATTTTTTTATTTCTAAGTGCTGTACGACACAAAGATTTCACTCATGGAACGCAGTGTCCCACCGGGGGGAATGGTGAAACCTTAACAGCATTTAATTCATATCGAATAACAACATCCAGATATTATTATCATTTTAGACATCAAGCTTATTGTGATCTGATATGATATCGTTTATCACAGGTGCTAAATAAGCTTAAGTATTAAATTTATATTTAGAACTATTTAATTTAAGAAGGATTTATGTAAATCTACTTTGTAGGGATAGGCATTTCAAGCAAAGATAATCTTCGATGTATGATTACTAAAATAGTCCATTGTAATTCAGGCTATATAATAATTGTTACATGCTGAGACATTAATACAATAAACATAACCGAATAAGTGCACTTATTAACATAACACTCTGTCAATTAGCATAAATCAACTGTTTATAAGGCTGGCACATTTCCATTTCAAAAATTAGCATGAACATTTAAAGCAATAAAAATCTATAGCTTGTTAGATATATTCTTAAAATATCACCTGAATCTATAATGATTTTACACTAAATTTATTGCAATTGAAACATTATGTAAACAGCAAGCATTTTTAAATGTTTGGGATAAAGACCAGAGCGGAATCTGTTTACAATTAGTCCGGCCGCAGACAACCACGCAAGTCGACAGCGCACGCCAGAGATAAGGTACTGTTCTTCTGTTGTGTTTGCGTTATTGGCAGCGCCACCCTTTGGTTACAAGACATCAGCATCAAAAACATTTTTAATTAATAAAAAATAATAATCACACAACCTGAATTGAAATTCTGTAATTAAATAAACTCATTGAATATTTAAAAAATTATAAACTGGATAATGCTTAAATGTGTTTTGTTGTTCTATTGTGTATTTTGCACCATCTGGATTAATGTTTGTATTGTCTATTTGCACTGTTTCTTTGCACACATGCACTATATGTTGCAAAGACAACTTCTTCTTTAGTCTTCAGTTCTGTGTTGTTCTTCTGTTAAGTATCTTTTTGTTGTGTTGTGTAGCACCACAATCCTGGAGATCCTCATTTCACTGTGTACTGCATCTGGTTGAAATGACAGTAAAGCTTCTTGATACTTAGTGACTATCTGTTGTGTAAAAAACAAGCAATTTTACACCAAAACCTATAATGTAAAGCAAAAGAAAAAAAAAATCATCCTTAATGTCAAACTTTTCTGATATGATTCACAATCCCTAGGAGTTAAAGAACAAGAAAAAAAGCTTGAAGCCAAGAAGGAATGGTGGAGAAAAAAAGCTGGAATTGTTCATCGTTTACACCAGAGACACAGAGACTGTCAGATGGACTGAGTATTCAGATGTATCATTTATGAGAGAATCTGTTCCAAACTCTGAAAAACACAGTAGAGAATAACTAGAGGGGAAAACACAGGTTTTAATAAAGCCCCAGTGTTGAAGCATGACTTACAATACATTTTCTTTGATGATTCATAGCTAATTTGCATCCTGCTGAAATACCGTTTGCAAAAAGCACATCGGTGCTTAAATCGGGGCAATAATGGCCGGCGCTTTAAAAGTGCTAAAGACTCACGGCTTTCACCAAGGAACCTGCTGAGCATCGGGAAAAAATGATGACCGTAACCTTTATATTCTAATTGAAATTAAACAATCAGTGGACTGTCAAAGTGGACATTTATGAATCATTTTTTTTAAACAATAGAATAGAAAAGTCAATGTTTGGAATATTTCTAAATAAAATGGTAAATTCTACAAGATCTAGAATATAAATCACTGAAGACAATGGAATTTTTTAATGCAATCCTAAAGTTGTTTAATTAAATAATGTAAAAAAAAAAAAACCTAATCAGACGGGACATGGAGACAGGAACAACTTCCCAGGCATTAAAGTAAAGGTCGTCTAGCATGTGTATTCCACTGGCGAATACTCCGGGTGCCACCGAGGCTAGACCTGTATACTGTAGCGCCCTGTCTTAAAGGTTAATTAATATACTTATCCAATTTATTGTCTGCATATTCCCATAATATGAAAAGACAGCTAAAAGAAAAGTTCACATGGGGACATTTAAAGCATCCGTCTAAAAAGAAGATGGAAATGTTTATTTTGGGATGAATATTCAGAAACGTCAGGTATTCAAGGTCAAACAAATTGTGTCGTGTCCTGTTATAATGTCACTAAACTTAAGGGTGGTGCTTTGATAAAAAAAAAAAAAAAAAAAAAAAAAAAGACGGTCATATGCGGACCATGAAAACCTTTAGTCATCGTACAACAGTGTAAAACACACACGCAGCAGAGCAGCAGAATCCACAGATTAATTCAGGTTAAAATACTAACTCAGTCACCCTGCCATCAAAAATTCAACCCCTTAGTATGTAAAATCTTATAATACAGTATTAAAAGCCATTCAGTTTTCTACAACAGCTGTTCTTTTACTTCCTGGTTTAACACATGATTCTTTAACATTACAAAATGTCTCTATCACGGCATAGCAGTTATAACCAGTTGTTAAAGTTAATAAGGAAAAAAAGTTTCAACTAATATCCAGGGGTGTGACAAGACACTTATCCCACGAGACGAGACGAGACGAGACGAGATGAGACACGAGACTGGGTTTATGAGAATGAGATGAGACGAGATTTTTTAAATGATGAAATACACAGGAAAAAAAGTCTTTTTTATTCAACTTAAAAACACCAAATGCAGATGCAAACTTCTATTTTAATGAATTATATACGGTAATTACCAAGATACAAACTTTTTTTTTTGCCTCATCTGTTATTAATTTGTGTGTCTCTGTCTTGTCTATTATTCTTTCGTTGTAACAGACTAAACTGTTTGTTCGCTTTAAACAAGGTTATTTTGTGTCAGTGCTTTTTTTTTCCCTCGGGGCTTGCCGTAGTTTGCCGCAAGAGAGTGAGACAGCAGAAAAAGTTGTATATATATGTCTGGATCTAATCAACCAGTTCATTACATTTTGGACTGCTTTTGTTCCTTATTTTGTTAAATTCTAATGTGTAGGTGAACCTGTGACAAACGCTCAGTTCCACTTATTGCCACCGGGAAACCACAATGTTGCCACACAAACGTTACATGATTACGAGATCTCGTCACACGCTTTACCTACATATATATATATATATATTTATATTTTGACCTCTGACTTTTACAAAGTACAGAATCTGGGGACTTCTTCCAAAAAAAGCTAATGCAAATTTTTTCTCATTAAAGTTGTACCATAACAATTTTGTCAGTTAAAAGAACAGATTACTATAAAAAACAATAAATTGATTATTTATGTAAGACTGTGATTTCTTACCACCTTCCAACCAATCATAGTAAAGAATTTAAGTGAGTAAACACACACACACTATACCTGACAGTCTGTTGTATAAAGCGGTCCGGATCCTGAGCAGCGAATATGGTGAGAGTGGTGTCAGCAGGAACTCCCTCCTCAAAGCGGATTATTTTGGGGTTGGAGGGGAAGACCGGAGCCTCATTTACATCCAGAACAGAGATGGTGACGCCCGCCGTAGACGAGAGAGATGACGGGATGCCGCTGGCCAGATGCGCTTGATTAGACACCACTACGGTCAACATGAAGGCGCCGTTCCTCTCATAGTCCACTGGCTACACACATATAAAAACACGAGTGAGGTGAAGGAAGCAACAGCAGGGGAACTTATAACAGACAGATTTTCCCATAGTTTTGTTCCGTAAGGAAATATGGACACTTGATATTGCTGATCTACAATCTTTCGTCTTGGTGCATAAAACGTCTATGAAAACAAAGAGTCAAGTAGTATATACGAATCCGTAGTATGGGAATTACAGTCTGCGAAATGTTCCCAGATAACCTTCTAATCCTACCTGGATTTTAAAGCATGCACAAGATGTACAGTTTACTATCACACGAGGCCGCGGGAGAGACGACTCGTCATAGGTTGAAGTGGCAGAAAACATCGACGCAGCACTTTTTATGTGCTTTAAATACTTAAAGTAAAAAAAAATTGTTCCTTGTAGCTAAATTGCACTCGCTTATCATTCAGTTAAACATTATACAACTTCAAATTTGCATTGCTGTGACATCGTATGTCATGTGACAGTATAAACATGGCGGATGTAGTATGTTCCGAATTTCATTTCTACTACCAGTAACCATAAAAGGAGACATAACAGTAAACATGAACCCAAACACTTTGGGAGGGGAAAACTGCCCATTTGCATATACACAAGCTGATAAACGTCTCTGATTGGTCAGTGTTAGACTGTCGACAGAGCTAAAAGCCACACGTGACCATTTTCCATGTGCAAATCCACTCATACACACACAAACCTTGACCACTGTGACTCTGCCGTCATTGGTGACCTCGTCAGTGTGTATAACGAAGTGGCCCATGGAATCTCCGCCCACTATCCTGTAGACCGCATTCCAGTTGGGTGTGTGAGGCTGGTCTCTGTCCCGTACGGTAAGATTGGCTACGACTACACCCACCGTGTTCTCCGGCACTTCGCCTAGGAACTACACAGGAGAAAGAGAGATTCTGCTGGTGAAAATAATACACAAATACAGATCACAATCGTGCAATTAATGCTTCTGCTAATGAATTTTCCAAACGAATCCAAACTATTCAGTGCTCTGAAATGATTGTCTCATTAAATAACTAATCATAAACAAATAAACAAAAAAGTTGCTGCATTGCTCAATATTTGCCAAAGTTGGAGCCTTTCAGTGCAGCCAGCCAGAAAAATCTGGCATATTTTCAAAAACCTGTTTGCTCCTCACTTCATGGTTTTGCTATGACATCCTCGCCTCACTCTGATACACAGCCTGTCACTCACAGCCATGTTTGAAAGCTCACTCGCTAGTTATATGTACCACAAAAAACACACACAAAAACATTTTTATCTACTTCTTACACACACACACACACTCACACCGTCTATTATCAGTGTCCACAGCTGCTCGTTAGGCTTCTGTAATCTGCTGCTTGAAGGAATGACCATGCGTGTCTGCCACATGCTGTTTACTCTAATGGCTTCATCATGTGCAACGACCACATCCAAACTCTCCATGGAACATCGTTAACACGCACAAACACACACACACACACACACACACACACACACACACACACACAAACACTCATATATGTGTGTCTTTACTATCCTGAACTGATGTAATGATGGATGTGGCTAATAAATATAATTGTTGTACCTTTATCTTACTTTTTAAATCAGTTCCTGGTCCCTCGGTTTCGTATGGGAAACAGTTAATGTTCCTACATAGACTGGGAGAGATTGTTGGGACGGGTAAAAGGGTGACACAGTGGTCAAGGTGTTGGTCTGCCTTGAGTAAGGGCATCTGCCAAGTGCCAGAAATGCAAGGGTAATGCGTTATCCTCGTCAGTCCACACCAAGATATTATAACTGGACAGCTTTAAGACGGGCTTAGAAGTTTTACATCATCAATCGATGTTTACATTTTCAGCAGCGACACGTCATACAAACACTTTTTTTCCCCAAGTTTTCCCTTTTTGCTGTTCTGACCACTGTGTCCACATTTTCCTGAGGGGGTTTGAAGTTGTCACGCTAATTGTGTCATCAGGTCCTATTGGAGCAGTCAGGAAAAGTCACACTGCAGGAAGATGTCTAAAATCTTCTGAAACTGTAAAAAATTTCATTGGAGCAAAGAGAGAGAAGACAGAAAGATAAAGAGAAAAGACATTGAGAGAGACAGAGAGAAAGAGACAGAGAGAGACCTAGAGAGAGAAGAGAGGGAGAGAGACAAAAAGAGAGCAAGAGGGAGAGAGACACAGGGAGAGACATGGAGAAAGGAAGTAAGAGAGAGTGAGAGAGAGGGAGAGAGAGACAGAGAGAGACATAGAGAGAAAAGAGAGAGAGAGAGACAGAAAGAGAGTAGAGCAAGAGGGAGAAAGACAGAGAGAGAGAGAGGTTCATCTATTGGTTCTTGGTTTGTTGGTTGCTGTAGAAGAAGTCACACTGCAGGAAAGTGTCTAAAATCTTCTGAAACTGTAAAAATTTTATTGGAGGAAAGAGAAAGAGAGAGAGAGAGAGAGAGAGAGAGGAGAGAAAGGTAGAGAGAAAAGACAGAGGGAGATACAGAGAGAGAGGAAGAGAGAGAAAGAGGTTCTTGTATTGGTTCTTGGTTTGTTGGTTGCCGTAGGAGAAGTCACACTGCAGGAAAGTGTCTGAAATCGTTTGAAATGGTACGAATTTTATTGGTGAAAAACTGATCACAACAGTCATTAATCACCTGTCGGACAGGCCAAACCAGCAATTAATTAATTTAATTGATTTTAATTTGTCTGAATGTGTTGCGAATCTTTTGCTTTTCAGTTCTGGTGAGTTGGAGCTCACTTTTGCCTCAGGGTTCCTGTTAAATAGCAGACAGGGGTGGAATCGAAGATGTGCTTTTATCTGTTGTAACACATCAATCTGAAATTCTGACATACTGTGACATCATGTTATGCTCAGAACAGTGCCAGATAAATAATATTAATATTAATAATTTATATTAATAATTTGTTAATAATTAATATAATTAATAGTTAATATAATATATATAAAGTCGAGACATTGGAAGTGAATCACAACGTCTCGGAAACTAGACAACAAAGGACAATAAAGCAGAGACTCAGAAAAGCGGAGATGAAGCGCAAAGTGGAATTACGCGTGTAAGAATAATGTGTTAGTGACTTCAAGTTGGAAATGTCTTAAAATTCTAATTATCAGCCAGCGAGAGGCAGCAGTCAAAACATACTTTCACTTCAGACGGAACAAAGAAAGAGATAAAAGAAATATTTTCCAAACTTTGTCAGCAGCAAAGGAAGCAGAGAGCGAAAAAAATAAATGCAGAGAGAGAGCAAACACTAAAGGCATCAGTGAGAGAGAGAGGAGAAGAAAAGAACCAAGAGAATGAAGAAAGAGAAAGGAGAAAAAGAGAGAGAGAGAGAGAAAGAGAAAGAGAAAAAGAGAGACAGAGGTGATAGAGAGAAACAGAACCCTTGTTTCAGAGAATGGTTAAAATAGAGCAAGCAGGATAAAGATGCTATGCGATGTGACATGAAATGATGTGATGCGATGTGAAGTGATGTGAGGTGATGTGAGGTGATGTGAGGTGATGTGAGGCAATGTGAAGTAAAGCAATGTAAAGTGATGCGAGGTGATGTGAAGTGATGTGAGGTGATGTGAAGTGATGTGATGCTATGTACAGTGATGTGATGCTATGTAAAGTGATGCTATGTGAAGTGATGTGATCTGATGCGAAGTAATGTGATGTTATGCGATGTAATGTAATGTGAAGTAAAGTGATGTGATGCTAGGTGAAGTGATGTGATGTGATGGGAAGTAATGTGATGCAATGTGATGTGAAGCGATGTAATGTGATGCGAAGTGATGTGATGTGATGTGATGTAATGTAATGCGATTTAATGTGAAGCGTTGCACTGTGATGTAATGCTTTCTGGCCTTAATCGTAAGCCCATAAGAGGATTCTGCTGTTCCACTGCTGCTGCATGCTGTCTGAACAGCACACAAGCACTTTCTGATAAGCAGAACACACACACACACACACACACACCAACCTGGCAAACAGACACATACACACACTGCACTGTGTAGATGAAAAGGGCACACGGTGGCAGAGATAAATTATTGCTTCCCAAAAAAAGATGCAGTTCTTCAAAAGAAAAAGTTGCATCAGCTTGAATGTTTGAGGTACGAGCAGCTAAAATTGAGTCCATTTTATAGAACATAAGCAGATTCTTTTACACTATTACTACATTTTTTTTTTACATTTTCTATTGCTAACAGTGGCGTTGAATAAGAATCGATCTGATTGTTTCGGAGTTTGTTTAATGGACACTTGCGACAGATTAATTTAGTGTGTTTATTTTTATTAAGTCCTGTATTTCCACATGGCTGGAGATTAAAGTAAATGACTAAGTCTGAGAAAAGACAAAGTCCCTAAAAATCATTTAAAATTCTCTAAACGAAGATAAATTTTCTATCACAACACGACTTTGTGCATAGTTTTTTTCCCTTTAGTAACAGTTTAATTCAATTTGATTTGTTTAGCGCGTTCAACAATGGACATTGTCTCAAAGATGCTTTACATAGAATGCAACATTCATTCATAAGTGGGCAGTGGTGGCTCAAATGGTTAAGGTGCTGCGTTGTTAATCTGAAGACCAGAAACACCTGGGTTCAAGCCCCACCTCTGGCCTGTCAACCACTGTTGGGCAAGACCCTTAACCCTTCCTGCTCCATGGGCACTGTCTCATAGCTGACCCTGTGCTCTGACCCCAACTTACTAAGATAGGATATGCGAAAAATGCATTTCATTGGCTCTGTACATGTACCCTGCACAATGAATTGAATATTATTATTAACAGTGGAAAAAGTTTAAGTTTGTCCCCAATGATCAAGCCGGTGGCGACTGTGGCAAGGAAAAACTCCCTGAGCTAAAAGTCGGAAGAAACCGTGTGAGAAACCAGACTCAGGAGGGAACCCATCCTCATCTAGGGGAAAACAAATGTTTTGTAATTACAGCTTATAGTAATGGTGATCAAATGTAATATAAATGATAGCATTGGTTCAGTAAAGCTCTGTAAGTCTCAATCCATCCTCGAAGCTCCTTAAATTTGAGTAAAGGGGTAGGAAACTGGTCACTAGTACCTCAGTTTAACCCACCCCCGCTAAATAGATAAAAGTATCGAAAGACGTGTATGTCACGTCTAGATGTATTTATTAAATATTCTATTCCAGATGTAGTCGCATTATTTAACGTTTCTACCCCTGTCTGAAATGAAAAATATACACTTAGCTTTAAAAAATAAAAGCCCTGCTTAGTTTCCATCCCTTATTAGTGTTTACCTTATTTCAGTTTCTACCAGGTCTTATAAGAAAAGATCTCAGGTCTCTCTCTGGCTGTTCTTATCAGGGGTAGCTGTAGCTTAGTAGTTAAGATGTTGGACTGCTAATCAGAAGATTGTGGGTTCAATTCCCAGCAACACCAAGCTGCCACCTTTGGGGCCTCTGAGCAAGGCTCTTAACCGTCTGCTCAGCGTGATAATTGATAAGATAAATGTAAGTCATTCTGAATAAAGGCGTCTGCCATACGCCAGTAATGTAAATGAAATGTATATCAGTTTAGGTGTATTTTTTTCGCTGGGCCCCTGAGCAAGGCCCTTAACCCTCAACTGCTCAGAAGGTTTAAAAAATCGACATCAATAATAAGTCTGCCAAAAGCTAAAAATGTAAATGTAAATATGTTGTACTGAAGACAGACACTGCAGGTACAAAATTTTTCACTCAACTTTCCTACAGTACATGAGAGCAAAACTTGCATAAATCTAGAGAGAGCTAAAAGTTAGAGCTAAAGTTAGACCAGAGTTTTGGGGACAAGAAAAAAAAAAAAGTTAAAGGAAGCGAAAGGAAGCTAGAACAGTGCATACAGCTCAAGCTGAATGAGGACAGAGCTGGGGAGAGAGAGAGAGAGAGAGAGAGAGAGAGTTCAGTTTGGTTCAGATTGGACTGGTATTTAATAATGAGGTGGATTTTGCCTAAATCAATCATGCCATGGGAAATATAAATAACAGCATATAATATTATCTGTAGAAATAACTCCAGGTAATATTCATTATATCCTATTAGAATTAAAATGTTGGCAAATATAGTTTTTCGTATCTTTCTACAAACGTACTCGCGCATCCAGGATTCTTTTTCTGTTTCCAGATGATTTAATAAAGATCTGGACTAGAGCTATGCATATAGAGACAGATAGCAAAGGGTTGTAGCTTAAGAACCTGCACATTTAGATCAGGACACTAGAGTAGTTTTGGATAAAAGCAGGGGGGCCACTAAAGAGGGGGGAAATATAGGACGCAATTTGGTGGCCCTCAGAGATTTGTTTTATTAGTAACAGTGCGGAATGTGTGTGGTAGGGGGCCCAACCTAATATTCTTTCCTAGAGCCAAAAAATTTCCAGTAAATAAAAGTGATGAACAATTCAAATTGCGTTCTTTTCCTCGTGAAATGCCAACTAGTCAACTAGAAGACCCCTGATCCTACAATACACTACAATTACAAGCGTGTAAAGACTCTTGCCAGGTGTGTTGCCCTGCCTGGCCACCAGAGGGCAATGAAGAAACTTTAATCGTTTATCTTTTAGACCAGGGTTTGGCAATCTTGATCCTGGAGGGTTGGTGTCCCGCAGAGTTTAGCTCCAATTTGCCTCAACACACTTACCTGTAAATTACAAGTAAACCTAGCAGGATCTTGATCAGTTGATTCAGGTGTGTTTGATTAGGGTTGGAGCTAAACTCTGCAGGACACCCTGACCCTCTAGGACTGAGTTTGTCCACCCCTGTTTTAGACCATGTTTGTTTATGTCCATGTTTCCATTGGTTTGGTCATGTGCTCCTCATTGTGTTCAGGTGTGTGTGGTTTAGTTGATTTTTTTACCCTATTAGGTGTAGTATTTATACCCCTGTGTTTCAGTCAGGCTTGTTTTTTTACCATGTCATGTCATCTCATCTCATGTCATATCAGGTTCTGCTAAATTTAGTTCCAAATTTTTCCAAGTTCTTTAGTTTGTTTGTTTTGTCTTCTGTTATTATGTTAATTATTTGCCAGAACGGAGCTGCCGGTGATCCAGACCCCATCTCCACCCCGCACCTGTCGGACCCTTCCCTGTGACCCTCTCCAGTCTATGATAACATCACCAGGGTGACCAAGTACGTCCCACTCTGCCATTAAGACGTTCCAGCTGTTCTTTAAGAACTTACGATTTAAGTTGCTTACACACACCACACACAAAATGTAACCACATAATTCCTGCTACCTGTTTTTTACCCAAATGAGGATGGGTTCTCTGTTGAGTCTGGTTCCTCTCAAGGTTTCTTCCTATTTCCATCTCAGGGAGTTTTTCCTTGCCACTGTCACCCCTGGCTTGCTCAACAGGGACAAACTGATTTCTGTTTCATTGTCATTCTATAATTTGTTTGATTGTGTAAAGCTGCTTTGTGACAATCACTATTGTAAAAAGTGCTATACAAATAAAATTGAATTGAATTAAATTAATAAAAACTGCATTTGCACACAAACTCAATCCTACGACTTGTGACAACCGGTACCAATTAAACTGAATTAATAATTCTACCTGATGATTTATCTCACTGAAAGGAAGTAGTGAACACCTGATCAACTCATAAACAAATAAAACGGCCTGTGACTTTTACTTTGACTTTTTGCTTTAAAAAAATAAGCTCCGACTAAAAGGCTGAGTTGTCTAAAAGGTTCAATTATAATGGCGAGTGTGTGTTACTAAAAAAATGACTAAAAATCTGCAAAAAGCATGTACATCTCAGGTCAAACTTTAGCACTTAGGCACCTTTGTTATAACAGCGGCACTTAGGCACCTTTTTAAACACTTTTAGAGACACAGTCAAGTCAACAAAGGTTCAGAATGTAAGTGCAAATATATAAACTACTGTTTCTACACAGACTTCAGTTTTATCTAAAAACATTTATTCGACTGCAGCACAAACAATTACACAACATATCTGTTACAGACGGAATCCGTTAGACTAATGTCTGTTTCCATACAGCACAAAGCTATCTAATAACCTGATCGAGGACAGAACACACAAAGCTAACAAAGTTTTCGACATCTTTGGGAATTAATTCCTTATTCATATTGAATAATTATGAGTTTTCCCCGTTTGGGGTATTTCTGCCAGCTGCACTGTTTTATATTAATTGCCGATATAATTAAATGGTAAAGATATAAACTCAAGATTTCTGAAAGACTGGTAGATAGACGGCTGTCCAGATCTTTGGCAGCATTGTTAAAACTATTCTATTCTATTGTATTCTATTCTTTTCTTTAAAAAAATGCAAGTTATTCTTCTTGGTGATGAAAGCTTGCAGAAGTGGCAGGTGAGACAAATGAGCTAAAAATAATGTGAGTGTCAAACGGTGGGTTATAAGCCTGAGGGTAGACACGAGGAAGCGCAAAAAAAGTGAAAAACGGTGACACAAGGATGGAGCGACACATTAGGTGCCCACATACAGGTGCAGAAACTGAGAAAAGAAACAATAGTAGCTGGAGGAAGACAGGATGGGAAAGGCGACTGTAAGAAAGAGGAACGACGTGGACTGACAGTAACAAACTCTGTGGAAAAACAGGGCTGGAAGCATGTGCACATATGTGTGTGTGTGTGAGACAGAAAGCGCGAGAGCGGGTATGAGTTTCGACAGAGAAAAAGACAAAACACAGCCAACTGAGGCTAAACCGACGCCGAACAGAGCAAATAGATGGAGATGGAGTGAGAATGAAGAAGCTAAATGTATCTCTCTCTCAGCAACAAGCCTGCGCCTGTCCTGATTTACCCTTCACACTCTTCCTTCTCTTCCTCAAACTCGCTGTACAACTCAGTGCCTCCAGGCCTCCTCCGTGTTTTTTTTTTTTTTGCTTTCCAGCTTCAAGAATAAAGTGTATATAAGATGCCTGACAGCACAGTTCACATGCCAGACGGAGGCTTAAACACTCACCGTTTTGGCGTCGAGCTCTGGGGGGTTGTCATTGATGTCGGTGACGGTGATGAGAGCAGTTGCCGTGTTGGAGAGGCCGAAGTTCAGGCTGCCCTCCATGTCGGTGGCCTGAACGATGAGCGTGTACTGAGACACTTTCTGAAATTGCAAATGAAAGGAATTTACAACAACTATCAGCAATCCAAGGGTTTGTAAAACAATACTTATATTTGTATTAGACATGAAAAACAGATTACATCATTGATCTTTCACCCACAGGAAGTTATTTATATAAGTGAAAATTACAAGTTTTAAAAAATATATTTATATGGCTTTATTTATAGGATAAACAGACATAAAATCGGGGAGATAGAGAGAGAGGGGTGGTGGGACCAGAAAAAAACCGAGCCGGAATCGAACTTGGAGCACAAATGCCTATGTGTGTGCCGGCGCCGTAGTGTAGTAGTCAAGTTGCCACTGTTGGGCCCCTAAGCAAGGCCCTTAATTGCTCCGTTGCATAAATGAAATAAATGTAAGATAAGACTGTCTGCCAAATGCTGTAACTTTAAATGTTTAAGTTAATTTATTATTATTATTATTATTATATTATTAGTTATTTATATTTTTATGTTGAAAAAACAAAAAAACAGGTAAAAATGTCTATACTATACATATCCCAGCTGAATCATCTGAACAGCGGATCCGTCGGACACAAATGAGTGATTCGAAGGATTCGAGTGATTCAGTAAGTAGATTCAAATTTTTAAACCAGAGTATTACAACAGCATCCTCTGGATCATCTCCATGCAATAGTTTTATGCACACACTTCTGCAAGCCACTGGGGGAAAAGAAAAATGCAGCATTTCCAGGATCTCCAGAAAGTTTTAAACAGGCTGCAGGAGAGACATCTGCTAGTTTATGAGGGGAAAAAGGATTCAATACTGAAAAAGCCAGAGTCTCTATCCAGCCTTAACTAAATTAAAGCAATCAAACATGCAAGCTTTTCCTGGGCCAGTCAATTAGTATGTTGACTATATTACCAAACAGAGCGCTAAAGCACAACAAAGCATTATAGACTGAAGAAAAAAAAGATAATTAGTGCAATGTTATGTTTTCTGCATTAAATAATATCGATGCATGTTAGAAATATAACAACATTCGATCAAAATGACAACTTTTTTCAGTTTCCGATGCCAACACAAGCCTCAAAACGCTGCAAAGAAATTAGGACGGCAGAGAAAAAGAAAGCTTTTAGATAGAAACAAGACCAAGCAAAGCTAAGATGTGGAAAGCGTAACTACCTTTTGCAGCTTGACAGGTAATTATTTTGCTTGGAAGGTTCCAGTGTAATTTGTTATCCAGCCAGGTTGTAACGTTATAATTTGCATGACACTGTTAGCGAGACAGGAAACAGCAATTAAACGTCTGTTGGTGTTTAGCTCTGTCATTTGCTGAGACGTTGTTTACGAAGGCAACGTCGTGGGAGGAAACTTTTGATCTTAGCTACGACGGCTTAAGCGACGACCCGAATCAGTGGATGTGTTGATATGCTCCTTAGCGTGGATTCAGGTGTTTATGAAGCACTTTCTGTATTCTAATGCAACGAGAGGCTTTGGAGAGACGACTGGAAGAAGAGAGAGTGAAGAAAAAAGTTGGATCAGATGAGGGTTAGTGAAAGTTGACAAACATGCCAACAATGCACCGATAATTGGTCTCGCTTTGAAGCAGAATAAATACTGCGTAATTTATTTGTAAATCATTGGATGAGGCATTTTCATTGTTTTTTACGACACATTTTTTGGAGCATTTTGCCTGTATCGAGCAGATGATCAATAAACTGGGAGGAAGCAAAGGAGGATGTGATCGGAAAAGGTCTGCAAATCAAACTGGGACACCCGGAGCACTATAGCATCATATACGTTGACACGCTAACCACTGGGCTACCATCCAGACACATTTTCACAGTTATTGTTGAAAACACCTTTCTATCCTACAGAAACTCCTGAGTAAATTTATGTCTAAGGAGACGAACTGTCGGATCACCGTTGTTTTCCCACCAAAAGACCGACTATCTGGTGTAAAATTTAGTTGCTGATGTGTTCACTTTGCATAATGGATTGGCGACAAGAGGTTTCTCGGGTCCAAATAGACCAGGTGTGTCCAAACTTGGTCCTGGAGGGCCGGTGTCCTGCAGAGTTTAGCCTCAACCCTAACCAAACACACCTGAACTAAGTAATCAAGGTCTTGCTAGGTATATTTGAAACTTACCGGTAGGTGTGTTGGGACCGAGTTTGGACACCCCTGAAATAGACAAAGAAGGAGCCTTTCTCCAAGCCGAAGCCATGCTTGCTTATATTATGGTATTCTCGAATTTCCTGCTGACCTGGATCTGCTCTCTCATTGGCTGTAGGTCATTGCCAATGCATTTTTTGGTCAGAACTTATTTCACACCACAGGATTTTGAAATGGCGACAGGTCCAGATATTTACAGTGACAAATATTTCAGGAGCATCAACGATTCTTTTAAATCGCTTCTTTGATAATTTACATGGTGTGACTGTCAATCGCCTGAACGAGCATCGATTTCCCTCTAATTTTGGGCATTTTGTGATGAATGAAGGCTAGAATCATGTAGTGTGAACTCGGCATTACTCATGTCACTTATATACACTGAACAGCTTCTACATGTACATTTACATTTCTGGCATTTGGCAGACGCCCTTATCCAGAATGATTTGGGGTTAAGCGCCTTGTTTAGGGGCCCAACAGTGGTAACATGGTGGCGCTTGGAATTGAACCCCAATCTTCCAATTAGCAGTCCAACACCTGTGCTAACCTTCTAATCGTATAAATAGAGGGTATAAATACTCGTAGCCATTCAGTTACGCTAGTATTAGTAAGATCAGACACGAATTTTAAGGTGAGGAGGTCTGGGGAGCAGTCGGTGTTCCAGTGCTTTAGCGTCATATGCTCCTTTAATCAGATTTAATGAAATATGAATGTAAATCCTGTAACACTGTCCTTTTCTTTAATCAGGGTTTTTTTTTTTATTCACGCTTTGATGAAATACCAGTACTTCCGTCCTCACTAATGAAACAAATCGTAGCAAAATTAATCACAGTCGCAGACTTCAAGCTCTGACAGCAGGAGTGCTGAAGGCCATGCGGCTGTGATGAAAGAGCTCATGCAAGGCTTGTCCAAACTGCGTTATTTAGCCTTGTCTGTCTGCGCGGCGACAATGGAAACGCCCGTCTATCACGAGCTTACCACCGTTTACACATACGCGCAAGTGAACAGATAAACCCCATCAGACACCCCCCCCCCCACACACACACACACTCGAGCTTTTGCTACACTTGAGTCAACTGTTATGAAAAGCACTTCACAGCCTAGTGGGGTTTGACCTGTCTTCAACTCTCAGTCCATCAAGAGACAAGAGAAGGCAGAAGAGAGGGAGAGTGAAGAAAAAGAAAAAACCCTCTAATTTATTCTCTATTTTTTTTTCTCTCTTTCTCTCTCTATCACACACACACACACACACACACACAAAGAGTATTGATCGATTTCTTAATCAGGTGTAGCAAAGCAGACATGTTCTAACCCAGACTTGACATCAGTAGCCAGCACACACAAACAAACACACACACACACACACACACACACACAGCCTTGGGCAAGTGAAAGTAAGAAACAGGCAGCAGTCTGGACAATCTGGCCTGCTCAGGCTCACACCGTTCAAAGATACACAGTTAAGGCCCTTAACAGACTCACACTCTAGAAGATGGGAAAATGCCAGGGGCTCATTAGGACCTCGCGGAGAGCACACAGCTTTAGCTCTGAGTATGAAAAATAAAAGCAGGCTGCCGCATAACATACCTGTACGGGGACATTATTCCATGTTCCGAAGTAAGGATGCTGATATTACTAACGTCCTTTTCCTTTTAACTGGCTTCATTTAAAAAACCTCTACATTCTTACTAATTGGTTAAAAAGTTATTAATGAGAATTTCTAGAAAAGTCTGAACTTTGATCTAACTCAGAGGTCTTTAATGTTTTTTAGGTCCAGGACCCTTTAGATGATCGACATGGGGCGGGGACCCCTGATACAAAATGTGTCTGATGTAGCCACTGATATTAATAGAAACCAAAAAGTCTCCACCTAACCCTATTCTCTACATCCTCTTCACTCACACACACTAACTTCATGTCCTCGTTTATCGCATCCCTATACCTCCTCTTTGGTCTTTCTGTTAGCCTTCTGCCTGGTAGCTTCATTTCTAACATCCTCCTACCAAGCATCTTCAGCTCTGCTACTTCCAGCTCTGCCACCTGTTTCTTCCTCAAAAAACATTACGCTGTAAAAGCACAAATCATTCTTCTACAATCAGCTATTTTTAGCTATTTGTTTTCAAGCTAAAGGTCATTGACATGGACAGCATCTTAATTTGTTCTGCCTCCTGTAGTCGTAAATCATCAACTCTTCCTGGAAAGAAAATTTGCACCAGCAAATCTGCCAGTGCAACTACAACGTTTAAATGAAATGACAGTAGGGTTCACACTGAGTGGGGTCTGATAAAATACGAAGAATTTAACGTGATTCTCTTCAGGGTGGCCACCCAGTGACTCAAGGATGAACTACACCTCCGACCTGGACCAAGATGAAACCAGACGAACAAATAAATGAATAAAAAGAACCAAAGTAAACTCTATCCCATGTCTTGCTCTGTAACTGTGACTAGAGTTGGGTTGAACTGTGGGATTTTTGCTTGTCCGACTGTACGAACTTGATCCCTATGTCACATTTTAGGAACTTAGTTGTTATAAAAACAGATTGTATAACACATGGTAGCAGCTATGACATGTCAAACAAACAATCTTTTCTTCCCCTTCATAATTCAATAAGTTTCTCTTGCTGTTTTGTCCACCAGACAAAAACCACATTTCCACATTATGCTGAGGTGGTTCGAAGTTGTCGCGTTAATAGCGTCATCAGGTTCTGCGCTCCTATTGGTTCTCGGTTTGGCGGTCGTCGTAGGAGAAGTCGAACTGCAGAAAAGCAAATAGCTAGAAATAAATCTGACACTGAAGCTAGTTAGTCATTAGCATCTGCTCTCAAATCTAAAATAACACCGGTAACAAAATTAAAAAAGGAACTTTCCAAATGATTTGTTATAAATCCTAACGGATAGTACCTGTGTGTGTGTGTGTGTGTGTGTTGAGATTAGACCACAGGTCAGCTCTTCTCTAGCCATGAGGTTTAATTGCTCTGCACCTCTGATCAGTCCCGTACGCCATTACAGTGATCCTCCAATCCCAGCAGTCTCACGCTTCTGCACTGGTCTTCTTCACCTCACTAATTACTGCATAAATATTCCAATAAGGATCATGCTACTCATGAAAGCCTCTTTTCTCCTCCTGATGAGCAAGTGTGTGTGTTAGTGTGTGTGTGTGCGCTTGATAAATCTTTCAACTCTCGGCAGTATCCAGTTCCATCTGATGGCGTGTCCTGTGGTGCGGACGCTGACATTTCCAGAGCTTTTGATTAAATACTGCACTAGTGGTGCAGCAGCTCTTCTGGGCTTCCTGGGAGTCCTATTAAATGAGCGCACATGCACATCCCGCCTCGTTCATCTTTGCACGGGTTTATTGTCATAATTGTGCCGCTTTGTTTTCTGGAGCTTTTGCATATATTTTTACTGCTGTTTGGATGAAAAAGGACCGTGTGGGATGTGTTCTGCTTACTCTGTACCCTTTGTGTGTGTGTGTGTGTGTGCATTGGCATGTATTAGCAGTAACAGTCAGTATGTAAACACCTCGGTGTGCCCTAGATTTGGTGTAATGGCACAGGTGGGTGGCAGAGTGATAAATGGTCTGACTTTCAGTTGGATCATGAGATGCAAAGAAAACAGTTAAGACCTACATACATATTCCACATACAGCTCTAAATACTACACACCGCCTGGAAAAACAGGAAATATAAAGTCAATCACAAAGGTGATAGTGCAGTGGTTAAGGCCCTCAACCGCCAATTGCTCAGTTGTATAAAAAAGATAAATGTAAGTTGCTATAAAGAAGAGCGTCTGCCAAATGGCATAAATGTTTAAGTAAATATTAATACTTTAGAGAAAGTGGTAACGCAGTGGTTGGGTTGTTGAATCTGCTAAATGGAAAATTAAGGGTTTGATTCCCAGCACCACTGCTGAGCCCCCTGAGCAAGTCCCTTAACCCCCAATTGCACAGTTGTATAAAAGAGATAAATGTAAGTCGCTCTGGATGAGGGCGTCTGCCAAATGACATAAATGCTACAGTAAATATTAATACTTTAGGGCAGAGGTGTCAAACTCAGTTCCTGGAGGTCCAACACCCTGCAAAGTTTAGCTTCAACCCTAATTAATTGCACCCGATCCAGCTAATCATGTCTTTTAGGCTTGTTTACAAAATCCATGTTTTGTGGTTTGGAATGAGGTTGAAACTAAACCCAGCAGGGCTTTGGCCCACTAGGAACTGAGTTTGACACCCTTGCTTTAGGAAAAGTGGTAGTGCAGTAGTTAGGGGAGCATTTTGGACTGCTAAATGAAAAAATGAGGGTTTGATTTCCAGCAGCACCGCTGGGCCCCTGAGCAAGGCCCTTGACCTCCAAATGGACATAATAGTAAATGTGAAACTTCCATTTTTCATGAAAACAGAAAAAAACAGAGTAAAAGAGAGAGAGAGAGAGAGAGCGAGAGATGTAGTAAAGGAGGAAGTAAGGTAGAGTTGAGCTCCCCAATGAGCATAAAGCTCCAGGTTCACACACACTGACTCCCCACATGACCTCACTTGTTATCACAGAGTGGTGGTGAGATAATGTGCAAATCTGATAGCTTAGATCTAAAAAGTAAAAGAGAAGTAGACTTTAAAAAAAAGTGTGTGTGTGTGTGTGTCTGTGTGTGTGATTACAGAAACGTACTAATCAGCGGCTAGGTGCGAGTGAGCGGAAAGTGGGAGTGAGGTCACGGCCCTTGACGCATGTACTTGAGCATATGTCGATAAGACAGAGCTACAGGCTCCATTTGAGAAGCCTTTGGGCAAAAATACTAAGCGGAGGAAAGACGTGGCCTTTAGCATTTCAAGGCTTTAGCCGCTGGCTAGAGTTTTATTTGGAACTACAGGGCAAAGTTTCTCATTCATTATGGGAAATAGATCAGAATTTCTAAGGATACTTTTATACACACACACTCTCTGATGTGCACATTCACAGTAATACAAAGAGTGTGTGTCAAATTATACAAATCAGCATGAGATAATATGGTGGTAAACCGGCAGAAGACTTGACAGTGTTTTTTATGACTTATCAAACTAAATCTCTCTCATTCGGATTCATGTGGCTTTAAGTAAGAGTCGGTATAATTATTATAACTTTTACACATTAAACCACACAAAAACCAATCAAATCATTGCACTTCTGTTTGCAAAAGCATCTCCAAATGACTACTTATAAAATACTGGTAAGGCTACAGTGTTGTACCCATTCTAGGAATGCTAGCTAACACTGGTAATGCTAATAAGCTGATTAAACATATAACATGGTAATAGAATCAATTAATTATGATTAATAATCACTAAGGTGTAAAAATATTTTAGTTTTTATCACATTTATATGACTGACTGATGTGTGTTCGCTATGCAATTATACCAAGTTTACATTGCCCGATTTTACCCTTGATTTTTTTTTTTTGTCTGAGACAATTTTCCAACCCAACAACCCCGCTAAAATATCTTGTTTTTGATGGCTAGTTTGTGATTGTTTTTTCCTCCATTGAAATTCTGGCAGTTTTGGACATTTTCCTGCAGTGTGACTTTTCCTACATTGACCGTCGCACCAAGAAACAATAGTAACGTCGAACCTTATGATGGAATTACCTTATGGCGACGCGCCGAACCTTATGACGGAGAGAAGAGACACTTATTGAGTTATAGATACTGCTTTTTGTTTGTTGCTATCGAGAGGATGCATGTCGTAGAGTCTGATAAGCAACAATCGCAAAAACCAGGCTAGTTTTTGGTGCTGACAGTCGTTTCTGAAATGACGCCTCGACGGCTAAACACATGTTTTCGGATAAATACACAACCTTTCAGTCTGCTCCAGTCTCTGTAGCCTCACTAGTCTGTGTACACTTGTCTTGTCATTTTTTTTAGCCTTTGTGCTATTTTTGTATTGTTACTTAACATCTGTTCTGCAAACATTCCCTGCTTGTGTCCAGAGCAGACATGCCATTCGAAGACATGCTGTTTTTTTTTTGATGTGTGTCGGTGTAAATGGATAATGACGCACCTCTCTGTCCAGGC
Organism: Bagarius yarrelli; assembly: GCA_005784505.1. NCBI lineage: Eukaryota > Metazoa > Chordata > Actinopteri > Siluriformes > Sisoridae > Bagarius > Bagarius yarrelli. Next base: position 854,803 of record VCAZ01000150.1, on the reverse strand, counting down.
CTGCTGCGATGGTGCTGATCTCGCCTGTCGCCCCGTTGATAGTGAACATGTTGGGAATGGGGATGTGTGGACTCTGGTTCAGGATCCTGTAGTGCACCAGACCGTTGGGCATTGTGCTGTCGTCCGCGTCGATAGCAGTAACCCGCATCACTGATGTGCCTGAAGAGAGAAATACACATGCTCTGTTGAAGGAATCGCCTGCACCATGACTCATGTGAAATCATCTTCTTTTGTATAAATCGGTGGCACATTTCTGTTTCTTGGTCAGTGTAAAAATAATTATTATTAAACACAGAATTAAAGCAAATATATGTGCTATTATTCCCCAAACTCTAACATTTCCCTGACCTTTGACACTGTTCGTCTTCCATATTTTACCATTCTTAGTGCTAGTTTCTAGTTTTGACCATTAGCGCACTTAAAATTGATTTAAACTTGTAGAGTTTGTTAATAAGGACTATATGGACACGTCTCTTCCTGCATCGCTTCTATTCTCTCTCCCTATTAACACGCTGCACTTAATAAGCCAGCACTTGCCAGGTCTTCGCGTAAACATGGCAATTTGAGCGTGACTCAATTATGCGTGTGGGCGTTGTACTTCGTGGCCTTTAACCCCTAAAACATGATTATTGATTTTGACAAGCTTGTCACCCACCCATCTTAACTGTGGGCGAGCAATTACAGTCCCTCTGCACACACACCCAGGAATGAACCTTGCTATTTCCCCTCGACGTGGGCGAAATGTCACTCTGTCGCTCTTCGCTAATGTCATTCTGTTGATGTCATGTTCCAGCCACTTGCCGGTTCTCTATCAGCGACATCCAAGTCGCCTGATCAGCCATCTTTTTTACTAGAAAAACATTAGGGATGATAAAACTGGTCAAAACTTTCCACAAGAGTAATAGACTGTGTATGAGGATAATGGGTTAAATTAAAAGGATTTTCGCCAGAGCTGTGGCATAGTGGGTTGGCACACCAGGCAGTCTGTTGACTTAGGGCAACCCTGGCCCTTTTTCGGTCACCTTAGTCTTTTTCTCTGTAACAAAGCATCATAGACCACAGAATGTGATTACGCCATAGAGTCATAGGGGAAGGGGAACCGGGGGGCCCTCAAACCTGCAAAAACCTGTTTTTGTTGTAAACATATTTTACATTATTTGTGCAGATTCGTTAGAGGCTAAAAACAATGCAATATGTAAATATGTAACGTCTCTTATTTTGTATGCAAAAAGAATTACAGCGCTACGCATTTGGTTTCGCTTGGCTAAATCAAGCGTAAACTGATTATTTTATTTATACAATTAATGATCGCACTTTTTTTTTAAACCAGAGGAATGAATATTTTAAGACAAGAGCACATGTGAAATCATAAAAAGTGGTAAAGCCTTTAGTAAACTGGTCAGTGGCAGTCCTTGGATTTGAACTCACAGCCATCTTCTTGATTGGTCTACCTGAAAGTACTACTGCTCCAGATTTTGCTAACATTCCTGTGCCGCTCGTGAGAAGGGTGTGCTCTTTTTGGGTAGGTACTGATTTAGGGCTTTAAGGACTAACTACGTCTCCACAGGATGCAGTGGATCTGGCGTAATTGCCAGGAGATGGTGCCATCATTTCCATGACAAAACACCTATGAAGGGATAATCAAGGCTGAGGGTTCTATTTCAAACTTCATTACATTTCTGAGCAGGATCCGACACCACGCCAGAGGAGACAAGTAAACAAAGGCAGAGCATGAAAAACAATTACGGCTTCTTTGGAAAGGGGCCACATCAATAGGAACAACCAAAGAAGTGAAAGTGAAAGACAGGCGGAGGGGGATAGGGGATGTAGCGGATCTCCTGATTGCCTGTCAAATTCAAAGACGCCATAAAAGAGAGCAAGAGAAAAGAGCTGAATTGAAATGTCAAATGTCACTTTCCATTTTGAATGAGTGGAATTTTGTACTCGGATGATTCAGGAGTTAAAACGCTGCAGAAAACAGTTGACCCGCCAGCCTTTAATTCAAAAACCAGAGTCAGAAATGTAATTACGGGTTGACTTCAATTAAGTTTCCTGAACGAAACCAGATTGGAAATAAACGTTTAACACACGAAGCGAAATAAAAACAGATACGAATCTCATGGTGGGAAAATGTTCAGACAGCGACCAGCAGGTGACCTTTAAAAGATTTCAAAAGCAACGTTTGTTGGGGCAACAATATGGGGTAACTTAAAATTTTTTATTTTAAGGTTTTAACTTCATGATTATTCTCTTCACCAGATTGAAGCAGAAACATGGTAAGTAAGTTGATTCGGCCCAGCAACATTTAGAAAAAAGGAATGCAATTGTACAATATATTGGCAAAAGTTTGTGGACACCTCACCATTAGATCTATATGTGGTTCCTCTCCAAAATGGGAAGTAAATCTGGAGTAACATATACTGTATTCTTTGTATTCTGTGATTTAGCACAGTGGTTATAGTGTTGGACTGCTAATTGGAAGATCGGGGTTCGATTCACAGCACCACCAAGCTGCCACTGCTGGACCCCTGAGCAAAGCTTTAACCCCCAATTGCTCAGTTGTATAAATTAAATAAATGTAAAAGGGCGTCTGCCAAATGCTGTAAATGTAAATATAGTATATAGTAACAATATAGACCTTCAGTATATTAACAATTATATTATAATCTATAATATTCAGAATTTAAAGTTTAATGTTTAGCTTGAAATAAAACAATTTTTTGTATTTGTTGATCCACTTTTTTCCTGGTCAGTGGCGGGGTAAATTTAGAGCCTTAGATCCCAGAAAGACGGGTTGTGACATCGGGCTTCTGTAAACGAATTAATTATGTCTATACAATCTTTTTAAACTAACGTTTTAATTTGTACCTCATTTCATCTGGAAATATGGCAGCACTGTCACTGGGATGCCCTCAGTGGATCATTCTGGTCTTACTTAGTTCCCCACCCACCGCTGTGCTTGTTGTGGAAAATGTCTGAGCTCTTTTTCATCATCATTTTCCTCCCACAGTAAATGTATGATAAGTGTTCTTATACAAACTCCATCATTTCTGTCACATCCACAGTTTTGTTTGGAAATATAACCTACATCAAGCTCTCAGCTCTCAAGTGGCTCAAATTGATGAGCTGCAAAAACCACTTAGACATTCCTTCGAAGCCAGCAGCCATGTCTGCACTATTTGAGGATGCTGTGTCCGGTTTTTACCCTTCTCCACCCTGTAAATCTTCAGTGCGGGATTGTGCTGCTGCTACAGCTCATTTGAGGACCATAATAAGGCAAATGGGCTCTCCTGCTGAAGGAGCCAGGGGCCGAGCCTCGCTCCACGTCCATTAAGCCAATTGAAACATCTTTGCGTCTGTTTCTCTCTCCCGCTTGCTCTCATCCATCTTCATCCCCTATTTTCCTCTTCTCCAGAGAGCAGCCGTGAAAGCGTAATGAAGCCATTGGCTCTACCGGCCTGGGGAAAAAGTGCTTAAACCTTCTCTCCTAATGTTTGCAAACTTTTCCCCACCACCACACATGCCATAAGAAAAAAAATTGGGCACCCAAGTGCACTCTAGGACTTTTTTTTTGTAATCCCAAACAGCCTTTTCAACTTCAACACGGCCTGAGAGGAACCCTGCTTCGAGGGCCATTTAGCAAATTGCGAATACAGAGTCGAGTCTGAGAGTTGTGTCTCGGCAAAGTAAACATGACAAATCAAAAAAGGATGCCTTAGTAAAGTTAAATGTTTTTGAATGCCATACTGATCAGGGGTGGAACTCAAGGACACTACCTGCGTCTCTTTCCTGTTCCTAGAGCTGTAGCTTAAAAAATAAAAATAAACTATACCCTGTATAGTGTTTGGTTTGGTTTGATTGAAAACAAACTTTGGTGCGATCGATCGGTTAGTGCGGTTTGTTTGATAAAGTGTGAGAGCTGATATCCGAACCCTGGTGCACACCAAAGAAGCAGACCAAGACCTGCCTTTTTAGAGGTCAAATGGAACTCTGGTGTGGTCCGATTGATATATGAACAGGACACAGACCAAATATATCTAATCCAACCAAAAGCATGATGTCACAAGATGGAAGGCAAATGCAATTCCGATTTTTTGATTTCAAAGGACAGAATGCTCAAGTATATCTATATGATTTGTCTCATCAAAGGATCCGTGTTGCTCATTAGTTGGAAAAGTCGTCTTCTTCGTCAGATCTTCGTTTCTGCATACAACAGAAGAAATCCTGGTGCTTATTGAACATTTTAGGAGCTCTTTGCAAGTTCTCAGCTGGTAAAAGATGAAAAACTCTGTCGCAAAATCTACCTTTTAAAAGGCCAATCTAGTTGTGAATGTATTACTACGCCTTTAGGTTTGTTGTCCAAAAATGCGAGTATGAACCAAATGTACCATTTTGCATTTTGATCTGGACCAAATAAACCAAACCAACCGAACTACAAGTATAAACATCCTAAAACTATATCTTTGGAGGCAATAATGCCGACTGTGTCAGCACGGTGTGTAAACTCTGTTTTAGACAGTTTGTTATCCTTAATTTTGCAATCAGACTTCACTGAGCTGTTTGGTAATATTATTTTTCTGTTTGTATGTGCCTGCGAATGTGGCTGGTTATCTTACCCCTTGCGGCATAATTTAAAACCAATAATTGTCCAGACGGATACTAATGCTATAATCTACAAACACTCACATAACGGCTCAAGTTTCTTGGTTCTGATTTTTATTTACATTTTTATTTCTCACATTTGGGAGACGCCCTTATTCAGAGCAATTTACATTTTATTTGCTTTAATAAAAATAAGCAGTTGAAGGTTAAGGGCCTTGCCTGGGGGCCCAGCAGTGGCAGCTTGGTAGTACTAAAAAATGTAATCCACAATGCTCCAATCAGTGGGCCGACATCGTAACCACATCCTGCTTACTCATACCAGCATGACAGTAAATACCACTTAGTGTTGGAACAATTTTGTCACATCCCACGTCATGACAGTCCTTTACCTGGCAATCAAATACTCCGAAAACCATTTTAGTTTTTCCAACAACCAAAATATGAGAAGATTCTGTATTTGTATTCATCTAAAAGACATTACATGTTTATGCAGAATAATGTGTTCGTACTGGGTTACATTCCCTGCCTCACTTTCTGCAACAAGGTCAGAATATTATTAATAAGCACTCGGGAGTTCTGTTACCTGAACTGCTTAATGGTGCAGCGTAAAAGTGTGTGTTTTTTAATTTATGCAAATATGTCTTAACTGCCTGCTTTTAAATACTTCCTCTGGCTGATTTGCATGAAAAAAGGCTAAAACACATAATCTAGAGAAAACACCATTCTCTCGGTTGACACTTCAGGATAAATTGAGGAATTGAGGTGACCAAAAAAAGGGTAGAAGCTGCATAGAGCTATTGTGGCACAGTGAATACCGTGTGGGTGAACAAAATCATCATCCAGTACCACACGCATGCATGAAAATCTCTCTCTCTCTCTCTCTCTCTCTCTCTCTCTCTCTTTCTCTGTCTCACACACACACAATGACTCTATTTTAATACGTGCCAATTGTGGCTCATGACTCGGCCTGAATTTGAGGTAAATTGGATTATCTGGTACAGTAATTCAGTGATTGCTGAGGTGCAGGCTGAAAGAAGTGGGATTCAATTAATCCGGATGTGTCTCCCAATGGGAGCTTTGCCCAAAAGAAAGAAAAAAGAGGCATTTGCTACTAAATTTCACTGATGGATTGTAGCGATAATTAAATATATATGCGCACGAAGTGATAAGCGTCTCTTTACCGCCAAGAGAATCTGATAGGATGGTGTTTATTAGGCTCAGTTTCTGACGAATCCTATTGAGAGATTCAAATCGTGTGAATGAACAGACAAGAAGACAATTTGGTGATGTTAGCTTATAGGTCAGACTTGCACCTGTTCCCCGTTTTGCCATTTTATACTCAGATAATCGCACAATGAGAAAATAGACAACCGAGACGCTGAGGGTTTTTTCTAGGCTAATTAGCGGTTGCGGTTAACATGTTGCAAACAGATGCTGGAATGTAAACTAACTTCTAGCTTACAGATCCTCAAAAGGAGCCAGTTTTTAATACACTCCAAACTATACAGTTCAAATGGTTCACCCTTTTTTAAGGCTATGTTCCGTTTGATTAGATGTTCGGCTGACAGCTGTGACCTCAAAGGCATGTCAACAAGCTCCACTTTAATTAGACTGTGTGGAGCTGACAAGGTGCATGATAAGGTGGTTATTGGATTTCTGAGGCCAAAGATAAAAGGATCATCATGATCAACAACATCCTCGTCATCATCTTCACCATTATCCACTATCATCATCAGATCATCATCATCAGCATTACATCATAATCATCATCATCAGATCATTATCATTATAATCATCATCATCATCATCATCATTATGATGATCTTCACCATTATAACCAGCATCACTAATATCATCAGATCATTATCATCATTTTCACCATTATAACCAGCATCGCTGTCATCATCATCATTATGATGATCTTCACTATTACAACCAGCATCACTATTTTATCAGATCATTATCATCATGTTCATCATTATAACCAGCATGATTAGGTCATCACCATTATCATCATTATCATGATCTTCCCCATTATAACCAACAACATTATCATCATCACCATCACTATTACCACCATCATCATATTATTATCCTCCTCATCCATCTTACTATTATAGCCAGCATCACTATCATCCTCATATCAGCATCTTTATTATTATAACCGGCACCACTGTCATCATTATATAATCACATTAATCATTATCATATTATTACCATCACCATCATTATAACCAGCTTCATCATCATCATCATCATCATTATTACCAGCATCACAATCATCCATCCATCTATCCATTCGTCTTCTATATCCACTTATTCCCTAATTTGGGGTCACCGGGATCTGGTCCATCACAGGGCCACACACACCTTCACACTCCCTTCTATGGGCAATTCAGAATCACCAATCAATCTAACATACATGTTTTTGAACTGTGGGAGGAAACCAGGCATCACAATCATCATCATCATCATAACCAGCATCACTATCATCATCATCATCATTATCATCATCCTAATTGTCATGTACCTGGTTTAGAGACTTCGGGAACAGATCCATTATAGACCTGGTTCTGAAACTCGGGTCTGTTGTCGTTCATATCGATGACATAAATGTACAGATCGATCGGCGGCTCCATCTGATTCCCGTTGACATCCACCGCATGAGCTCTCAGCTGCAGGAGGAAGCAGAAAGTGTGTTTATACACACATTATACACATGTTCACCATCAAATGTTCAACAACATTTACAAACTACAAAATACACAACCTCAACAAAATGTTCTGCCCGTAAAGTGTAAATGCGTGTGTAAACCATATACACATTCCACACCACATGATACTCGCTTTTATTCTTTTATTCTTCCTAATAACAATGTGTTTGTATGGACTGTGAGAGTCTGTGAAGGATTGAAAGGGTGCAAAATAGGACACACACACACTCTTAAATTTCCTGGTCATTTATTTTAGTCCTGAAAGCAGCTTTTGGAATAGAAGATAGCATCTTTCTACTTAAACTATTGTGTGTCCGAGCAAATGTTCTCATATATATATATATATCATATATATATATATATATATATATATATATATATATATATATATAGGAGAGATATATCAAAGAGAGGGAGATGAGAGGACAAAAAAAAAGAGAGATATATATATGGGAGAGAAGGAGAAGAGCGGGGAGGGAAAAAAGGAGAGAAAGGAAAGAGGAGAAGAGGGGGGGAGGAAGAGAGAGAGGGAGAGAGAGAGAGAGATAGAAAGAGGGAGAGAGACAAGAGATAAGAGAGGAGAGATAGATAGAGAGAGAGAGAGGAGAGCGAGAGAGGAGGAGAGAGGAGAGAGAGAGAGAGAGGAGAGGGAGAGAGAGAAAAGAGAGAGAGAGAGAGAGAGAAATACAGAGAGAGCAAAAAGAGAGAGCAGGAGAGAAAGAGAGGGAGACAAAGGAGACAGAGAGTTTAAGGGAAAAAAAGAGACAAACAAAAAGAGAGAGGCATATGAATGTGTGTGTGTCTGTGAGTGTGTGTGTGTGTGTGTGTGTGTGTGTGTGTGTGTCAGTAAGTGTGTGTATGAGTTGTGGGAACTTGTATTTGGACAGAAGTGTGTTGTTGTTCTGAGCCCCTACATCTTTGATCTGTGGACCCCCAGTGTGTGGACTGCAAATGTGTGGCTTTATGTCTTCATTATTATGCTGGACAGCAGCTCTGGAACTAAGGGATCGTGCAAAAGTCTTCCAGCAGGAGAGAGAGAGAGAGAGAGAGATGGACAGAGAGAGAAATAGAGATAGAGAAAGAATAAAAGATAAAAGAGAGACAGAGAGAAATAAAGATAGTAAAGATCTATCTATCTATCTATCTATCTATCTATCTATCTATCTATCTATCTATCTATCTATCTATCTATCTATCTATAGAGGGAGAGAGAGAGAGCTAAAGAAAGTTTGCAAACTCAGGAAAATAAGAAGGCGATAAATCACGACAGGTCACGCTGTTATAGGCAGACAATTACTGCAAAAAAAAAATCCAGCTTATAGATCACAACTATTCACCATTATATATTTTTTTACATTTAAGATTGCAGTTAAGGGGTTAAGGGCCTTGCTTAGGGGCCCAGCAGTGACAGCACCACTGTGGGATTTACCTAAACTTTAAGTGTATTACTTTACTTTACTTTACTCTGTGTAATATATTCACACCAGGGTCAAAGTGTCAAAAATGTCGCCTGTTTCCACGTTTGCACGTGTTTCTGCTGGAAGATGTGACAGGCACTGTAAGTGTTAACGCCTCTCCAACAGGAAAGCTAATTGTGAGATGAGATGGGATGAGATGAAATATGGCTGCACCGGGGACAATCAAGTGTAGGGTGTGGGAGTGTTTTTCATTAGCGTGCTAACCCACAAGCAGCATTAAAGAAGCGGAAGGAATTTCTGAAGTGCTGTCATGTCTGTATTATGTGGACACAAAAAAAAAAAAAAAGCTACAAATCCAAGCACCTTGCCAAACAATATAGAACGTCACTGCACACCAGGTGGGATAACGTTTTTGGCAGAATTCCAGCAGATAGTCATGGTGAAGCGTGGTGGTGGTAGCATTATGTTCTGGAAATGTGACTTGGGGGTTTTAGTCAGGATTAAAAAAAAGGAAATCCTGGACAGCCTATAATATACATTTGATCTCATTCCAAGTTTTTTTTAATGACTTAATTTTTAAATATTTTTTTTAGCTGCTGTATCACAGATTCATTTTAACGCACTAGCTGCATTTGACTCTTGCAAAGCAGTTACGCTTGGGAACCGTTCAAAAGTATAAGACAATTAAACAGAGAACAACAACAACAAAGCGCAGCGATGAGAACCTGAGGACGTTTCCTTTTTTAAAGGTTCAGTCCAATCAGTGCCAAGAGTATAAGTAATTATTGGCAGTCCATAAAACAGGTGCACTTAGTACAGTTTATGTGTCTATAAATATAAACAGCCAGAAATCAAAAACCAAGATAAAGAGAGAGAGAGAGAGAGAGAGAGAGAGAGAGATATTGAGTAGAAAAAAAGAAAGAAGAAAAAGAGTGATTGAGTGAGTGGGTGAGTAAGAGAGAAAGAAAGAAAAAAGAGGAATAGAGAGAAAGTGAGAGGGGGGGAGAGAACGAAAAGAAAAGAAGATAAAAACAGAGAAAGAGGGAAAGAGAAAGAGGGACATAGAAAAAAGAGAAAGGGGGAAAGATAGATAGATAGATAGATAGATAGATAGATAGACAGATAGATAGATAGATAGATAGATAGATAGATAGAAAAAGAGACAAAGAGAGAGAGGGGTCAGAAAAAAGAGAGGACAGATAGAGAAAGGGACAGAGAGAAAGAGAGGGACATTAAATCTAACACCTCATTTCACTGAATTCTCACAGTTGAACCCGACACACTGTAGCAGGAAGTAAAAGCAAGGAAAGTGATTTTTTCGTTGGTTCTGCGAGTATCGAAGCGAGTGTGTGTACAGTTTCTGTTTAGTCTACAGTTTATGGAGTGATAGTTACTTCCCAAACTGTCCCTATTTTTCCATTTTAGCCCCAATTTTAGGCCTGAACTGCACTAATGTCCCAAACACTAATGTCCCTGGAGAACTGGGAAGCAACTTGGCAGTTACATGATTAGAATCCGATCACTGGTGGTCTATTAGGCATGTCTCCGTCTTTACCAATTCCGAATCTCTGTGTGAATACAAATGTCTTCTTCTTTTAATTCTCTAAACAAGACGTAGGTTGAGTGTGTTTGTGTTTGGACAGGGAGGGGAAACCGGGACTCATTCAGAAGCACGTGGAGGGCAGGGTCACGCTGCTATTTGTTTACCCAGCTGAGTCAGAACAGACCGACACACATACTCATTACCCCTGACAAGTAATCTCTCGCCCCCTCTCTCCTCTTTTTTTTTCTTCTTGCTCTCTCACTCTTCTTGCTCTATCATCCGTATGCTGCCGTCGAGTCTCGTATAAGTGATTAACTAAAGCCTAAAAAGATGCTTTTCATCTGATTTTCCTTGTTATCGCGACACATTATTTAAAATCAGAGCTGGAATCTTACCGGCGGCAGTGAAGAGACATGAGACATTTTTGTTTTTTTTCTGCATTCAGTTCTCTTTATTAGGGCAATTTTGCTTCACAAGCACTAAAACTACTTTTTGTCTTTTGTTGTGCCAAAGAGCTGTCAAGTGGAAGGAATGTGCAGGAGATGATAGCTCGCTGCCTAGAACAGTTAAAATGCAAACTCGCTGGGACTGTGTGGTAAAATAAGGTGCATCCCACCAGCAGGGGGCAGCAGTCTGTATTACTAATAATACTTATAAGTACACTATACCTTTTTTATATTTAAGTATATTATGAATGAGAAATATGGATTTGAATTACTCAGTTATGAGTTCTTCGATTCATTTGAATCAGTAGGGATTCTGATTGCTTTCGCCATGCTGTTCCACTAGAGGGCGCTCACTAAATCTCTGGAATCCACCGAATTACTGAACTCATGAATCTCTCTCTCACACACACACTTTTTTACTACGAGTCAGACGAACCCGCATAGTTCAGATGAGTCTCTCACTATACAGGGATTTTCCTAAACAACTCAACCAGCTACTAGTTCCTAAAGTAACTAGCTATCAGCTAGCAGCTACTTAGAACAACTGAATGGGTTCCTTTTTTTTTAGATTGTATTTGTCTATGTTGTTATTAGCAACAAAAAAAAACTTACAACTAAACTGATGGGAAGAAATAAAGAGAAAGAATGTGACTCCCCTGTCATATAAAGGATCGAGATACTAAATCCGGATATATCTGGATTCGCTCATCTCTATTGTATATCTTGGAACTAGCAGAGGTTGATAGATACACTCAGCAAAGCATTGTAGTAAATGGTACATGCTATAGAGTATAAATAAATCAAATCCTGCCTCAGTAAAAGAAACAGTCGGTGTTGTTCGTAATGAAGTTGCATTTAATCGTATTTAAACATTTCCTTGATGGCCAAATATTTTCTAGGAATATCTTAGTATTTTTAGAGTTTTTAGAGCCTAGCTAACTTTAACCACTATACTATATGCTATGTTCTACTATTTTATCCTGCTTGGGTGAACAATTAATCTGTTGAAAAAATCTACTAATGATACAAATCCTGACAAATTAGAATTAGAAGTCAGATGTTGAGAAAAACATCTGTAAAATGTTTAAACAGGAACTACATTAGAAACTTAAAGGTATGTTTGTATTTGGTAACAAGATGTACCTTTAAGTAATTAGTATGCATTGATATAGATGGGTATATACATTTATATATGCAGAGAAAGTGTAAAAAAGAAGGTGTGTGTGTGTGTCTGTACACTCGGGTTATGGTAGTAAGAAAGTGCACAGCTGTATCATGATGTAATGTTGACTTACATGGTAGGAAGCTCGGTCTTCTCTATCTAGCGGTTTGGTGACAGACATTTTGCCAGTGATGGGGTCAATGATGTAAACGTCACCGGGTGGCTGGTCAGCGCCGGCTCCCGTTATGCTGTATCGGATTTCGATTTCTTTATCCTGGTCTGAGCGGATCTGAACAAAGAGAACAGCACAAATTGTAACAAAAAGTTGTGTTACACAGCACTATGAGTAGGAAAATCTGCAATGATACAGTGCCCAGTGAGCAGAAAGGTTTAAGAGCCTTGCTCAAAGGCCCAACAGTGGCATTTTAGTGGTGATTAGGCTTGAACCATGATTCACAACTGCTTCGATGTTGTCAGAGATACATGCAACGTTACCCCACCAGGCCGCCAGAGGGCAACTCAGACCTATAGTTCTTTTATTTATAGACCATGAGCTTCGTTTTGTGAGTATTATGTATGGCAGGCGTGGGCTCCAACCCTAAACAAACACACCTAAACCAACTAAGATCTTGCTACACATATTTGAAACTTACAGGTAGGTGTGTTGAGGCAAGTTGGAGCTAAACTCTGCAGGACACCAACCCTCCAGTGCCGAGATTGCCCACCCCTGATGTAAGGCTTTGTCAAAAATCTTACTTGTTATATGTGGCAGTAGTGGAAAGCAGTGACACAGCACTTTCAATGTTCCACTCATTTAACGTCATTTGAATATCAACATGGCAGATATAGTATGTCCAAATTTGATTCGTACTACTCTATACTATACTATACAATACTATATAGAAAATATTTTATTTAATGGTCCGGAAGTTTGTACTTGCTTAAATGTAGTACCTACTTACATGGTGTGTGTTTTCAGTCTGGTGTGTTACCACTGTCTTGTCATTGGTTACTTTCCTTATACTGTTCAGGTGATGCTTGTTGTTTTATTTATGTTTCCATATAAATAGTCCTACGTATTAGCGTGTCTTGCTTTGACATAATGGTAAATGCAATTGTCTATATTACCGTGCGGGTTTGGTTCATGCTAAGCTCATGCTAGTTTCCTGCTTTGTCATATCTAAGTCCTTTTTTGTATTAAGTCCATTGTGTTGTTTGATTTAGTATTTTGCACTTAATGAAGAATTATTTCTGCAACTTGCATCCAACTCAATTGTTGTGTGACTGACAGATGGTAAAGAAAGACTTAACCAGCAGTTACAAATTCAGTTCCAGTTTGTAAGGACAAAATTAGGTTCTCCACAGAATGTCTGAGTTTACTCTCCTGAGATACAGAAAAACCCCAGAGGAGATCTGCTGCTCCCTTAAGTCCAGAAGAGACAGTTAAGATGGTTTGGGGGCACCTACAATGATGGCATTCGAGTTGGATTGGGCACTGAGGCGGAGCCAGGACCAGCTGAAGAGATTATATTTCACAGATGTCCTGGAAATACTCTAGAGATCCTTCAGGAGGAGCTGGATTCTGTGACTAGTAACAGACTGTGAAGGTCAGTCCAGACCTTTCAACCCCCTATTGTGACATCCAGCAAAAAAAAACATCAGGAAAATTAAGGACTGGTGGATTTTTTATGTCTAGAACATTTGAACAAAATTTATAACTCATTAATATACTCATATCTCCTGTTTTTTCGTTTCACAAAGAATCAAGTTTTCTGTGTACAGTTTTATGACAGTTTTATGAGGTTTGGTTCTTAACAGCTGGATTTCCTAAAGCCTTGTCCTTGTTTTATTATATTACAAAGAATCTGTATTTTAATTATTTGGCCATTCATTTTATTTACTCTCTTTAGACCAAAAAATTGTAAAAAAATTTTTCATGTGCTTTTCACTTGTTTCCTAAAAAATTATCTGTGGTGGAAATTAGGTTAGATTAGATTCAACTTTATTGTCATTACCACATAGTTAGGACGATTCAAAGGGCTCAGGCACGATTCTAAGGGCCCGGGCACTTTAGGACCATTCTAAGGACCCGGGCACTTTAGGACCATTCTAAGGACCCGGGCACTTTAGGACCATTCTAAGGACCCGGGCACTTTAGGACCATTCTAAGGACCCGGGCACTTTAGGACCATTCTAAGGGACCCTAAGGGCCTGGGCACTTTAGGATGTTTCTAATAACTTTGGACCAAGACGATTCTAAGGACCCGGGCACTTTAGGACGATTCTAAGGGCCTGGGCACTTTAGGATGATTCTAAGGGCCCAGGCACTTTGGGACGATTCTAAGGGCCCAGGCACTTTGGGATGATTCTAAGGACCCAGACACTTTGGGATGATTCTAAGGACCCAGACACTTTAGAATGATTCAAAGGGCCTGGGCATTTTACAACGATTCTAAGGGCCCAGGCACTTTACGTACCTTTTGTATTCATGTATAAAATTTTGCATGAAGATAAAGGAAAACCAGTGTGTGCTCTCTACTTGTAAACACATGCGATCTACTGTCTGTACCCCCATTGGTAGTTGCACCAATTTACTCTATTTTCACAAATATGCTCAGATCTTGTTGGCAACATTTGCCGTTACTCATGTCGCTGAAATTCTCCAACTATTAATGAAACTCAAAGTTATTAAAACTAAAAGTTTCTATCATTTTTGAATTGTAACCCATGAGTGTTCAGCCATATCTGGGAAATTCATTCTCAAGGTTCTTGAGTTTCTACCCCGAATGAAAAGAGAATCTTCGATTCACTCTAAATCCCATGCCAGCGCAACAACTCAGGAACACATTTATTTTTAAAGAGTTGATACAATGATTGGTACTTGATTTTTTTCTTTGGTTTTCCACCTGGATTCAGAGAAAAAGTCTGTTGCTTGTCAGCGCCTGGCTCCTCGTCAATAATTAAAAACCCCCCTCGACACGCAAAGTTCTGCAGTGATGCAGTTTCTATAAATCGCTGTAAATTCTCCTGCATCTCATCTCTAATCATGTATGCCTGCCTGTCTGTCTGCTATTCTGATTCGAGCTTTCATAGGAAGAAGGTGTGCATTTCTGCCGAGAGACTCAGAGAGCGATTCAGATACAGAAGGTCATGTGTAGGAGTGTAACATTTCTGTGAAATTATAAAAAGGAGTATCATTCGCATACAGCAGAATGGTTTATACTAAAGGTTGTTGCCGGCTCGACAGGCACCGTAATTTCATTTTCACGCATGATTTCCAGACCTACAACCCACGAAATGCGCAAAGCACGAACTGATTTTTTTTTTTATTGAATAAGCGTGGCTGAAAGACTGTTTAGTCCCTACATATTTAATGCACACAAGTTCACACTTACAAACACTGCAAGATCCAGGGACCATCTGAAAGAAAAGATATCTAAAAAAAAGAGAAGTGAGGGATCGAGTTCATTTATTGATCCACCGTCGTTGACTGTTTACAGGCAGAATAGGACGATAAGCAAAAACTTTGCAAATATATTCAGCTGTGTGAAATAAAATAGTGGAAAAATAATCATCATCAGTAAAGTTTCATAAAAGCAACACTTTTCAAGCAACATTTATTTTCACTGTAGGTCTTTACTGTCCATCCATCCATCCATCCATCCATCCCAATGTAATTATGAAAGTGTAGAACCATCAATCTAAACGTTTTAAACATCATAGCAAGTGAGCCACATTGATGATTGCATGCCATGTTGAAATTGACACTTTAGATAGCACTTCTATTCCAATTAAAGCGATGCTCAGAACTTTAGCGGGTGTTAAACCTTTTCAACATACCTGTCAGCTCCTGTGGAGGATTAGTTAGCATGTGTAGGTGTGTAAGTTCAGGGACGTGATTAAGATGTTATAATGAATGTGTAGGAGGCTCCACAGACCTGCAGAACTGTGCATTGAAGGTAAATCCTATCCATATGTTATTTAGGCAGACGTGGCAAAAGGACCCAATTGGTGAGACTGTCAGACTGAACGGTTTGAACGGGAATGTAGGTGGAATGATCAAATCCACCAAAACGTTCTGTCTGAGGGTTTGTTGAGAAAAAAGGAGGTAAAACTAAAAGAAAAATAAAAGAGTGGCGTGGGTGTAAAATATAATTCCTTTCTGATAAGTCTGGTTGAAAAGGAAAAACTTTCATCATGACTCATAAAAATAATACTACAATGGGTCATCCTGAGGCACATCTACATCTGTTCATCAGAAACTTTTAACTACATGTGAGGATGGAGGTCGAGGTGCTATAACAGAATAAAAACAGTAGAAGTTACATTTCTGTCATCTAAAGAAGCTCTACTGAGATCAGTTCAAGTTTAGACGAGAGAGTTGCATAATAAAATGCGACTGAAATGCTCTACGTCACACAGGCCACTCCATTACGGAGCTCAGTCTGAATGGGAAATGAATAGAGTGCGACAATCCGACAGTGAAATATGGATTTGCTTCTCCAGACATTTGTTGAATTGAATTTCCTTCATTCTGGATTTTCTAAAATGGCCAATAGTACATGAGAGACTCAAGAGGTTTAGGTGTAGATTTAAAGCTGATATATTTTTTTTGCACTTTTATTCATCCATTCATTCTTTTTTTATACCCGCTTATTCCCTAATTCCAGGCCACAGCTGGAGTCTATCCCAGCCGTCTCTGGAAGGGTAAAAGGCTGGAGGGGTACACCCTGGACAGGTCGCCAGTCCATCACACTCACTGTTACTTCTATGGGCAATTTGGATAATTTTGAACAAATCAATCTAACATAAATGTTTTTCGACTGTGGTAGGAAACCGGAGTACCTGGTGTAAACCCATGCAAGAACACAGGAAGAACATGCAAACTTCACACAGAAAGGCCCCTGCCCGGGTATTGAACCAGGGACCTTCTTGCTGTGAGGCAACAGTGCTAAACCACTGTTCTGACCCACTTGTGCACTTTAATTTAATTCCTCTCCCTCTTCATTCGGACAGTTTGTATCAAAATTTTTTTAAATAAAATAAAAAAAAAATAGCTGTTTTATGCCCTTGTAATGATGTCATTTGTAACATTGACGAATTATGATATCATGTCTATCATCACTCATGACATTCACATATATCAGTAAGTTAGTAATTGTAATGTCACTGTAATGTTCTGGAAACTTGCCTACAGTCTGTAGCCCCCAAATACACTTACAGGCAGTGATTTGCACTACTTTTTTCACCAAATCAACAAAGCTAGATGGTCACAGTAGGCAGTCATAACTTTTTGTTCAGCTCCACGCTGAATCACACATGTGCTGCATCATCAGCTTATTAGTTGTCCAATTGGAGGTGTCCAAAAGAAATAATTCTTTTTCATACAATCACCTAACAATTCCTAGGAAATAAATGTAATTGAAGTATTTCTGTCATTTCTACAGTAGTTTACAAAGTTGATCAGAGTATGTAGGAACATTTAATTAGTAATTCATCACTTCCTGTTTCCCTG
Source organism: Bagarius yarrelli (assembly GCA_005784505.1). Taxonomy (NCBI): domain Eukaryota; kingdom Metazoa; phylum Chordata; class Actinopteri; order Siluriformes; family Sisoridae; genus Bagarius; species Bagarius yarrelli. The sequence goes on along the minus strand of VCAZ01000150.1, from coordinate 837,403 downwards.
GGGTATAAATATGACGTGACACAGAGGCCATTTCTCTTATTCACTCTTCAACATGGGAAAGACAAAGGAACACACAATTCAAGTAAGGCAGATGTGTGTCAACCTTCATAAGTCAGGCAATGGCTACAAGAAAATAGCCACTCGCCTGCACCTGCCCATATCTACTGTCAGAGGAATCATTAAGAAGTTTAAAACAACTGGAACAGTGGTAAACAAGCCTGGACGAGGACGCAAGTTTATTTTGCCTCCACGCACAGTGAGGAGGATGGTAAGAGAAATAAAAAGTTCTCCAAAGCTCACTGTTAAAGAATTGCAACAAATGATAGCATCTTGGGGTCACAAAGTCTCCAAAACAACCATCAGGCGCTATCTACATGCCAACAAGCTGTTTGGGAGGCATGCACGGAAAAAACCTTTTCTCACTCACAATCATAAACGCAAACGTCTGGAGTTCGCTAAGCGGTACTGGGGCTTCAACTGGGACCGTGTGCTTTGGTCGGATGAGACCAAGATAGAGCTTTTTGGCAACAAACAGTCAAAAGATGAGTATGCAGAAAAGCACCTCATGCCCACTGTGAAGTATAGGGGAGGATCGGTGATGCTGTGGGCCTGTTTCTCTTCGGCCCTGGGAACCTTGTTAGGGTGCATGGCATCATGAATGCTTTGAAATACCAGGACATTTTAAAGCAAAATCTGGTGGCCTCTGCCCGAAAGCTGAAGATGGGTCGTCACTGGGTCTTTCAGCAAGATAATGACCCTAAACGTGTGGCCAAATCTACACAGAAATGGTTCACCAGACACAGAATCAAGCTCCTCCCATGGCCATCTCAGTCCCCAGACCTCAACCCCATTGAAAACCTGTGGAGTTAGCTGAAGAGGAGAGTGCAGAGGAGAGGACTCAGGTCCCTGGATGATTTAGAGAGATAGTGCAAAGAGGAATGGTCGAAGATCCCTCTTTCTGTATTCTCCCATCTTGTGAAACATTATAGGAGAAGATTAGGTGCTGTTTTGTTGGCAAAAGTGGGTTGTACAAAGTATTAACATTAGGGGTGCTAATAATTGTGGCACACGTGATTTGATGTAAAAGAATTATTTCTTAATGTGGGATTTTTTTCCCACTGAATAAATGCACTTGAATTAAAGGTTGGATTTTCCTCTTTGTTTCATTGTGCTCCTATATTATTTAGAACAAAACTGAATTTATTAGAAGCTAAAGAACACATCTTAACCAGGGGTGCCAATAATTATGGAGGGTAGTGTATTACGTCTTTTATGTCTGCTATGTAGTGAGACGTTCCAAATGTGTTTGTATTCGTTTGTTTGCTCTAAAAGGAGCTATTTTTTAATTCTACATCTTTCCAGACATTGAGCAACAGACTAAAAGCAGCAACTATGTGCTGAATTATTAAATACGCAAGGCAGTCAGACAGACAGACAAATATCTGTACAACATTCACAAGGACAAAACGACTGGGACGTACAGTCGTAACGAACCAAACCAGCTCTTTACATTATGTCAAATTATCATAGAAAAGGGACATAGCGAGGCCACAAGGACTATTTGCCATGAAAAAAGCCCAGCAGGAGACTGAGTCAAGGCCGGGGTTCTTCAACAATGCTGCAGTCGTGCAGATCTTTTGTCAACATGATCGATTCCTGTATGTCCCCCTGAAAGTTGTTTTGATCCTTTGTGAGCCAAAGAGGTATGAAGTGTGTGCTGATAAAAAAAAAAGAGAGGGATGAAGAGAGACAGGCATCTTCACAGCCCTAACACGAATTGAATCAAAGTCACATGGATTCAGAGGGGAGTCCTCAGAGGAGCATAGATATGAATGTGAGGCAATAAGAACAAAATGACAGCCTTGTGACTATTTGCCATGTAAGGCATCTATTTTTATAAAACTACACATAAAAACAAACCATAAAAAGTAAAAAGTTTGAACCTCTTTAAACTTATATTCTATAAGATAATGAATTCAGCAAATCATTAGAATACAAGTTAAGAGCTTCAGGTAATCCATACAGCAAACATCAGGATGAGAGTCTCTACTATGTACAGAATGGTGCAATGGAGGAAAGATAAATGATACAAATCCAGCAATAAAATATCTTGATAAAGAAATAAGAGAGGACAATAGTCACACTAATAGAAGAAAATACTTAAAAAAACAAACCCTTTGAGTAAATGAAATTTAGATAATGTGGGAAGAGGTGGCTCATGGTTAAGGTGTTGGACTACCACTCTGAAGATTGTGGGTTTGATTCCCAGCTCCACCAAGCCACCACTGTTGGGCCCTGAGCAGGGCCCCTAACCCCCAATTACTCAGAAGTATAAAAGAGACATCTGCCAAATGCTGCAAATTTAAATTATATTTGCGTAAATCATATGTGTGAATTAGAGGAAGTGGTGCCTCATGGTTAAGGTGTTGGACTACCAACTTAACGATTGTGGGTTTGATTTCCAGCTACCACTGTGGGCCTTAGTGAGTATGAGTGAAGAGGATGTAGAGAATAGGGTTAGGTGGAGGCAGATGATTCGTTGTGGCAACCTCTAAAAGGGAACAGCAGAAACAAAAAAATATATATATGTCTATAGCTAATGTTCTGCTCTTATTACACCTGCCACATTTCTGTGGTTCTGTGGTTCTCTGGTATTCGCTATTTTGTGTATATAACAAAAATTATTGCAGTAAAATGATTTGTTTTAGGACTTGGCAGACTTGCTGTTTATTTATCTCTAATATTCATCCAAATGAGCAGCTGAGGGTTAATGGCCTTGCTCAGGGGCCAAGCAGCACAGCTTGGTGGTACTGAAAATCTTCCAAATCATCTACATTTACATTTCTGGCATTTGACAGACGCTGTTATTTAGGGCAACTTATATTTATCTCTTTTATACAATTAGCAGCCCAACACCTTAACCACTGAACTACCTTTTTCCACTAACCCCATTGCAATACTTTAAGCAGTTACCCACCACCAAGTATAAATGTTTTATTCGTTATTCATTCTAAAAGATTTCAATAAAAATTGTATGGCAGCATCATGACCCTGTAATGACCCTGTTCGCTGGCTAATTCTCAAGTACTGTAAGTCAGCAGTCAAAGTCTATTTTACTGCACGTCAGCCTGGAAAATGTCATAATACAACCTTATGTCAACAAGATGGATGATAATAGTCTTTCTGACAGCCGATGCTGGCTGGAATAAGCTTTAATACGTATCCATGTGCAACAAAGAAAACGGTACGTTGCTTATTTAATAGGGTCAGGAGTAAAACAAGACAGGGCATCGGAAAACAATCAACAACAAGAGATTTCGAGAGGGAGCGAGGGAGAGAAAAAGAGAGAGAGAGAGAGATGCTAAGCAGGGTAAATTTAACCGACCTCATTTAATTAGTTTCCCATAATAGTATGTCAGAAAGTGTGTTTTTGAACAACAGCACATAGCCAATGAGAATAGTTTGTATTTAACACTGATATGTTTAGTGCTGGAACAAGTTAGCTTCAGTCTGAAGCAGGTATAAATACTCCTTCATTACCTTCATTAGCCGTTCTTACTGAAAAAAGACAGATGTGCGAGCAGTCATGCTAACTTAATGTTAACTGTTGTGGAAAACTGTAGTGAGCAGAAAGGAACTCTTAAACTCTTGTTATCACTTACGCTATAATCAGTGGCCCGCAGTCAGGGTCTGCTGCCTAAACACTATCAGAAGCACTGACCTACATTTACAACCTAAATTCCTAAATTTGTTCCATGTAATTGTATTAATTTATTCCCAACAGTTTATTTTTTTCAATTCGTAGCATTTCTCTTGCTGTACTGCTTCCTGTATGTGTATGTCCAATCAGATTTCAGCGTCTATGTGCTGCCATGTTAATCTAATCTGCCCAAAGCCTTGAGAATCAGTAGTGCTTCCCATGGAACTTAAACTATACTAGCAACGGAACCAATCAGATTTCAAATTCCATTTTTTCCATTTTCTAATTAGTTGATTAGCGCAAAACTGTTGCAGCCAAGTTCGATTTGAATTTTTGAATTTTTTAGGCCCACTATGGCTGCTGAGAGGGAGAAAATTTTGACTTTGTCTTGGAAATACTTAAAAATCCGTTTTCAGGACAGACTTATCCAGAAAAGCTAGACATCATGAGGAGGGTTCCTCTAACTCCAAAGCTAACTAGCTTAACTCCAGAAAAGGGATTGTTCGCCATTTCTATACCAATTCCAGCCTCTGAGGAGACCCTCACTAAAGGCCCAGGTACCAAATGTACAGCCCGTCACTGTCTATAACAGCTACAATAACGCATCAGTGATCGGTATTCAGCACCGCATGAGCTTGTGCACGCCCCAGCCTGCACGCACGACCGGTTTTCCCATTCCGTCTATGGAGTATTGAACAATGTTGAAACGAGATAATAAAAAAAATGAGCTAATGTTAATTAAAGTTAAGAACAAAATCATAAACCTAATAAAAGCATTAAGCAGGCAATTAAAAACAGAATCTGCCACAGAACGTGGTATAGTTTGTGGAATTAAAACCTCTTCCTCCAGACGTTGACAATGGCTTTAATTCTCATCCCTGGGCCCAATAGTGCAAATGAAGCCATTAGCAAAGCCTCCTAAAGCCACGTGCCCTGAGAGCGAATAGGAGAAGAATGAGAGACCAGCAGCGTTTTACCCCCATCCGTTTAAAAAGCAGACAGCACGTCAGACAGCAGTTCTGTTTAATGACTGTTTTCACTACTGTCCCTTTTCTGAGGACAATACACAAAGCTACAAACGTTTGTGATGCTTCAGTTGGAATGCAGTCATTAAAATTGTTTTTTTTTTTCACTTTTAGAAATTTCTTTTGCTATTAGCTGTTACCATAGCTTACAGAGTTATATGGAGAAGAACGTCAAGGTCTAACACACCAGCCAAAAAAAACAGGGACGAAAGTACAGTCTTGTTTAAAATTCGAAAAAAAGACTTAAATAAACACTAATAAATACTCTTTGCATTCATGGTGAGCAAAACAGCAGCTCATGAAACGTGACCACATGACATCTGACCATCTCATCCATGTGTGTTTTTTTCACATCCTATTCCAGAAATCGTATTGTGCAGGTTTTAAACTTGATTGTTCACACATCCACACACACACACACACAACCACACTCACGCACACAGAGTAAAAAAACAATAAACGCCAAATTAGAAATTACGGCATTAATACCAGCAACACATCTACAGATAGAGTTTAATCATTTATTTCCAGAATTAGAGTCAGTTTTATTTATAAGCTGAAATGCTCACAGTTTGAAACTGGTAAAAAGGGAAAGACTGTTAATTGATGTTATTAAAGAAAATTGTTTGTCTTTACGACACTGTAATTATAAACGTTATTTATTAAATAGTCAAATATTCCAATTGTTGACAATATGTTGTGGTATTAGAGGGAAAATAGACTTCAGCATGTTATGTTTCGTATAGTTTTTGATTATTCTGCTGCCTCTTAAGCTATTTATTCCTTACTCAATTAAGTGAATACATTTTCTTTGTTTCATTCTCAGACATCATGTAACCGAAGGAACCCTTAACAGTTAATTCGCACAGAAAATCACTTACTTATGTGATAGTAAATATTAAAGGTACAATAAGTGACTTTCCTGAAATTTTTTTTTGTTCTGCCGGTTAAAACTCGCTTCACATCCCGAAATCAATCATTAAGTTAAAGGCGTAGGACCAAGAAATGTTCGTCCAATCGGGTGTTAATATAAATAAAATAAATATTTAGCTTTATTGCCACTGTGCAAGGGACATGTACAGAGCCAATGAAATGCCGTGTTTTTTGCATATCCCATCTTAGTAAGTTGGGGTCAGAGTGCAGGAGCCGGAAGGGTTAAAGGTCTTGCTCAAGGATACAACGGTGGTTGGCTTGCCGGTGGTGTGGCTTGAACCCAGGTGTTTCTGGTCTTCAGATCAGCAACTCAGCACCTTAACCATTTGAGCCACCACTGCCCCAAAGGGTCTAAAAGATGATGTCATGGTTACAGTATTTCTTTTGGATAGGAATATGGTGTAATTGGATTTTGGTGTGTTTTGATAATAACTCTTAGTTTATATAGTTTGTGTAGCTTTACGAATTAACTCAACAACAATGTTTAGTATTTGTTACTGTTACAATAACTATACTATAAAGTTTTCTCAATGGCGAATGACACATGATGTGATGTCGTCTCTGGTAGTCTGTGCGAGGCGCGGATTTTGACAGCGAGGGTGGGACGTACGGTTTCAGTGCTAACGCGCTACAGTTAGCATTTCCCAAGATGTCTTATTGCACCTTTAATATAGTCAGTAAACAGTGTAAGTATATTTTTGTGCAAGTTTTAAGGGATGGGGTTAATCAAAACGGAAATTACAGATACACTTTAGGGAAGGTCACAACAAAGCGTATGTAAAATAAACTTTACTGCTCCGAGCTAAAAAAAAAAAAAAAAACAAAAAAAAAACCTTACACTGTATGATACTAGCCATCCTCATTAAAGCTGGTGCGAAAAGGTTGTAGCCACCCACCCACCCACACACACACACAGACACAGACACAAACTGCAGCTGCAACAGAATGATGCATTAACTAGGTTCAAGTCCATGCATAACACCCTAAACCTCATATTCCATCATATTCAGAGATAATGAACATCTATAGGCTGGTCCACATCACTGGTAATTACCTAGAGGCATGCACACACACACACACACAGTCAAGTTGTACAGCGATTTAGCACACATCCATGAAACCTGATTCCTTATGAGTCCTTTATGAAATGTTCATAATGCAGAGTTGACCCCCGTGACCGCTGCTTTCTGCTCGTCTAATGGCGTTAAGAGGGGGTGTGAAAGCCTCTGCGGGGCATTTATTTCAGCCCCGGCCCTGGATTTACCAGGACAAACAGCGCAATCTGATTAGATCTGCCGTGCAAGATCTGGCTTGAGGTCTGGAATTGTAATCATACAGCCTATTGCTTCAATTATAACTGAATTTGCGCTTTATGTGGGTGTTTAGCCTTTAGATAGCCGGAGATGAAACTTTCTGCTGTTTGATAGTACACCAGTTCGTGTTCTGTATTCCTGGGTATGATTATTCGCTTTGGGTCTGACGGTTTGACTGTGTCTCATGAATGCAACAATAAAATATATATACATCGCTGAGAGAAAATATCCGGCTGTTTCAGTAATTGATGCAGTATTGTACCGGTTCTAATAGATGGAGCTCTTAATCCCAAAAAGAAAAGGGGATCCTACAGGTACTGAACATGCAAAAACTGATATTTTATGTTATCTTATCCAACACTTATTCACTCCTGTTTTTTTTTGTTTTTTTGTTTTTTTTTTTTTTTATGTTTTTTTTCCCCCGGTTCTCCAGCCGTAGTGTTTCTGTTTCCCTCACAGACACTGCTTTCTCCATCTGCGGTATCACTCTTCTATTCATCCAGGAAGCATCCGCTGTATTCAGTGAAATGAAAAGCCGGTTGATTTGGGCTTAGCACTCTGTGCTGCTGCTGCTGCTGACTGATTGGAAACAGGAAGTAAATTAGGAATGTTCTGCTTTTATTTTGAGAGGTTTTTTTTGTCTATTTGTGTGTGATTGTGTGCTGGGTGGGCTTTTATTAAAATTCTTTTTTTAGAGGTAATTGAAAAACAAAGTGCAAACAATGATAAATGTACGTTGCATCATTTATTACATTAGCCACCAGAGCTGTGTTTTTTCGGTGTGTTTTTCAGCGCTATACGGGTAAAAAGAAGAAGATGTGAATGCATGCATGTCTAATAGCAGGCAGTGCTGATGAAAAGACAGAATTACACTTCAAAGGTTAATTGCTTAATTGTACCGAGGTGAAGTTTACTACATAAGGTTCCTGCTGGAAAAAAAAGGGGAACCAATATAATAAAAGCTTCAAAAAGTCTATTTATCATCTGTCTTTCTATCTGTTTATCTGTCCATCCATCCATATGTTTATCTGTCCATCCATCCATCCATCCATCAATCCATCAACTCAATTATCCATCCTTTTATCCATCCATCCATCAACTCAATTATCCATCCTTTTATCCATCCATCCATCCATCCATCCATCCATCCATCCATCCATCCATCCATCAACTCAATTATCCATCCTTTTTCCATCCATCCATCCATCCATCCATCCATCCATCCATCCATCTATATGTTTATCTATCCATCTGTCCATCCATCCATCCATCCATCTGTTTATCCATCCATCCATCCATCCATCCATCCATCCATCCATCCATCCATCCATCCATCCAAAAGCCCACCCACCCAACAAAACACCCTAACCCTATCTACATTATCTACAATAAATGTATGTTAATAAATACACCATTTATTACCTGCTTATTAGATTATCTATCTATCTGTCTATTTATCTATCCACCCATCCATCCATCTATATGTTTATAAATGCACCATTTATTAGATTACCTGCTAGAGCTATCTGTCTATTAATTTATCTGTTTATCTGTCTATTTATCTATCCATCCATCCATCTATCCATCCATCCATGTGGTGTGTTGTACATGAAAGCCTCCTAAATGAAAACTTAATATTCTCTTGCTAAAACCACACTAATTATTACTAGCTGTGACATTATGATTTTATATAATATTTATGATCTCCTGAATCACTGACGCTTTTAGACACTGAGCGTTAACGGACATTGAAACTGACACTGAGGTCTGAGGCGAACAGCCTGTTATACCGTTTACTGCAGAGTAAATGAAGAATAAAGATAAGATGATCAACATTAAGTACAACATCAGTACACAACACAGTGTATTATGATGTATGTATTGATTCTTTTGTTAAGCACAATAAAGTAGTTCTCTTGTTTAGCACAATAAACTACTGCGGTAAAGTTAAACTGGGTCGTAAGACTCAGTGTCTAAAAAAAAAAATGTCTTCCCAGATCTGCTGCAAGTAAACACCCACAGCAGGATTGCTGTGAAGCCCAGACATCTTAAATGGCAAAGGTGGGAATGAGGCTATCAGAACATTTCTACAGCTGACTTCATGGTGCTTTCTGGCTCACGAGCCTTGTCACTGTGTGTATGTGGCAGGAGATTGCTGTAATCCCTGTGTGTAATCTGGTAAAACGGGTATAAAGGAGTGGGTGAGGATGAAGACTGCCTACTGAAGGCTCATCCCGTACAGATAATACAGAAATCAGCTTACACACATATACACGGGTGACCATAACTCTTCTTTTTCCCTGGACAAACAGCCCAAAATGTCTGGGATGCACGGATATTGCCTTCTACACCCACTATTCATCGTGTGCTTTTTTGCATTGCTTTTAACTTTCTCTTACCTTTTACATGCTGCCGTGTTTCATAAAACTTGTTGCAGATTATTAATTCATTCATGAATCTATTCAAACTTCAAACTGGTACAGAATCTTAGCCAAGTTTTTATCCAAAAAACTCTCCAGAGAAGCAGGAAACAGGAGCTGTCTGTGCATGAAGACTCTTGAGTTTGTTCCGATGTAATGCTGTGCTTTCATCTCAGGGATTCTTTTACTTCAGAAGAAGAGCAGATCTCAGGGTTTACTGTTAGGAATTGTGAGCGACTAGAAAGGTGGCTTCTTGACAACCCTTTGTCTGTTGTTCCATTATTCATAGACTCTAGTTTTAGCGATGTTTTGAGAGATTGAAAAGTTCTTATGCAGATATAATTATCCTTTGTCAGCTGATGCTCCAAAAGCTTTTAAATTTTACAAGTGATTCTAATAAAATCATTGGAACCTGAGATGTAAAACCTTAGGATGAAGCAACTTGAACTGCTTACGGTATGCATAACAATAGTCATGGTTGTCACTCACCCTGACGAGCATCTGAGGAAAGGGGCCTCTAGAGTTCTCAGGCACATTGATAGGAGGAATGACCCAGTCCCTCTTCTGTCGCCGCAGCCCATTAGTAGAGGAGCCTCGCTGGTGTCGGCGTGAGAACATGATGACTCTGGGATTGGAGTAGTGATTGTGGTGGGATCTTGTATGGTAACCGGTTTCATCTCCAATCTGTAAAAAACAGAAATTGTGATAAAATGTTGATCATACTAGTCTTGTCATGTGCCATATGGTTGTTGTGAAGGTATGGGCAAACAGTAACACAACTGGTTACATTCTTACAGTACAACAGATGCAATGCAACAGGCTGCCTCTGCTTAGCGGGCTGGGAAGATGGGGCAGTGGTGGCTCAAATGGTTAAGGTGCTGAGTTGCTGATCTGGAGACCAGAAAGACCTGGATTCAAGCCCCACCACTGCCAACTGTTGATCTGAAGACCAGAAACCCCTGGGTTCAAGCCCCACCATCGACAAGCCAACCACTGTTGGGTCCTTGAGCAAGACCCTTAACCCTTTTTGCTCCAGGGGCACTGTATCATAGCTGACCTTGTAATCTGACCCCAACTTACTAAGATGGGATATGTGGTGAAAGAATTTCACTGTGCTGTAAAAAGTATGTGTGACAAAATAAAGGCATTTACATTTACAGATACCCTTTTACAAGGGCTTTCCTCATCTAAAAATAGTATCTTCCAGCTTCTGATTGACTAAACACATCTAAACAAGGTTATCAGCAGTGGGTACGGAAGGGAAGTTATAGCTCGGCGGTTACAGTCTGCTGGTCTGCTGTCTAGAAGATTGTGGGTTCAGTTCCACTAAGCTACCAATGCTTGGCTCCTCAGCAAGGCCCTTAATTCTCAACTGATCCGTTGTATGAACAAAACACATGTACGTTGCTATGGCCAAAAACATGTAAATGTAAATGGTAGGGCAGAGAAAGCTAGAGAACAAGCAGGGAAGGCAGGTTACCCATACGCAAAAAAGTGGAACATAAAATAAACTCAGGGAACATAGGTTACCCGGCCTTGCTGTTTGGTGGGCTGAATATCGTATCTGTATTTAGATTTAAACCCCATAATGATGTAGACTTCTAAAATTACCCAGACGTAGAAGTCCCACTGGTTTGCCCTGGTAACATAGTTTGTGAATTATTGAGATTCTTTCTTAATCTCAGCTTCGTACATCACTTAGATTTTGAGTCAGTCTCAAGTGGCGGTGTTCATTGGTCTGTTTTATAGCCTTGTTCTGAGCAGTATATTTTGATTGCACTATTAGTAACTACATTGTTTTACTTTGGATTTATTCTAACATAATAACAATTTTTTTTTACTTTATACCATTCACATTAACAAACTTGGATTTTGCCGAAGTTGACAAGACGACTGCAACCGTATTACTATAGGAAAATACACCTCACAACACGACCCACACACCCAAAAATGTTACACTAGATTCTTCCTTTCATAACAGTTACAAAATCCTTCTCGTCTAATTTACCTCCTCTTGTCAGCATCAAGGAGACAAAACAATTCATGTTTGACGCTGGAACACCTGTGTCTGAAAGAGGGATTATTAAACCACCATGGGGTCTTCACTTAAAGGGCTTTTTTCAGGGTAATAAATCTCAGCTAGGATCGTGTTTGCAGCTTATAACTTCTCACTTCTACAGTGACGCATGCTATGACCATGTACAAAATGGAATCAGACAGATCAGACACCACCGGTGTAGTAAAACTGACAGGAAAACATGATGGCCATTGGTGAGAATGTTGTCACTGGTTTTAAAGCCAAGGACACTTTTACGATGGTCAATCCGACTGATGAATGTTTCAGCCTTGGTTTAGTGGCTGTTCATCTGGTTGGACTGTTGCCTGCACCTTTTGGTGCTCCCTCCATCCTTGACAAAACCATCTGCAATGCTGCATTTGATAAATCCGCTGGCTTCAATAAGAAGAGAAACCGCAGTTTTATCTGATGGTTTGTTGTCGGTTGGAAAGTTTTATAGGGCGCACTGCATGAGCTGGATGAAGACGTTCTACAAGAAGCTTGTAGGATACCCCCCCAAAAAAATAATCAAAGTAAAAAGTGCAAGTTCTTTTATTTATCCTTATTACCTGCCTGGTTGAGGGCCAATAGATCAATTTTAAAATATAAAAGTATTGTGTAATGCATTTGTTGTGTATCGTATTCGCAATAATCACAGTTTCTAGAAGGAACGAATCTCTTCACAATTGTGCGACACATTTCAAGGTGTGACCTCAGCGACCAACTCTGCAAAACAGTGATGCCAGCGATGCTTCAGTGCTGCTGTGTGTGCGCAAAGCCACAGCCCAATGTGTTCCAACACTGATAAAACTCTTATCTCTCCCTAACCGTATCTGTTCATTAACACTCAACATTCCACCTTTCCATCCTGCTCTCTCTTTCTCTAATTCTCTTCATCACTTTCTTTTTCTCTTTTCCACAGTTCCCTAACTGTAATACAGGAACAGATTTATTAATATTCCATACTCATCCAATCAGATCCCTCCTGAGTATTGCTAACAGCCAGCACCTAGCAAGAAATAAAAAGCTTGAGAATGAATTAATGCACCACATTATAGCAAAGCTACGGCGATCCAAAGCCTTGTAACAGGAATCCTAATGAAAAGGCTTATTTTTTTGGCAGGCTAACAAGCAAATGTGACAATTACAAAAAGAGGGTGTGGAGAAATAAACCAGAAGAGGCCCGACATGCTGTTGGATGCCTGATGGGCATTCAGGAGTCAGTGAATGTGAAATGGCTGCATGGAATGCCATGAGCTCCAGAGGAACCCGGCTTGGCCAGCTGGCACTCCACTGGGAAGATGCCTGTCAGCCCGCAGTCATGCTGCAGACATCTGGAGGTTATTGTTCCACCGAGCCAATTTTTTTTTCACATGCAAGAACTTTCCTATTACTAAGCACCATAAAAGCACTCGAATGTGGAATTGAAATACAGCCAATTTTCTACGTTAAATTACATAAATATCGGAAGTCTTCGCGCTTTTAAAAAACGACATTATCAAGTTCCGGTTCAATTTTCACACCTGAGACATTTACTCCCTATACCTGAAGACAGTTCAGTCATAAAGATGATAAGTGACCCTTGGTTTATGATTTTATCATGAATAATAAATGGCCGCCCGTTCTAAATATGCAAATGATATCTGGCTAACTGCTCCCTCCCGCCTTTGAATCACACACTAACTGAAAGCCCTGTCACGCTGAAAGCCGAATATTGGAGACCGATGAGAAAGTGTGAGGACGAACAGGGGGCTTGAGTGCCTGATCCATTTTCTCTCGAAAGGGAACACAGTCATGTTCAGTGAACACTCCATTCCCACAGCGTGACTGTTCCATATGCCCCAGGCTTTTCTTCATCTCTGTGTTCCTCCAACAAACCTCAGACCACTGCAGGAATGGCAACCCTATTTATTTTGCTGGAGAGAACGATGGCACTATGGGGGCTTTTAGAGTCCTGAATGTTCATGACTTGAACAAATATATTTTCTTTTAACATTGCAGCCACTTTTCATTGGGATGTGCAGTCATTTCTACAGGAGTTTTGGGTTTCGATTCATTTACATTTTTATTGGTTGTGTTTGATAGTCTTTAACTGCTTGATAAACATTAGCAGGCTCTCCAGTTTTTTCAATGGAAATAAATAACAGGGGAATAATACAAGTGATCAGAAATTACAGTTTTACAATTTAAAATTGCAATAAATATCATTTGAATGAAAAAATTCTGTTGAAAAAGAAATGGATTTCTGTTGAACGACAAGTAAGATTCAACATCAAATGTCTGTAGCGAAAGCTTCTCTTCCTGTATCTGCTGTCTACCGGTAACATTTAGCTCCAAAACCCTTTTAGAAAATACTATTCACAAGTATGATTGACATTTACAACATTTGGCAGACGTTCTTATCCAGAGCGACCTACATTGGTGCAATTAGGGGTTGCAATTAGGGGTTGAGGGCAACTCTCAGGGGCCCAACAAGCATGGCTTGGTGAAGCTGGGAATCAAACCCACAATCTTCGGGTTGGTAGTTCAACACCTTAACCATGAGCCACCGCCTCCCCATGATTCTTTTTTATCTGTTGTTTCATTGACCCAAATGTAAATTTCCAGCAGTGATTGTTTAATACTTGATGGTGATCAACTAAAATGATCAGACACCGTGGCTTTTACCTGCCATACCGTGAGAATAATGGCAGGTCAGGGCAGGACAGGACGAGTATTTTGGGACAGGTAAACAAGCAGAGTTAGTAAAAAGTTACAAGCCTTAGGAGTAAAAATGTCGAGCAAACCGAAAGCCCAAACCCTTCAGCTATGTGTTAGAACAAAATAGAACTCTTTAAACAGCATCTCAAACCTCTTCGAAGTGTATCAGAAATTGCAATAAAGATCAAGTACTTCTTAATTAATCATGATTAGTGAATGATTAATTATGCACTAATCATGATTAATTATGCACTAATCATGTATTGTGTGTACATTAATTTGGTCACTTTTAAGCGCTCTTCCTGTCAAAGCTTTCATTGTCTTTTTTTGTAATTTATTTGCAGTTTTCACACTTTTTCCAACAAGTTAACAGAGATCAAAGTCTCCCAAAATGTGTTTTAATGACAATTTAATCCCAATTATTACCTGGTAATAAAAAAGGGTCACAATCAGTATCTACATTAATGCTACATTAATTACAATTCATATTTCTGGCATTTAGCAATCCAGAGTGACTCACAATCATCTATTTTTTATCCAACTGAGAAACTGAGGGTCAAGCAGCAGGGGCAGCTTTGTATAATTAAGTATCATTTCAGACATGAACAATGCTACGTCTGTATGTGCTTCCCCAGATTACGCTTTGCTTGGGATTTCTGTAGCAAGTGCGCTAGTACGGGGTCAGACTAATAATAGCCCAGTTCTGGCGGGCCCAAACATGCTTCTTGAACCTGGTGTCCCTTCTAGAAGTTTATCCTTTCAAGATACCATAAGGAAGAGTGCATTTGGTGCATCCCCAAACAGATTTATGGAAGCTGTGGGCCTAGGCCCCTGAGAGGGCACAGCTCATAGCAGCTGGTCTCTCGACTGCGGTCGTTAAGACCATACTCTATGCTCTAAAATGCGTTACGCAGTGCAGACACACTAGTAAGTCAGTCAGTGGGCAGAAACCCATTTGTATCACTGTTTTTGTGGCATAAGGAGGCTGAGGCAACGCGGCAACTGAGGTTCCCACCATGGTAGTAAAAGCCTTCCTCTATCCTCTGCCCGGGTATGTGCCCAAAGTGGCACAAAGTCTTTCCTCCTTCCGGGACTGAGACCAGAAAAGGCTGAACATTCTGTGCCAAATGCAAGCGTGTACATCCAATGAAAAACAAATGGGTGGTGGTTTCCATCACTCTAGCTAGGTCTCTGACCTTCCTGTCCTGAAGATGCTTAGAGCATACTCAACCAGGGGTATGTCCAAAGGTTGGACATTTGTAAGGTGGAAGGCTAGTCTTTTCCGCATACATTTGTCCGATTTTATAACCTGGATGAAGACATGGGTATCTTGTTCCCAAAGTGTTTTGACGCAGAATTTGACAGTGTTCAGACTACATAAGTTACCATGGTTACTAGAGCGAAAAAGACGTCACATGTTATACCTTCAGCCTCCCAGCATGCGCTGAATGCAAGCTTACCATGCTGCAACGCATGTTTATATAGAGTTACTTCCTGGTCGATGATGCCTGTGACATAATGCTTTTTAATTTGACAGATTTCACACATGCTTTAGGCTAAAGCTCAAAAGATGATGGAGACAATTTCTATTAAATTTTTTCTCTCCTATTACTTAGTTTAAATTTAGACTTTTGTGTTTACATGACTGTTCAAGAGATAAACCTCCTTTTTAGCATTTCACACTGTGACACTGGGCTAGTTGACTGTGGGTGAACACTAAATCCGCTGTCTGGGTAAATATCTAATCAGCAGCATATATTAGATAATATTATCATGAGACCAACAATTTATTCTGAGGAACAATTTGTGTTAGAGGGCCGTATGTGGCCTTTTAAACTGATTATCCTGCGCTAATCCCAAAGCCTATTTAGAACATTTGTTTGGGTGTGTACTTAGATGTATGTGTGTGTGTATGTCCTTCAGCAGCTTGGCACAGAGAGGTTTCTCTAAACGGCTGCACAGAAGGTAGGGACATGTGAGGGGTTAGGGACATGGCGAGAGGAGCACATGTCCTTGTCCCCAGAGAAGACTTAGTCCTTTCTTGCAGTTTGTCATTTTTGGGTCACTTTGGATGCAGGAATAGTTCTGACGCCGATGGGAAGGACATTTGTATAAAGCAGGTGCACACCAATTTGGACGTGTGTTGGGGTTCCAAAAGGAAAACTTCATCACAAGTGCAGCTGCAAGTCATAATCATCAAGGAGGAGAAAAAAACTTTTGCTGAGACATAATGCAGAACTGATAACCATGAGAAAATGATCTCTTTAACGTCCAAAGAACCTAAATTATCTGCAAATCCAATTTGGTCATAGTGCGTTTAGGTAATATAGTATTAGTAATATAACCTTATAGATCAATGACTGCATGACTGCACAATTGGAAGAATCTCAAAATACTTACAACTGCTAAGTCGCCCCTGCTTCATAAACGTTCTTTCTCACCTGGTTTATGAGGACAGGAAGTCCTGCGATGGCCAGTTTAACAGTCGTCTCCCAAATCTGTGTGTCTTTACTCCCCTGAGCAGTTACCATGATCTGGATGGGCTCGGACAGATTCATCACGTCTTGCTCGGTGTACAGAGATCCGTCTGGACGAACACTAAATTTGGGGTCACTGCTCTCGAATGTGATTCGCTCGTTCAGGTGACAAGCCTGGAACTTCACTAAAGGAATGGAAAGGAAAGAAGAAGGAATAAATAGACGGATGGTGAATAAACAAAAAAGAGTATTGATATTTATTTCACTGAGACATAAAGAGACAAAAGCTTTACAAGGTTGGTTTTTACTCCAGGTGAAATATATTTTTAAACAGACGAGGACGGATTTGCCATTGAGCTCTGCTTCGTAAAGACGTCCTAAAACATGAATAACAATCGCGCACTGCTTTTACTTGTGATAACGGCAGCTGTTGACAGAAATCTTTATCACTTAAGTGTGTGTGTGAGAGAGAGAGAGAGAGAGAGAGAGAGAGAGAGAAATAGAAAAAGACAATGAGGATCGTGTAATCCTTCAGGGACAGTTTTGGGCTTTAACACATTCATAAGCGTGCAGACCCATTATTCTAAAAAAAAACTGATTTACATTGTCCACTTCCTTTCTCTCTCTCCCCTTCCCCCTTTTATATATGGTATAAAATAAAACCACGGATCAAGATTAATGGACGATAAATAAAAAGAGACAGAAAGTGCACAAGAGAGAGACAGTAAAGGAAATAAGAAGACAAGCTTTAAGGGCATCACTCTAGTCCCCAAATCAAATTACTGTCAAAAAATATTGATGAAAACTTGGATGCCTTATATAAAATACGAATCCAGTGCACAATCCTTTTTTTTTTTTAACACGTCTCTTAAAAAATTACACACTTCTGCAGTCTCTTTTTTCCACACTAGGGTTTCCGAGTCTTGTTCGGGTCATATGGAGCACGAATCGTGTGTGTGTGTGTGTGTGTGTGTGTGGCTGTGGGACGATGGGATTATTTTCTTGCTACAAACAGCAGATGGTCCCTTTACAAATGCTGGAGGGAAAGTGTGAAAAACACAAAGAGGGAGATGTTCCAGTTCTAATAACTCGCCTGTGTGTATATATCCAACATGAATTCATTCAATATCAGAATAAACCTTGCACACAAAAAAAAACCTCACAGACTTTTATCCTACTTTTATAAGTTCAGTATTTAGATCAATATTTACACAAGAACAGATGAGTATATGAAGAGGCGGGTTAGCGCACCGACTTTTGATTTTTCTCTTGATTATTTTAGAGTAGAACTGTTTAAGACGCTGCAGTTTTGTTTAATGTCTAGACGCTTGAGAAACAAAAAAAAAAAAACCTTTATAATTTATAAATTTATAATATTCGGGATTTAAAAAAAATAAATTAAATCAACAGTTAAAACAAATCGATTTATAAGAGAAAAAATGGCTTGAATAGGAGTTTTATAACAAAGTGTATTTTATATGGCTGCTTCTATCCTCAATTTTCAGCACATCATCCGGGACAGTCCGGGGCTTTATATACTTACAACCTACTGCTTCTCCTATCCCAAGTAGGAATTAATTCATTATCTGTTCACCATTATGTTTTATAGAACTTAAAATGTATAAATCAGAACTTGACACCATATAAATCTTTTAAAGGCTAGTAAAATTTACAACTAGCATAAATTACTTTAGGACCTATTGTGGGCCAGAGAGAAATTCTGGACTTAAGCTGACATTATTTAACAAAAACCTTCAAAACATTAAGAAATCATTTTTTCCCCCGCCGCAACATATTAGGACTGCACAGTGTACCGAAATTATTGGAATATCGCAAAGGTGTATATCGCAATGGTTTGCGATAAATAAGTAATTTATTACTTCAAAAAAACATGTATGGTCAAAGTTTTAAGCCGATGCGTATAGTAAATAAACTGACACGCGGATGCTAGTTGAGATACGCATTTGTCTGTTTTGACGCAAGTGAACCTTTTATAGCGAGCTAATCCTATAAAGACGAGCAAGCCCAAAGCGTTCGTAGCCTCTGCTGACGATTTAGTGCCAAAACGAAGAAGCACCTTAAAAAAATATTGCAGTATTTCACTTTTTCATAAGAGTTAAACACATGCAGACCGAAGTGCTATGTAGAACATGCTAATCTTACCTGGCGGCGCAAAGGGGAAACCCTACCCATCTTTACAGTCACATCAAAACCAAAGACGATTTTTATCAGCTACGCTCAGCAGCAATATCTTCAACACAGATTAATATGTTTTAAAAAACATTCCGGTTATATCATTTACCAAAATACTGTATCGCATATCAATTATCGCAATATTTAGCATGCTGTCACATATCGCATTTATCTTCAATATCGCGCAGCACGACAACATATAAAGATTTTCAAAATATTGTCATTGCATATACCTGCTTTCAAAAGAAAAGTGGAAGTTAGGACAATTCTAAGGGCCCATACACCTTGGGGGCCCCCAGAAATCAGTTTTATGAGTAGTAAAAGTGCAGAAAAAGTGTAGTAGGGGGGCCCCAGAGCACGGAATAACTGCCTCGTTCTCTTAAGGCACTTATTCAGACAAATCTAAACATCTTCCTGCATTTAATGGTCTTTGTTTTGTCAAGCAAACAGCAAAACTCGGCAAAAAAAAACCAGCACAACCATCTGTCACAGGAAAATCAGCATAAATACGGAAAGGAAAGAGACACATTTACATCCGACAAATGAAAGCAATCAACGGTCCTGTAAATGAGGCTAATTTGCTCTAATGGAACTGAGCTAATTACAGCCACTGAGGCTGCAGCAGTTTCCCAAAGGAGAGCTAAGGGGACCTGGGTGAGATCAGGGAAGTGTTTGCGTGTGAAAAAACCCAGCATCATTCTGCCCTGGTCAACGGCGTCGTGTGCTAGTGCTGAAGGTTGGCATGGGAACTGAAGGACGTAACCCGGTACAGAAGTAATTTTTATTCAGAACTGCATAGACAACATTTCTTTCAATAATAAAAAAAATAATACTAAACATAAAATCTATCCACAAACCTGTTTAGGGTCTAGTTGTGATTCAAAGTGGTAAGAAACTAATGATAACTAGGGTTGCAAAAATCATCCTTTTATATTCCAAACTTTTTTTTATGAATTATGCAAGACAGAGTGCATGTGTTTGAATGAAAGGGAGGGAAGGGGAACAGTGAGATTACAGAGTGAAGAGGTAAAAAAGGTACAGGAGTTTAAGTACTTGGGGTCGGCAGTCCAGAGCAATGGAGAATGTGTGAAAGAGGTGAAGAAACGAGTACAGGCAGGTTGGAATGCATGGAGAAACGTGTCAGGAGTGTTGTGTGAATATCAGCTATAATCAAGGGGAAGGTGGAGAGACCAGCTATGATGTATGGTTCAGAGACAGCGGTGAGACCAGCTATGATGTATGGTTTAGAGACAGTGGTGAGACCAGCTATGATGTATGGTTCAGAGACAGTGGTGAGACCAGCTATGATGTATGGTTCAGAGACAGCGGTGAGACCAGCTATTATGTATTGGTTTAGAGACAGTGGTGAGACCAGCTATGATGTATGGTTTTAGACAGTGGTGAGACAGCTATGATGTATGGTTTATAGACCATGTGAGAACCAGCTATGTTTATGGTTTGAGACAGTGGTGAGACCAGCTATGATTGTATGGTTTAGAGACAGTGGTGAGACCAGCTATGATGTATGGTTTAGAGACAGTGGTGAGACCAGCTATGATGTATGGTTTAGAGACAGTGGTGAGACCAGCTATGATGTATGGTTTAGAGACAGTGGTGAGACCAGCTATGATGTATGGTTTAGAGACAGTGGTGAGACCAGCTATGATGTATGGTTTAGAGACAGTGAAGTTTTACATTGATGAACATAAAGTGTCTATACAAACAAATATAAATAGTTTTTTGTCATAAATAAAGTGGTATGTAATATTTATGCAATTTACATAAATAGCAACCCCCCAAAAAAGACATTATTGGACATTTTTTGTGTACAGGATTCCATAAAGGATGGTTGTATGTTGTGGAGGAATGCATGGTGCATGCAGAGGTGTGGCCTCAATAGTGCTGCGATGCTGTGTGCATGTGACTGAGAAATATGCAATTAATTTAAATGTAATTGTAGCATTTTTTTCAGCTGTATTTAAGTTTCCTGTTATAGGGTTTAACTGCTATTTTGCAAATTTCTGTTTATTTCCATTAATTTCCAGAATTTTGCATTAGTGCTTTATCAATTCAAACCACAACATTTAGGTGAGATCATTTTTTTTAGAATCTCTCTCTCTCTCTCTCTCTCTCTCTCTCTCTCTCACACACACACACACACACACCACACACACACACACACACACACAATCCTCTACATTCTCCAGGGTCTGAAAAGTCAAAAATGTAATTTTGCTTATACGTTGGTTCATAAACAAAGATATAGACACTTTATATTAATTTCCTTTAAAATATAAAATAAAACTTCACTAAATTCTAAATTTCACTTCACTAAAATAAATTTTCCCATGGAAAGTTTCCAGAAAAGTTCTGTTCCTTTGTAACCCCAATAACACATTCACACTGGTATAAAACATTAATTCATTCATCTTCTATACCTGTTTATTCTCTAATTCGGGGTCACAGGGATCTGCTGGAGTCTATGTCAGTCGTCTCTAAAAGGGTGAAAGGCAGGAGGGGACACCCTGGACAGGTCGCCAGTCCATCACAGGGCCACACACACACTCACTCCTATGGGCAATTTAGAATCACCAATGAATCTAACCTACAATGTTTTTGGACTGTGGGAAGAAACCGGAGAACCCGGAGGTAACCCACACAAGCACAGTGAGAACATGCAAACTACACACAGAAAGACTTCTGCCTGGGAAATGAAAGCGGGACCTTCTTGCTGTGAGGCAACCATGCTAACCACTAAGCCACTGTGCTATTTTAGATAAATAATCAATATCCAGATAAGAAGAAAAGCTACTTGGGATGCTGTTTCCAGAAATGATCTACAACAAACACCGATTTATTCTTTGGCGTATATGAGCATGTTTATTATTTATTCATGACATTCTGTCAAACATCTGCCACACAAGTAAGTGTGAACGAGTGGATAGAACAGAACAGAACAGAACAGAACAGAACAGAACAGAACAGAACAGACCAGACTCCAGCCGCCACTGCTGTCAGTTACAGAAACAGATTTACTGTTATAGGAAACCAATTGACACCTTTTGGCCAATCAAAATCTAAGACGGCAGCAGCAGCAGCTGAAATGGCATATAAAGAAATACAAAAAAAACAACACTGCGTTTTACAACCCGTGTCTGGATCAGAGACTGAAACTGACAAAAGCTTTCTGGACATTTCAAAGTCTAACATGTTCTGCTGCACTGCTGTGTATGAGGTGCCAACTAGTCAGCGGAAGAGAGAACATAGCAGAAAGAACATGACTGGCAGCCATTCCATTCACACTCAGCTGGATGTGCTTTTGACTTCGCAATTCTTCGCTGGCACTTTCTCCCCTGCCGTGTTTCTCTACTCTCACCTGCATGAGGAATTAAGGCCAGGGAAGGTTGCCAGTGATTTGTTTTCTCTGCAGGAGCTAAATGTCAGAGAACAGTTAGTTCAAAAACCCTGTTTTTTTCCCTCTACACTCCAAGGAGCCTCTTTGCTCTTTCTGCAAGTGCTGTCTAAGCTAAAAAAAAAAATTAGATCATTTGGTTCTAAAGGAAGGCTGGGTGCTAAACCTTAAAAACCCCGGAAGTCTATTTAGTAATAAATGGAGTAACAAAAAATGTACTGTCTGGTTGGTGTTCCGGAGCTTCAGGATTCGACCTGAAATCACATGGAGGTTTGCATGATCTTGTAAATGTCTTTATTTTGTCACATATATTTTTTTTTTACAGCACAGTGAAATTCTTTTTTCGCATACCCTATCTTGTTGTGCTCAGAGTGCAGGGTCCCTGGAGCAGGAAGGGTTAAAGGGCTTGAACCCAGGTGTTTCTGGTCTTCAGATCAAAGTTAGCAGTGGTGGGGCTTAAACCCAGGTCTTCCTGGTCTTCAGATCAGGAACTCAGCGCCTTAACCATCTGATGTCTGAATCTGTTTCTGTGGGATACTCTGATTTACTCCCTCAGCTTTTAGATGCAACGTCTAACCTAAATTACCCTGTGAGTGTGTGAGTTATTGGAATGGTCTTGAACCAGTAAAAAGTTATTTTTATAACTATAGGTCCTTGGTCCAGAGTAAAATTTAATTGTCTGGTCTTGATTTTGACTGTGTCAGTCTTAATGTGATAGTCTTGTTTTGTTCTCTTTTACAATGGTAGTCCAAAAAAGTCTCAACCCTAGTTATTGCTTTCTGTACTAATTACTGGTTTACTTCATGTTATTTATAAAGTGTGGGGAAGTGGTAGCGCAGTGGTTAAGATGTTGGACTACCACTTTTACTCCCCCAATTGCTTAGTTGTATAAAAGGGAATAAATTAAGTCACTCTGGATAAGGGGGCTTCTGCCAAATGCTACAAATGTAAAAGCAAATGTATATTAGGTTTTGTTTGGAATTGAACGATTTGGAGGTCTAATAATGTAAAAACAGAAGAACCCATTGCGGAACCCTTTAAATCTAAAGAAATTATTTGCCTAAAATTGTTTCTTGTTAGAGGACTCACATTGTTGCCCCTAATGGTAGATAATGGAATTACAGACTGATCTCTATAGCTCTCCAAAGCCAAAATCATTGATTATCCTCTTGATCAACTTTCCCCAAACCCAACTGATCTAAAGTCACAAGGTTCTAACGTGTGCCTTAAAGTCCTCAGATCAACATTTGTTTTACTTAAATAAATCCACCAGTCTGGAGAGCTTTCTTTAATCAGCTGACCAACATAGCTCAACAGAGACAATGTCCATCACGCTCAGCAAAGCACAGAGTTTGGTGACATTATGTTCACCTACTTGTGTCTAACCAGAACATGGAAATCGCTTCACCAACCCTTATCCCATCATTGCATTCCTTTTTCTTCCTCCTCACCTGACAATACCTCAATGGCTGCACAACAAGAATGTAGTCCTTTACAACTTCAGCACAATTTAGTGACAGTGCTCTGGCACTGAACAAAGGTCTTGCTCTGTCCGACAACTGCATTTCAGAATGAGCTTTTTGGCCCGTGTTTAAAGGCTGCTGCTTGGTGGTGTTGAGGATAAAAGAAGCTTTCAACACTGCCAAGCTGAGGGATTTTTATGCCAAAACTCCGCGATCCTATCATCCCCCCTCTGTTTGCTTTAATTAACTTCGAACATCTTTTTTCTCACTAAAAGGGATGGGTGATATGAAAAAGGATGGGCGTTGAAAAAAAAAAAAAGACAAATTTCCCTTTCATCTCTGTAGTGTGTGAAGGAATTCAGACATGTGCTTTTGTGATATTAGATCAAATGTGATTCTCTTTAAAGTGCAATATATATATATATATATATATATATATATATATATATATATATATATATATATATATATATATATATATTGGAATTAGGAGTCACAATTAGAAAAAAAAAAAGCTTAAACAGGGGGACCCGTTGATCACGAAGCAAATACTTTACATGTACCAACTATAAAGATCTGCAAAAAACGCTTTATGTAAAGGCTACAGTGGGCAGGGACCAACCTAATACCTAACACACGACTCCGGCGGTTGTAAATTATTACTATCATTACTATTCTACATGTTATTTTTTTCGGTAAAAGAGCTTTTATTTCAAACAATTTTGTGAAACCTATTCATTAAAGTTAGCTATAAGGTTCTGAACCAGAGGTGCTACTTTGTTGATGAGCACAGCCTGCAGAACTGCAGCTCGCTGGATGATGCTTGTTTTGGCAGAATTCTGTGCAATACCTGGAGACAACTGTATGTGGGGAAAAAAACCTCATGAGATCAGCATTTTCTGAAATACTCCAAACAGTCTATCTTGCTCCAGAAATCATGTCAGGGTAAAAATAAAATCGGATTTATATTTTCATTCCGATGAAAGATTTGCTTTATTCACAGAAGCACTTGCCCTGCTGCAACATGATTGGCTGGTGGGTTAAATGTATAAGTGCATTTCGATGTCTGTGATAAAAGGTTTGGCCTCAGTTTGGTCGTCTGAGACAAATCCTAGAGGAATCCTTAAATCCTACACCAAAATCTGATGACTTTGATGGCTAGTTTGATATGTTCACTAATAGCCATTGCGATCAATTTTAGACACTTTCCCGCAGTAGGAAATAAAAGCGTTGAACCTGATGATGCAATTAGTACCACAACTTCTGGAAAAATTTGAAAACGATTCCGGTGGACAGAACAGAAAGAAGAGAAACTTGTTGAGTTATGGAGGAAAAAGAAGAGTTTGTAGGATGTGTCATCACTGCTGTTGGGAAGTGGTAGCGCAGTGGTTAACTTGAAGACACAGGTTCGAATCCCAGCACCACCAAGCCACCACTGCTGAGCCCCTGAGCAAGGCACTTAACCCTCAGTTGTATAACAGGGAATAATGTAAGTCGCTCTGGATAAGGACGTCTGCCAAATGCTGCAAACGTAAACGCTTGTTTTCTGCTAGCTACTATATAGCGAGAGGACATGGGTTACTGAACATGTCACAAATCGATGACATAAAACTCCGGACGAGTCTTTCTCTGTGTGTTGGTTTTGACATTATGACAACGGAGATCCTAAAGCGCGACATTATGTTTGTACAAGCAACAATCGCAAAACACTAATATAAAAAATCGCACAGCCCGTGTTTAGATAAAGAAATGTACGTAACTAAGTTACAGACCTTTAATTTTAAGTAATGATGCAATAAGGAAAACAGGTTGCTAAGAAAAATACAACTTTGTTTCTCATGATGAATCTTTCTGTTTATTGCTTCAAGGCCATCATATATATTTTCTTCATGCAAAAATGTCAAGGTCATCTGAATTATCTTGTTTATAAAGGAGAAGACAAGCCGAGCCCGAAGGCTGTGTAAGCTGTTATCTTACAGGACAATGCAATAACTCCAGGCAGCCTAGAGCTACAACACCCATGCCTGAGGATGTTTACGTGCAAAGCACATGACTGTGAATGGTGATGAGATGGGCTATCAGGACGTGTGTTTTTTTTTTTTTGTGTGTGTGTGTGTGTGTGTGTGTGTGTGTATAGAAAAAAAATTTGAAACAAAATTCCATCGGTTGCATTCAATTCTGTTGCATTTAACCATTTGTGAAGAAAGAATTTCAATATACAACATAAATTAGTCATAACAATGCCGCATATATCACCCAGAATTTTAACACATTATGCATCTATTTTTCGGAATGTAAATTACACACACACACACACTTGTATTAATAGGTCACATGAATTAGGGGTAAAAGACAAATCTATGGTTTCTACATATGAAACATACCAGGTTAAATACATATAAAAATCAAAAATCAAATGTAAAA
The DNA here is from genome assembly GCA_005784505.1 of Bagarius yarrelli. Classification (NCBI taxonomy): domain Eukaryota; kingdom Metazoa; phylum Chordata; class Actinopteri; order Siluriformes; family Sisoridae; genus Bagarius; species Bagarius yarrelli. The sequence goes on along the minus strand of VCAZ01000150.1, from coordinate 811,287 downwards.
TAAAAAAGAAGGAAAAAATGAATTTAATAAAAATGTAAAAAAGAGGTGATGGAAATAATTTAAAACTCATTAAAACTAAATCCAAATATAGAAGAATTTTATAAAAAAATAGTACATTGGACGAAAAATTTAAAACTAATTTATAAAAAACAGTACAAAGCGAATCGTTAAATAAATCATACAAAAATAAATCAATCATTAAAAAAAAATCTAATTAAAAAAACAAATAACGCATTTAGGTCTGTTGTGTAAAAAACTTTTGTTGAAAATAATCAAATGGAAAACCATGTGTAATTTTTGGGTTTTTATCCTAAAAATGTAAAAAAAAAAAAAAAAAAAAAAAAAAAAAAAAAAAAAAGGGGAAGTGTAGACCTTCAGACGTGGTGGATATCCCAGCAGGAGGCAGGTTTGATAAAACACCTCAGTATGCTGAAAATCTCCCTCTAGAGAGTGTATTTCAGAAGATAATAAACTTTTCTTTCGTTTTCCTTTTCTTTATCCTTCTCTTAAAAGTTTCTTTTTTCCTGCCATTATGTATGTGTCACTCTTTCCTTATTATTGGCAAACTGATAGAATTACTTGGTAAAATGCTATTAGATGATTATTCAAAAAAAAATGTTTAACTTTATTTATTTTAATAATAATTGAAATTTCTGCAATTAAAATTAATTTTGTAGTTTTGTGCAAAATCTTTTTTGCATTGTTTTTGTAATGTTTGTATTGTTTATTGCACTGTCTGTGTCTGCACTGTCTGCACTAGGTTGCACACATGCACTTTATGTCTATCCTGTTTAGTGGCTCTTTGTTGTTTTGTAAATTCTATGGTTTGTGTAGCACCAGGGGGTCCTGGAGGAACGTTATTTCATCTCACTTTGTACTGCATCTGCTATATATGATTGAAATGACAATAAAGCTCCTTGAATCTTGAACCTTGAAACATGGACTAGACTGTCGATCATCTTGGAGTATAAGAGGAACGGAGAGCTGCCAGATTTCAGCAAAAACTATCTTCAATTGTGTTCTGAAGATGGAAAAAAGATCTTACAGCTTTGGAACAATACGAAGGCCAGTAATTAATGACAGAATTTTTATTTTTAGGTGAACTATTCCTTTAAAGTCCAAAAGTTGACAGTATTTATGCAAGAAAATTAGTTTTTTTATAGAGTTTTTTTTTAATAGTAGCATCCAGACAACTAATTTACAAACAGCACCAAGTCAAAAAGTCAAAATAAGGAGATAAAAATGAGGAACAGGGAAAGAAACAACACTTTGTTCTGAATCAAAATGAATTTAACCAAAAATAAATAAAAGGCACAACAAAGACGATGATCACCATCTAATAAAAACTCGATTCCAGTCATGTTCTCTCAGGTTAAAAAAAAAAAAAAATAGGCAACCTTCAGGTCAACTTTAACAGCCATGTTAAAGTGGTATAGCGCTGTTCTAAATTTGAGCTCTATAAAAAAGCCAAACAGCAGCGTCCTTGTGGGCGACCCTCCCATTTTAAGAACAGCAGAAATCCCCCACAAATGACAACAGAATGACATTATTGTAGAATGACGTTATTAATGACGTTAATGTAGATGATGGGGAGGAGGTGCGCTGTAAAGCGGTGTGCTTAGGAAGCAAAATTCACCAATTGAGCGCTTAGGGCCTGATCAGCTGATAGGAAGTGGGTTCCTGACTGATGCATTATGCTTGATTAATAGTCTAATGTTTGCGCAGTATATAACTGCATATCAGTATATCAATCCATAGTAATTCATCAAATCCTATATAGGAATATCCAATATTTTCAGCATTTCGTTATATAACATTTAATTGATGGTATGTACTGACAGTTAACAGTTAATGGCAGGAGTTATAATGTGTATATTACTTTTTTTTTTACATTTTGGATTTTAGAATTAACTCACATCATTTTCTAGTATTTAAGAGGGTTAAAGAATAAGTTATTGTGATATATAGAAACTATATATAGAGCAGCGCCTCATCATCATCATCATCATCATCATCATCATCAACTTTACTTTATGACTTACGGCCATGAGAGTCCAGTCAGTCATTCACTCCTGCTTTGATCCCATTCGCTCCAATTCAAGACATTTATTCTGTAATTCTGTATAATTTCAGAGGGGGTTGAATTTCCCAGCATGCCCTCAGAGCGCACAGGAGAAGCAGAGGGCCAGAATATCAGTCTTTTGATAAGGACAATTACCGGATGTTGACAGACCGATCATTCGAATACAGAGAGTGGGATGAGCTCAGGTTTTAAATTATTCATATATGATTCGATTACAGACCACGAGGAAAAAAAAAAAAAAAGACACAGGAGGACGGAGACAGAAAAAGATAGTAGAGATTAGCTTTACGCTCACAAGCAGAGCTCACTGCAATGATTCTACATTTCAGTAAGACGTCTGACAACTTCGCATTTACAAAAATGTGTACAAAAATATCCTACGACAGTTTATTACAGTTTATTACAGTCTTGGACAGGTTGGATTTTGAGAAGCTAGCACCCTTCATCCCGGAGCTAGTTTCAACTTGACATTTATACCACATGAAGGGGTGTTTAAACACCTTTAAATAAGGAACCTAATTTTCTTCTACAGCATGCATCAGTTCACAGATGCCTGATTGATTAATGTCAAGCCGACTGACATGGAAGAATGACTAAAAATTCTTCCTGAAGCTCCACCATCTTCCTGGTTCCTCATTAAAATATTTTTCACCATTTATATCCTAGCTGTGAAAAGAGAGGGTGAATAGAGGGTTGGAGATCTGAGTATCTTCTGCTTTTCCGTAGACAGACAGAGAGACTGACAACTTGTGGGTGTGAGTTGAAAAACTGAGAAATGAGAAATAAGTCTAGTCAGCCTTTCTTTTAACAACCAGGGGAGACATTTTTAATACAGAACCAAGAAGAAGGCGAAGCTTCAGGTTTCAAACTAAGTAAACAACTAGCAGACAAAACTTGTCGAACTGTCTACTTAAAAAAAACAGAAGATACTCAAGTCTCCAACAAAAGTTCTCAAAGACTCTCAGAGTCGATTCATCCTCTGGTTCCACACCACTCTTAACAGTTCAGTATGGTCTGAACTTGTCCAGAACCCTTTCTAAACTAAGACTTTAGGATCTTCATGAAAGCTTCTCTATACCGTGTCTGATATCACCGTTTCTCCATAGCTGCTGCCGTATCCTGTTTTTCCACATCGACATTCTTTTCCTCCACTCCTGGTTTACATTTGCAGCATTTGGCGGACGTCCTTATCCACGTCCATTTATCTCCTTTATACAACTGAGCAAATGGGGTTAAGGGCCTTGCTCGGAGCCCAGGAGTGGTAGCTTGGTGATGTTGGGAATTGAACCCTGATCCTCCAATTAGCAGTCCAACACCTTAACCACTGCGCTACCGCTTTCCAGATCATCTTCTACGCTCCTGCTATATCCTTGTATTTCAGAACATCTGTATAAACATCTGCTACCTGTTCGAACTGTTAATAAATGCATGAGCCAATAAGGAATTAAAATGGAACTTGCTGACCTATCAAATTTTGAGGTAAGCTAGTTCGGGTTGCTTGCAGAGTTTGATGCTAGTGTATACACAGCTGGAGAGTTTCTCTTTAAAAACACCAGCGATCTAAAAGGATCTATCAGTTACTGGCGTTAAACTTTTGGAAACAAAATTTCGTCTGGGTGTTTTTATATAGTTAAGGGGGGTCATAATGAAAACTCGGAAAAAGAAAGAAGAAAAGTTTGAACTGGATCAGATCTCGTAGGAGTAGTCCGAGTTACCCAGTGTTTTTTCTTTTTCTTTTTGATAGTTGAGTAAACAACATTTTTCTTTGGAAAAAAAACCCCAGCTATGAGTTCATTCCAGACAAACAAGGATTTTTTTTTTTTTTTAAAGAGCAGAAACATATAACACATATAACATCAAAAAAAAAATCCACAAAAAAAGGGGTGACACATCCGACTAATTTAAAGAAGTATAAATGTAATGACGAGGACTTTGAAGGATCCATCATAAAGGTAAAAGCTTCATTAAAGTTATAAGGGCATTTCATCAAACGAGCAAAGTTAATCATCAGAGAAACATGCAAACGAATCCAAATCTCAGGGCAAAGAGGCAGAGTAAGAAAACGGGCAAAGATCAAAAACCAGATAAAAGCAGATAAAAGCAGACAAAAGCAGATAAAAGCAGATAAAAGCAGATAGCAAAAAACAACCACTTGGTATGTCAGATAGCAAACAATATTTCGCATTGTGTTAGCCGAAGACTACATCTTAAATAGTGCGCCAAACAGGAAGAGCTAGTATTCAGGAGATGGCGCCCTCTGGCGGTGGGAGGGTGGAATCGTTACAATGAAAGAGAGCAAACGAATCTTTCCTGCGGCAAATAAAAAAACTTTCACTAATAATTACACACCTTTCAAAACGAATCCATATCTGTAGGCACATAATTATCTTCTAGGGCTGCGACAGTGTGCGCCTTTCTAGAAAGATTTCTTTATATCAATCCTATTTTATGTGACAGGTTTTGTTTTGTTTTTTACAGTTTAGAGTATTTGATCTGCCATCCTGAACCATGAGGTTATTTGACTCTGTCATAAAAAAGTCCTTTTAATTAAATTTGTTGTGTATCAAAAAAAAAGATAAAAAATAATAATATATATATATATATATATATATATATATATATATATATATATATATATATATATATATATATATATATATATATATATATATGTGTGTGTGTGTGTGTATTGGGTTTTTAATTCGATTGAGCCGGGATAAACCCACACACCTGAAACAAACGCTGTGTCACTATTAAATTGACCTAAATCAATATCCCGTGGTGTCAAAGGCTGCTTTCTTTCTTCCTCTGGGAGGATCATTGTTGGCCCACAGAATAACAGTACAAACATTAAAGACTTTTATTTATTTTTTTTAGCTTGTTATCATTTGCAACTGAATCTGAAACCAAAGGTCAAACGTCCGGGTCTATGTGGGCTGCACATGCTTTCCTCTTCCTATTTACTTTCTTCTCTTTCATTTGTTCCATCAATCAGGAAGCTAAACTCAGGAGGAACATATTTGCTGCTGGCAGACAGATCCAGTTCTTTAATCATTAGAGGGGGAAGTCTTGAAAGATGTCATGTGCATTTGCAAAAACCAGCAAAATTTTAGGCATCTTCATGTGGTATATAAAATGTTCAGCCTGTTTCACCACGACAATTGCAAATAATATTTAAAAGACACAACCTAATAACACCACGCTACCAACACCACGCTTCATCGTTAACATGGTTTTCTATAGGTATTAAGCAGCCTTTTATTTTGGGGCATTTCTTTTGCAAACATGCACACAATAAACCCGGTCTAATAGCCCAGATAAAAGACTTGCAGTGTCACCTGCAGAGAGTGTGAAAAAGTGGCATTTAGGTGTGTCTAAATAATCCCAGTGACGCAGACTCGAATGTCATTCCTGCATGCGTCAGGGTCCAAGACATCTTGTTAAATCTTGCTGAAACTTTCTTAGTGCATTCAGTCACCATGAAGTGGGAAAATCCATTAGCTATGATTGCTGCATTGGCAATGGAGCCATTACTGTGAGCTAAGTGAAATCCTGTTTGGATTAGATTGACATTTGCTAAGGCCGTTGAAAATAAAAAAAGAAAAAAAAAGCACAATAACCCTAGATACTAGATCCTTTTATAAGACAATTCAATATCATTTTAAATCTGGGAAATTCTGTGCAAAACGTAGGGTTATAATGATCTTGTAAATTCAACAAGGTTGTCCAGAAATTATTGTAATAAGTCGTCCCACAAAATTGGTGTCCCGAGACTATTGTGTCCAGTCGGGCTACCAAAAAATGTATTTTTGTCTTTGCAAATTGTCCTTCGCATAGCGAGAAAATTTTTTTTTAATGCTTTTGCATTCTCTCATAAATATATATTTGGGTAATTATGTTCAAGTTCAAGCTCATTTCAACCATATATAGCAGACGGAGTACACAGTGAAATGGAAAAATGTTTCTTCACGACCCCATGGTGCTACACAAAACAACACAGAGGGTTTATAGACTGATAGTGGTCTTTCAACCATCAGGAAGCCACTATCGGTATCTGGGGTATCAAAAATGCGATTAAATACACGTTAGCGTGTCATTTCCAATTTTTTATCCACGATCGCACAAACTGTGTATCGGGAGTGTTAGTACTGATTTTACAGGGTTTTGTCACGAGTTGTTTGGTTAAATGAGGTTAAATGAAAACACAGTTTTTTTCTTAAACAAAATAACACAAGGTAAGACAAACAAATAAACAATTAACATAAAAAAGCAGGACAAAACTAAGCTGCCTGGACATGAACATGATGTCCAATTCTAACCATAACATAAGGTTATAATGGAGAAAAAAAACTAACACCTGAACTGAAAACTAATAGAAATATGACACATGGACGGGGGAATCACGTGACAAGACAGAGACAACGTAAACTAACCCGAAGCACATGGGCTGAAACATAAACAAAGAAAGTCTCGATGCCTTGACCCTCCCAAGGTCTGGCAGAGCAACGCACTCGGCGAACCTGATCAAGTCCTGACAGAGATTTATCAAATTCCACAGACGTTATTCTTCAACTTCAAACATTTGATGAAGATACACGCATTAGGTAGTCCAGTTAGAACCCAATAACTGTATTTAATGATTGTAATTTAATTGTAATTTGATTATTTTTTTTTATGTTTTTGATTGATGTTTTGACTTCTTTACAATATTTTACATTGAAAACGTCTTTTTTTTTTTTTTTTTTTTATTTAGGCTAATTAAATTTTTTTCGGCTTACCAAAAAATTTGGGTTATCCGCCCCGAAGGGCTACCAGGAATTTAAATTATTTTGCGATAAAGTCAGTAGTTAATTTGAAATTACTATTTCATTTCTAATGTTGAAACGAGATTTTTTTTTTATCCAAATACTAGAAAAAAAATGTATTATTACAGAGTGACAACAAGATTTTTTTTACTTTTACATATAATTTGTAAAAGTTAACAATTACAGAGTGACATTGTGGAATGTTTAACAACAAATATATAAAAATAAAAAAATCTTGTTGTCTTAGCAGAAAACTTGCCCATGTTGGATAACTTACAGTTAGAAAAAACAATGATATTAGAAAAAGAAGGAACATTTTTTTTACATTTTACAAGTAACTGAAGCTACATAAAGGATAATATTATAATAATATTTAATATATAATAATATTTAATATATTTGTTCTATTTACCAAAACTAAAGATTTTTTTTATCATGAACATTTAAACACTAAATATTTGTTCCAACCACTTTTTAAAAAAAATTTATGATAAGATATAAAACGATCCTAATCCTAATCCTACGTAAAGTCCTGTCTGATCAGTGCTGCTCCCTTTGAGCATGTGGCCTGGCAGCGGTTTGCATGGTTACACAGTGGGAGCCCATTTTCAACTGCACTATAATTTATCTTCAAAATCCCTGCAATTACTGAAGGTCTTTTCACACAAATGTCAAGACGGCCGTCAGCAAAGTAACAAGTGACATTTTCCTGTGTATTTAAGCCACAAACTTTTTCATTTTTAATGTAAGATCTTATCCGTGATCTTTATACACACACAAGAAGGGGAGAGGATGAAGAAATCCATCCGTCTTTGACTTCACTGAATAAAGAAACAATAGATCTGATGTTGAAGAGGAACAGAGAGAGAGAGAGAGAGACAGAGAGAGAGAGAGAGAGAGAGAGAGAGAGAGAGAGAGAGAGAGAAAAGGAAAGAGAAAGAGAGAGAGATGATTGCTGTCGGGATGTGAAGAAGACAATCACCCTATTGTCCCTTTAACATGGAGCTGTAAGCATCAAATTCAGATGCTTTACTAGCACATATAATTTAAGCAGCTAAAAAGCTACACACATGTACAGGCTAACCTGCTAAAAGTAAAATACCAAGAAAGTTCTCTTATTTATCCATAGCTCTCGATCACATTAATGCTTTTATTTTCATATGAACTTAGTTATATTTGGTTAATCACTAAAACACAAGGAAAATTGCACAGCAGCCAGGTTATTTGTGGGTTTTAGCATTTATGGGGGAAAAATCTGCTATTAGCTTAGCCCACTAAAGCATTTAGATGTTTCTTCAGAATTTGGGTCAGAAATGTGGACTGAAGAAGGAAAAAAAGCACAATATTTTACAAGATATATTTAAATATTATATTTCCCTGCTCCCGCTTCACTTACTGTCCTATCCACTGTCCTGACAGTGTAAAAAAAGATGGCGGCAACTTAAGATTAAATATGATATAGAAATTGGAAACTTTAGGCATTGACAGAGATTTGATAGAACAATATGGCTTCCATCTATAGAAATAAGAACAGAACCAGATGGTATCACACCCAGGTTAGGAAAACTTAATGTGATGTAGACTATGTCATCATGTACAGTGCTCTGATGGGAAGTGGTGGCACATGGTTAAGGTGTTGGACTACCAACCTGAAGATAGTGGGTAGCGGAGTTAGCAAAGCAAGCAGGTTCATACAGATGTTCTGAAATATAAGGATATAGCAGGAGCGTAGAAGATGATCTGGGAAGCGGTAGCGCAGTGGTTAAGGTGTTGGACTGCTAATTGGAAGATCAGGGTTTAATTGCCAACACCACCAAGCTACCACTGCTTGGCCCCTGAGCAAGGCCCCTAACCCCTAATTTCTTAGTTGTATAAATGAGATTATTGTAAGTCACCCCGGATAAGGGCGTCTGCCAAATGCCGTAAATGTAAATCATCTCGACCAATCGGAAGGCTCCAGATCCGATCATGTCAGAAAAATGTAAGGAATATTAAAACCATATTTCGGTGTTATTTATTTTCAAATCACCAGACTCGACTGCTTTTTCTTAAAAAAAAAAAAAAAAAAAGGAAATCTGTTCATCACAGAGCAATAAATGAATAATCACATTCACTGCCAGACGTTTTATAAACACTAGCAGTATTAATAATTCTTTAAATAGAAATTTAATTTATCCCACACATAAAACAAGGCTGTTACACCGAGAAAAAGGTATTATAAATAACACCCGGGAATAAACATGACAGTTACATCAGGAGACTGAGGTGATGACGCTGTGATCAGACACACAGTCTAAGTGATGGAACTGCACTTCTGGAAATAACTATGTTTTTCTTGAAAGGAGTTGGGATACAGAAGCAAATTGAATGTTAGATGTTTTGGGGAGAAAGTCAGGGAAGCCAGATTGAGGTGGTTTGGACATGTACAGAGGAGGGATAGTGAGTATATTGGTAGGAGGATGTTAGAAATGTAGCTACCAGACAGAAGGTAAAGAGAAAGACCAAAGAGGAGGTATATGGATTCGATTAACGAGGACATGAAGTTAGTGGGTGTGAGTGAAGAGGATGTAGAGAATAGGGTTAGGTGGGGACAGATGATTCTCTGGGGTGACCCCTAAAAGGAAGGAAGACCACTTATTCGAGCATTATTATTTTCTTATCGAGAACATTTCCAGCTGTACAGCTTGAAAATAAATGACTCTTTAAGCAACAACGATGCAACACTGCATCCAGTTTATTTATGCAAATTTATGCGCGGGATCCATTTGTTGTCATGAATTACACCGATCTCAACGCTAATGGCATTTTAATGTGACTTTCAATCACATACACCCTCTAAAATGAAGACGAACAGAATCCGGTCTAAAGTGTAAAACCGAGCCTCGTAATTAATGACACTGTACATCAAGCGAAGGGCTGGATTTTAGATTAGTGAAAAATGCCTCACGTGTTGCGCTTGTCAGAACTGATTATGTAGCCTAACCTTTCAGGTTGAAATGTCACTGGTGTGTTTTTTTTGCTTTCGTTACTCGTTCAGTACATTAGCCTTCATCAGATGTGCACGTATGTCTGATCGTAAACATCATTGACGCTTTCATTATTCATCAAACTAACCATGATAGTGACTGTACCGCAATGCCTGGTGTAAATGTGCACGAAAATTTTGGTGTGCCATAAATTTACTCCTGGGTTGGTCAATAAGAAGCTTAGGCTTGGAAACCCTCTTCCTCATTTTTTTTTACCACTGCAGGGTAACTAATCAACTTACCGGCAGTGGCACGGTTGTTTGTTTTATTTTGTTAGAAAAAAACTAAAACTGCCCAGTTTAAAGGAAGTGGCGTGGCTATGGGAGGCAAGGGGTTGGACATCTGTCCCTGGGTGCAGCATCTGGGGGCACCAAATTGATGTTACATAATTACGAATGAATTTCAGAATGAAATGTTTTCCCCAAATTCTATCTTCAAAGTACCGCTGTTGCTTTAATTTTTTTTTTACTTACCCTAAAATTATGCCTCTAAATGCAGGTTTTCATGTTCTAAAACTTAAAAAATTCTGGGAAAGCATGAAGGACCCCCTTATGGCTCACACATTGTCACTAAGGTGGCGTGAAAACTAAGGTGGCGTGTCCCCTGGTGCTGAAAACCCTAGCTGCGTCTCTGTTTTAAGTGAGGACCTCATTAATGTTACCATTTTTCCAGCAATTATGCTTGTTGCGGTAATTTATAAATAATAATAATTTATATAAGGGAAGCTTCCCAAGTAGTTGTCCGGACAGCTGGACGCTCAAACCAGCCAAACTAAAGGAAACAGTGTGTAGAATGTTTAATTAAAAACTGGTATTATTTTATATATACATTTTTGTTTGTTATAAATTGTGTGAAGTCACGTGCACTACAGCCAACGACAAATCAACCACTGCAATGGCGTGGTAGTCATGGCAACCGTCACAGCCCTACTCAGCATCATTAAATTTTATACCACACACACCATAAGAAATACATTTCTATAACAGCAGCTCTGACTATAGACTTTAATAAAAATGTTTAAAGCAATACACTCTTGTTAACACTTTATAGTTTCCATGGTAACAAATCATTTATAATGATTGGTTAAAACAAATTAAATCTAGGAATTGCCATTGATTTATATGGTCATTTGATCATGATTCTGTGTCAGCACTTTGCAGCAGTCAGGAGGTACTTTTAGTTGTCTGAAGTTCGTTTAATGGGCATTTGTTTACTTCAGTCATCTTCAGTTATGTTTTTTCAGCACCTTGAACTCGCCGAACACGCCCGACCCTGATTAGTGCTATCCTATTATTTTAATAGGAGACAAATAAGCCAGAGAAACATTGCAGAAACATATTTTAAAAAGGGAAAAATGACTGTAGGACTGATTTGATGCCACATGCATTTTGGTTGATATGATGTGAGAAGATAATAATGTTGAACATCTGAAACCTTCTGATATTTAAAGCATCGCTATTGTACATTCACATTTCTTCATTCACATTACATTTATCTCCTTTTTTTTATTTAACTGATCAGGTTAATGGCTTAGCATTTGCTGCCTGGTGATGCTGGGAATTGAGCCCACCATCTTTAAATCAGCAGATCGACCAAGAAAAACGACCATCAAGAGAAACTGTAGCTTTTCTTCCATTCTGAAAATATTATTTTATAATCTATAAAGCTTGTGCTTTCATTTCAATTCATGTCATTTCATTTTTTTATTCCTTTCCTTTCTATCCTTTTCCATTTCTTTCCTTTTCCTTTCATTTCATTCCTTTCCCTTTCATTCCATTCTTTTCCATACCTTTTATTTCCCTTTTCTTAACCGTTCATTCCTTTCCCTTTCTTTCCTTCCCTCCTTCCCCTCCCTTTCCTTTCTATCTCTTACCTTTCTACCTGCCTTTCTTCCTTCCTTCCTTTCCGTTCCATTCCGTTCCGTTCCGTTCCATTCCATTCCATTCCATTCCATTCCATTCCATTCCTTTTCTTTTTATTCCTTTCCATTTCTTTATTTTCCCTTTCATTCCATTCCTTTCCATATCTTTTTTCCCCCTTTTATTCCTTTCCCTTTCATTCCATTCCTTTCCATATCTTTCTTTCCCCCTTTTATTCCTTACCTTTCCCGTTCATTCCTTTCCCTTTCTTTCCTTATTTCCTTACCTTCATCCTTCCTTTCTTCTCTCCTTCCTTTCTTCTCTACTTACTTCCTTCCCTACTTCCTTCCCTCCCTCCCTCCCTTTCCTACACATACAACCCCCTCTACCGACTCCCTCTGAGTGAGGACTCCAATGGAGCATTTAGAATCATTAGCACTCAACGCTGCACACCACAGAACATACAGCATATGCTCTGTATATCCCACCTCCCACACTACTTCCCTCTCTGTTCACACAAACACACACGCTGTAACAAACTGGAGACCAACCAAAATGCATGTTTAGCCCATGTTGTGTGTGTGTTAGGAGTGTTTGTTTACTTATATCAATATGTAAGGTAATATTTATATATTATTATTATTTTCTAAGACCCAATGAAAAAAATTTCTTCCTTTTTTGTGCTTTTCTACTCGTTTTTATCGCTAGAATTACTTTTACAGCAAATTATTTTAGTATGAAAAGACAGAAAAGATGGTGTTCTTATGGCAACCATATTGGATGCAGTGTAAGAACTACTTTCCCACGTTCCAGCCAATCAAATGACTTCTCACTAAAAAACCCGGGATGTTCTCTGTACAGTATAACAGAAATTGTTCTATATTATCTATTTTAATATCTATATTTGAGTATCTCCACAACCATCGATCCATCCATCCATCCATCTATTCATTGTCCCAATTATTCCTAATTAGGGTCACAAGGATCTGCTGGAGTCAATTCCAGCTGTCAAAGGCAAGGGAACATCCTGGACAGGTCACCAGTCCATCACAGGGCCAGATACAGACAAACAACCACACACACTCACACTCAGTCCTATGGGCAATTAAGAACCACTAATCAACCTAACATACATGTTTTTAGACCGTGGACAGAAACCGGAGTACCCGGAGTAAACACACACAATCGCGAGGAGAACATGCAAACCTCCACACATAAAGATATGAAACTGGAACCTTTTTGGGACACACACACACAGCACATAGTTCTTGTCTATGAGAATCGGGAACCTTCTGTCGTCGCCTCTTGAGTGTGCCTCAAGCGTCAGCGTCTTGTGTGTCCCAAGATGCTCCGAACGGTGGTATATGACTTACTAAAGCCTTTCGTCAGCTCCAAACACTTTCCTTACTCGCTTCCACCCACAAAAATGCTGCTCCCTGGATGTTTTTGCACCATTCTTTGTAAACTTTTCGGTGTTAAAAAAAAATCCAGGACATCAGCAGATTCTAACACCCTCATGCTAGCCCATCTGGCACCATCGAGCACGCCGTGGTCAAAGCCAGTGGTATTATATATTCTCCCTTCTGTTGTGTGATGTAAAATAATAATAATAAAAAAAAAACGCTTTTCGCTCCTAGCATAAATTTAGATATTGAGCTGTTCGACGACGGTCGGTTGATTGGATTGGATATTTTTTATACATTTTTCTCTCCCGGTATGATGTGTTAAGGCGCAGCTCTCTGGTTGTTTCTAATTAATTGTATCATGTTACTGTAACGAAGCTCTCTGGAGATGTGTACAGCTTGCTGAGATCTTTGTACACAACCCTGAGGTCTGCTCCCTCTCTCTCCCTCCCTTTCTCTCTCTCTTTTTTCAGTGTCATTACCTCAGCAATTAGCTTCACTAATCGCAATCATACTCCAACCATAGGGAAGCATTAGGCGAGAAAATGTCAAGTCGTGCTAGTGTAAGTGAGGACATGATTATGTCGTGGAAGGTTGATACGTCTGCGATGCCGTAAAGGTCACCAAGGTGAAAGCTGTTAATGTCCCTCGTATACACCAATTTCGCAAAATACATCCTGGTAGTGTCTCTGTTTGATTGTTAGTCCGGGTCTCCGGGGACGACTAGGTGGATGAATTGAAAAAAATCTCTGCTGTGGTTTTTCCAGGGCGATGCGACTTATATGCAAGAGTAGTTGGCTTTCATCAGCAACCCTTTTGTTTATGTGTAACTGCAGGCTGTTTTCATGAAACAGAAAACCAGACTGAAATACGAAGGCTGCGTTGTGTGGTTTAATATGTATTTATGAAGAGAAATGAAAGCAATATTATCAGAAATGGCTCTGTACATAGACTCTAACTGTAACACAAGACTTGTCCAAACAGGTAACCGGCTTTTGCCAATATGGTCTTATAGTTAAGTGAACGTATGAGATAAAAGGGAAAATGTGAAAATGATTAGATGATTTCCGTGGAAACTTTAAAACCAATTTCATGGCATTAGCATGTTAGCAAGAACATGATGCGATTGATAAATGGCTGCAGGGGCTACTGAAAGCTAATAAATGTGCCGGGGATTAAGGAAAGAAAATATGACATACGAAGTAAAAGAACACTAAACAGACTTTGTGTGAGTTAACAAAGTGGTAGAGGATCCATGTATATGAGATTTATTACAGATTCCAGCAAACGGGGTAAAAAACCAAAACCAAAAACGTGTCCAAGGAGAGATCCAAGGGTAGAAAAAGAAATCCGTTTTATATTTAAATAAAGAAAAAAAACAAGAAAGTGAATAGGAACAGATTGTTCAAGTGCTGAAAAGCGTTTTGAATTAAATTGATTACCCACGGCTAATAATTAGCACTGGTTAAATCACTGCTGACGCGCAACATTATATACAAAAACTTTGAAAAAAAAAGTTCCTTCAGGTCCTTGCTGTGTCCTGGTGCTCCCAGGCAGCTGGCTGCATTGTTTAATTCACGGGTGCATCATCATTTTTTTTTCAGTCTTATTACAGTGATTAAAGGCTGTGCAGAACCAGAAGTGTTAGCATGGGTAACAGTTACAGCACTATTACTGTGAATAAGTTGCTCTTGCTATCATGATCCAGGATAATGAGCTGCACTAAAAACATACGTAGTTGCTGAAAAGCTAAAAACATGGTCAAGGATCAGACTTGGCCGTTCCTGCCCTCATCAGGGTGGAGTGTCAGGACTGATTAGACATCACTGGACTCCACGATAAGGTGAAGCATCTTAATCTCGTGTTAAAGAAAAACCTTCTGCTTTTTTGCTGTTCGATCTTCTGTCGACTTTTCCTCCATCGACCAAAGAGGTTTAAAAAAAGACTTTTGATTTCTGATGAACAGGATCTTCTTTCAGCAGTGATTACGATTGGAGGATCTCTTCACCTTAGATGACACTTACTGGAACCTTAAGAGGAACCTGAAGAGGAAAACTTGAGAGCCCCGAAAGAGAAAGAAGCACAAAAGAAACTTGCATTTGGAGAGATGTGGATTTAGGTTCTACCTACAGAAATCCTTAGCATATCAACGATGCTTTTTTTGCTAACATATATTGGATTTGGCCATAAAAGTCTCATTAGAGGAGTAATAGAGGAATGTAACTATCAGAGCATCACAACTATACAGTCAGAAGCACACAGTCAGAGGTGTGTAGCACAGAAATTGACATAAGTACAACTGTTTATAAAAATAATTATTCAAGTAAGTATTAGTGTAAGTATTAATGTTTAAAGTTAACTGAGTAAAAGGGTAATAAAGTATGGAATCAGATCTAAAGTATGGAATCAGATCTGATCATTTTAGATCTGATTAAAAGAAGGGAACCCTGAATCTAGAAAAAAAAAATTCAAACAATCGACATATAAAATACATGTAAAAAAGGTGAAAATAAAGTCTGTGAAGTGTGTGAGATTTGATAGTAATTTACGGTAAGATTAAAATGTCCATCGTTACAGAATCACCATCGAATAGGCATTACTGTAAGATGTTTTCTCAGGTTCTTGTATACTGATATGATTACTTGTTTTGGTCACATACAGTAGAAGGAATTGCATTATGTAACTGTTGGTTTTTCTCTCTAGAGTGTATAAATTGATTGAATGTGAGTCCAGTTCAGACGACTGCAGTCTATCGCATTATATGGAACACGAACATTTCTGCGATTAAACATGAACTTGAAAAAAACGTAAAAAGGTAAAACTGACTCTTTTATTATCTACTTAAGTTAATTTAACAAAGTAAATATAACATGTTCCTGCCCATCTCTGGTACACAGTGGACTAGAATGTCTTTGTGAAGTGACTGCATGACAATGTAGGGAGGTGGTGGATCATGGTCAAGGTGTTTGAAGATTGTGGGTGTGATTCCCAGCTGGGCCCCTGGCCAAGGCCACTAATCCTCAATTGCTCAGTTGTATAAATGAGATAAATGTTAGTCGCTCTGGATAAATGACGTCTGCCAAATGCCGTAAATGTCCCTGTGCTAAAAGTTAGTTGGAAAAACTTTGTGTTTTGGACCCCAGTAAAGAGCTTGGAATGAAACTTTAAGGTTATTTAGGGTTTGAATCAGAAGTACAACAAGAAGCTCACACTGCAACTAAAACGTACAATCTGATCCATGTATCATTTTCTAGCTAAATACTGTAAAAACTATTAGCTTCTAAATGTAAGTAAAATTCTCAGAATTAAGAATAGTTTTCTCGATTTGTGCTTTTAATAGTTTTTTTCGGTTAAAGTAGATACAATCCGAATTCTGGAAAAATTGGGACTTTTTTTTTAAATTTGAATAAAATAAAATCTAAAAGACTTTTAAATCACATAAGCCAATATTTTATTCACAATAGAACATAAATAACATCGATAACATCAATAGAACATAGATAACAATAAATTTTACACTTTTATGCACAAAATGCGCTTGGGGCAGTGGTGGCTCAAATGGTTAAGGTGCTTAGTTGCTGATCTGGAGACCAGGAAGACCTGGGTTCAAGCCCCACCACTGCCAGCTGTTAATCTAAAGACCAGAAAAACCTGGGTTCAAGGCATACCAACCACTGTTGGGAGCCTTAACCCTCCATGTGCTCTGACCCCCAACTTACTAAGATGGGATATGCAAAAAAAGAATTTCACTGTGCTGTAAAAAAAGTATATGTGACAAAATAAAGGCATTTACATTTTTATTTCAAATTTGATGCAGGCTCAGGTCTCCATATGGTTGGAATGCGGCATGTTTAGCATGATGTAGCAAAACAGTTTGAAGACATCGAGTTTCTGGAGGTTTGGTGTTGGAATTTGGTCCCATTATTGCCTGATACAGGTTTCCATCTGCTGAAGAATGCATAATAGTTTTTTTTTTTTTTTTTTTAAATGATGATCTCTATAGGTCGAAGATCTGGACAGCAGGACAATCGAATGATTTCAAAGTCTTCTAGTTATGATTTTATTCAAATTTTTAAAAAATCATTCCCGAAAAAAAAAACTTTTCCGGAATTCGGAAGATCTTCACATGTTGTGCATTTGCTTACGAGTGAGTGATGTACATATAAGCGTGAGAGTCCAGGAACTTTTGGTCACATATTATACCTACCTTATACAAGCACCACCATTTTGCTACAACACACAGCTAATGGTTTTAATGTGACCTAAAATAGACTTTCAAAATACAGAATGAAAGAAAAAAAAGCTACACTTATAAAAAAACAACAAAAAAAACCCAACATATCAACTAAAAAGCAAGGAACCTGGACTAAAAACACAGCCAAACACACCACCGCATAAAGGTTACCAGAAACCCACTCTCTGTGTTTTTATATATCAGCTGTGGGTCAGCGGGTCCGAGTTGAGCTCACGTATTTATTTAGCTCCATGACTACGGGCCTTTTTCCCTGTCGAAGCTGATATTTGTGCATATGCTACATCCCATTACCAACTCTCTCTCCCTGCAGCGCAACGGAGGAAAGAAGATGATGCCGGGTCATAGAAAGGTGTGATTAAAATGCCTGAGGGAGGAAGAAGGAGGTGACAGGAGAAGGTGAGAGATTTGCATTTGCTGGCAGACAGAGCGTTAGCATTTGCAAAACGAACAAGACCTGTTGAAAAGTGACTGAAAACCCTGGCTGGAGAGTGCGATGGAGTTTTATCGAATTTATTCATAATCCCAGTCTATGAATGTGAAGATAAAATGAAGCAGAAGATGGACGGAATGTTTCATGGCTAGAAAATGGGATACCTTGAATGCTCCACAAGCCGATATCAATAAATAATATCACACTTAAGGCACAAAGGAGGCATGTATTTAAAGGAAGATTCAGGAGAGTGAGAAAAAGAGAGACTGTTTATATGGGGTGAATGTTTATAATTATTATTTCGAAAAAAAAATCGAAACTGAGCAGCAGATCTGCAGCTGGAATAATCACAGCTCACATCACCTGTACCTTTATGTATCCAGAGAGACTAACATTCATCTCAACTTTCCAATTGGAGGTTGAGGAACTTGCTTAAAAGACCAACAGTGGCAGCTTGGTGCTGGGAATTAAACCCATGGTCGTCCAGTCGGTTTAACTACCGAGCTACCAGTTCATGGCATTACAACATGACAAACCAGACTCTTGTATACGGGCTCACCGAACACTGTTTCTCTAGCACAAACATCTCGCAAAACAACAACGTCCTATTATGTCCAATCTCCAAAAATGATATTGGGGGGGAAAAGGGGCAAGATGGCAGACAAAATTCAAACTTTTACATAAAACTGTAATATAGTGACAATATTTAGCCTGTCATGACCGAAAACTACTATGTTGTACATACCTAAGTAAGCGATCACAGACAGAGCCATTGTCGTTGGTTATCTCTCACCCCCGACACACACACACACACACCAAATATCAGTTATGTGTTCATCTTACCCCACACACACCAGAGAAAAAAAAACTTTGCAGAGAGAGTGTATGTCAGTAAGCCCAATTATAGTTAAGCTGCACTTTATGGTCAGTAATGGCATAACGGGGTAACAGGGGTAATAGTAATTCGCCTGATTACTCGTTACTGAAAAAAAGAATGTCAGATATTTATAACGTTGTTTTTTTCATCAAAGGTCACTGTGAATCTGGAGCCTGATTTGAGGCGTGAATAACATTTCAAACAACAGACTTGTCAATCAATCTATTGGTTCTCACATTTCACAAATTATGGAAGTGTGAAATTAGTAAAATTAAAAAAAGCTATTTAAAATTTTTATTTAATTTTTTTTTTCATTGTATTCACCCAGACTTTCTGTTCCTGTGTTCTAGTTACTTTAAACTCCTTGATGATTCCACATGGCCTGGAGCCGTCCCTATCTCAGACCAGCTGTCTGGAGAACAAGCAAAAAGGGTACTGGCTCTGAAAAGCAGCTGTTGCGTCCTTTTACACGAAAGGATCTTTTTTCCCTCTTTTCTGGTTTTCCTACAACATTGTAGTGTAAGGAATCGGTCAGGAACACAGGTTGGGCAGGTGGATCGGACACTCTGAATGAACTCTAGGTCTAAAATTCCTGCATTACATACAGTCTCACAGGGATAGACTACAGAGGGATTGGGAATATTTACTGCTTCTCTCATTACAGCACATTAGCATCTAGAGGACATCATTTGGCTTTATTAGGTGTAATATCAGATACCTACTGATCTCAGCTGCATGCCAACTTCTGCCCTGCAAAAATTAATCATCTAAATATGAAAAATATATGTATGATTTAAGAAAAGACGGACTAGTGAAAAGTAAAAATGATCTGCCAGTGAAGTGAGATAATTACACATGGTAAGATTTCTTGAAATAATTAAACATATCTATATCTAGGCCTTAGTAAAGAACGAAATATCTTAAAATAAGCATTAAAACACTTATTCCAAGCTATCTAGTCTAATCGACCTAAAAATAGCTTGTTAATCATATTTTAAACAGTTTTCTTTTTTTAATTTATATATAAAGATCTAAAGTTACTAAACATTAGACTTCCTCTTCATTTAGGAATTAGAATTATATATATTCTGTCTTCAAATAAGGCGAAGCTTTTAAACTTAAAAAAGCTAAAACAAAATCTTAAAATAAAAAGATTTCTTTTATTTTTACAGCTAAAATAAAATTTTAAAAATAGAAGGCAGGCCACAAAGAATGTCTGTTATTTTAATTTGCTCAATTTGCAGGTAAAATATCTAACTTTCTTATATATATATATCTAATATTTATTTCTAAATAAAATATCTAAAAAATTTTACTAACTAAGTAAGAAAAAAAAGACAAATAATCTTAAAACAATCATAACAATCTTGCACAATCTGCTCTTAATATTCTTAAAACAAGCTCAATAAGATTGTGGGCAGAACAGTGGATTAGTGTTTATCACTCTTGCCCCACAGTAAGAAGGTCCTAGGTTTGATTCCCAGACAGGGGTCATTTTGTGTGGAGTTTGCATGTTTTTCCCGTGCTTGTGTGGGTTTACTCCGGGTTATCCACGGTCCAAAAACCTGTATGTTAGATTGTTTGGTGATTTTAAATTGCCCATAGGAGTGAGTATGAGCTGACTGATGGACTGGCGACCTGTCTAGGGTGTCCCCCTCCTGCATTTCACCCTTACAGAGACAGCTGGGATAGACTCCAACAGATCCCTGTGACCCCGAATTAGAAAATAAGCGGGTATAGAAGATAAATGAATTAATTAAGTAATAAGATTTTCACTTATTAACTCGTTAAATCATCGGCTAGCATTAATGTAATTTTTGGGAAGATTTGATTCACACAAACATACAGAAAAATGCCATAGTATGCCATACAATTCCCCTGGCAGATGCACACAATGGACACCAGATGGACAAATGCTTTTGTAAATAAGCTTCTGAGTGCGATTAAAAATTAGAACCTTCCTACTTTGTGTTAAATATAAACCCAAATTCCAATGAAGTTGAGGCAAATCTTTGTTTAAACTAATATTCAACTTAAAAACACCACAAAGACCAAGATATACAATGTTCAACCTGACAAACCTCACTGTCTCTTGCAAATATTCACAACAAGCTCCAAAAAAAGCTTAAAACAAATCAAATTTTTCTTCTGATCAATTTTATCACACATGCACACACCCCTCCTGTCAATCTTCCCCAGAGGCGGCTTCCTGCTCCGCTCATCCAGCCAGCATTTGGCTGCATTTCCATGCTGTTATCTGGACATGACACAGTTTGCTTGGTCATCAGCTACTAGACTCGAACATCATGGGCATTTCAGACAGCTCATAGCAAATGTGGCGCAATTAGTCGGACAGATATAGCTCTGCTGACACATGAACTCGAGTGTGCTGTCATCTCTCTATCCTCCTCCTCTGGTCTTTCCTCTGCAGAGTACAAACTTTATCCTTTAATCTAACCTGTTATCTCTGTGCTTCTCTATACAGCCTCCTCCTCCTCCTCCTGCTGCAGGGTTCTAGTAAAAATATCCTCACACACAGCGAGCGTGTAAGTATTGCATCAGTGAGGTACACAGGGACCTTAAATACTAAACGTAGGAATGCTCATCACGATTTATAGCACAGTCGGACTAGTGAGATGATGACATCACAAGTTTTTGGAACGCCCTTGGTGTAATATAGTTTGGGTTTCTATAGCAACAGCTGATTTATATGAAGCTGTAAGGTTCCCAGTCCACAAAAATCAAAAGGGCAACTTATATTTATTTTATTTATCCAGCTGAGCAATTGGGGGTTGAGGGCCACCAGAAATGGGAGAGAGAGAGAAGATCAACATCTAAAGAAAAAATCTACAACATAATCCCTGAAGTCATCCAGTTTCCAACTAAAACCATTTAACTCTTTTTTAAAGCAAGTAACAGGCACCAGATTGGGACAAATTTATATATTTACTATATACATATATTCATATATTTATACTCATATACATGAGCATAAAAGACAGGTGTCCATGAACCTGTGACCAAATAATGTACTTGTATAAAAGCACAAAGAAACACAAGAAATGCTGTCTGCAAAGGGCGAGAGGCATAATCAAAGATCGCTCTCAGCCTAACCATGGACTGTTCATACTTTTCCCATCAGGCCAACGCCACCAATGCCTCAGAACCGCACAAACAGACTGAAAAACAACTTCTTTCCTGTGGCTGTTTCTGCACTGAACAGCTGATTATACAGTATTAATTACTACTGCACTGGCATTTTGCACTACTTTATCATTATGCATCTTTCCACCATCCATAACTATCTATCATTACACTTCTATCTATTCCATCCATATTTACTCTGTATTTAATTTATCACACATCCATAACTATCTATCCTTACACTTCTGTATATTTTGTCCATATTTACTCTGAATTTACTGTATCATACTTCCATAACTATCTATCCTTACACTTCTCTCTATTCTATCCATATTTACTCTGTATTTACTGTATCATACATCCATACCTATCTATCCTTACACTTCTGTCTATTCCATCCATATTTACTCTGTATCATCCAAACACTCGTATGTATATATCCATTATGTCTTTCTTTGCCTGCTATAACCATATCATACTATATATACCCTTATTGATACTATATATACATACTACTGCACCTTCTTTACATTATTTACCCATTTCTGTAACTATCACCCTTATACCCTTATTCATTACACTGCTATTTATTGTAAATAAGCCACTTATGCACTTCTGGTTAGATGCTAACTGCATTTCATTGGCTCTGTACATGTACCTTGCACAATGACAATAAAGTTGAATCTAATCTAATAATTATGTTAGCGATCAGAAACAACACACTGTCTATATCTATGTCATCAGGACTAAAATTTGTTACAGTGACGAATATTCCAAAATACACCTTGATTTTGTTTCTCTGTTTGGCCTCAAATTCATCCAAACCAATGTAACTTAAAAACCAAGTCTAAAAAAAAGTAATGGAAAGACCAGGATTAGACAACAATTTGGAAACAATTTGGTGAACATAACTAAACCAGGAATCAGGAGTCTGGAGGAAGTAGTAGCGCAGTGGTTAAGGTGTTGGGCTGCTAACCAGAAGATCATGGGTTTGATTCCCAGCATCACTAATTTACCACTGCTGGGCTCCAGAGCAAGGCCCTTGACCTCCAGTTGTTCAGTTGTATAGATGGAATTTAAAATGTAAGTCGCTCTGAGTGAATGATTTGAGTAAATGAAAAAAAAAAACAGCAGTCAAACAGCCACTTCCTGGTTCTTGGCTGCATTCAGTGATAAATTCCTCTAGAGAAATGGAGGCGTTTGACTCAAAACACTTATTAACAAAAAAAAATCTCTAATTTTAGATGTGAGAGTAGTTTTAACCGGAGCAGATTTTCGCATCATGTCTTATACTTGTATTTACCGACAAGTCTACATGACACAAACTCGGCGAAAAAAAAAGGCAGACCATCTGGCGTCGCCTTCTTTGTGTTCTGTTAAAAATAAATCTTAATAAAGTCTTATATTTTGGACTTTTAACAATAACCCCTGTCTTTTACTCGATTAAGCGAGAGAAAAAGAAAGATTTTCTAATTTCTGGTTATGTTTAAGCCTGAGCATTGTGTTACCACGTCATGGAGAGAGATAAGGGCAACATGCCACCATTAGACCTTTTACAGCATGCACACAATCCTGAGCTAAAAAGATGGCACACACAAAAGAAAGTCCACGCTGATAAGGACATACTAAGGGAATATAGAGGAAAGGAAATTCAGTTCAGGATCAATTCGTGTTTAACATTGGACACACTTTGGGCACACTCCCAAAAGAAAAAACTGAAAATTATATTAAAAAAAAAAATTAAAAAAACGGCAAAAACGGCAAAAATGGGTTGTTCTTTTTTTGAATAAAATAAATAAAATAAAGCATCGGGAACATGAGTGTGTGTGTGTGTGGCTGGGGTGGGAATAAGGGCAGTAAAACACCACTTTAAATAACAAGGGTTTTAACCTGCCCACCAATCCACCCATTCCTGTGGTAAAAAAATGTATTCCCGTGTAAAATTATCGATACAGATAACAATCGCGATATATATTTTTTCTTACAATATTTTAATTTCTAGTATTGGTTACTACTATTTTAATTAGGTTTTGAACTGATTTACGCTGATGTGAACATTTAATACAAACCCTAAATGTGAGTCACACTACTTCCTCCTTGTCTCAATAAGGGGCGCCTCCAACTTTGTATTTGTTGTATTGTATCGTGATGTGTTGTATCGTAACTTATGTATCGTGATATATATCTTATCGTAAGGCCCTTAAGAATACATTGGTGTAGTTAGTGTAGTGTTACATAAACGAGTGTAAATATTTTAAGAAAAAAAAACAAAAAAAACGGACAAGCACATTCATACACACTTTACATTTTACATTTATTAACATTTTACATTTACAGCATTTGGCAGACGTTCTTATCATTTATCTCATTTATACAAGAGCAATTGGGGGTGGAGGGCCTTGCTCAAGGGCTCACAGTGGTAGCTTGGTGTTGCTGGGAATCAAACCCCAGTCTTTCTGGTATTAAATCAACACCTTAACCATTTAATCCATACATTTTTATTCCCCTAAATATTTTTAAGTTGTAATTTCACATAATTTTCCATTATTAAAAATCAAACAGGAGTTCTGTCTGGATTCTTTCAATGTTTGTCTCGTTTCAACTTCCTTATCATCTGTTTGTGATTTGAAAACAGATCAGATCTACACACACAAACACACACACACACACACACACACACTCACTGATTTTCTGTCTTTACACGTTTCACTTTTTTTGTGTGTCACATGCCTACCCTCTCTACTTTCTCCTCCAAATACATGTGATGGGAGTGTGTGTGTTTGTGTGTGTGTGTGTGTGTGTGTGCGTGCGTTTTCCTCCCCTCTAGGTCCCCTCGGACTTTACTGGTAGATTATACACATGTCCAGCAACAAACAAAGCAAAACGCATCCCTGTGTCATTGCAGCCCATTGTGTGACACACACAACAAACCAATGTACCTAGCACACACACACACACACACACACACACACACACACACACACAGCAGTTGAAAGCAAAACAAACAAAAATATGGATATACAAACACACACAAAGTTTTCCCCAAAATACATTACACAATCCATGAAAAATATGTTATATTACTCACCACGAGCAGATGACAGTAGAGTACCTGTGAGAAAGAGAGAGAGAAAGTGAGAAAGAAAGAGAGAGAGAGAGACTTTTACTATCCTTTATTTGACAATAAGTCATGTTATACCCTAGACGGTAATCATCAAGCCCATTTAGTCAAATGAATAGATAAATAAATCAATATATAAATCAATAAATAAATATAAATAAAACCAGACAATGACAGTTAAAAGATGGCGAGGGGTAGGTGTGAACATTTAGCCTAGCTCTGGT
This sequence comes from Bagarius yarrelli, assembly GCA_005784505.1. Classification (NCBI taxonomy): domain Eukaryota; kingdom Metazoa; phylum Chordata; class Actinopteri; order Siluriformes; family Sisoridae; genus Bagarius; species Bagarius yarrelli. Next base: position 786,060 of record VCAZ01000150.1, on the reverse strand, counting down.
GTAAAATACAATTTTTCCTTTTTAACTGAACACAGAGCTTTTTCACGGCACCATACAGCCGCAAACATCCTTAAATCACCTATACTCTTGTAAAAATTAGGAGGGAGAGAGAGAGCGATGGAAAGCGAGTGAGGGAGAGAGACAGATAGAGAGAGAGAGAGAGAGAGAGAGAGAGAGAGAGAGAGGGAGAGAGAAAGAAAGGCAAAGAGAGAGAGAGGGAAAGGGAGGAAGAGAAACAGAGAGAGAGAGAGAGAGAGAGAGAGAGAAAATAAATGAGAGTGTGAAAGTTTTTTTGCATAAACACATAATCTGTTGTGTTACATTCCTTTTTTACAGACACACGGATAATCCAACATGGCCGCTGTGGTGCCTTGCGACTGCTGCCGATGGATTCTGATAAAATCAGAGCAGCTATGAGAACTGATTGCTGTAAATCCTGTACAGATGCTCTAACGGCTTTAATAGGAAGGTGCATCATTAATTGTAATTATGACCTAATGAGCAGGTGAAAAGAAAAACATCAGTCTACACAGCGCAGAAGACGCCACTGCATAATCTTCCATTCCGATGAACAGGTTCGGAAAAGCGTAAGCTAATGAAAAATAATGACTGAAAGCCTTTTCTATTCATTTATTAGTTCATATATTTGCTTGATGGATTAATAATTACTAACGTCGTCCATAACCGTGAGCGTATTAGTTGCTTTATTGTCTACTGAGAGTTCATGATGTCTCTAAATACAGGATGAAGAAGAACAGGACAAGAAGGCGGGATCATCATCAGTCCTACAGATTCCTATCAAATATTCATGCCTGAGAAAAGGCCTGGTTTGGGTCTTGTGTGCTACCAGTGTGGATCTGGGGAAAAATCTGGCTGGTGCTTAAACAGAAATTACATTGAGACTTTGAGAGGCAACACTGATGCGACAACATCTCCAAGATGAAGCCACTAATCTGGTGAATCCTCACACCATTTCTGAAGTCATGTCCCATTTAGTCTTGTGTCACAGCTTTAATAATCCATTTTCTCCTAATAACTGTTATAAAATCAGTTTGTAATCAGCAGAACATTCTAGGAATGTGTGCTTCTTACTCATGGAACCTATAACAGTGTATGACTAATCGAAGTTTTAACCCGGATCTGCTGTAACATCTTGGCACTGCGAAGCACGAAAAAAAACACCACATACAGAGAGGACAGGGAAACGCGATCATGGCAATTTCTTCAATTTCTGTAGGTACACACACTTTAAACGGTGGAAATAGGACAGCGCAGACTCTGTCGCTTCACACACGCTGCAAACACTCCACGGTGGATGAACAGATTGTGAAGGTAATTCAATTTCCTCACAGCTGAGCCAGAGTCCAAATGATCTCCATCAAACTCACAATCAGCCACAGAGTATGTGATTTTCCCAGCTGGACTTTCACGAGAGAGAGAGAGAACAAGGGAGAGAAGAAAAAGAACTAAGCTATAGGGACGCTAAAGAAGACAGTCGCCTGAGCAAAATGAAATACAGTGGTGCGTTGACTTACTAATTTAATTGGTTCCGTGATGGAGCTCGTAATACAAATTACTCGTATGTTAAATCAATTTTTCCCATTAAAATTAATTGAAATGCCATTAATCCGTTCTGCATCCAGAACAGAATTTTTTTGTTACATGTTTTTAAATAAGAAAAATAAACCAAAACTGTATAAAAACAATACAATAGGATGTACTGCAATAAACTACATCTACTACATGTACAGCATTTACCTTGGAGATCAGACGACTCCACTTGCTAACGTGCATGTCTGACTAGCTATCCAGTGAAACACAGGGTGCTGGGCGGATGTTACGGTGCTTATTGTGGCGTTTGCTACGCCAACTAGCGGTTGGGTGTCTGAAGCTGGCTTGTATCTCGAATTTTAGCTCGCAACTCAAAGCAAAAAATCTGCCGTGAGACGGCTCGAATCTCGAAAAACTCGTTAGTTAGACACTCGTAAGTCAGAGTTTTACGTCATTTGGTAAACCTCTTGCAAAATGTTAGCTAGCAACAAACAAACAACAAATCTGTAGCGATAATTTTGCTTTGACAATAAGTTTTGCTTTTTGCTGTTAGTTTGTCCACCAGTTTTGTTTTCACATTTTTCCAAAGGGGTTTGAAATTGTGGCGCGAATTGCATCGTTAATTTTACTGCTTCGATTCTACGTTTGATGCTTGTCGTAAAATATAAGACGTCTGAATTTAATAATAATTTTTAAAAAATAATCGGCTGTCATGAACATGTCATGATTTCAGCATAGGGTTTTAGGAGCAGTGGTGGCTCAAATGGTTAAGGTGCTGAGTTGCTGATCTAAAGACCAGAAACACCTGGGTTCAAGTCCCACCACCGGCAAGCCAACCACTGTTGGGTTCTTGAGCAAGACTCTTAACCCTTCCTGCTCCAGGGGCGCTGTTTCATAGCTGACCCTGCGCTCTGACCCCAACCTACTAAGATGGGATATGCGTTTCATTGGCTCTGTACATGTACCTTGCACAATGAAGTTGAATATTTATTTTATATTTAGGAATCTTTCAGAATTTTAAAAATTTGTCTCAAACGACCAAATGACACAGTTTAAGCCCAGGTTTAGATTTACAGGCTAGGAAATCTTTTTACATTCTACTGTAAATCCTACTTATTCTAAAGTGAAACGAGAATGTATTTTTTCGGGTGTGTATTAATTACTAGTTAACTCGACTAAACCACACACCACCTCAGTTATATTTACTGTTTAACCTGTTATATCTTACATTTAAGCTCCATCATGGAGTAAAAAAAACATCCTAGAAGATTGGAGCTGCATCGAACAACAAAATGGGGAGCAAATCTAGATTAGGATGTTTAAAATCATTTGTGATAATCAGGTGTCCACAAACTTTTGCCAATATGTTAATTTAAGAGAGTATTCACATTTAAATGCTTTAGGTCTAACAGTGAGATGCTTTAAATGTGTCCACATTCCAAATATTCTTCCATCTGTGCCCTTTTACAAAACCCACCAGCTCGACACCCCTAAATCGCTGACCACATGACCACTGAATTTCAGCAGCAGCTCTACGTTCAGATAATACAGATGTGTGACCATATGGCTTCTACAGTTTGTTCTAAAGCAGGCAGAAATTTTTGCAAGGTAAAGAGACGGATACCACATGCCTCCTTTGTTACAATATCTAATTATTCTGATTATACTGGGTAAAATGGTTTAATTGTGGCCACTGGGACATGAATTTGTCAGTAATTAATGAGGTTCGGGTTCCAGAATCCTTCTCATTACTGGCAGTAGCTGTGTTTAATGATCTGATTGTAATATTAGGTCTATAAGGACAATCAAAATTAAAAAAGTGATGTGTAAACACGTCTATTGGAATGAATTGACCAAATCTGATTAAAATTCCATTCGCATTGCAATTGGTTTTTGTAATCAGATCGATTGGACATCTTAACACTTCCTGGGATGGAAAATGAAACTATGCAATGCACCTGTGCACAAAACCGCTGAATTCTATTGGAACATACTTTGCTCTGATCAGAGTGGAAAAACTTGATTGTTCTGCACAGAGCCCCAACTAAACACCTTTGGAATGAACTGCAACGCCGACTGAACCCCAGACCTCCACACCTCAATGTTAGTGTCTGGTCTCAGTGATACTATATGCATAAAAAAGTGATGTGCTGCCCATGTTAATGCAGCTAGTAATATGCTTAAAAAATGTGCTTGCTTCTTCTGACTAAAAACCAGCTACGGACATTCATTTCTAAATGACCTACTGAGTAAAGATAGAAGCTACTACTTATTAGGATAGGGGTGGATAATCTTGGTCCTGAAGGGCCCGGGTGTCCTGCAGAGTTTAGCTCCAACCCTAATTAAACACACCTGAACCAACTAATCAAGATCTTGCTAGGTACACTTGAAACCTATAGGTAGGTGTGTTTAGGCAAGTTGGAGTTAAACTCTGCAGGACACCAACCCTGCCCACCCCTGTATTAGGATGATTAATGAATCCTGCTGTTGGTATTTATCAGCATTTCAGAATCTATACACACTCACCAGCCTGATAATTTTTTTATTTTTATTTTAGGTCATTCACAGGATTGGCCTTGTCCCCCTTTTCTTAAACGAGGTCAGCATTTTTCCGTTCTCCGATTGGTTAATCAGAGTAAAACTGATTCAGCCCAGTTTAGAATCAGAAAGATTTCTGAACTGGTCCAGATGATATACAGGGCACAGTGTGGTTGCAGACATTTGAGGTTGTGTTAACGACGTTTCTTGCTTTTGTAAAAATGTTTTTTACCCTTAATATACGAAATGTCTCTCTCTCTGTAATTCCACACCATGTTATATTGCGTTTTTGTATAGTATTGATGGTTTCTATAATTGCAATATGTTAGTGGTGGTTTTAAGAGGTGTATCGGTCGGGTAAATCCCCACTGAAGGCCCAAGTATCATTACCCGCCACTGCTGATAGTACATTCTAGTAATTGTAACTGTGGCCATGATCAGTTCCAGGCATATAATTCAAAAGTAACTTTATATTTCTAGAATTACTAGAACCTATCTTATTAACTAGAACTTTCTCTTATTCTTTTAAAGTCTATCTTTGAAGTATGTCCATAATTAAATTACACACTCAGACATGGAAAAAAATGCTTTCAGGCATTAATCAGTCTGCTATTTTTTCAACACACACATACACACACTCACAAACAACCAGTAATCGATCAATCATATAGTAGGTGCCCAGAAAAACCCATATACACACAGATAATCTACAGACACTATATAGAAAGTAGGAACACACAGGAAGCTAAAGCAATAACCCGCGTGCTGAAATAGATGGATTTGAGGAAAGATAGGAGAGAAATGAAGCACAAAACCGAGAAAAGGCATTTGTTCTATCCTTCCATCTCTAAACACAGTCCATAAATCTGCCCGGCTCTAATTTCTCATGTAGACACACACACACACACACACACACACAAGACAATAGCTCTGCGACGGAGAGGAGAGCGGGATTATCGGACAAATGACAGACAACACAGTGAGTCTGAGCAAAAGCGACAGCGTCCTCTTTTCACACGCATCATCGGATCATCCCTCACTACCTGTCTCCGAGAGCGAACACTGGTTCAGAAAGAGCGTTCAATCACTTCTGTCATGTGAGAGACAGAAAGCGAGAGAGAGAGAGAGAGAGAGAAAGAGAGAGAGAGACTGCAATCATATAGCAGGTTGTATTCTAAAGCTTGTGGCAGACATTATGGCCCCTGAGAAACAGACTGGAATGTTTATCTGTGTCTTTTAGGGGGAGATGATCTGTCCATCTTCATCATTTGTTTCCTTTATCTCCAGCTCTTTCTTTACAATTTCCTGTTTCTGTCCATCGCTGCAGCGTCTGTCATCATTCCTACTTCTGTCATTCTTATTCTTTACCACAACATGCTGTATTGTAAAAAATACTAACTGGTCTATTGTGTGTTGTTGTGTGGTTTGGTGTGGTGTAAACATCGAACACGAGGAATTACTGACCTGAGTGAGTTTTTAAAGATTGAGGTTTTATAACAACCCCAAACCACCTCCTGTATTAATCAGTGGCAGGCGGTGCATTTGGTACCTGGGCTATCAGTGGGGACTCACCTGACTGATACACCTCTTAATACCACCACTATCATATCTCAATTAAAGATACTATCAGTACTGTACAAAAACACAACATAACATGACACAGTTACAGAGAGAGAGACATTTTACATATTTTGGGTTAATATCATTTTTACTAAAGCAAAAAATCCTGTTAACACATCTCCAAACCTCTACACTACAACCGCAACTGTGCCACATACATCATCTGGAGCAGTTCAGAATCAATATTTATTTATTCCTCTCCTAATGAGGAGAGGAATAAATAAATATTGATGTCTAATTTCTTTGGAAAAGACCGCCAACAGAGTTCTAAAAAATTCTAGCAAGTATGCAGTTCTGGACTTTCTGTAGTACCACCAAGAACCTTTAGGGCCATACAGAGCAAACACAAATAGGCATGGGAACTAAAGTAACATCTGCATTTATTAACAGTGTATTGTATTTAAATCAAAGCTTATGAGAGTTAATGTTGGGTGTAATATTTAATAAGTTATAAATAAGATAAAGCAGCTTATAAATTAGATCCAGATCCATCTGTTTTACCCTTTTTACCCTGACTTTATCTCTTTATTTCCATCCATTTGTCTTCAGTTTTAGCCACTTGCATGTTTATCAATGTCAGACATCTGTGGTATATTTGCAGATTTTGCCCACCCCCCTGGACTCAGGAATGAGCCCAATAGTCTTTCACAGATACCATCTAACTTCTTTATTTTCAGCTTTGCTCAGGTTGACAGGCAGAAATTTGATCGTGACGCTTTACTAGAGATCTGATAAGCAAGCCAGCACCAGAGGAAACTTGATGTGCTGGAGCAAGTCGGGTTCAGAGAGGGATGCTGGGGATGCTGCAGAAAAAAAATGAAGTAAAGACAGGGAATTTATGAGCTGCACTTTTGCACCAAGATGATGTGGAGAAACAGTCCAAGATGCAATGGAGAAAAAGAATGAAAATTTGGAGACAAACATTTTTTTTCTATCCAAAAATGTATGACTGTTAACATAGACATAATTGATATCTTCATAGTATCATACCTGTAGATTTTAAAGGATCTTCCTGTTAATATTAGCGAATGGAAATAAATACACACATTCTCTTCTGTTTTTCCTACAAAAGCTTGTTACAACAAATAAGAATTTCCAGGAATCCTTTTTATTGCTGCTATCAATTACTTTTACAATAAGGTAATTACATATTTATTACAAGATCCAAAGTCACAATGGAATCTTACTGTGGTTTCAGTTTTAGATGTTATTGCAGGTCCATAACTCATACTCGGGTCGCTGCTATGTATGTCTACTTATATCTGTCTAGAGTGTTTTGTCTATTTGCACTGTTGGTTTTGTTTATTTGCACTGTTTGCAGCAGGTTGCACATCATGTGGCTAGAACTGATTCTCTATTCTTTATATCTGTGTTGTTGTTGTTTTATGTGGCTCCTTGTTGTTATTAAAGCTGACATTAACAATGTAATTACATAGTTATTACAATATACTACATTATAATTAAGTTTATTTTTGGTTATTTATTAACAATCATTACAACGGCATAATAAAATCACAAATTAGAAAGATTTTTCTAATATTAATATCAGTGTTATTACATATATATTGCAAAGAAGACGCAAAAAACATTTAATATTTTTTTCTGGATTGCTATGATTCACATGATAAAATGTGAAATTTGAGAAGATTGTGGAATCTTTGAGTCCTAAGTCCTTGGTTATGTGTTGTTTTGTTTTATGTGGCTGTGTTATTTTCTGCAGCACTATAGACCTGGAGAAACGTTGCTTCATTTCACATTTCACTGTGTACTGCAACTGCTATATAGTGTTGAAATGACAATAAAACATTATTAACGTTATTACTTCCAAAATCTCAAAATTTTAAAAAGACTTTTCTATTTGTTGTTTTTTTGTGATGAGTATCTTTGTAATTGTCAACCTTACTTTTACAATCTTAGCTGTTCCTGTTTATTATTTTATTATTATATTCAAATGTAACTACATAGTTATTACAGTTATTACAATTAAAACAAGTGTGAAAGAGTTTTTTCTGGGGTTTTACTAACAATTATTACAAAGACAAAGGAATTACAAATTCTCAAGCATTTGCTAACATTAATAACAGTGTTATTACATATATATTACAAATGCAATGCAAAAAGTCATTCAATTTTCCAGATATTTCTAGATTGCTATAATTCACTTGCCAAAATAACACAACTTAAAGCTTTGTAAAAGATCGTAAAAAATCTTTGAGCTCTGGGATGTACCGCACCTCTCACACTCTCATTTTCATTTTCCTTCATCTCTGAGGCCAGATTTGGTTACAGAGAGAGAGACATTTTACATATTTTGGGTTAATATCATTTTTACTAAAGCAAAAAATCCTGTTAACACATCTCCCAAACCTCTACACTACAACCGCAACTGTGCCACATACATCATCTGGAGTAGTTCAGAATCAATATTTATTTATTCCTCTCCTCATGATGTCTAACTTCTTTGGAAAAGTCCGCCAACAGAGTTCTAAAAAATTCTAGCAAGTATGCAGTTCTGGACTTTCTGTAGTACCACTAAGAACTTTTAGGGCCATACAGAGCAAACACAAATAGGCATCCTAGACATGGGAACTAAAGTAACATCTGCATTTATTAACAGTGTATTGTATTTGTATTAATTACAAATTCTCAAGCATTTGCTAACATTAATAACAGTGTTATTACATATATATTACAAATGCAATGCAAAAAGTCATTCAATTTTCCAGATATTTCTAGATTGCTATAATTCACTTGCCAAAATAACACAACTTAAAGCTTTGTAAAAGATCGTAAAAAATCTTTGAGCTCTGGGATGTACCGCACCTCTCACACTCTCATTTTCATTTTCCTTCATCTCTGAGGCCAGATTTGGTTGTGATGAAAGAAAGAAGAACAAAAACACACACAAAAAAAAAAAAGACACAAAAGAAACAGAGCTGAAGGCTGAGAAACAATTTCAGGATTTCTTTTAAAAATGCTTTCAGCACCAAAGCAAGCACAACATCCTTCCAACACACACACACTCCAAACTGTAGCCAACTACAACACTTGAGGAAAACTAAAATGGTGTCTATGTGAAGATTCGGAAGAGTTTACAGTTTAAGGTCAGTGTGTTGAGCTGTTTGAGATTGAATGGTACGTTTGGCTTCTGCTCTTCACACACACACACACACACACACTCAGAGTCACTGGAAGAAATTGAAATACTTGAAATACAAAATATGTCTATAATCATTTTCTTTGATCCCATCATAAATTTTTTCTCAATTCACAATGAGATTGTTTTATTGCTATACTGTTTTATTAAAAGTTCTTGAGGGTTTTGTGGTGGTCAGATATACAAAGCAAAACTATGGTATGTGTGATTATTATTTTTTAAGACAGCGTCAAAACAGATAAATAATATAAGGAAAAAAGGGAATAATCAAAAATACTACCAATATACAGTATTAATTTAAAATAAAACATGAGGGCGTGTTTACATTTATACATGTAAAACTAACATCATAAAATGTTAACCTTTTTTAATCTTTTTTTTTTTTGTTCATAATAAATAAATATTTATTATGGACGCATAATAAAATCACAAAACCCACAAAACTCATTGTAACTGCTTCTAACATTAATAACAGTGCTGTTCATGATGGTGAATAAAAAAACACTTAAAGGCTCAACACTGAAAACCCCGGACACGATCTAAAACAAAACAAAGGAATATGTAGGGTGCATTTCAATTAGCTCCCTAGTTCAGACAGAGAGAGTGAGAGAGACAAAAAGAGAAAGAGAGAGACAGAAAGAGAAAGAGAAAAAGAGAGAGAGAGTTTATAAAATATTAATTATATATGCATAATAAAATCACAAAACCCCTAAAACTTATTCTAACTGCTTCCAACATTAATAAGTGTTATTACATATATATTACAAAGGCCGTTCACAATGGTGAATCTAATAACAAACCACATACAGACTCAACACCTAAAACCCTGACACGATCTAAACCAAACAAACTCATATGTAGGGTGCATTTCAATTAGCTCCCTAGTTTGGTAGTCAGGGCAATAAGCTGGAAGTCTCTCTTAATAACAAAATCCTTTCAGCTCACTTCATAAAATCCCCACAGAGCACCACAATTACCACAGCGCATCCATGCTCATAATGATTCCTAAAAAATGGATAGACTCACCTTTCTCTACAAATGTATGTAGCTTATGATTTAAAATATTCACTAGCTACCCTAGAAGTCCTTACCAGTGGCCAATGAGCAGGGGTTTGATTAAGTCGTGCCCATGGAAATAAGACAGGGAACTTAATTAAAGTTTAGATTTATATAAATGTCCTGCTGAAGTTCCAATACTGTTGTAAGAAAAGCTTTAATTTATAACCCCCGGTAGTAACACTCAGCATGGTGTGGCAGTGCTTGTTAAAACTGCCAGGGTTAAAGTATTCAATTACCCTTAAAATCGATCTAAAAACAGTTTTACTCATCCTCCCCTGCTGCTCTCAGGCATTCGGGAAAGAATCGAGGTTTGGATATTTGCAGATAAATCAGCAGAATCAACTCTGATCCTGAAGCTTTAGTGATGAATCAACACAGGGGTGGACTTTTGAGTAGCCTTTGCACCCGGGAACAGCAGATTACAAACCTGACCTATCAGTTTTTCATTAATATCCAGATAAACGGGTTCAGTCGGAAGCTGAAGAAACTCCTGAGTCACCAGAAGCATCAGAACTTTTTTTAACTTGACTCACTCAGCAAACTGAGCTGTAATTACAAAAACACCACTTTTCTTACTTCTGATTATTGTAACGGATTATTTTAATTTGGTTAATTTTAGCTATAGCAAATATTTCTGTTTCCAATAAAGTGCAGCACAAAGACAATGGTTGTATCAGCCCCCTCAAGCTACCCCAGGCAGTGGTAAGGATCCTAACTGACTGCACACTGAGGTAATGATGACTCGGTTTCCGATGCCACTTTTATCACTTATCAACAACAAACAGATGTGATTTCACGACTGATATTTTATCATGTTGTTAAATGTAAAGTGTATTAAAAAAAAAAAATGGACTTTTCTAGGAAGAGAATCCAAAAAATACATTAAAACACATAAAAGTCATTATACTCAAACTAATTTATACATAACAAATAAAGTTAGATTCAAAGTTAGCATTTACTCTAAATCTACATCAAGCTGCTTATGTCTGTGGACAAGGTTGGCTGAAATTATTATATATCAGAAAAAGAGAGAGAGAGAGAGAGAGAGAGAGAGAGACAGAAAGAAAGAGGGAGAAAGAGAAGGAAAGAGAGAGAGTGAGAGAGACAGAAAAGAGAGAAAGAAAAGGAAAGAGAAAGAGTAAGGAAGAGAGAATGAGACAGAAGAGCGAGAGAGAGAGAGAGAGAGAGAGAGAGCCCTATACAGCTCATCCTGTAGGTTTTCTGTAAATATCTCTATCCTACAATGATTGCGCTTAAGAACTCCACAATTCTTTCCCTTTCCAATAAGAATATTCTGCTTATGACTGCTGTGGTTTATACCTTTCACAGGGAAACGATCCCGCCTCATGCTTTAAATCATTCATTTGCTCCACCTGCTGCTTCACTGTCTTTATACCTGCAGGAGACGACATTCAAAGAAACCAGGCTGACAAACGTGTCGGATTTGAAAGCATTTTCTCATTCACTGGTGAAGACCGAGATGCCGACTGGGCAGCTGCAGATTCTTTGGCGAATAAGTTTACCTTGAAAATGATTTTAGTATTTTTTTTAACTGATTCGGAGGCAAAATATGCCTTTTAGCAAAATATGCCATGAAGTCTAACACAACTTTGAGGTTCATTGGGCCCGTACACTTCGGGGGGCCCCCAGAGATCTATTTAATGAAGTTTGTTCTATATAGTATGGTTACAGCTAGTATGAATGAAACCCAGACATACTAAAGCCGGCATTTTGATACTGACAGGTGACATAATGTCGCAGCAGCGCAAATTTAAAGTTGGACAGTGATTAAATTAAAGTATTTTAAGTAAGCACAGTTCAACTAGAAGGAACAATTTAGCGAGTTGTCTGGTGGCCTTTAGGTGGTCATCCGGGAACTGTCATTTGCATACTACAGATATGGACATACTACTTGTCTTAATACTACTTAGTCAGTTTTGCTATAGTATGGAAGTATTCAATTTTGGACTGAGCCACTGGCTTGTATTCAAGTGAGGACTTATTCTTCTCCATGTACTCTGATATTCAATATAATTTGATACATTGTCTGACCAATAACAATCAAGAGATTAGCAAAGATAAATGCAAACTGCTTCCTTACCTTCCTTTTTATGACATTTGTGAAATTTACCAAATTCCTACAGCATTTATTACCGAAGGAGTAAAAGTCAATGTCAACATGGTCTTACACTCGACTTATGGTTCCAAGGCATTGATATGGTCTTAGATTTTGTACTGATTTACTTTCAGTCAAATTTCCTCTTGGTTTATTATTATTGCTTTATCGCTCTCACCTCCCACACAGTTTGCGAGGACGCTGAAATGTGTTATTACACGCTAATAAAAAGTAAAGTCCTTGGGCTAAGGAGGCAGCGCAGAAGCCCATACATTATATACTTACTTGAATAAAGCAAAACTCAAAGCAAGACTAAAGAAATTCTCAATGACTGACAAACTCAAGCAGAAAGAGAGGGTAAGTGAGAAAAGTAAATCGGAACAAGAAGCCAAATCATTTCTTTTTTTATCCACAAAAACTAGTGAAATATTCAAAAAAAAAATGCACTGTCCTTGTGCTGAAAAAAAAAGATGAAAAGGAAGCTGTCTGTGAGTGAAAACACAGGTCTGGAACCGAATAATACACAGAAAGTTTAAAAGCAAAAAAAAAAAAAAAAAAGCTTTCAGTTTTCCGTCTGGGTTGGAAGTGGATCCATGTGCAGGAGAGTTTAGATGATCTCTTAGTATTCTGGTTCCCAGAAGTGTACACAAAATATATCACAGTCTCTCAGCTTGGTTCTAAATACCTCATCATGTTATAAATACTCTGTTTATCTTAACAATCATCATTTAGCTAATGTTTAATAAGTCATTTTAATAAGTAAGCTGTATGATGTAGCTTGGTGTTTATATTTATTATAAACAAAGTGCTATGATTGATTGAATGATTAGTGTGTGTAACATTCAGGGTTTTTGGTTTTCTTATTTTATTTTGTGGTTTTATGTTGATTTTTTAATGTCTAGGCTAAACTATGCTTGCTAGCTAAGCTATACCAGCTAGCTAAGCTAGCCTAGGCAGTCTGTTTTGTTTATTGGTCCTTATGTGGTCCTGTCATGTGCTTCCCTTTGTTCTTGTGTCTTGTTCTTACTGGTTGTTCAGCCCTGCGTTTGACTGTGTTCAGGTGTGTCTTGTCTAGTTAATGTGTTCATTGTGTATTTATAGCCCTTGTGTTTTGTGGATTATTGTTTGTCTGTGTTCCACTGCGGTAAGTCTGTGCTATGCGAGTGTTCATGCCAAGTCAAGTCAGTGTTCAGTTAATGTCTGTTGTTTGTTTAGAGTTCCTGTATATAGTCAAGTTTAGTTTATGGTTATATGTTCACTTGTTCACTAGTTTATGTTTATATGTTCACTGCACCTTGGGGTTCAAAATAAGTCCTGCCTCAGTGGAGTAACATTACAGTGTGTATTTATTTGAATAGGAAGTGGTTATTGATTTGCTGATTCTGAGGTGTAGACGATGTCATCCTTTACATTAGAGCTGTTAATAAATAATTTCTGACATCTGATATTATTTATTGTCTGTATCACTCTGAAAGTTTGTGTTAGGGAACACAATCAGAAGGCGGGAGATACCAATTCACTTGGTGTTCCCTCCTTATCTATGATGGCACCTTCCAGCTTCTAATTGACCAAACACACCTGGGGCAAGTAATCAGGACAACGGTTCTCAATGAACATGGGTTGCCCAACATTGGCTCTATGTTTAAAACTTCTGCAGTGTTGACCATGATATCAACGAACATGGTGAGAGCTACATCACAATAATACAACTTCTGATCTATAATAAAGGCAAAAAACAAACAGCCGCCAGTTTCACTGGACGCACAATAAACAACAAGGGGCAGCATGATATATTAGTGTTTAGCGCAGTTGCCTTAGAGCAAGAAGGTCCCAGGTTCGATTCCCGGGCAGGGGCTTCATGTTCAAGTTTTCATGGTCTCCCTGTGTGGTTTCTTCCCACAGTCCAAAAACATGTGCATTAGGTTGATTGGTTATTCTTAATTGTCCATAGGAGTGAGTGTGAGTGTGGCCCTGTGATAAACTGGCGACCTGTCCAGGGTGTCCCCCTCCTGCCCTTCGAACCTTCAGAGACGGCTGGGATAGTCTCCAGCAGATCCCTGTAACCCTGAATTAGGAAATAAGTGGGTATAGAAGATGAATAGATGAAAGAATAAATAAATGAATGAATGAAACAACAGATTTGGCAAATTTGTGTCTAAAACTTCACCAATTGAATATACATTTCTAGGCAATTGTGATCTTGTTACCCCCCATTCCTGCTCCTGAGTAATAATTAACTGTAATAATTCACCACCTTTTACTCTGCACTCTTAGAGTTGCTTATGTATGTTGTGACAAGACAGTAAGAGCTAGAACAGGCGAGCACAGAAAGAGAGTGAAGCAGAAGTAAGGGTGTGTGTGTAATGGAATGGTAAGAAGTAAGCGAGGTAGAAAAATGGAGGCTGAAGTAAAAGTCCCTCCAACCTCCCAGTGCGCTTGGACTCCTGGGAACTCGCTGGATCAGCTTCTTCTGTCACTTTCAACTTGTTCTCTGTCCACGGCGGCAAATTAGTTTGCACTCAGAAAAGAGTGCCAAAAAGAGCAGACTGCCTAACACACTAACATGCAACACACAAACATGCTGGAGGGAAAGTGTGTGCCAAGACCACAAGCCCCTTAATGTGGATTTGGACAGTGAAATTTCCACTTCAGACTTTTTTTATGAAGTGGGTTTATTTCGAGAATGTGCACTTTTTTTTAATCAATAGAACAACATCTGGTATTAATATTTTCATACACTAAATTATGATTTAAGCTACATGCACATGCAATCAGGAAACCCTATGCTAAGTTCACACTGTTTGATTGTCAGAGTCTTTGGATCATCATGTAAAATTCATGTTGTATGATGAATCAGCGACAGGAAGTTACACACTTCAGGATCGGGGTTCGATTCCCAGCACCACCAAGTTGCCACTGTTGGGCCTCTCAGTTGCATAAAAGAGATAACTCCCTGATTGAAATTTTTAGGACAGCGGAAAACTAGCTTCAGCGCTAAATTTTAAATCTAAAAAACTTTCCTTGCATTACTTTTTATGAATATCTCCTTGAATATAACACTAACACACATAGACACACAAACACACACACATACATGTTAACATCTTGCTAACCTTCCTCCTGGCTCGAGCAGTAGTCTGCTGTGCTTCTTACATTTTTCCATTAAAAGTGACATTTCATCTAAATAAAACCCTCAGGAAAGAAAGCTGGAAGCCCAGACATGATCACAGGGTGGCAGAGAAGATGAGAGACATTTATAATGGGTGTGTGAGAGAGTGTGTGTGTGAGAGAGAGAGAGAGAGAGAGAGAGAGAGAGAGCGCGAGAGAATGACAGGAAAATGTAAATGACCTACTGTTACACTCTGATGAAACAAAAGATCATTAAATGATTCATTCAATGATGCACGACTGTGCTGCTGCTGGTGATTTTTTTTTTTTATGCAAGAAAATTGACTCTGCATCGTCACATCTTTTCTTTTGATTCATCAAACCCGTCCTGTTCTTCCTCTCTTTTGATACTTTCTGTTTTTTAACCTTTCCTTGTTCCTCTGTTCATGTTTAATGTCTTTGGAGAGCAGATCAGAGAGACTAACTTGTTACATAGACAATAAAATGTAACTGTAAATGGAAGGATGGATGGATGGATTGATAGACAGATAAGTGGATAGATGGGTGGATGGATGGATGAGGCTTTTATGAACTTCTATAAAAGCATGCAACCGATTGTTCTTATTTCTTACAGTTTCTTACATTTGAGTTCATCAGGTTTCTTTTTTCTTTTCATTTTTTTTTCTCTTTTATTCCAGCTTTTTCTGGCCCTGACCCTGAACATCAACTTAAGTTCTTTTCTAGACTTCATCACCGATTATTTTTCTATACCCGAATGCCACTAATTGTTTTTTATTCCTTACAATTGACTATATTTGAGCTCATCACAGTCTCCGTTTTTATCTGACTTAATTTCTTTCCCTTTATTCCAGCTTTCTCTTGGCCCTCACCCTGAACTTCACTTTTTAATGCTAAGCTCTGGCTGCTAACTGACACGCTGTTCTAACGTAGGCAGCGAAACATTGTGCGCTTTTTTATAAACGTCCTCTTCATCGATCATCCAGAGAGTTAGACTATTAAAAAAAAAAGCACCAGACATCGCATTGAGAAAGCGACAGCAGGATGAAAAGCTCTAAACAATTAGTGGCCTTTCAGTTGGTAAGCAAAACAATTAAGCAAATGCCTGTGTGCATTCTTCATACAAGCCTCCACTCACACACACACACACACACACACACACACACACACAAAATGTAGGGCTTAGGCTTTTTCATTTATCTAATGTAAAAAGCTGTGTTAATGAATGTGTGTATGTGACAGTTCTGTCCAATCAGGGACATTCTAGGGACATCGTAAAACACGCCGGATGCACGGACGAGTGTGAAAGGTGGATAAGTGCTCTGTTGTGACCTGTTAAATGAAAGTGGGATGAGAAAAGAGAGGCAGTAATATGAGAGCCAAAAAATGTTGTGAGAGGGATACAGGTTCAGCCTGAACAATTAGAGCGCCAGAGAGTGTGTGAGATTAAAGCTGACAGGTGAGAACAGAGCGAGGAGGAGGGTGAGGGCAGGAAGAGGGAGCCATGGTGACACAGAAGACATATCCCCCTCCCCCCAACCCCGTTTGCTCCAAATGGATATCACATTTGATAAGCAATGAATTGACTAATTGGTCACAGGAGAGAGACGGCGAGCGCCGCAAGTGTGTAGCTACGAATTACACAGCTGGAAGTGAAGCTGGAAGTAGGATGCAACTCTGAGTTTTAGAGGTGTGTTAATTTGCGTCTGGCTTAAGCTGCTGCCTTAAGCCTGGTTTTTGCACCTCGGTCTAAGGAATTAATGTGTTAAAGGGGAAAAAGTCATCTTTCCTAAAGGGGAATGTTATCCAAACAAGCTTGATAAGGCTAATGTCAGGTTCCTGTGGAAATTATACTATTAAGCAAATAATAAAATAATTGCAGTGCGCAAAGTCAGTGTAAACATGAATACACAAACATTTGGCAAAACGGCAAACATTAACTTAACTTGACTTAATGCTAACTAGTTTGCTAACACTTAAGGAACAAGACTTATCGCAGTGGTACAACGACTAATTCACAGACACACAAGGCAACCGAGGGGCTTCATATAGAGGAAACACATCAACTAAACGAGAGACACCTGAACACAATGGAGGTTCACCTGACAAGAAACGAGACAGGAAGTTAACAAAAGGCATGAACAAAGAACACAAACATGAAACATACAAAACACTAAACATGACACTAGCATTTATGATAAAAAAAGAAAAAAGCAACAACAAATAAACAACAGAGCTACATGATTAGGCCACGCCCCTTTTGAGTTTATACCAGCAAAGTAAACTAATCCAGAAAATAGTATCTCACGGTTCCTTCGAGTAACTTTACTTTACAGCAGTAGTTCCCAACCCTTTTTTTGTCTGAGACCCCCTTTTCCACAAGAAAATATTTTAGCCTCCCCTTCACAGTTTAATGATATTATCACTCTTAGTCTTATTTCCTGCATTTCGTGTTTCCAGTATTTCTAGCACTGCGACCTGAATTAGTGGGAGTGTTCTCAAATGGGTCCAGTATGCCTGGGTCATTACTATCTAGACTTGCTCCTTTTTGTGGAGGACGAATTACAAATTTTGTCCATTTTTTGGTCAACTAGGGAATCATGGACAAAATTAGCTAATGCTCAACTTTTCAAAACATGACGCAACCACCCACAGAGCTCGCTGAGGCCCCCTTGAACCCTGCAGTCAACCCTTTATTCCAAACTGTACGACACTGAGAATAATTCAATAGCACCATCTGCAGTACCGGAGGAGGGTTAATGCCTGTAGGAAGAACAATTCTACCCTTTTCTCTTCCACATAAACACGTTAACGAAGCCGGCTAAAACACTCAGCTGATGCTGTGAGTGTCTTTAATGTGCTCAGTCGTACCTGTGGTTTCTCTGTCAGTCAGATGCTAATGGCACCGAGAAAACCTGCTTCTTTGTGGACGGGGCACTAATGGACCTGCTGTGAGTAATGCTTAATGGCATTTGTCTCTGTGAGTGTGCGCGCACACACACACACACACACATAGACACAGACACAGACACACACATTTTCTCTCTCTTTTCAGCAGATAGCTTTAGACAGCTTGACATGATTATGCAAAAAATGCATTAATTTGATTAATTCTACTGTTTTGTCCACACAGCACGACAAATCTGATTTCTTTCTCAAAGCTCCTGTCAGCGCAGTGAATCCGGCGCCACTGCCTCCCGACAGCAAGCTGACCCTCAGCACCGCTCTGTAACACCTGCAGTACATTTCCTAGCCAATCAAGAGCTCCAGCCGAGTGAGTCTATCTTTGCACAGCGCTCTTGCATTGCCATTATACCTGATTTTACTTGTGTAACTCTTCTCAGAACAGCGTGTTTATCCATTATCTGGTCTTTGTAAGGATTTTTTTTTTTGTTATAAGAGAAGGGGTTTAAAATAGAATTAGGATTGGGCTTTGCTGACTTTTCCAAAATCTCCTGATGCAAAAAAGCATAAGGAGGAAAGTGGTTAAAGTGTTAAACTGCTAACTGGAAGCTCGGTGTTCATTTCCCACCACCACTATGCTCCCACCTTTGGCCCCTTAGCAAGGCCCCTAACCCCTACTTGCTCTGGATAAGGACGTCTGCCAAAGTTTAAAATTTAAAATTGTGTACTTTCCTTCTAGACTTAATGAAAATAGTGTCAATTTTTATTTTTTTTGTGTGATTTCCTGCTCCTTTTGCATTAAAAACATTCTACAGTTGTAACATTCTAGAGTTTATTGTTATTTTTAATTTTACACTGTGCGTTTTCTTATGGCGGCCATTTTGGATGCAGGGTAAGAAATGTAGTTAGTAGCATTTCAGCCAATCAAATGAATTTAACTAGATAAAAATGACATTTTTGAATGCTAAATCCAAACGACGTGAAAAGTGCTAATAGGTTATTGTTCGCGCTCTTTAAATAGCTGTCACACCAGCGTGTGTTTAGAGGTGTGAAATGTTTTCTTGCTTCTTATCGTTTTTATTTGAGCCTTACATTAATTTTCTCTCGCAATCAGGCTACGCTGACGGGTTTAAATAAAGCATGAATGAAGCTAATCTGAGGTTAAAATCATACAAATTTGATTTAAGCAGCTGATTTTAAGCTATTTTTAAATTTTTTTTAATACTAAATCTACAGTCCGTGTGGACAAAAACATTTACTGAATAAAACAACATTAAAAGAGAAGTTGCCATGACATAAAACCTTAATTATCAGATAAATGGCTAATAAAGCACGCAGCTGTTTTTACCTAGCGGTGTTAGCGGCCCTGTTTCACTTTAATTACACTGTTATTAGCTTTTTTTTTTTTTAGAAAACCTTTAAATCCTGCTCATTCTTCCTTCATCGAACCTTCCTACACGCAGCTGTTCCATAATTCAGAAATATATAAAGTTCTACAACACATCGAGAGCCGTACCAGCAGCATAATAATGTCCCTCTGAGTAATTAACGACCGGATTGCTTTAATATGCACCCCGGCGTCTTCGGGGAGACAAAACAGTTGTAGCGCTTTATTATATTCCGAGGGAAAAAAAAGTTACGAATCACCGCACTGCGGAACGTCTCAGGGGACCTGCGCTCGAATGTTAACTAATCAATTAGGGCTTTTTAGACCAGGGTGTGAGAATGTGCACCGGGTAAAAGATGAATACTAGAATCCAAGATGCTACTGGAAGACAACTGGTGACGGCGTGTGCGAAATAGAGGAATGAAAAAAGAGAGAAGAGAGCGAGAAAGAGAGAGAGAGCGAGGATGGAATAGGATGACATCCAGTGAATCCTGTGAATGTGTGTGTGTGCGTGTTTTTAAATTAAAAATAACTTCCTGTTACAGTTGTGGTAATCCAAAAAGCATCTCAGAATGCAGACTCTATTATTATTATTAGTGTTATCACTATGATGAAGCATTTCCTGCCTGCCTCTTCCTTTCTCTCTTCTCCTTTCCTCTTTCTCTCAACCCTCCCTATTGATCCGTAGCAGACTGCCAGAGCTCAGGCAAGACATTTATCACATCATCTTACTGTCTTTCCTTCATTCTCTCTTTCGTTCACGCGCTTTTTTTTTCTCACCGTTGCTTCTAGTCCCCATTTTTATCTTCAGCATCAGAGCCAACAATCAATGATGGTTTATTCTGGAGAGAAACAATGACATATGGAAACTGCAAGTGGGATTCTACAGCGGGAGAGAGAGACAGAGAGAGAAAGAGAACACTTGAACTACACTCTTCACTGTTGTGTGTTGTTTCCTCCTGTGTTTAGTCTTGCTAATAGCAGTGATATTTATTTTAACACGCAGACATAACAATGATACCGTTTTGATATTTTTTTTTTTTTTGTCGAAAACATCATCAAGTATGTTTGTATCTTTGATGAGTCCCATAGGAAAAAAAAAAAAGACGCATGCTGGAGTCTCCATTCTTTAAGCTCTGTCTCTTACTTGTGCCATGCTGAGTCACACATTGCTCGTCTTCTGAGGCAGAGCGCTGAGATCTGCTGAGAAAGTGGTTTACGTCTGGCTCTGGAGGCGCTGAAAATCATCACGATGTTAGCTTAGCAACACGCGCTAATTAACCCCAAAGTCTATTAGCCGAAATGAAAAGAGAGAAAATATTCTCTCAATTGGCTGTTACTTAGTTCATACTAATAATTTATTTCTTCACAAACATCTCTCTCTCTCTCTCTCTCTCTCTCTTTTTCCCCGGTGTTTTCCACCACCATTTTTTACAGGATTATAGGGTATGTAATTCCGCAGGGTCTGCTTCATCTACCAAACTAGAACAGTGTGTAATTGGCAAAACAAATCACATACAACGCTCTGCCGTGGTGGGATTGGATGCTGGTAGCTTTTAGTCATTATAGGTTAATTTGTAATCCACTATAGCCGCGTGGATGAACGTGTTTTCTATTGAACGGCACATGAAGCTGTAGTTCGGTTCAGTCAATGGGCCTGAACAGCTTACATCTGCATGTATTATAGACGGTTTAAGAAGTGTTGATGCTGTAGAAGCTTAAGGGCGGGAAACGGCCCGTCCACGTGTGGACTGACAATCTGAACAATGCCAGAGACATATTAATAATAATAAAGGTTGCCTTTCAATCTAAAATCCCCTCAAATATTAATGTATATTATTTATTGGTTAGCTTCAAGCACCAACATAACATTCTGTGGTGAAGGGCAGGTGCCACTGAAAGGAAAATTCAAAGAAACAAAATAGTTAGTAAAAGACCTAGACATGGAACAATAAAAGTTGTCTAAGAACATCATCTAGAATTTCTTCTACAATGAATAATGCTGAATCTCTGCTTTCAATCGATAAAGAGTATCAGAGAGAAGAAAGACAATGAGTCAGCTTTGGTAATGAGCTCCACTGGCTATGTTACTACATAAATACAGAAAGATGATATCTTGCTTAAAGCCATTGAGAGGAAAATGCTTTAAGAAGGATATCTAAGCTGCTGTTTGTAGTCAATTTCTAGTAAACAGATTTTTTTTGTTTCTAGTAAATGAAACGTGAAGGCGGGGAAGTCATGCAGAAAAAAAAATTTCTTCGACGTTTCAACAGAAGAGGGCGCAAAATCGGTGTGTCCGGTTTTTTTGTTTTCTTAAATGTTTAGCAATAAAAGCAGTGACATTTTCCCTGAATCGGCCTTCGCACCTCATTGTACGCAGCGGGTACAGGGCACAGCGATGGAATGAGTCGGAGATAAGGACCAGACCGGGGAAATATTGGTCGGGTTTAAAGTCATTCAGTGAAGCTGCTGGATGGCAGAAGTCGTCAGTTCAGGCCGAATATATATTAAAAAAAAAAGACGCCGGACATCACTCCAACTGCGAGTCCTGAAAACATTAACCTTACTTATCAATCACTGATACACAATTATAGATGAGATATACAAAAAAATCAAATGGAAAAAAGATTCTAATTAAGTGTTTACCTAAGACCTAATCTATTCCTATCAGGTGTTTTCAAATGTCTCGAACAATTTTAATTAAAAAGCTTGTCTGTCTCTCCATTTTGTAAAGTTGGAAATGTGTCACCGAATTGCGCTGGTTATGGACATTGTGCTTTTGTTTAATCTTGTGTGTGCGTGACTATGGACTGTTAATGGAAGCAATTTCATTTACATTTACTGCATTTCGCAAGACGTCCTTAACTAGAGTGACTAACAGTTATCTCTTTTATACATCTGAGCAATTAGAGGTTATGGGCCTTGCTTAGGGGCCCAGCAGTGGTGGCTTGGTGGTGCTGAGAATCAAGACCCCTGTTTTTAAATTAGTAGTACAACACCCTAACCACTGCACAACCATTTTCCCCAATATCACTTCCAATCCTTCCAATTTCCTACCGCTCCCCTCATCAAAGGGGAGGAGCCTGTGGTACTGCTGGAATATAGCGCCCTGAAATGAACTTTTGCGTGACAAGCCGGTCATTTGATGCCAAACGACTTGTTTACATGGAGAAATTATTTGTTCGATCGGGTTGTAAAAAGGTTCATCCATACTTCTCTTTGGCACTCTTAAAGAACGTTCCCATTAGTCTATGACTGAGAAAGAGGCAATCGAATAAAACACGCTCTTCGACTCTACACACACTCTATAAAACGAATCACCCCAGCACAAGCTAGCTTACATTTACACCTGTGACACCGCGCTAATTTCCGGGTTCATTAATTGTATCCATTGAAGCCTGAATCAGGCTCTTAAGCTCACACAAGTCCTTCTTGCCTTTTACTTTTAATACCCTGTCTCCCTCTTCCTCAGCCCCCTGCTGCTGCACCCCTCTTTAAACCCCCGACTGCCACAGGCTGTGGCGTTAAGAGAGATGGATTTTCAGTCAATCAGCTTAAGACAGCCGAATTCATTTTGGGTAAAAGCTGTTTTCATGCAACCCTTTCAGATCTGAGAGCCTCCCCTACTGTTTGACATCCCGCTACTCCAGGCGAGATTGCGAGCTGGTGACGTTGGCGGAGGAGGTTAATCCGACTACCTCATCACGGTAGAGAAACTCTGCATGGCTTTGAGGCGGCTGAGGATCAATATTTGGATCTGATTTTAAATTGACGGAGCACACCCAGAGCGTGAGGGGTAACGACGCGGGAAACGGTTAAGCAGTATGAGCTGAAAATGAAGCGCTCAGGGATTTTATGCATGCTTTGAAGAGGAACTTGGTGAAAAAGAGTATTTAACATTTAACCGGAGGGAAAAAATGTAAATACCAGACTCGAATATGATTGGTCAGAGCATCAGGTGTCAAAAAAATGAAAAATAATTACTCTTTATTTCCAATTTACACCCTTTGACCCACTTCACTCTGACTCTCTAACCCTATCTCTGGACTAAAGATCCACACAGCCTGCAATTCCTTGAACCAGTCTGAAAGAAAAAAATCCCAACATGCTAATTAATTTGGTGCAGGACCTGGTGCTCGATCCTAATGGTGTTTAAGTGGAAAAGCTCACTAACACGGTAGCAGTTTGAAAAAGTGTGTAATATGTACAGTGAGAACCATAATTAAAAAAAGTGTGCCTGCTGTGATCAAACACAGTGCATGCTGGGATAGAGATTGAACTACTGGAGCCTTGGATTTTATCCTAACACGTATGGGGTTGGTAAGGAAAAAATGGTTTGGATGACAGGGAAGATCTTGGGTTCAAGCCCCACTGCCGCCAGTCTGCCACTGTTGGGTCCTTAAGCAAGACCCTTAACCCTTCCTGCTTCAGGGGTGTTGTATTATAGCTGACACCCAACTTTCTAGACCGGGATATGCGAAGAAACAAATTTCGCTGTTACTTACTTATTCAACCCCTGTTACTCACTTATTAGTCAATAAAACAAAGGCATTGTCCTGATAAGGGTCATGATTTCATTTCTGCATACTCACACACAACTGGACCCCTATTAGCATGGGATTAGTATTACTTGGTGACCTCTGTAATAATTGTGGAGGTTGTTTGTAATCATAATCCCATGTGAATCGGCCATCACAGGCTTCGCTTATTCCGTGCAAATGCGGCACATGAAACTCAGATAGGGGGGGATTCTAAATCACACAGGGTCCCCAGTAAAATACTCATCCTTGGCAAATAGGGCTTAAGTCACTCACATTTCAGCAGTATGTTTTTTTGCATGGTGGGAGGAAATCTGAGAGCCCAGAAAAACTGGAGACCTTGGGTGTTTTGAGGGCATTTGTGACTGACGCTACCTCCTGTGCTCGCCGTGCCTTTCAGCAGACAACAACACTTAGATTGTAAATTATAAACACAGATAAAACACAGGGGGACACAACATGAAAGAAGGATAATACAACCAATTAGAACATGGAATCTGCTTCAATAAATTAATATTTAAAAGCCTGTGTGACAAATTGAGAGCATTATATTGTTAGTTTGCAGTAACTAGTGACCGCTATAGAGTAAAATTGCAGGAAGTGAATAAAGACAGGAATGCTAGTTTATTACCAGCTCTTATCTTATATTACCAGATCTTATCTTAGCCTGATTCACAACAGTCAGCTTGTAATAATATTTGATAAGGTACTGGTAGATCACCGGGTACTGGAGGATGCTAATGCTAATGTTAAAACACGAAAAACACATAGTCACACAATGCTAATGTTATTAAAATTAACAAATTAAGAACAAATTATAGCAAAAATAATCATTTGCATGGTTCGATGTGATCTCAGCTTCCAAAGTACATTATTCACACTGGTGCAGTGCCAATACACAGGCCAGGTAATGATAATAATTCCACAACTAACCGGGAAATTGTGGCTCATTGTTAAGGTGTTTGACTACCAAACTGAAGATTGTGGGTTTGATTCCCAGTTCCACCAAGCCACCACTGCTGGGCTCCTGAGCAAGGCCCATAACCCCTAATTGCTCAGTTCTATAAAAAAGATAAATGTAAGTTGCTCTGGATGAGAGAATGCTGTAAAGGTAAATACCTGCAATTGCAGGTTTTGAACAGAGATGGCGACAAAAAGGCAAAACTTATGGACTCTTTCTTTTTATGATCATGTCGTTGCTTTGTTGCCTAAATATTTTTATCTGTTCTGTGTATTTTTGACTGTCTTGTATCTAGTTAGAAAATAAAAATATACAGTATCTTGGGTTAGAGGTCACCAGATTCGGTCCTAGAGGTCCGGTGTTCTGGAGGTTTAGCTTGATCTTTTCTCAATAGACCTGCCTGTAAGTTTCAAGTTTACCTAGCAAGAGCAATTAGCTACTTCAGGTGTGTTCGATGGACTGAAGCTAAAACTCAGGACCGAGTTTGATGAACCCTGAGCTAGTTACTGAGTATTGTGCAAAAAAATAATAACGGAATAATAGTACCTTAGAATCTAGGAATATAGAATGACACAGCATACTACACAAAACTGGTCAGAAATATGGCCTGTCGCACAAGTCATTGCTATTTTATTGTTCAATCATTTGTTGAACTTGTTGCTGTGCTAAAACTGACATATGCTCACTGAGCATCGAACATGTTGCTAGAAATCTGTTTTTTTGTGCGGACGTGAGGCGCAACCTTGCGGTTACTATTTTTACGGCTATATAGAAAACCACACGACAGGAACTGAGTAACAATTGAAATCTGCTGCTGTGTTTTTGATCCTGCTTTGGTTCGAAACCAAAAGAAGCTTTACACATTAAAGAAAAGTCAACTTAAGAGCCCAGTTTTGCAGATAGTCCTTATTCTATCATAAATAGGCTGCGTTATCAAACAACTCACTAAAACTTATTTCCCCACAACAAATAATCATGTGGAACTTCTAAAAGTGGATCAGACAGTAGGACGATATAATTCACAAATCTACAGACTGTCTGATAAAAAAGAATTATCTCAAAGTCTTCAAAAACATCTGAAGTTAAATTAGCCAATATGAAAAACAACATCCTGGTAATTCATACTTGCACAGATACCAAGAAAAGATCTGCACTTACTAAAAACCACTAACCTGCTCAACTGGCCCTGGATCAGTGACTGATATAATATCAGTAAACGGATCTAGTTAGATATTGAATTAGAGATTGAGAACATACACAGGAGGTCAGAACATGGAGACAGGGTAATAGAAGCAATTAGGGCTTTAAATCAACCCCAATCATTTGATATCTGCCAGCAAATTAAAGTAAAGCATATTGTAACCGTCCTCGCTTATTCACACTAAAAAAAGAAAATTACAAATAAAAAATAAAAAAAACCTGCAGAATGAAAGAAGATTTAAATGAAAGATTAAATGACTAAAAACGTCACTAAAAAGGAGTTGCTAAAAAGAGAGACACTAAAGAACAGACACTTAAGAAGAGTCACTAAAAAGGAAGCTCTAAAGAAAAGTCCCTAAAAAAGATTCACCAAAGAATAGACACTAAAAAAGAGTCACTAAAAAGGAAGTGCTGAAAAGATTCACTAAAGAAGAATCATTAAAAAAGATTTACTAAAAAAAGAGTCCCTAAAAAAGATTCACTAAAGTATAGACCCTAAGAGGAGTCTCTAAAGAGGAGTCACTAAAAAGATTCACTTAAAAAAAAAATCACTAACAAAATTCTTTAAAGAAGGGTCACTGAAAAGATTCACTAAAAAAATAGACACTAAAGTCACTAAAAAATATAGACACCAAAGTAGGGTCACTGAAGAAGAATCACTTAAGAGACACCAAAGGAGAGTCACTACAGAAGAGTCACTAAAGACAAGCTACTAAAAAGTCGCTAAAAAAGAGTCATTAAAGAAGAGTTACCAAAAAAAAAGACAATAAAGAAGAGACAATAAAAATGGTCACTAAAGAAGAGCCATTACAGAAGAGTTACCAAAGAAGAGACACAGAAGCAGAGTCGCTGCAGAAGAACCACTAAATAAGTCACTACATAAGAGACACTAAAGAAGACACACTAAAGAAGACACACTAAAGAAGAAACACAGTAGGAGAGTCACTTCAGAAAAAAACAGACACACTGAAGAAGACTCCCCACAGGAGACACACTAAAAAAAGAGTCACTACAGGAGACACACTAAAGAAGAGTCACCACAGAAGACACACTAAAGAAGAGTCACCAAAGAAGACACACTAAAGACGAGTCACCACAGAAGACACACTAAAGAAGTCACTAGGGAATAGAAACTACAAATGAGTCACAACGAAACTAGAGGTTTCTGTTCTATGTTTTCTTCTCCTGTTTGTTGCCTAATGATGACGTGGTAGTTTACAGTGCTGCTGATCGGAAGGTTGTGGGTTACATCCCACAGTCCCAACACGCAGCCACTGCTGGGCCCCTGAGTAAGGCCCTTAACCTTCAAGTGTTGACTAAAAAACTGAAATAAATGTAAGCTTAATATACGAGTTTAACAAATGCCAGAAATAGAAATGTGACCGTTCAGATTTGGGACTCCATCATTAGATGTGTTAGCAGAACTGATAAACATTCCAAAAGCAAAAATAACAAGACTTTCATTATTGGCTGATCAGAAAAAAAAGTGCTGAAAAGGAACCTGGCATTGACTTTATAAGACTGATACAATCTGCCATGTCCATTTTGAGAAAAGCAAGCAAGGGGTCACAAGATTAGGAGTTCATCAGGGGGGACAGTTCATGGTAGATGTTTTGGGGAGAAAGTCAGGGAAGCCAGATTGAGGTGGTTTGGACATGTACAGAGGAGGGATAGTGAATATATTGGTAGGAGGATGTTAGAAATGTAGCTACCAGACAGAAGGTAAAGAGAAAGACCAAAGAGGAGGTATAGGGATGCGATAAATGAGGACATGAAGTTAGTGGGTGTGAGTGAAGAGGATGTAGAGAATAGGGTTAGGTGGGGACAGATGATTCGCTGGGGCGACCCTTAAAAGGAAACAGCCGAAAGGAGAAGAAGAAGATGTGAGGGGGTCACTAAAAACCTTGTTTCGACATTTCCTGCTAGCTAAGAATGTCTCGGGTGTCTCAATTACAGCTACATTAATAAGCTTTTTTTTTGGTAAGACACAAAATAATCCGTATTCCACTGAATAAAGTAAAGAAGCTCTAATACACTCGGAATTTTTACGCCTCGAGACGCAAGAGTGCTTAACAAAAGCCTAATCAGTGGTTCATTTAGTGCTCTGTGGAATGAACACCACACCCCCACCTGCCTGTTTTATTAGTTTTATTGTTCGGATGAAATGTGTTACAGCCGACAAAAAAAGGTACACAGTAGTAATTATGACATTATGGTGGACATCTTTTTCTGCTCTTTTTTGACAACTTAGCAAACGGTACAGCCACCAAGAATTTATTTGCTGCTCGAGCAAAGTGGATTACATGAATTCATCTTGTACACAGTTCTACCACATCCTCTGCGCTGCTGCGGAAGCCTAATCTGTAACAAAAATAACGATACCGATCTACGGTTCTGTCCGAAAAATTCGTATACTATTTAAGTAGATCATTGAAAAATTCACATCCAGCGTAAATCTAAATCCGGATAATGTTCAACTTAGATGTGCATTTGTATTAAAAGGAACAAAAATTTATACGTTAAGTACTTAAAGCTACTTAAAGCTACGTCGCGTCTGTGTTTTTCGCCTCTTCCACATATGACGAGTCGTTTTTCCCGTAGCCTTATGAAATAGTGTGTGTTAACCTTATACACACACACTTAGTATTGGGTCATGCTGGATCTTTTCACAAACTAAGGATTCGGACATACTAGTCGTCAGTGTTGCACACTATATAGTATGGAAGTACGCGATTCCGGATGAAGGCAAAAGAGATCAACAGCTAAAATTGAGACATGGTCGCAGGTTTTATTGGAAAATAATGTTAACTTTTTACTTTAGTGCCAGTAAAATCAGTGATATTAACTGGATTACTGTGTATTTAGTGATACGGTGGTACCTTTAACTTACAAGTGTCCCAACTAACAAGTTTTTCGAGATACGAGTCGTCTTTCATTTGATCTTTTTGAGTTGTGAGCTAAAATTCGGGTTACAAGCCAGCTTCAGACACCCAAAGCGAACGCCACAGTGTTTTTCCTTCTCCTGTCCTGTCAATGCTTTACACTCAAGTCCAGTTGGTGGTGGTAATACACCATAAGTTGGCTTGTCAACCGACAATAAATGATAGAAAAATAAGAAGATATGACATGAAGATAGTCAGACATGCGCGTTAGCAAGTGGAGTCGTATGTTCTCCAAGATAAATGCTGTACATTATACTTAATAAAACCAGTTTATTGCAGTACATCCAATTGTATTGTTTTTTTATACAATATTCGTTATTTATAAATGTATTTTTCCATAAAAACATGTAGGTTTTTTGGGGCTCAGGAACGGATTAATGGCAGTTAAATTTATTTTAATGGGGAAAATTGATATGACAAACGAGTAATTTGAGTTATGAGCTCCGTCAGAGAACTAATTAAACATGTAAATCAAGGCACCGCTGTATAGTGAATCTTTTTTCGGAGACGTTTATGTAGCACATTTGTAACAAGTGTTAGTGCTCTTTAACATTTAGAGGTAAACCTGCAAGCTTGAGTTTCCTCAAATTCCTGAAGTCCAATTTTATTTAGCGCATACAAAATTATACACGGTACAACATATAGTGTAATATTCTTTACTATTCTTAATTTTTTTTTTTTTTAATTAAATTGAATCAAATTATGTCAAAAATATACAGAAAAAATTGGATGGAAATGGGAAAAAAAAAATATAGAAAAACAATAAAATAAAAATAAAAATATACTGTGTGTATTGTATAGTATATTACATATTTCTCATTCATCTTCTATAGCCGCTTATTCCCTAATTCAGGGTCTGGAGTTTATCCCAGCTGTCTTTGAAAGGGCGAAAGGCAGGAGGGGGACACCCTGGACAGGTCGCCAGTCCATGACAGGGTCACACACTCTCACACTTACTCCTATGGGACTGTAGGAGGAAACCGGAGAACCCGGAGTAAACCCACACAATCACAAGGAGAACATGCAAACTCCACCCAAAAAATGGGAATGGAACCCGGGACCTTCGTGCTGTGAGGCAACAGTGATCACAGAGTTTTTCAGTAAAGAGACCAACCGCATTGTTTTGAGGTATTTACCATGAAAGTAAAAAAAAAATGTAAAAATTGCAAACGATGACACTAAATATTTTGTTTTACACTCATTCCACAAATTTAAAAGCCACCTTGAGAAAAATAAAATGAAAAGTTCTCCAAAAAGAAAGACGTGATGTTATTATAATAAGTAAAATTGCTATTTTAGTTATTTGTAGCAACTTTTTCTATCGGTCTGTAGTTTCTATCACCACATTAAGATCTTGCACTTAAAAATGACTTAAATCTCAGCTTCCTGTTGTAATCATTAAGATGGCTGATATTTCATAACCGACTCCAGAGTAACAGGACTGTCTTTGCCTTGTATCGATTGATACACGTCTTATCTCACGTTTCCTTCAGCAAGCGACGCTTTGGCTTACCAGATACATAGCGGGAGCAAGTAAAGCCTAAACAAATACCGAATGAAAGAATGATTATGCGACTGTCACTTAGATCTATCGATATTTTAATGCTATAGATACAGTGAATTTTCCCACAGGGTTTTTTTTTTCGACTGTAAGTGGGAGGACATGCTGCAGTGCGCAATGTGACGGTGTTTAATTATAACTGCTGTGTTTACAGGGTGGGTAATGACCAGACTGTCAGAGTTGAGCTCGGCGGGTAGAAGAACATAAACACTGAGCTTGAGTTAGAAGAGCTTGGGAATAATTACAGAATACTATTAATGGAACTGTATGTTTTTTTTGTTTTTTTTTAATAGGGACACGTCAAAACTATTTTTCCTGACAACGTGTACAAAGACGTGTTTTTCTAATTATATGTACCGATACATAAACCTTAATCGATGCTTGGCTAATATGGAACATTTTTTTATTTGGATTTGTTTACGATATCAACATTTATCTTCTTGCTTCTATGAGTCGCTGTTATTTTATTTCCATTGTAAGTCATTTCTATCCCACTGAAACACTTTGCTAATTACGAGAGCGTCAAAAAGGTTTCGAGACAAGCCAACAGATTGCAAAACTATCTGTTGGTGCCATTAAGAGGCAGCACAGTGGCTTGGTGGTTAGCACAGTTGCCTCAGAGTCAGAAGGTCCCAGGTTCGATTCCTAGGAGCCCATAGGTGTAAATGTGTCTGTGGTCCTGTGATGGACAGGTGACCTGTCCAGCGTGTGCCCCTCTTGCCTTTTGCCATTTCAGAGACGGCTGGGGGTCACAAGGATCTACCAAGAATTAGGGAATGAGCAAAAGATGAAGAAAAGCGGACTGGGATTAAAACTTTACATTTGTTTAATTTCTTATTTTATGTTATACAGTTTCAGTGGCTTTTTAGGGCTTTTGGTGGTCTTTTGGATGTGTTCTGAAACCCAGAATTCAAAGTGTTATCTTAGCTTTGACTATTTATTATTTTAAATACATTGTCATTAACCTGTTGCTATTTTTAAAGTGTGATGGGTGGAAATATGTCACTTTGCAGCTTCAGCTTCTCTGATTGGTTTCTGAGCTCTGTCTGTGTGGGTTCCTCCACGTTCTCAGGTTTTCTCCCACCAGCATGCCAGCAAATATTTTGTTAAAATGTTTCTTAATGTGTGTTTAAATTAGTATGTGTGTGTGTGTGTGTGTGTGTGTATACAGTGCCATATCCTGGACTGGTATCCTATCTCAGGTTGCACTTTCTCTCAGTCCCCAGTGTTTCTAATGTGGCCTTCAGCCCTAAAACAATTCTCAGGCACATTTTCCTTCTTGAAATAAGTAAAAAAAAAAGAAATGAATGTATTTTTTTTCCAGATTTGGGTTACCAAACTAGGTTTTATAAAAGATGCTTGATCAGTGTTTTTTTTTCTGTCCTGCTTCTTGCAGGTGTAACCCATAAAAAAACAAAACAAAAAAAAAAAAACACCATCTGCAGAGAACTAAAGTTCAACAGCGCTGTTCCGGCACTCTGACGCTGAACTGCCAGGGACCTCCTGGCCAACATTTCAGAGCCCAAGGGAAATAATCCAACCAGTGAGAGTCTGATTGCCTAACACTTTCTTTCTCTCTCTCTCTCTTCCACACACTCACACTTCGGCTGAAGCCGGTATCACTCTGCTCTACCACCTTTACCTTATTATACTCATGAGTAGCCCGGCGAGACGAAGAAAGAGAGAAAGCGAGAGAGAGAGAGATAGAGAGAGAGAGAGCTTCTTTCCACCAAGCATTCCATTCTTTTAAGACAGACTGTTAGGTTACAGCAAGAAGTTGATAACATGCCTTTGATTTTTAATGCCAGACTTCGTTTTCAAAACTGAACACAAATCTGTCTGGAGAATAAATTGCACAAGGACATGCATACTTTAGATTCCTCTTCTTCCCTTCTCTCTCTCTCTCTCTCTCTCTCTCTCTCTCTCTCTCTTTTTTCTCTCTCTCTCGCAGTCTGAAAGATATGCAAGTTTATCGCGGCGCGCTGAGCAAATCTTCCCCTCCAATATCAACCCAGCTTCCAAGCGAATACGCTGAAATCCGCAGATAAGAGCTATTTGCAGCCGGCGCCGTGTGTTCCTTGGTGTGCGGAACAGCATGCGTTCACTGGTGCCCGTAAGTTATTACGGTGTGCAGCGGCCATGGAACAGGAGAGGTGAACTCGGTCATCTTTATACCATAGAGGTTGAAAAAAAACAAAAACAAACAACTGGCTGGAATAAATAAAACATGATGAATGGGATTATGGGAAAGCAGCTCGACAGCATTTCCTGCCCCGTTAAAACTAATGCCGTCGCATGAGCATTACATGTTTGACAGCCATCGTAAATAATCAGCCGGTTACTTAAAGTATCCCAGGCATTAGCATTAAGCAGAAAGTCCGATCTGGGAAACATATTAAATATGGCGATAGTGACGGATTTATGATGTGCTCGTCGATTGATGGTTGATGGTGGGTGTTGCGTCCTGTGAGTGGCTGTGTGCCTTACTAATGAAAAGTCCAGAATCCAGCGCTAGTCTTTATGCTCTAGATGAATAGCGTGATGGTGTTGAGGGAGGTTTTAGCATGAAAACTTGGAATATGAGGAACTAAGAGCCGGATCCAAGCACCAGACCAAACACTTATCATAGCTATGTTAATGTTAATAATAAAAACTGATATAACCATCACTGGTCTTCTCCTGAGCTTCAATAACTCCTCTGCAAAATATCTGCTGCATGAGGAACTAATGCTGGCGTTCGGGATGGTCCAGCGCTACAGGATTTATGAGATGATATTTTTTTTAGAGTATCAACACAATAAACATCGTAGCCAAGGTTCCACATCAGTTGCTATTTACTGCATCTATACTTTGCTGCGTCCTAAATCCGATAGCAGATCCTGTATATAACCCTAAACCTAATAAAATAAAATGGACGACATTGTGTAACTCAGACGTATAAATGCCGAACGAGGAAGAACGGTGAACGAAAGTGTATGCGCTGAGCTTGAAGGCTCAAAAAACCTGGAAAAAAGGGATACCACTGAGAACCCTCCAAAAAAAAACCCCTCTCATTCCCTAGAGCTTAAGATTCACTGGTGCTCGAAGCGTTCCACACAACTCAAGGCTACTACTTCTTGCCTTGACACTCCAATATCTCACCGGCGAACCTGCTCTACGCCACTGAGGCTGCTGACAAAATGTCTGCCGTGTCACTGAATAATCGCCGCTTCTCAGGAGTGTCACCGAGTTTGAAACGCCACCCTGCGAGTCGTGCTACAAGACTGCGCCACGTGTCGACCACCGCGCAAACATGACTAGGACATCAAGATGGAAGTCAACATGTAGCTGTTAAAAAAAAAAAAATAATAATAATATCAAAAAAAGCCAAAAAGAATCGACGAATAAATATATATATATATATATATATTCTAAAAAGAATTATAGGAAAATTATTATATAAAATGACAACCTCTAATTACTCATTATTTACCAGCATTTTATGATCATTTTGGACAAACGAGCGTTAAATAAATTCCTGAAAACATGTTTACAGACAACACTGGAGGCTCCTTCATAAAAAAGCCACTGTAAACATTTTATCATCTAGACATAAGTTTTTACCATATAAATCCCTGTGCAAGCAGTTGCTATAGAAACAACAGCACATTAGATCAAGACCATTAATAAAAGCCTGTAATTTGCAGTATATAAGTTTAATTAATCAGCGCTCTCACGGCCAATCAAATCGAGACATCGTCTGCGCTCTAATCCGAGTGCTGTTTGTAATAACCTAAAACTCCTTAATGGAAAAAATGCTTCACCCAGATTCTCATTTTTCTCTGATATTTCCACCCATTTCCCCCCGTCTATCAGCAGGCATTAATCACACGAACAATAACAACATCATCTCTATCAGGAAGTGCTCACACTGTGCAGGTCTTTCATTTAGTTCTACCTGTGCTAATAATCCAAGCGAGAAGGACTGCTCAGGCACAGTGATGAGCGTTTAAGCCTGGTCTAAAAAAACGCCCGAGAAGGTAAACGCTCGGACGCGGTAAGATCGTCTGATGTGGTCTCGGCGCTAATGTAGCGAGCAGATGAATGCTCGGGCAATCCGATGATCGTTTAGTCCAGTCTGCCGATGTTGCGCTAAGCTTTGATCGTTTGTTTTTTCATGATAGCCTAATCAGTAACGTGGCACTTATTATCGATGTTCTGTCCGTCCAGACGAGTGTGTGACCGAGTCCCAATAACAACTATTGTTAGCATTCAGCTGCAGTAGCTTTCTGTTTGCATGTAGATAAATTACACTTACAGCATAAATGCATTTATTTATACAGAAAAAACATCAGTTACATGCAACCTGTACTGAAAGCATGTTTAAATTCAGCATAATTGGTAAAAATAGCTACATGTTTGCATGTACAAATTAGCGGTCAATATTAATCCAGGATGTTTTTAATAGGCATCTTATACGGATAGATAAAGTCCCGGGAATTATGGGCTAAACCTTTATTACACCTCCTTATTTATTTACTAGTCGTCGACTTTTATTTGTGAGCAAGTTTTTTTAACCGCTATGGGGTATTTCGTGCTATTTGATACACCATATTTTTTCTTTACTGTGGAATGCTGAATGTCTGTCTTCTCATCTTCGCCAAAAGAAAAAAAAAGAGAAGTCAAATAACCACTAAATCTTTTACCCCTGCTATATTATATATATATACTATATTGCCAACTTTTACACTTTTACAATAAAGAACAGAACTGGAAGGATAACATCAGAAAGTAATACAAAATCGAAAACAACATCAGACATCCTGAGAGTCATAGACAGACAGGATTACATGAGACAGAATGAAACCAAAAGGGAACATTCATAAAATAAGGGAGTTTTAAGCAGCAATTTGGATTCAGAAAGATTATTGGCAAGACAGAGTTTTCCATAACACTCAGTGGGAAAAGTGGTAGTGCAGTGGTTAAGGTGTTGGACTGTTAATTGGAAGATTAGTGTTTGATTCCCAGCACCTCCAAGTTGGCACTGCTGGGCCCCTGAGCAAAGACCTCAGTTGTATAACAGAGATAAATGTAAGTCGCTTTGGTAAAGGGCATCTGCCAAATGCTGTAAATGTAAATGATTTGCCCCCCACGGAAGAGAGGCGTTACTGAAGAACGGCAAGAAAAGCGATAATTATCCACATAATAAAGGTAAACAGTCAATGCCAAGGTAAATATGTCAGCCATAATAGGTCAAAATCATCCTGGCTTCACATCAGATGGAAAGAAAGCAGCATTAACACCTTCACAGGCGATGACATGGACTACATTTCTGTAGCTATGATTCATTTATTTACTTGTGTCTGAACCGCAGGAAATAGAGAGCTGAGGAAATGCAGCAACACCGTAATCAGGGTTCGGGTCAGGGAGCGTTTTCAGGAGCATGAAAAACATTGAAGCGAAGCTTTACCTGCACACAGGAGAAAAAAAAGGATGTGTTATGGGGGGACGGGAGTGTCGCATTGATTTTTTTTCTTCCCCATCCGCTTTTCGTGACAGCAACCAGAGTTGTCTCATAATGTAGATTCTCTTGGTGGCAATATGCAGTCGCAGGTGTTGCGGAACTCCCTATCCGCATGCAATAAAGTATTTCTGTGCATCTTTCTGTGAACGTCTAAGCGAGTGCTTATATATCTATGTGTGTGTGTGTGTGTGTGTGTGTGTGTGTTTGTGTATGTGTGTGCCAGCAAATCCGACCCAGTGTTTGAGCTTGTGACTTGCACTCCAAAGGGGTAATGAGCACAACTGCACC
This sequence comes from Bagarius yarrelli, assembly GCA_005784505.1. Taxonomy (NCBI): domain Eukaryota; kingdom Metazoa; phylum Chordata; class Actinopteri; order Siluriformes; family Sisoridae; genus Bagarius; species Bagarius yarrelli. Next base: position 749,609 of record VCAZ01000150.1, on the reverse strand, counting down.
AGCTCTCAGTGTGTAAAGAACTGAAGACACCAGCGCTATTAAGGTTTCAGCCCCAGTTTGGCCTATCATCATGCAATCACAAAGCCCCGCTTCCCCAATTATAATCACCTCAATAAGATAATGAGCTTCCTACACTGGTTACTTCAGAATGATAGCAGGAGCAAATTAAGGCGGCTGGGAGAAATGAGGTTCGTGCTGAAAACCACATGATGTACTCGCAGCTAGGATACAGGAGCACAGAAACTCACTGCGGCTAATAAACAAGCTCTAAAATCTCTGAAGCAAAAAGGTTAGTATAGAAAAAAAATGTTGCTCTGCAAACGTTACCTTTATAAATTGTCTTTTATTTTGTGCGCCATAATAATAATCCGCATGCGCGATGATGATGATGATGATGATGATGATGATGTCACTGATCCAGCTTAAATGCTTAATTATTTATCTGACATATCAATACAGATAAGTATAGTTTTTTTTCATATTCTAACCTTTAGTATCGATACATAGTAAAATTCCGTCTAAAAATTTATGTTTACGTTTAAAAATTTACGTTTATGTTACGTTACATTTATGTTTATGTAAATTTTTAGGTAAAACCCTCCGTACGTGACTAAAGACTTCCTGTCTTTAGATGTTGCTGACACATACAGCTGCAAATTAAGGTTTTATGCTTATTAAACATGAGGACAAACGTTACATGATGGATATGAAGGCAAACCCATCTTGGCTTAGTGGGTGATGTACTTGACACATGCGATTGTTATAAATGTACCAACAACATACAAAGGAACCCAAAGTGGACTTCAGCACGAAGCAGGGGAGGACCTATCAGACGCTCATGATCAACGGGACTCCAGTGGAAAGAGTGGACAGTTTCAGATACTTATATTCACATCACGGCCCTGCGTCTATTCCACTTTTGATGTTTTAAGGACTGTAAATAGCCACCTCAGGTTCTAAGGACTTTCTGCACTTTTCATTACTGAGAGCATCTTGACGGTAAGCATCAGAACCCTAATGTGAATTTGAATTTGGACCTTAGTGACTCAAAAATCGGCACAGGATTTAGACCTAAAGTCTAAACTATTTCTCCAAATCTCATTACTAATTTGCCTCCAGACATTTCCTACTTAATTCTAGGTAGACAATTTGATCGCCGTCTCCAACGATTCCCTCTTTTCTGTCTGCAGGTTACAGGTTGTAATAAGACTTGTTTTTTTCCGACTCTGTACTTCTTTGATGTATTGAGCTTCCAAAATTGTCTTAAGTCTAGAAAAGGCGTCCCTTTTCTCACTTGACACAATAGGAACAACTTCTGGCCAATAAAAACACACTCTCAGACTGCGGTGCAAAACAAACAAAAATGCTAAGAAACCAGTCAGTAAGAACAATTTCAGAACCAGACTTTCACAAAGCAACAGCTCAGTACATGTTGAAGAAAGATGCAGAATGTGAAGAAAACGACTGGCCAGTTTTTACACTTTCTTTCAAATTTCCACTTTATTCTTCTGTATTTGAAATACAGTTTAAATTCTGAATTGCCCATAGGTGTGAGTGTGTGCGTGGCCCTGTGATGGACTGGCGACCTGTCCAGGGTGTCCCCCCTCCTGCCTTTTTACCTTTTAGAGACGGCTGGGATAGACTCCAACAGATCCCTGTGACCCCAAATTAGGGAATAAGCGGGTATAGAAGATGAATGAATGAATGAATGAATAAATTCCTTTATGGTCATTGATACTGTCAAAAAATGTCATTTATTTGTGTGTTAATTTCTTGATATTTAATTAATAATTAAAGCATCCTTCTGTTTTTAATTCACTCATTCATACTTGGTTTTTTTTTTTTCGATACTACTTTTCTTTATATCTCAGATTGTAGCCCAACATTCATATGTGACAGCATTATCATCCTGTCTGGCTGAGAAGAGCAGCACAACACCAAGCTAATTAAAACCGACAAGCTTTTTAGAGCCCTTAATTAACTCTGATTATTATCCAAACATGACAGCCATTGAATTTGACACAAGACCGCCATCTCTGACAATCGGTGCTCCAGCTTGCTTCACACAGGGGAGCAGACTTTCTCTGCGGAAATGTCAGGACGGATAAATCACATATCTTTAACGTGGAGCGAGCGATTCCGCGTGTAATGCGTGGGTTTATTGCTTGTGTGCAGCTGTGACAAATGTAATATAAATAATGAGTCATAAAGTTGTTTTGGAAGTAGCTTTTAAAAGCGGGCTAACAGGATGAGAATTAATCTTCACCTCTTATCTCAGAGCAGGATGGAGTAAACACCACTGGACACAGTTCAATACACATAATAGCTGTTATACCAGCACAACCTGAGCCATAAAAAACCATTCGGGAGCATTGAAAGAAAAGACTTCTAATATGTTGCCACACGGTGGTTTTAAATGTCTTTGTATTTTGTAGCATTAAATATTCCTGTACTGGAATTAAGAGAGTAGGACAATGCACCTGTGCATAAAACCCCTGATCTCTATGGACACATTCTGTGTTCTGATTGGACACATCTGGAAGGAACTGGAACCAAAACAGACTAATAATATTGTAACTGAATGATCGACTCCACACAGTCACATGACCCAATCCAGTAAAAATCCTGTTCAGCAGTCTGGAGGAAGAGTGAGACAACATCTGGAACAGGATGTTCAAAAAACAACAACACATGGATGTGATGGTCAGGTATATATCATGTCTGTATATCAGGCGTGTAGCTAATTATGCTACACCTGAGATGTGTAATAAAAGCTGCTATAAAATAATAAAAATGGCACTGGTTATCCAGCCGAAAGAGTGGAAAGTGAAAATGCTTAAACACAAATGTACAAATGTGTTTTTTTTAATTAGGTTCTAATTAAATCAATGTAATAAGAACAGAACAAATAAGTGACATGATTTAGTCTAATAAGAAGACAGAATGACCTACAAAAAAACTCTCAGATCTGTAACGATTGTGTTTTATGTTCTGTTTCCTGTTTATTTCATGTTTGTTTGTTTCATGTTTCAGGTTTACTTCCTGTACTTCATGTATCGCGTTCCCATTGGCCAGTCTTGTGTATTTATACCCCTCGTATTGTCCAGGTTTGTCCCTGTGCCACTGTTGTGAGTCTGTAAATGATGATTTACATTAACAGCATTTGGCAGACGCCCTTATTCAGAGCGACTTACATTTAACTCATTGTACACATCTAAGCAATTGGAGGTTAAGGGCCTTGCTTAGGGGCCCACTAGTGGTGTCCTGGTGGTGCTTGGAATCAAACCCTGGTCTTTCTGGTATCAGTCCAACACCTTAACCACTAAGCCACCACTACCCCAGTGGTAATGTCAAGTCAAGTATTTTCTAGTCAAGTTCATGTTTGTGTAGTGTTTATGTATGTGCTAGTCATGCTAGTTATGCTATGCTATGCTACGCCAAGTGAGGCTAAGCTAAGTCAAGTCAAGTTTAGTTTCTGTTTATTGCACCTTTGGGTTCGAAATACTACTTGTCTCAGTGGACTTCGTTACAAGTTCATATCCGCTGATCAACAGACTGGATGTAAAGTGTGTGAAGTATGTGCTACGATTCATTATTCAGTCACAAAAAATAAGCCAAAATATATTCCAAATATTCCAAAGCAGATGGCAACGCTTCTGAAGGTGCAATTCTGAACCTGGAGCAATAACGTGCCACTGATGCCGCCATTATGACTGAAACACATTTTCAAGCCAACGAACAAACATCTATTTTCAAAAGAACTGCAGGGTGATTTTAATAAATAGCCTTAATTGGGTTTTTTTTCTGTTTTTTTTTTCTTAAAGAATAAAGAAAATGAAGACCAAACACCGTAACAAAGCCCTGGGACGACTTTCACATAATTAAAAGTAACCGAATTGCCTAAACGGTGTAAAAAATATTAATAATAATTATCCGATCATTTGTTTGAATTGGTGAACTGTCTCCTGAAAAAAAAAAAAACCTGGGTCGTGTTTATAGCGTCCAAGGAAATCGTTAGCGGGTTCACATTATCACAAGTAATGCAGGACTCAATGCAGAAAACTGTTAATAAATGTTTCTGTTTAATACGTACAAAATCAATTCAAATAATTCAGTCATTTATATCAATCGCATTTAAAGATAAAGCCCATAATAGTAATGATGTACCTAAAGGGAAAACAATCAAAGGTATGACTTACATCGCAACAGTCCGATCACATGCGTCCAAAAATATAAAACTGATATTGATTGGTTAATCCGTTGGACTGATACCAGAAAGACTGGGGTTCGATTCCCAGCACCACCAAGCCACCACTGTTGGGCCCCTGAGCAAGGCCCTTAACCCCCAATTGCTTAGTTTTATAAAAGAGATAAATGTAAGTCGCTGTGAATAAGGACGTTCGCCAAAATGCTGTAAATGTTAATGTTTTTACGCCTTGTATTACAGTACAATTTTTTTTTGAATTTTTAACAAATTATAATATGACTACCAAGTGGACTATGTTTGACTAAATTGTTTATTTGCGATATATATTTAACTTTAGCTTTCTCGTCTCATCTGCTATCATGGTAGTCACGATAACCCTTTTTTTCCGCCATTAAGGTTAAAACACTGTAAACATCAACGCTCTGTAAAATTATTTAATTAAACACTAGCTGCACCATATGTAGTGCAGTTCCAGCCAGTGTGTGGGTGTGTGTGTGTGTGTGTGTGTGGGGGGGTGTTCCTGTGTAAGCAGTTTACCTCACGTCAAACTAAATATCTGTAACGTGAGGAGACGGGAAGCTAACGTCGAGTCTGTAACGTAGCTTTAATTTCATCAAGTGATTACGCACTTGCCCCGAGGCAGCCATATGTGGAACTGCAATTAAGTATCTTTCCTGTCATTTTACCTCCTGCAAAAGAATACGCACGGTTTCTTATTTCAGGTGTTGTCAGAACAACAGGATGTTCTACAGGTAACTAATCAAATTGTTGATTTACACATTGTATAATTTGTTAATCGAGAAAAAAAAATACTATGACAGAATGCTATGCGCTGGTGGTAAACAATTTGCGGTACATAAATTGGGGGGGTGTTAGAGATGCTTTAGCACTACAGTTTATCCAACCCATAATAATTCCATGTACCACTAATTTACATTAAAGTACGGCACATTAAACAATTAATGTTGTGGAACATCTTTAATGTAGTTTTTTTTCTCTAGTATCGTCGCTACAAACAGCTTTTCCCCTGGAGGTAAAAATGTCACATGATGTAACACAATCATAGAAAATTGTGTGGCTTAAAACATACAAACGGGATGATATTAGTGACTCGCATCAAAAACGCTAAATAAACATTATTTTTTTTTCTTTTAGGAATGTTTAATATTATAAAAATCCCTGTATAAGGGTATCGTGTCTTTTGTGCGCTGCATTACGTTATGCACAAGTCGAGCAAGCTAGCAGCGGGTCATGTGACAAGAACCCACCAATCCGCTTTCTCACCTTTTCCGTTACACTAAAACCTAAGTAGTAAAATGGAGAAGCAGCTCATCATTGTGTTTTTTTTTTTGTTGCTGAAATTCTCTTGTTGTAATAGAGAGTGCAGCTGATGGTTGCTTAGCAACGCATACGTTTTAGAACCGCTAGTGACCAAAAGAAGGAGAAAAGACATGCATAAGGTTTTCCATGCGTCTTAGGCGCATTGTGATTGGCCCTTAAGAGTGTTGCTTAAAAAACAATATTAACATTAGTTCGGTATTACAAAATTCTTAATGCTGTAATTTATATAGTTACGACCCCCGGACACCCGTATGAGAAACATGTAAAGCATAGAAAGTTCCGGAGCAGCTACTGGAACCGGTTTCCTCCAAACGCCAAAGAAACAAATGATGGAATTTCTCTCACATTCTACAAAATCCCCACATAGAGTTTTATCTTTTTCATAATCGAGCATCTCACCAGCCTCTTTTATATTGTCCACATTCCAAGTATAGTTTAGATATCCTTAAGAAACCACACCTGCGCTGAAGCACATGCTTTCATACCATTCAGATCCGTCACCACCTCAAGTGTTTCTAGTATTGTTTCAAATTGGCAATTGAAGCTGTTTTTCAGGGTTGCTAATCTCTCTTTCTTTTCTTCTTCCCTTTTTTTTTTTTTTTTTTTTTTCAATGACATCATTACAACAAAGAATAATAGCTCATTAAAGGAACTTAAAAAAAAAATTGGCCGTGTAAAAATATTAGCATAATCCCGTTTCCACCTGACTCTTTATAATAAAAACCTGAGCGGAGCACAATGAGGGATGTGCCTTCCTTTTTTTGTATGACTGACGCTAGGAGAGAGTTGCGTGTCACACAGTTTGAGGTTTTTGAAGTGGTAAAACTATGTCGTGACTCTATCGATGCACCATGCTGCACAGATCAAATGCACACACGCACACACACGCAAGGTCCCTCAGGGAGCCGGGAAGAATGCGAACTGTCTCCGGGGCTCTCTAGAAAAATTTTGTCATGGATTGTCAAAAACAATTATCTGCTCCGGTCTCCTAATTTGCATTGATAAGCATTTTCCTGTGAAGAAAATTTAGCATCTCGCTTTATATTCTTTATCGGTCCACCAAAGAGAGAGAGCGAGAGAGAAGGAGAGAAAGCATAAGAGAGAAGGAGAGAGAGAGGGAGAGAGAGAGAGAGAGAGAGGGAGAGAATGAGAGTGAGAGAAAGAGAGAAGGAAAAGTTATTTTCACTTTTTGCATTCCTTTATTTAACCAAATTACTTTATGCTTAAAATCATTGTGACTTGTATAAAATAAAATAATTACTTAAACATAATTTCAATAAATGAGGTTAAAACAATGAGTGAGAAAGAAAGAGAGAGAGAGAGAAGGAGAGAGAGAGAAAAAGAGAAAGAAAGAGAGAAAGAGAGAGAGGACAGGATCAGAACAGGGTTAATATTTAGAAGGCTAATGATCCCCATCTTCTTCGCTCTCAGACTCCACAATCGATAGTCATTTAATGTGGCACTGAGACTGAGGACACGAGACACATTAGAGACTTCAATTCACTACGCTGATCCCACATTAAAATCGAAGAAGACATGTCTTCGGCTGTTTCTCACAGATAAACACATCAAACAAGTGGTCAGCTGACATGAAAAAAAAAAAAAAAGTCTAATTAGCTTTGACCGTAATGTCTTACTTAAATAAGTGAAACGAATCTAATCACCAACTACGAGAGATATAGAATACACACAGCCGGAGAGTCATGTGACATTTTTCCTTTTTTTTTTTTTTTTGTTTTACGTTTTTACATGAGTGGTGTTGTTTTGACTGGAGTCACGAGCACTGTGGATGATGTTTTTGTTTGTTTCCGTCACTTTTTTTGTTTAAGCAGGTTGTCCATTCAGCATGGAGTGTAAATACAGACAAAACAAATTTGTGCTATACTTGAAATTTCATATTCAGTTTATATAGTTATATGTTTGATCTATGTAACTTTTTACATTTTTTTTAAAGCTTTGATTCAATGTTCATTTTTCTCTTTTGTTTTTTACTGTTGGGAATTTTTTTTAATAATAATGTTAATTTCTCTTGTGTAAATCACCACTGTGTATGAAATGTGTTATATAAATAAACCTGCCTTGCCTAGTGTATGAATAGTTATGTTAGAAGTGTAATATCACCTGAAATAGAACTCTCGCAGTGTAAAAGAGACGAAAGTAAGCGCATCCTATGTTCATTTTTTTTTTTTTTTTATTATTATTATTATGAGAATACCAAAATAAAAGTAGACCCCTTTACAGTGTGGAACGATTTAATTTGTATGACAAACACAAAAGTATTTAAGTAATATTTACCGCTAAAAATAACCAAACGGGAGGCCTCTGCAGGAGGTTATTAACCGGAAAGACGACCCGTATCACAGTCGACGGCGAATAATTACTTACGTTAATTTCGATCCTTTTCATTAATCACACAATTTTGTATTATTTAATAATCATTTTTAAAACGTTTTGTTGTCGGCCATTTTGAAAATGTTTTTCTCTGGCGCCGTCACTACGTTAGCAAACCTGACAGGTTTTTAAATTAAATTTGTATGACCTGAAACACAGGGGTACTTAAGTAATATTTACCGCTAAAATTAACCAAACGGGAGGTGCTGGTGCCTCTGCGGACCTTTAGGAGGTTGTTAACCGGAAAATCAACCCATATCACAGTCGACGGCGAATAATTACTCACTTTAATTTCGTTCCCTTTCATTAATCACAAAAATTTGGATTATTTAATGATCATTTCTAAAACGTGTTGTCGTTGGCCATTTAGAAAAAGTTTTCCTACGTTAGCAAACCTGACAGCATCAAGTGTGCGCTGTGTCCAAAATTCCACTTTAAGTATAATAAATTAATTAAAGCAATTTAAGCTACAAAATGATTAGCGATAATATTATTAAAAAGTGCAAACTTGCTTCTTATTGAAAATGTATAAGTCTAAGAACTAACGGCCTAAAATACAGGCCACCATAGTGACATGGTGAATATACTGTTGAATAATCCTTCGTGTGCCACGCTGAGCCGTATTTAAACTGAACCGCAGACAGGAAGCCAGAGTAAATGCGGGCTGATCAATGTAGACGGGCGGCCGAGCAGCAAAGAGCAGATGGCCCTGCATTTGGATTTGTTAATTGAAAAATGAAGATCCAAATGAGCCCATCATGGGACTAATGGCAGGAATCAATAACAGGAATGTCCTAATGTGAATCTGGACCGTCTCCTCAAAGCTCTTTCACAGAAAGTGTAAATTAAGGAAAGACCGCTTTTACTTGCCAGCAAAGCTTTAGGGTTGTGTGAAATTTATACTCACCCAGATATTCGGCAGATTAATAATAATAATAATAATAATAATAATAATAAAAAATTATAAATTAATCAACACATAATTCCAAATTAATAAGTTAAATATAAAAATATTTACATTATAACATTATATTTGCAGGTATTTAAAAAAAAATGCACTCTTCATTTGAGTCTTTCCCAAGTCACAAAATTATTATATCACAATTATATTATATTATATTACAATATCATTTTATTGTAAAATAATTTAAAGATATCATCCCTGTTCAGTCCATACCAGGTTCACACTATAACACTAGAAAAATCCTAAACACTCCCTGTGGGCCGAATTATTTTTTGTCTTTTACCATAATTATCACTTAAGAGTGAAACTTAGAACCATAATGATTCCGAACAAATCCGCTAGGAACAATTTTTTCTACTTATTGCTCAATGTTCCGAAACTGTATTATAATTTTGGTCTACAATCACAGTATTAAGATCTAGTTTAAATTCCAGATCCATCACAGTTCTGTTTTTTTCCTCGTCTGCCCTTTTTATTGAACTCACACTTCATGAGCAAACCTAATGACACGAAATAAAACCGACGGCAAATACTGTCCGGTTTACACCGATCTCACATTTATCTTCAGAAACTATAATCGTCATATACTCCATTCCTCTAAATGTCGCCTGGAAAGATCTGCTTTCTATTTTTCACATTTATTTCCTCCCAGAATAGAATGAGCATGCAGGTCTTTTTGCACCGACGCTACAAAGGTATGATGCACTTGTGCTCATATCAACGTAAAATAGCCGGCTGAAATAGCAGGGGCCATGCTCCGGTGCTCCATTTGCTGTCCGTCTGTTTTCTCGGGATGTGGAGATGAAAGGATGGAGGCCAATGACTCTCCGCACCGAACAGAGCTCTGCTAGTGCTACCACTTTAATAGCAGCAAGAACAAAGTCTACATTTATTTAGCATTTCACACAAAAACAGGCAGAAGAAAGAAGCAGAGGGTCCCCCAGGTTAGGGACTGGCAGAAAAATAAGCACTCCAAGCACAAAGACAGATCTTTACACATCTGTTTCATTAGAGCAGACCCGAACCCGTCCTGATATCTGAGAAAATTCCACTGGCGAGTAGTAATCGGTCGAGTTTGGGCGTGAGAATGGAGCTTACAAAATAAAAGTTCTTTCTAAATACAAGTTTTAAAAGAAACTCGAGTTGGCATTCGGCTCAGATTCAGATCTGCGAATGAACTATGAAACTATATAAATAAAAAAGTTGAACTATAAAAAACTATAGAAATAAAAATGTTGAACTATAGGAACTCTATAAATAAAAATAAGACTGTTGGTCTATTTTTTATTTATATAGTTTATGTTGTTGCAGATTGGTCAGACTTGTATTGGTTTAATTGTCCCCTTTAAATAAATTAATAAACACACACACACAAATGGTACATTGACTTATAAAAAATCATATACATTAGATTTTTTCGGAAGACTGTTGTTATTTTTTTATTTTATAATTTTACAACTATAATTATTTACATATGTAATTGTATAAAAGAGATAAATGTAAGTCGCTCTGGATAAGGACATCTGCCAAATGCCGTACATTTACCCCAGTCACTCCTATACTTTGATTATACTTGCAGGCACGTATTTTTTTTTTTTATTCGTTATTAAATAATTACATTTTATTTAAATACAATGTAAAAAAATGTGTGTATAAAAATGTAAACTAAACAGATTGTGAAGTAAATCAGATCTCAACCTGAAATTCAATCAGGTTTATAAATGAAATTTATGCTGTATTTCCTTAAATTGTTAATAAAAGTTGTACATTAGCAAGCAAACACAGCTGAATTTGCAATATCTTTGCCTATAAAATGGCATAAAGGCAAAACTTACAGACTGCAAAAAATACATAGTAATGCAGCTTAGCCACTGCAACGAATCAGCCGCTGCTCCTGATCTGTTTACAGGATGCTATTTATTTTGTTTAAATAAAACGGTCTATGTCAGGACGTATTAATCTGTTCATACAATGATTCTGTAGTTTTTTCTGACAGTGTGTCATTTATAGCTAATAGACTTTTTAGCATATATGTAACTCCATTAAGCAGAAAAAAAATAGTTCAAGCAGCAATATGCATGCATTCACACACATACACACACACACACACACGTTCACAGGTGCATGTTGTAGCCCTTTGCACCTGCAGCTCCTGTGGGGCTTTTGGTTTTCCTTGTGTAAGCAAAACTGACATTCTTTCTGAAAGATTTATAAGACTAAGATGCAAGCATTAGAGGGGACCTTCTCTGGGGAGGGGGAAAAAAACCCCAAACATTTTACCACGTTTTCTTTTATATCTTGGAAATTGTCCTTTCAAATCGACAGTTAAATACGCAGGGATTGGAGGAAATTTAGCTTGCTGAATTTTATTGATTGGGCCCAACAGCGTCCACAATGACTGACAGTCCAGAAAGTCAGCTCATATTTATAGCAAGCCTTGGCTATATTCATCTCGCACATATTTCCCCCTGGGAGCCCTTGGCAGAAATATGACGGCATAAGGCAAAGCTAGCTGCAGTCTGGAAACAGGTCGTAAAAAATCTCCCGTGACGTAAAGGAAGAGTAAGTCCATGCTGCAAGGAAACCGGAGATATCCTGGTTGGAAATCATGGGAACACTGGTAAAAGAGTCTCGGTGGGATTCGAGGAAATAGTACTGTACTTAAGGGTTTAACCGTGTGATGTAAATAAATCGACTGAATATGTCGGAATTGTTTTCAATTCTGGTACCAATAAAAATCCTGCCAAATCCCGAAGCAGAACTATTTTTATTATAGTACGCAGGTTACTGATAGCAATTGTTAATGGTGGTCAAATATATATGTCAATTTTGATCCCAGGTTTAATTTCGAGCTTTGTGATTGGATCTGATGTTTTTTAATGACAAATTTTTTAATTAGTATACAACCGTCATTCATCGATCATGAACAGGAAGTTAGTTGCCGATTTAATATGTAGGAACTACAAACAAGAGGGGATGTTATTTCAGAAAAATATCAGGATGGGTTCTTGCTATTTGCTCTAATTTCCACATAAACATTTAAATGAATATTTTGGCAAATTAACAAAAATAATGTTGTACTTTAACAAAAATACTTCATGTTACATGTTTATTTCATATTGTCGAGTGTGTAGCGGAACTTGTTAGAATTTGTTGTAAGTTACAAACAGCAACACACAACGGTTAAACCGCTACGTATATTTGCATCGAATATTTGGACAAATTATAAAAGATGCTGAAAGTATATAACGTTACAGCAACGTCGATATTGGAGACAAAAATGTGTTTTGAACATGTACAGTCACAGGAAGCACAGCTTTGTTTGCAGCCTTGTTCTGCCATCTGTTGGCGTGTCCGGAAACTTTTTGATACCACCTTGTACAAATAAGGAATACATCTACATCCTTTTTTTTTTTTTTTAATTCGTAGTAGTGTAAATTGTTACTATTGGTGCGCCACATATACATGGTGTAGAATTCAAACACAAATAATCAACATCTAGTTAAATAGAATAGTTTAGAACTTAAAAGAAACATAAAGCATTTACACGCTGGAATTAGCCAGTTTGCTAATTTGATATTTAAAAAAAAACCTGTGCCATGAAAATGTGCATATTAATCTGTGTTCTGGCTGTTTTGTGCAGTCTGGCTCTAGCTGGTTATAAATTTGCAAAGCAAATCTTCCCCCGTGCTCACTCCTCTCTCCTCTCCCACATGCTTCCTATTCTAATAAATGAATAGCAGCTTCCAGTAAATGAATAAGTGAGTTCTTCGCCTGGAGCGCCTCTTTCAGCCTCCTCAGCTTGTGGGCCATGGAAAAAAAATGGGAAAAAAAAAAAAAAAAAAGGTTTGTGGGATTAAATCAGACACACCCACACATTCATCTTCTTCACCCGAATACCAAGGGCCGCCTCCTCTACTCAACCTCTACCCTTCCATCCCCTTCTCTGAGCAGCGCTGTCTCCGGGTTCAAAGAGAAGCTGTGCTCGATTCTTTTCATGGGATTTTCAATTTAGCTCTACTCTTGAAAAAAAAAAAGAAAAGAAAACCAAACACTCGAAACAACAACAATGCATAACTTATCGTCCGCTTCACACTGAGGACACTTCAGAGCAACAACAGTAGAGCTTCTTTCCCACGGTCTTTCCCCAATCATGGATCTGCCTTAACATACAGTACAGCAGTTCCAAACTGGTCAATTAAGGAGAAGATAAACTACCCAGAAAACAGACTTAGACTTGGACAGGAACTTTTACCACTTAAGTTTTTATGATTCTCCCATTAGGGTTCTCAAATTACACCCAACTGCATGCTAATTTACAGCATTTGGCAGACACCCTTATCAGGAGTGAGTTACATATATCTCTTTCATACAACTGGGGGTTAGGGGCCTTGCTCAGGGGCCCAAGAGTAATATCTTGGTGGGCTGGAAGTAGAATCTTCCAATTAGCAGTCCAATGCCCTAACCACTGAGCCGCCACTTCCTGAGCTACAATTACTGCAGTGATGTGGAAAGTGTACATAACCCCTGCTGAGACTAAGGTAGAACATTTAGGGCATGATTGTAATAGCTAATTCTGGTGCAATACAATATACACAGTTTGGAAGTGGATTAACATCAAAGTTGTCATCCTATGACAAGAAGGGGTAATGTTTTAATTTTAGAACAATTTTGATAAAAGGTTTTTGGTGGCAGCATCATGCTACAAAGTGGTTTTTCTTCAGCTGAGTCTGGGGCGCTATTCATGATAGGGGGACGCATGGATGTCTTCATATACTGATTAGTGGTGGGGGGACAAATAAATTCATCAATGCATCGATTCTATAACAACAAACAGTGGAATAAATAAATGTAATTAAGATGTGATATACTGGCTTTTTTAACAGGCAGGTGTAGAATTTTTATAACAACTTGCAAGAATTTTTTTTCCTCACTCATTTCAAAAAACTTTTGCATCTAAACTTTTTTTATTTTATTTTAACATTAAAATTGACACCATGTTTTTTTTTTTTATTTAAACCCGTATTTACAGAATATATCACATTTAAGTAACAAGAAAAGTAAAAACTACGCATATATTACAAATGCGAAAAAATTACATCTGGTGGTATTTCGGCTGGATTTGCATAAAAATAAATGTTGCTATACGAAACTATTTATACGATAACCCATTTTCATTGGCTTGTACATTAGGCTGTAATCCAACAGTTTCATTTGGCTGCAAGAATCTAATTTTCATTTTATAAGCAACACCGCTGGCACTGGCAATTCATTAGCAAGGTCTGTTGTCAACACTGGGAACAAGCTGCCTTAGAGGGGTAGATGGAAAACATTTCTTAATTAATAAATTAAATAAAAGACACTGACTAACATGAGTGCTTTCTCAGCACGCACTGCATCTCCGAGTTGATTATTCTAAAGGTCAACAGTCAGAAGTGGTCACACTGTTGCTGTCTTTAAGAATTGGCCTAAAGACAAACAAGCGCGAGGGCAATGGAAGGGGGAGAGTAATTGTGCTTAGAGTTTAAGTCACCCCTTTGAAATGTGATGAATCCATATTGGCTTGAAATCCATTATGTAAGAAAAAGAGAGAATGCGTCGGAAATGACCCCACTGTTAACTGCTGGAAATTACAGTAATTGCCTCCAACCGCAGAAGTGTCAATTGGATAAGTTCCTCATGTCTATATTAGGGTTAGCGCCAAATGATCCTGAGTGATTTCTATCCAGGTCACTCTCCTCCCTGTTGTCTTCGTCCTCGGGCAGGTCTTTATGACAGTGCCGTATTATGCGTTGACAGGTCAGGAGAGTAATGACCAAAATAATGACACATAGTCCAATTATCTCTTCCCTCTCTTAGTCCCACATGCCATTTCTCTGCCTTTCCCAGTCACATCCCGTTCTCCACTTCTGGCATCATTCGCTGACTCAACACTCTTCACTCTTTACCCCTAACTTGTCTCCTTGCCGTTTCTGCGACGATAAACTCAAAATTTCAAATTAAGGTGTCACCATGCATCACAGAGCTCTCGGAGAGCCAGACTCCCACACAAACAGTGCCACACTTTATCAGGGAAGCACCACTCTGTGAAGGGCGGCCAACAGGGTTGAGTCACAGAGATGGAGAAAGAGAGAGACGGGAGGCAGAGGGGCTGCAGGGGCAGAATCCGGTCTTCCGTGGAACAGGTGGTGATAGAACAGAGTGTAGGTACAGTAATACTAAAAATAAAAAAGTAATAAAACATATGAAGCCACAGGTTTATAAGAAAAGTCGGAATTTCAAATTGTGGTGCTTCAGAAACCTGAACCTCTCAAGTTCCACCTCTTTCTTTGCAAATGCCCATTCCAATCAATTTATTATAAGCTTTAAGTTATATCGAGTGTCTGCTATAGTCTCTGAGAATCAGTTGTTACTATAGAAACAACAACATATTACAAAAAGGAGCATTAATATGTTTAGTCAAAGCCAAAACTGCTGACCAATCAGCTCTAAGAATTTACCAGCAAATTTCCATTAGGCTCAGCGGTTGAAGCCCTATTTAGCAGACCACATTGAATTGAAAACCTCTTTTGATTTTAAAATGAGTGGCTACAAAAGCAATGCAAATAAAAGCAGAAACAATATTTAACTATAGTCAGCGCTTGTAATACCACAGAGCCAAATTTGCACCACCTGATACTTAAGTGCCATTTATCATGTCCAATTTTGTGTGAACACAACCATTTTGGCTATAATACAAATCATATTACTCAGGCATGAATGCAACAAAAAAAATGCAAATACTTTGCAAGCATGCCAGCAAACAAGTATCTTCTTTACGCGGACTTGTTTCTTTTAATTGTATGTTGTATTTGGATGTTTAAACTGATTTCATAAAATGCTAATTCTTTTTTTACTCCAGTTTTTATTAGCAACTTAAAAACTGAAGGCAAATAGCAAAAGTGCTCCTGTGATGGAAAAGTAACTTGATGGCAACAGGAGATCAGTTGAGGGATTCAATCGCAATCACAACAATATCATGTCGGTAGCTTAGAGGTTTAGGTTTGGAACCGTGTGCATTTCAGTCTGCCAAAAAGCAACTGTTGGACCCTTGGGCAAGACTCTTGACTCGACTGACCTTAGGACATTGTAACAAGGCTTTCCCTGCACTGTGACCCAAGCATTCTTCCAAGCTGGATTTTTGCGAAAAGATATACTCTAAGGATATACTCTTTCATGGTCACTTCTTTCTTATTAAACGAGTATACGCAGGTCCCAAACCATTCATCCATAAGTCTAAGCTTTGAGAACCTCGTCTACTGAAAATGTATTAAAATAGATGACTGAGGGGTCCAAAATTAAATTAAGTGCAAAAATTACTTGATGGATTAAATCCGTCATGGTCGAGTGAAGGGCATGTATGACATTGTGTTGATGTGTGCAGTTTAGGATAGATATTAATGAATGCTTTGAATCTGTAAAGGTAAACCTTCAAGTCTCATTTCTATCTCAGTGTCACTAGTTAACAGCATTTGATCTGCAGACAGGAATCAGCTTCAGTCTAGGACATGGTTTCTATACAGCTGTTTTAAAAAATGTAAAACTTTTAGACTCTAACTAAATTAACAGAAATAAGTTCTACCGTTATGCTAAAGCATGTTACAGCCCTTACTCTCAGCTTACTCTCAATAATATAAAAAACATTTTCCAATTCTAGGAGGATTGTGTTAGTGAGCCGTTGGAGACGTCTTTAAAGAAGCCACCTTTTTTTGGCTCTTGAGGAAAAAGTTCCACACCTGTAATCACCTCGTCGTGTTTGATGCGCCTGCTACAAAGTGGTTTCTTCAAGTGATGGCTCAATTGACATAGGAATGAGGCAGGATTTTGTACCCCAAGTCACCTGCAAATTTTGTGAGCTGAATGGGCTGAAGCGTTGCCATGAAGGTGCAAACCCCTTCATGACCCTTCCACAACGATGAAATTTTCTAAACGAGTAGTTTTTGAGTCTAGGATGGTAGACCAACTGGCTCCTGCAGAGTCCTAAACACCTCAGATGAATAAATACCATAAGTACCACGTGGCTGCCTGCCAGATTCTCCAGTGGAAGAATGCATTAGTTTAAAGACCTTAATTTCCCTCGTCTCGTAATGGTGCAGGAAGTCACCTGTGCACCTCGTCCCAGCTCCAGATTGACACGCAAATCTCTGACAGGGGCTGAAACGTGACAACCTTGCTTAGAAGAAAAGTGAGTGTGTGCGATGCTACGTTGCAAGCTCTATTAAAATGCAATAACTGAAGCTCACACTAACAGGGCCATTCTGTTCTGCCCTTCCATGGCATAACTGAGATTCCAGACACAGCGGTGTCTCTGGTTAAGTGGTTTGTTGTAACAAGGGTGATAGAACTAATGGGCACATAAGAGCATTTCATGCTAATTGCTTGGGAGGTGTTTGTTATGTTAAAATCCAGACGAACTGAAGGAATCCCAATGCATGTCCCGAATTCAACCCAATGGAAAAGAACAATCACTTTAAGACCAGCAATTTTGGTTTGTTTCACACTGTTCATGAAACAATGGTGGTTTCAGAATGAGAAAGTTATATATATATATATATATATACGAAGAATAGGGAGAAGATGACGATGATTCATTAGCCGTCCTGCACTCATAGTAGTTTAAAATATGAGGTGCTAAGCATTTAGTTTAGTCTGTTAGTTCCGCAGCTTTGCTAAACACCCAGTTCACATTGTTCAAAGGGTGTCAATGAATCTATAACAGCCGCTGGGACAAGGGTTTATTCACATTTCCATAAGAGCATCTTACTAATAGATTCTGTTTGCCAGATGAGAAAATTACAGGTAAAAACAGAACCCAAAACTTGTTAATTGATAATTGATATGTCGAAGTTTCTGTTCCTCTAAGAGATTTATTTCTAACATTTATAGGTTATTTTGAGACTTTCTTGATCAATGTGGTCGGTTAAGGTGCCGGCACCTGCATGCACTGTTGTGTTTCGGAGACCCAAGTTTGATTCCGACTCGGGTCTCCCCTGGTCCTGTCCCTCTCTTTCTGTCTCTCTCTTTTGCTCTCTCTCTCTCTCTTTCTTTCTCTTTTCCACATTGCATCTCAATAAAGGCAACAAAAAATGCCCCCAAAATATCTTAAAAAAAGGAAATACAAGAATAGATTTGCCCCGGATGTGCTATTTTTAGAGAATGTAAATTCACTGTGTCTTCAGCTGTATCACCCACCGTCACTGATTTCTTTCTTCAAACCAAACACCTCCTTTTATTTTATTGCTCACTTATAACATCCTAATCTTCAGATTAAAGTCAATAATCTCATAAACCTTGAGGCGAGATAACAAAAACCCAGAAACTGATTACAGTAAGCTAAAAACACATTTTATTGAATATTTAGATTATCAGATATTTAGGGGCTTTAAATCCTTCATGAAAGTCTTATTAAATCAACCCAAACTCAATCCAGGAGTATAGATTATTATAGATTACAGATTATTTTTTCCCTTCAAACGACTAATTCCATATTTCCACTCATAAAACAGGTGTCCTTGCTAAAAAAAAAAACGCTTCAATTTACATCTAAGTGAGTCGATTTGCTTACTTGTCAATATTATAATTAGAAGCTGCAGCTAGCATTGAGAAGAGAAAATGTGTTTGCATTGATGTGTGTGTGTGTGTGTGTGTGTGTGTGTGTTTTAAAGTGACCCAAAAGCACCTTGATTCTGAAAATATCTTAACAGTACCAATCTCAGATCTATCGGTATAGGATAGAACTATGATATACGCGCCTGTCAGACAGACTGCCGCGCCTTGACTCTTGCGGAGAAATGTCACACACTCAACCTTGTCCTACAAAACTATTCCTCAGGACGAGATTAAAAATTGTTGACGAAAAAAATAAAAAAAACCCAAAAAACCCACTAAGATTCTGGTTGTGGGGTTCTGTTCCGTTAGTTTCTTCCGAAACTTTTTTTTTTTAAATAATGGGCTTGGAAATGGTCTCATTTCCTTAGCGAAGTGAAACTAGAATTAGTCTAGCCATTACAAACATTTAAAATAGCAGCAATTGCACTTTTTAAAGGAACTGCCCCGGGAAAACAAGAACAAATGCATTCGGAGTAGCCCAGTCTTAATAACGCAGCGTCTATGAACTCCTCATCCGTTTTCGTATCATTAGCATATTAAAAGCACAGAGTTTGTAGTAATTACAGCAGGGGCATCACTGAGGGACACTGTACAGATAAAAATACTTCCTCTTGCTTTGGGGGGAAGAGACGGTTTATGACACACTAGTCATAAAGAGTAATAAAGTGTCGGCGAATTATTTTTCTTTATTAACTTCAGTGAGACGTTAGAGGTGACTGAACTATATGTGAAGGTACTATACACTCCAGCGATCAATACCCGAAGTACAATATAGCCGCATGAGACATGGTGTTTTTTTTCTTTTTCTTCTGTAATATAAAAAGAGAAGAGAATTGTAGTATCTGTGATCCTGGTGTACGGTTTTTCTCTGGGTGGAAGAACAACACAGTGAGCTGCAGCAATTTTATTGATTTCTCTCCTTTTATCTTCCACTTGGTCCATGTTGGAAACTCGGCATAGAGAAAAAAAAAAAAAAAAAACTACTATAGCTTTTTATTTTTGTTTAGCATAATGTGTGTGCGTGTGGATGTTTGATGCTGGGTAGCAAGATTCCCTAATACCTTTCTTAAGCTTATTGATGGATATCTGGTCGATACTGATCTTTTAAATGTATGTAAAATGTTATGACATTTTATGGATAAATAATACATTAATTATGAGCAGTGTGGTCTCCGCTTCTACTATTTACTATAACCCTATTCTTATTCTAATCTATTCCAATTGTATTTTATTTTATTCTTATTTTAATCTAGTCTATCCTATCCTATCCTATCCTATCGTGTCCTGTCCTATGCTTATTCTATTTTATTTTATTCTATGCCTATATTTATTCTGCCCTGTCCTGTCCTATTCTAATAGAAAAGAGTAGAATTGCAGAAAATGGGACAGGACAGGACAGGACACGACAGGATATTCTATTCTATCCTGTCCTGTCCTGCAACCACCTGCACAGCAACAGTTAATAATCTTCTCATTAATTATGATCCTGCAACAATATCACACCAGAATTCCAAAGGTTTAGTACAGTTTGGGCCACAATAATCCAGCAGTTTATTAGTAATAATAAATTAACACTAATTAATTAATTAATTAATAATAGAAGACAATGGAAAGCCAAATGTAGTAACATATAATAATGCGTTGTGTTTTGTTAAGAAATGATGATGCGATAGACTTCCCTGTGCAGCCGGGTGTGTTCAGCGGTGTTCGTGTCAAATGCTCCATTTGCGACTGCGCCTTCGTGACAGCTCAAGTAACACACCCTTACACCAATTTCACTCTGTTTAGTAGCATTTCACAGCATGCTATGCATGTGTGTGAGTGTGTGTGTGCCTTCATGTGTTGAAGAGAGAAGATGAGATAGAACAGTATTTATTATTCATACAGCTGCTCCATCAGCTGTCAGCCAGGCAGAGACCCCGGGCACCATCACTGTCACCATGACAAGGCATCAAAGGGACGCTTCTGGCACCAAGGCCACAACATCACAGCTTCCTCCTGCCACTAAGGTTAAAGGGCATCAACACTGATGTCAGCACAAAAAATTGCTAACTTTGTATCTGACAGCCAAGAATTTCTCAAATCCACATGGGTCCCAGCAGTGGATCTTCTTCCAGCAGTTTTCTGGGATGTTTTTCTTTCTAATAACGAACATGCTATTGCTAAACGCTGCTGGAGGAAAATAGTTTGATGCTTGCAGCAGTCAGTTGTGAATCCACGGGTATAATTAATACAGTATATAGGATTAATGCTAACAAGAAGATTGTGGGTTCGATTCCCACTCCAAGTTACCACTTCTAGGGCCTTTATGCCATTAATATAAATGTAAATATAATCTGTGCTAAAACATTTGATTATGGCTGATGAGGTGCATAAATAAGCCCCTGCTAACATCTTGGTGTCAAACATCTCATCACATCTTTGGGGGTTTTGGTGGGCCATTATGAGGCAGGTGGGTCTAAAGTTATAGCTGATCGAGATAAGAATGTGTAACAGTTCCTTTCTCTCCGTCCTGCAGACTTACAGCTGATACTTAATTTATATATCTATATATAGTGCTTTTAACAATATATTGTATACCTTAAAAGGTGGAGATAATCAGGAAAAAACTCCCTGGTATTACATATGGAAGAAATCTGGTGGCCTAGTGGTTAAGGTGTCACACTGCTAATCAGGAAGACTAAGTGTTTACGTCCCAGCACCACCAACTTCCCAGCACCACCAACCTTCAGACGCTGGGTTTATTAAGGCATTTAACCTTCAACTGCTTAGTTTTATAATAAAATGGCAGAAAAGTAAAATTTAAACCTTGCAGAAGACAAGATTCGAGAAAATCACAAGAAACCGTTAAACTTCAGAACAAAAGTTCACTAATCCAACAAGTGCACATCTGTTTCCTACTATACAAGTCTCTGTGGAAGATGTTACCATAGCAACAATTACATATTGCAACAACCATGTTGAAACTCATCACCCCTAGATTTGTCCACAGTCTCAAAACATGTATGTTAGGTTGATTGGTGATTCCAAATTGCCCATATGAGTGATTGTGTGTGTGGGTGTGTGTGTGTGTGTGTGGTTGTTTGTCTGTATGTTGTCCTGCGATGGTCTGATGACTTGTCTGGGGTGTACCCCTGCATTTGGCCCAGGACAGCTGGGATAGACTCCAGCAGATCCCATGTGACCCTAATTAGAAATATCCGGGTATAGACAATGGATGGATGGATGGATGGATGGATGGATGGATGGATGGATGTTTTGTATAATGCTTGATGTATTTTTAATATTTGCTTTTTTAATATACATTTTAAACCATTCTAAAAATCCTAAAAGAGCACCTGCAGTAAAACCATGTCAAGAAAGTGTACAACAAGGTGTGTATATGTGTGTGTGTCTTCTCACTGTATGCAGCTGTGACAAACTCCCTGTTGCTGGCTTTGATTCTTGCATTGCTTTTCCCACACCGGCTCTGTTGATCTTTATGATCTTTACTTGGGCAGATCCGACACCTCTTACTCTTTGGTTGGCCCAGTCAGCTTTTTTCCCCCGGTGGCTGAGTTGTGGCCCAAACCCCACACCTTTGCATTGAGGTCAACCTTCCAGTCGACATCTTATGTGTGGTGTGACCAGCTTCTTTGAGACCTCATTAAGGAGACCCCATGCATTGAGGATACCACTCTTGAACTGCAAAAAGGTGGCAATAAAGCATGTTGTACAACAGCAGCTCTGAGTGTGACGCTTGCAGGTGTAGATGCCAATCGTCAGGTCCATGCTGTGTCCATCTCTATTGGTTTGGTTGTAGAATGTGATCACTTCTGGTTTTGCCTCTCATGCAACCACTTTGTTGTTGAGAAAAAGGTGTCAGATCCGCCCAAGTAACAAAGCTCTTGAAGTCAACAGAGTCGGTGTGGGAAACGCAATGTCCCTGTGGGCAACAGTTAGAAACAGGTAGTTTGTCACAACCGCATACAGTAAGAAGACTAGAAGGCAAAAAAAGAGAGAGTGGAACTGTCTACAGTTAAACACAAACACACACAACACACGTGCAAATGTTGACATTGTTCTGTTGCCGTTTCCAGTTTTAAAAATAAAAATACAAATATTTTAATGATAAAATCATCCTGGTGGGGTGATTTTTGACCCACTTACGGAAGTGTGTCAGGTTTAGTCACTGGTGCATTTGAGGGTTAAGGGCTTTATGACAGGAAAATCTTTATATACTTAAAAAAAAAATCCATAGGAAAGACAAAGAGGATTTATTTTTTACCTCGTCAGAAGAAACACTAAAAGGTTGAAGGAAAGAATGAAAGAAACGACTCATGGTTTTATTTTCATTTCAATTTAAGATTGAACTTTTTTTTAGATTTATTTAGCGTATCGAAGGCTGGTGATGCATTTCCTGTACCTGTGGTTTTAATTTTACAGGCCATATTTTAAACTTCATTTTAACTTGGTTAGTTGTAAGTTTCATCAAATAGAGTCATATAAAAAACAAATAGATTTTTTTTATTACAGTTATTTAATCTTAATAATTACAGTTTAGTATATTATATACTATATAAACTTTTTAAATTAAGAACACGGTTGTTTAATGGGGTTTTTTTTTATTTATACCAATAAAGTGAAATGTATTCATGGTTACTAAAATTATGTAAAAGAAAGAAAAAAAAACTGTGGCTCTGTAATTGATGAAAATTCATTAGATCAGCTATAAAAAAAATAACACAAACAAATAAAAAAAAAAACCCAAACCTGTTCTGACAATTTAATTTTATTTGTATGCTATTATAACAATTACTTTTGTCATAAAACAGCTTCAGACAGACATAAAAACTGAATCAAAATGATAAGGTGTGAATTTTTATATGTAAATTTCTGATGTAATTCCCGCCAAGCACACACAGACCCGAGTCGTTTCCTCGCTACAGGTTGATTCTAAGGCGTCTCTTCAAAATTCGCCATAAAAATTCATTAAACACAGTGAACAACAACAATAACTTAACATTCACAGCAGTTTGAATCAGTGTTAACAAAATAAAGATGGAACTAAATATCTTGTTGGCTGCCTGCTGCCAGTGAGAGAAATAATCTTTGAATCTTCTTTATAAGATTTTATATGATTCGTTCGTCTCAAGCAAATTGTCCTTCAGAGGAAAGTTTCCTATAAGCTGTTGTGTTTGATTTCTAGTTTGACCTGTTCACCAAAATCCAATGATTTGGGGTTTTTTTCCTCCAATAAAATTCTGGCAGTGTGGCCACTTCCTACTATGACCGTCAGGAACCAGGAACCAATAGGAGCGCAGAACCTGATGCTCCTTGAATCATCTCCGACAACCTTAAATCACCTCAGGAAAAATGTGGAAATAGGTCCGTTGGACAGAACAGCAAGAAATGAAACCTACTGATGCTACAGATTGTTTTTGCCTCTAGCTACCAGTGAGCGACAGAGGTTACAGATCTGACAGAGTTAATGACACAAAACTCCAGACGAGTCTGGTGTGACAAGCAACAATCACTAAAGACTATTAAAAATAGCACATCTATGCATCCATCTTCTATACCCGCTTATTCCCTAATTCGGGGTCACGGGAATCTGCTGGAGTTTATCCCAGCCGTCCCTGAAAGGGCAAAAGGCAGGAGGGGGACACCCTGGACAGGTCGCAAGTCCACACACACACCTATGGGCAATTTAGAATCACCAATCAACCTAACATGCATGTTTTTCGGACTGTGGGAGGAGGAAACCAGAGAACCCGGACTAAACCTACACAAGCACAGGAAGAACTTGCAAACTCCACACAGAAAGACCCCTACCTGGGAATCGAACCTGGGCCTTCTTGCTGTGAAGCAACCGTGCTGACCACTAAGCCACCGTGTTTGCCGTTACTAACTTGAGTCGCACTTGTAGTAAATACGCTAAACAACCGACACTGGAGACGTAAGCTACACCTCACAGCATAGAAACTCTTTCACAAGCCGGGTTCTACATAAATAATCGTTTTAAAAGTCAATCAACTTCCAAACAAATATGTTTTTAAAAATATGTCTCTTTTTTTGTTCAAACTCTTTAGTACTTGAATATTGAATAGCCTGAAGCACTTCTGATACTTGAGTGCAATTCGAGAGTCGTTCTCCAGCCGGTTCCTTCCTCAGGAAAACATTTCCTACAGAATGTCACGCAGTTTACAGAAGACTAATAAGCATGTATATCTGCGTGCACCCCAAAGTGAAGGCGATTCTTTTTTATTAATGTTGAATTTGTGTGTGTGTGTGTGTGTGTGTGTGTGTAGCATCAAAGCAAAGCAGTAAAGCTGTAGTAATACGTCTCTCGCAGGCTCACAGCAGGAGTAACTGCAGGTATTTTCCTGCATAGAGAGAGAGAAAGAGAGAAAAAGACTACAGACCCTGCTGGGTGAAGTTCTAACTGTGGTTTAGCTGGTGTAAGTGAGAGTACGTGTGTGTGTGTAAGTGAGTATGTGTGGCTGAGTGTATTTCTTCCTTTGACGATGAAATCCAGGAAATAAACTAACGCAAGTGCTTTAACAGGTGCCATTCGTGTGTCACGTCAAAAGAAAGACCTCAGGTTTCACGTACGTGTATAAACGCTAATCAATCGCTTGATTCGTAGATGTTTACGTACGCGGTAATGGAATGATGGAATGCTTATTTGACAGCTTTTCCGCTTTACAATCTTTACAGCGTCGTTAAACGCACATCGATCGCCGGAAAGAAAGGAACAAACTGCTGAACAAACAAGGCTGTGATGCGAATTTCAATAGATGAAATCGTTCGGGGGCAAGTTACGAGAGCGGCGGTTTAAAACGCTATAAAAAGCTGGCAGGCGGCGGGGACACAGTATTTAAACACAATTAACTTATTTTCAGCAATTAAACAAAAGATTCATGGAAAAGGCTGGGTCAGTCCACCATTTCAATAAACGAAATAAATAATTGTTCTTAAGCAGTGAAATCATTGGCTGGTTTATTTTTTCTCTGTTATAACCCTAGGAACTCAAAAACACAAATGTTATTATAAGTACTTATAAGTCAACTATTTTTTTATGTATAGTGGTACCTTGACACACAAGTGTTCCGAGTTTTTTCCGATACGAGTCATCTCTTGGACGATTTTTTGCTTTGAGTGGCAAGCTAACAGTCGGGATACGAGCTAAGTTCAGATACCCCACCGCTAGTTGGCGTAGCGAACGGCACAGTAAATGCCAAAACATTCGCCCAGCATCCCATGTTTTACTAGATTGCTAGTCAGACATGCGTGTTAGCAAGTGGAGTCGTCTGATCTCCAAGACAAATGCTGTACATTATACTTAATAAAACCGGTTTATTGCAGTTCACTCTATTGCATCCTTTTTTTTTTTTGTATACAATATTCGTTATTTATAAGTTTATTTTTATTATTTAAAAACATGCAACCAAAAAAATTGCATTTTGCAATTGCAAATTAACGGCATTTCAGTTCATTTCAATGAGGAAAAGTGATTCGACATACGAGTAATTTGAGTTAGGAGCTCCGTCGCGGAACCAATTAAACTCGTAAATCAAGGCGCCATCGTGTTAAAAATGATTGCTTTTTGTTTTGATTCTAAAAACAATATGGCGTCGCTTTACAAAAACTAGTCTACGGTTTACATGCTTCATGTTTTTTATTTTGCTATTTATTATATACTTCAAAGTAAAATGTGGCGCCAGTGCTTAGTGATAGTATTGGTTACATTTATACAATACTATGCTTTTAAAAAAGTGAAATATGTATAAATGCAACTATAAATGGATAAAAAGCAAAGGACTGTAATATACTTGGAATTAAATACACTGAGGTTAAATCCATTGATCACACAAATCACGCTGGATGCAATTCGGGTTATTAAGGAAACCAACCATCACATTATCCTAATCTTTTTTTTTTTTTTTGCACTGACCAAATCAATTTGTCCCGATGACAAAATGATATGACAGTAAGCTGGTTTTTAGCTCGAATGTAAACCCCCCCCCCCCAAAAAAAACCACCTCCACAGCATGTTAAGTCGAGACACACCACGATTAGTCTTGTGCCGTACACACATGCATCAAGGGAACAGATTAGATTGTGTGGTCAGATAAGCATGAATACACAACCTTTAGAGTTATTTGGCTTCGTATTTCCGTCTGTGGACACGCAATCGCTTGTGTATTGCAGACCATTCAAACGTTTATCATCTTCCCACACGCAGCATTTGACTTCATTTATATTCAAATCCCGCTGCTCACCTCGACACGCGTTTTTTTTTTTTTTTCTTTTTAAATCCTGAACGACATTTATGATTTCCAAATAGGAACAACAAACAACGTTTCTGAAATGTTTAATACACTGATAGTAATAATATCTATACAAATCAATTCAGCCGTCCTTCAGAGATACAGCTCGGTAGGCCAATTATATCCCCAAAATTTCTAGGGTTATTTAACTTTTAATTCCCAGCAGTCTTTTGGCTTTGAAGTCTTCCACTTTGGTCCTAAAAAAAAAAAAAAAAAAAAAAAAAAAAAAAAAAAAACCCCCTCACAAATTCACGAAAGGCCACAGGGCTGAAAGGTTCATAAAAAAAAGGAAGCAATGACTAAACATTGGCATGCAGGAGCCATCTAGCCTCGTAAAAGAACTAGTCACTAAAGTGAGTAAGAAAGTCTCTTTTTTTTCCTTCCTAGCAAATCCCATCCATTTCTTTAGTTTAGTTCTTTAGTTTTTAAAATTTTTTTTTTTTTTTTTGGGCGGGGGGGGGGGGGGGGGGGGGGGGGGGGGGGGGGGGGGGGCTGGGGGGAGACATAAAAGCGCATCCCGGCGTGTACCAATCAATGGTGATGATATGAAAATATTGTCTAGCAAGTAACTCTGCAACAACAGCGCAATTCGGACTCGTTTTTTCTTAATCAATGTTTGAGTTACAGTTCTTGTCAGATGGACAGGGTAGGAGTGTCTGTGTTGCAGAAGATCATGTGTTCGGGAAGTTGAAAGATGCTTATTTAGAGTAAACATAAAAAAAACATAAATTTATCATTATGAATCCATGAAAATAAAAAAATAAAAAAGCGTTTTAACTTATATACTTGAGACGTTACGGAATTGTAACGAACCAATAGGAGTAGGATCCATGATGCAGGTAAAACCTTTATTAAAGTGGTGGGAAATGGTGGCTAAATAGTTAAGGTTGCTCTGATACCAGAAAGACTGGGGTTCAATTTCCAGCACCACCAAGACACCACCGCTAGGCCCCTGAGCAAGGCCCTTAACCCCCAATTGCTCAGTTGTATAAAAAAGAACAATGTAAGTCGCTGTAGATAAGGACGTCCGCCAAATGCTGTAAATGGAAATTAAAGATAGCACAGTAGTAGTAACGAGACGTAAATCGTAAACAAGGAAAGCACAGATCGAAACCAGAAAGACTAACAAACATAACAAAACGCTCAGTAAGTAGTCGGGGCTAACAATACTCTCCCGCGTGGTGGTGATTAGCACTAGTTTATAAGGCTAACTACCGGAAGTGACTCGCTAGAATTCTGGCAAGGGTGCCCTCCTGTGGTCCTTATCCAGGAGCAGGAATGAAAATAATCTTGCCTGTTTATGTGATTTAGGTCTTAGTTTTATTTTTATTTTTTCACAGGGTACCAAATATATAACTGATGCGTAGAAGGCAGAAACTCGAAATACTAGCACGCTAGAGAGATTATACGGTAGTTCACACTGACCAAAACTCACAATAAAAGGCAATTACAGACATTCGCGTTTGGATGGGATTAGATTTCTTGGAGGGCCGCCAAAAAATAGTAGGTTACTAGTAGGTTACTTGCTCCGGTCATGTGAGAATAACGCATACATGGCAGATTTAAAGTAATTTTGTGAAATAGAAATTTCTCTACTGCCCCCCCATTTGAATGGGGCTAATGGGTAAGTATAGCTGTATATGCCAACTTAAATGATTTAAAAAACAGTAGAATCAAATAGTATGTAAATTATACTAAAATTCTATCCCTGGTCTATGGATTTATTTTTCTATTAAAATAATCTTAGAGTGAAAGTTTGGTCCCAGCCGTTAGTCACAGTTCCACTGCCTCAGCTAATGTGAGGAATTAGGTAAAGAAATTTTAAAACTAAGTTTATATTTAAAGTTAGACATAGATCCAGGTTTGCCAGGTGTAGAGTAAACCATTTATGGGTGCAAGTGAACAGCAAACTGCCCCAAAGCAAAAAACAAGTAAAAAAAAAACCTATTTTCTAAGCCATGATAACTTTTTGTTAATCTGGCAGTGACAACATTAAAATTCACATGGTTGGGTAGACATCTTACTATTTACATTTACATTTCTGCACTTGGAAATTGCCCTGATCCAGAGTGACTTACATTTATCCATGTTAGGGAATGAAGGTTAATAGCCTTGCCCAGGGGCCCAGCTTGGTGGTCTTTGCGGGCCCTTGATCTTCCGATTATTATTTTTCAACGCCCGGTGTATTTCTATATTTATTAGCACATCTTACTAAACTAATGGGTTTAAATCTCTGGGCTGGCATGGAATGGGGTTCGTTATCCAAAAGCAATGGACCCCAAATGAGCCACTGAATTAATCCTATAAGGCTATTGGATGATATACAGCATTTGAGTCACAGTCAGGCTTTTACTAGGAAAAAAATAATTTTATCTGCTAACCCACCAATACTCCAATCCCACCCTATTGGGGTCATAGCCCAGGTCCAGCTGCATGCTTTAAAAACCCCATGTTCTGCAAGGCCTAAAGAACGTCTAAATATTACATTACATTACATTACATGACTCATTTCAAGAAAAAAAGTACGACTACCGCTAGCTAATACATGTTTTACTTCAAAAAATACTTTATGCTAAGACTGTCACATTTTTTGAATAAAAATGAGTTTTTCTAGGAAAATTCCAAAAATGTCATTCAGCTAAAACACTCATAGATGGTGCCACGGCGAAGATAGAAACACATGCAGAGAGCCAAATATAGAGGGTAGCAGAATGTGGTGCACTGCTTTTTTTTTTTTTTTTACTGAATCAGCCATATATAAGTCAGGCAGGAATGAAGCCTCTTTGGATTTTTAAAATAACACACACGAGGCCAGTGTATAAAGCTGATATAACTAACCAAATTAACAACGCGGGTCATGAATCAGCTGTAAACAATATATATGAATGATCTACAGTGTTGGCCCGAGGATTTGACATTTCTCCACCCGCCAGAGAACAAATAAACATCTATTTTGAGAACGTGGCCACCAGTCTGGTCTGGTCTGTAGCGAATCAATAACTCTTCGCAGCAGACAGAAAATGAGACGTGAGTGATATCGGTGACGCTGAATCAGGAGATCGGCAACGCTGTACGCAAGTCCGATCCGGAACATTCCAGCCACAAGGGAATATATTAAAACACTCCATAATAAATATCTGGCTGTTCCTCTTTTTCTCTAATGAGGCATGTGACTGGCAGATGGATTAGTAGGCGACTTTGTAATCTTTTAAATGCCAATTTAGAATAATCAATCGCTGCCCAATCTCCCTGCTGTTAGCACCAATTAGCATAGCGCACAGAGCAAATCTGTGTTTTTTACCTAATAGTTTAACATTTTTGTTACAACATTGCTCATAAACCTCGGAAATTTCACATGATTAAAAATTAAAAATTAGTTATTGGTACTTTTATCCATCTAGAGTTACTTTCATTGTCCTGGAACATCCACAGCACAAAAACGTTTTATTATTCGGATTAGGTTACGCGGTCTGTATGCTGTACCACACCATCCGCATGACCTTTATTCATCCATCCATTTCCTGGAGCATTTATCCCAAACAGGATCCGATAGAAGCCCAGGAACTCGCACCACAAACAGGCTTTCATCCCATTGCAGAAAACACATACTAACACACTTAAATAAAACTGACAACCACTGACCAATCAGAACTGAAATTTTAAAACTGTCATGGTTTAAAGAAAGACAACACACACACACACACGGAAACAACTCTTTCTTCCACCCAGTCACTTCCAGCACCTTTCGCATCTTTTGCTAACTGCTGTTTAAGTTAAATGTTGTGTAAGTAGAAGGAAGATTTTGAAGGGAAATGTAATTAGAACCGGGCCTTTGGGTTTAGGCTGAGTGCAGACCCCTTAAATTAGACTTAAACCTGTGTCAAAAACCTGAGTTCGACTCCAGGATTTAACTATTATTTAAAGATAAAGATGCCTTTTCAGCTACAGATGCAAACCATTGATCATGCATGTCTGCAATAAGTGCAGCTTTACACCAAGAAGAACGTTTACAGATATTAATCCCTCATAAAATATTCACAGCCCAGATTTTTCCTAAGAAGCTCCTTTCAGATTTGTGCCTATTGGATCGTAATGGTACAGCCTGTTCTGGGCAGAAGGAACATACAGAACCGAATCTTCTACCGCGCCATGCTTATTCAAATATCTTCGAAACAACAGTTAACTGTTTAGCCTATGGTTCGACTGGTCTGAACCGAAACCTGCTTATTTGTGAAGGTCGAGCTGGAAAAGGGCACGGATGAGGAAGATCTCACTGCTCAAATGCTCACCATGGATATGGATTTTTTTATGTACACAATGCTATAAAAAAAAAAAAAGCCTTTCTGAGTGTGCGACAGTTTTATTTTCAGATATTTGGGAGAATATATCAAAAAATTGGTGGAAGAATTATGCAATGTAGTCACTTATAAAAATTGATTTTATATATATATATATATATATATATATATATATATATCTATATTAATATGATATATATAATATATATATATCTATATATATCAATTTTATCTAATTATCTTCTCTTGGTATTTGCAAGTGTAATTTTACATTAACATTTCAGTCATTTTGCCAGACACCCTTATCCAGAATGACTTACATTTATCTCATTTTTCTTGCTGACCACTTAAGGGTTAAGGGCCCTGCTCAGGGGCCCAGCAGAAGCGAACCCACAATCTTTCAATTCCTTTCTTCTTTTTTTTTTTTTTTTTTTTTTGAATACTTGAATTTTACCACACAAACGTTTATATAAAAAAAAGAAAAAAGTCTACTAACAATGAGTGGGTCAACTATTGTCAACTATTATTCCAATATTTTAATACTCAAATAATAACACCAATATAGGAAATGCAGATTTCTTGTTACTTGCCATATTCTAACCTTGAAATGATGTGGGAAGTTCAAAATCCCAGTGAGTGAAGACACCAGCATTCACAAGTTCTACACTTTCACAGCAAATGCTAAATATTTAATTAGGGCCGTAACCACACATGAGGTGATATCTTCAGTCTGGATCGCTCACTGGAGACCTCTTTAGTCAGCCTGCACTACTTCAACTCTTTGCTAACCGGCTTGTCCTCATCCATACGTCTATAAGCGGTCGTACCCCACTACAAACAAAGACAGCCTTAAAACAGCAATTTGGTTGACAACACAAAGACACAAATGCCCAGTCTCCTCCTGAAGTCACTCGAGGTGAAAAAAACCCTTAACCCTGTTGTGTTGGTGCATGCTGGGAAAATAGAGCTGCCAGGAGTGTCGTTCTAATGAGCAATGCCCAACAAGGGGCCCGGGCGACATGAAGCTTGGCGGTACACATAGATGTGCTGGATAATGAGGCTGTTTGTGACACTGGGTGCAGCAGGATGGGGTGTAAGCACAAGAAGGAGAGAAGAAGAAAAGGCCAAAGAGGCGGAAGGTCCTTCTCATCTGTTGTTTCGTTTCACAAGTGAGATCTTGTTTCTGCAGTTGTAGAGAGGGAAGAAAGTGGTGCTCTCTGCTAGAACCCGTGCGACTACTTTAAAGCAGCATGTCTGGATGAGGAAGAACACTGCGAATGGGAATTTAACAAAATGCAAGGACATCTTTCTAGTCTAGCCAGCAGTCGTTCTTAGCTGCAGTACTGTTGTTCATAATAAATAAAATAAGAAACCCTATTTGACTCTAAGCCCATGTGTCTGTAACTCGGTTTCCTGCTGTATTTGATGTCTGAAGTTGTGATTCCCAGGGACTGCTTTGTCTAACAAGTGGGATCTTGTTTCTGCTCTTGTAGTTAAAAAGGACATTCTGCTCTTTAGTGGAGCAATAGTAGTTTTACTTTAGACTAAGCAGCAAGTCTGACTAAAGAAGGATCGCAGAGAATAAGTCAAAAACAGGGATTTCAGTTGCAGCACTTTTCACTTTTTACCCATAGATACGCTGATGTCATTGTTGGATAAGAGTACTGACCAAACCTGAGTACTGACCAAACCTGAGTACTGACCAAATAAGAGTACTGACCAAACAAGAGTACTCACCAAACAAGAGTACGGACCAAACCAGAGTACTGACCAAACCCTGAGTATTGATCAAATAAGAGTACTGACCAAACCAGAGTAATGACCAAACCTGAGTACTGATCAAATAAGAGTACTGGCCAAACCTGAATGCTGACCAAACCTGAATGCTGACCAAACCTGAATGCTGACCAAACTTGAGTACTCCTCAAATACGAGTACTGACCAAACCTGAGTACTGATCTAATACAAATACTGATCATATAAGGATACTTACCAAACCTGAGTACTGATCAAACCTCAGTACTGATCAAATAAGAGTACTGACCAGTCTTGAGTACTGACAAACCTGAGTATTGATCAAATAAGAGTAATGACCAAACCTGAGTACTGACCAAATTTGAGTACTCATCAAATTTGAAGACTGATCAAATAAGAGTACTGACCAAACTTGAGTACTCATCAATTAGGAGTACTGACCAAACTTGAGTACTCATCAAATAGGAGTACTGACCAAACCTGAAGACTGACCAAACCTGAGTACTTATTAAATAATAGTACTGATTAAACAAGAGTACTGACCAAACCTGAGTTCTGAGTAAATAAAAGTACTGACCAAACCTGAGTACTGACCAAACCTGAGTACTGATTAAATAAAAGTACTGACCAAATTATAGTACTGATTAAATAAGAGTACTGACCAAACCTGAGTATTGACCAAATAAGAGTACCGATCATATAAGCGTACTGATTGAATTCTATACTCTCTGTAAAATAGCACTAAACTAACATTACATAAAAATACATTCATTCAGAGCCACGCTGTTGCCTATTGTATGATGGTTTCAATGCCTGGAGCGGCTGTAGGGAGTTGTAGTGTGTGTGTGTGTGTGTGTGTGTGTGTGTGTGTGTGTGTGTGTGTGTGTGTGTGTGTGTGTGTCTAAACCTTAGATATACTTCCAGAACTCTGTTCACACAATCAAACTGGTTTATGAAAATTGGTGGTTTTCTGTTTTAATATGTTTGCTAACAAAGTATCAAAGTTGATTACTGACATCCTGAAAAATAAACTTTGGATTTCCGACAAATTTTCTGGAAACCAAATACGAAACCCCCCCCCACAAAAATGATTGTCTTCAGTCTGCAAAGTCCATTAGACTGTGTAGAAAGATCCAACACTGTAGAGCGGTAATGTCTATAATATACACAGTCAGGGACACCACGGAACATTTTATTTAACACTGTCTATTGTTTTCTGGTTAAAATAGTGAGGATTATAGACTGTATAATTGCTTGCTAGCTGTTCTAGCTAGGTGAAACTGGAGACTGAAGTGGAGAAGAGTGTTCTGAATTTTTGCAACATATTGGTGCGTCCCTACTTTAGCTCCACCAGGGAAAGCAACCTTCATACACTATTCCCTTACGCCAGGAGGTCGCAAATGGTCCTCAGCTTGAATTAACCGCTACGGATATTGAACCTCATTCCCGCGTGCCACTGTAGCCGTTATCAGGAGGTTAAGGTGTGAAATGCATCGGGGATGTTCTCCTGAATGTGTTGTGACAGAAGCCTTTAAAAGCTCCTCTTCGGGAGGAGGAAGTGCCGTTCAAAATCAATTTGTCCTGAAGTGACTTGCCGTCTCTCTCTCTCTCTCTCTCTCTCTCTCTCTTGCACTCTTTTAAACTGCAAGGAGTGTGATCCTGCTCTCGGTATCAGGTGAAGCTTTACTTAACAGTGTGCGGTTACAGGAGGAGGTTTTTTTCCCCATGGCTTATCGCTTCTCAGTCGTGGTCAGCAAATGAAATGTACCTACCAGTATGTGTCTGGGTATGTGTCCTCGATGGTGGCAGGCGTGCTATCAGGGTGTCTCTGAATGTGGACAAAACTGACCTAATATGTCTCTTTTCCAATCTATATGTAGGCCAATTGGTCAGACACCCTTATCGTATCTTGTTCATACAAATTCGCCCATCTTATTTATACAAATGAACAATTGAGGGTTAGGGCCCTTGCTCAAGAGCCCAGCAGTGGCAGTTTGGTTATCCTGGGAATTTAGCTCACAACTACCCTTCTGATTAGCATCCCAACAATATACCCACTAAGCAAGACCTAATAAATCAGCGCATTTTAGTCAACAAACTAAAATTATCAAAATTTTCTTATTCTTTACACTTTTAGACAACATAAAGTGCATTTCTGGGACGATACACACCGGCAGAGAGACTGGGGAAAATAAGAGTGGGCTACAGTGTTATTGGAAAGGAGGAAGAAGAACACAACGTCGATAATATAGAGAATTTTAATGGGTTATAACAAAATAGCTCGAGGATGTTTTGTGCCGCGTCAGCTCATAAGTTCATGTGCATGTTGACCTGGAAAAACACTTCGGATGAGGTAAAGTTCGACACTATATACACTTCCAAATGCTGCTTGCTTCTAGAACGGAGCGTAGCCATTCGACTATCAGTGGCACCCCTGGAAAATCTGTAAAGGGGTGGCCAACAGGAGGCCACAGCAAAGTTTGGGGTGACGCATCCAAAAATAATAATAAAAATGATTAAAAAATAAAAATATTTATTTATTTATTAATAATTATTCAAATAAAGTACTTTATCCTTTGAAAATTATTCACCAGATATATATGGGGTGGACAGAATGATACTCGCCACCACTAGGGGCGCCCCTGCCGACTAAAAAAAAACACTAAAATCTACTACTGTTTTAAATGAATACAATAGACTTTTTAATACATCATGATTTAATACATCAAGTTTTTTGGGGAAAAAATAATTACTTTAACTGTGAATCAGGTGATCTCTTACATCAGCACTTTGACATCCAGACCCTGATACAAAGCCCACGAATATATTCCACCAATGAAGGTCAACAGCTTGTCAGGAAGCCTGACGAGTCATTGCCAATTCCGTCCACATGGCAAAGCTCACTTTCGTGTCCAATTCCTGTCTTTCACACATATGGTGGCTAATTAGCTTGACTGCACATAGGAAAAAAAACTGAATTCCCATCATTTTTAAAACACTGACAGTGTTGTTAAATACGCACAATTTATTCGATGCCACCCCATCCAAACTTAACGGGAAAAAAATATCAAATAAACCCAGAGGAAGAAGAATAAGCCCACAGGTTCCTAGCCTGTTTTCTTGCTCACGCACCACCTGGCCCATTACTCTCCCCTGTGACGCTTCTGGGTTACGCAGCATTATCATCACCACATGCTCGGTGATGACCCTCTTTCCCTATTAGCACTGTTTGCCCCAAAAAGATCACAGGCTCCTACACATTCATCAAATAAAAAAAGTCTACAACATCATGCCACCTTAAACGACTGTCCAGCATCTTTCTAAAACGGTGACAGGAAGTCAATGCTATTCCATACCAAGGTCCTGTTCACTTTTAGTGTGATAGAAGATCGTGGTTTGGAGCTACAGACATTTATTAGGGCTGCGTCGAAATATCCAGATCCAGTGTAAACAACATAATTGATTATTTGGTATTCAGAAAGGCTAGGGCACATAAATCATTCTGCCTCTCATTTACTGACTGATATATATTCCATCAAACCTATCGAACCAGAATCAATAGTGGCACCAATCAACGATCGCGAAGGAGCCGAAGATTTGCCCTTAATGGAAGAAAAAAGTTGGAACAAAATGATGACAACGCTAGAATTTTCAACAGCTTAAAAAATAGTTAAACGTGTTATTTCTTTTGCTGAACTGCGTAACAAATATCGGTTTACATTTCCGGACATTTATTTTGCCGTTAATTGTAATAATTTTGTGAGATTTTCGTTTGGAAATTCATGACATCAACGTTTGGCCAAGCAAGAAGAACCCGGGTTCGATTCCTCTGCAGGGGTCTTTCTGTGTGGAGTTTTGCCTGTTCTCCTTGTGCTTGTGTAGGTTTACTCCGGGTTCTCCGGTTTTCTCCCGCAGTCCAAAAACGTGTGTGTTAGGTTGATTGGTGATTTGAAATCATGAGTGTGAGTGTGTGTGTGTGGCCCTGTGCTGGACTGGCGACCTGTCCAGGGTGTCTCCCTCCTGCATTTCACCCTTTCAGAGACGACTGCGATAGACTCCAGCAGATCCCTGTGACCCCGAATTAGGGATTAAGTGGGTATAGAAGATGAATGAATAAATTGATGAATGAATGAATGAATGAATGAACTTTTGGTCTGATCATCCTTTGCAATTTTTCCTACTAAAATATATTAAGAGTTCCAAGTGTTGTAATAATCTTGGCCAACAAAATGAAGCTGTTTTAATGCACGCTCTTGTTCTTCTCTTTCTTTTACAGGACTGTAATTTTTGTTTGGTTTATTCGACTAAATCTTAGTGAAGTTGTTTCCTATCGCTCGCTTTTAAATAATGATGTAAAACTTCAGTAAACACGTTATATCTAATTCCTATAAATAAACTGAACCTGATCGTTCAAGATTTATCCTAGACCTGATACATAAATTAGCTTATTACACGATCGTCTATGCTAATTGAAGCAAATTTACAAACTATGCTAGCACATGAGCTCGCCGGAATTTTATTAAATAACACATTTCCTGTGTTAATGCCCCAGTGGCGGATTTACGAATAAATTAATTTGTCTCCAGTTTGATAAATGAGGCCCAGTGCACAGATTTTCAATAACGCTAAGCTTTTGTGGTGTGTTTAATGTTGATGTTCATTAATTCTCTATTTAGTCTTAGTGAAAAGAAGGCAGAGGAATGGAGTATAGACTGTATTACCCACATAGCACGGCTGAAGAAGGGGGCGGCAGGGGGGGAGTGATTCAACAGCAAAAATACACAGCAGGAGATGAAGCGAAGATTTAATTTTCCCGACTATAGACAGCCACGCTGCTCAACTGCTCATTTAATGTGGATTACATTTTTTTTTTTTTTATGGAGCCTCGTTTGGTGTGATAATGTAATAAAAGAAGAATTATACTCGTTTTAATTGTAAACAGTACAAAAGCTAGGCTTTATTAGCATCGCGTTATGTAAGTAAGCGCAGACTGGCGTCCTCGATAACAGCGCAAAAATTCCTGCATATCGGCTCAACCGATTTTTGCATCGGCTTCGGAAATGAATGCGCGCGCTTTAGATGCAATATGTGGACTCGTCAGCTGAGAGTTCTGTCAGGGCCGCCAGAAAAAATGCCTCTGTTTATGAACAACATATGCACATTATGCAGTGTGCTCAGAGTGAATGATTTCACAATAGCTTTAAGTGGATGCCTGTGCAAGGCAGGGAGAGAAAGAGAGAAAAGAAGGCAGAGCGAAAGAGAGAGAGAGAGAGAGAGAGAGAAAGTGACAATGAGAGAGAAAAAAGGCATCTGTGCGTAAAGAAAGCAGACCTGTTGCAGGAAGCATTGTGGGCAAAACCAAAGAACGCCCACACGAGCCTACCCGACTCATTAACCACACTGCCGGCTCTTACCTTTGACAACGCTCTGGCCCTGCAGCTGCTCCCGCGGGATAAAGACCGTATAGAAGTTCTGGGAGAATCCAGGTCTGCATGGCTCCACCGTCGGACCTTCAGCACTTCCCTGGGGACAGAGAGGAGTAAAGGACATATGTTTATCAGAGCTGTCCATGACTTAAACTTTCTTATTACCCACGTTGCTAAAAAAGTGGTAGCTCAGTGATTAAAGCAGGGGTGGTCTTGGAGGGTTGGTATCCTCCAGAGTTTAGCTCCAACTTGCCTCAACACATCTACCTGTAAGGTTTAGGCGTACCTAGCAAAATCTTGATTAGTTGGTTCAGGTGTTTGTTGAGCTAAACTCTGCAGGACACTGGCCTTCCAGGACCAAGTTTTAAGCCTGCTGTTTATAAGATCATGGGTTTATTTCCCAGCACCACCAAGCTTTGTCCTCCGGCTCTCTTAATCATTGATTGGCCAGTTGTATGTTAAGGTGTTGGAAGATTGGACTGGTGGTTAAAACCCTTAACCACCAATTGCTAAGTCGTATCAAAGAAATGAATGTAAATTGCTCTGGATATAAGAGCGTCCACCAACTGCCAGAAATGTAAAAGTAAATGTGCACTAAAAAAAAAAAAAAAAAAGACAGATGGAGCGGCGTTTTAGTTCCCCAGCTTGTCCAGCTCTTTCATGTCTCGTTTAAAACGTCATGCTCGAACGGATGCACGGTTTCGCTAACAAGCCCGAGCTGATTTTTTCTTTTTTTGCTGTAATTTGTGTAGCCAAACGTTTACGTTGGATTTCAGATTAATATGACACCAGATATCAGAAAACACTGAGGCCAGAACACGTTCCTGTGTTTGAGATTGGTTACATTGGTTTTTCGCTCTAACCGCATTTTTTGGGATGTTCTTGTAGAAATAAAGAGTCTAAGTTACAACCGTTATTACACAGTACAATAAAATGAGATCCAAATAAAAACAGATTTGCTGGGTTCAAGTTTGACATTTTCCTACAACATAAAGGTTTCGATAAAGTTTTTCTTTTACTGTCATGTAACCGTGATCTGTAATTAACCAAGACACGGCTCTGTGCACCCAAGATAATCATTACGGGAACGTTTGAATAGCGCTCTGACATTTTCCAACTCGGTTTTCATATCAGAAAGATTACGCATTTGAAAAGAACTGTTAAAAAGTGACAGCCTTTTTTTTTTTTTTCCTCACTGCAATTGTTCAATGATAGATTGGCACATGAAACGGATGAAGGTGCAAGAACGGAATCTAATCACCGGCTCTCTAAATCACATGCCTACAAATCTAGAGATAGAACCACGTCAGCATTATTGTCCGCACGTCTGTTATAAAACTGTAAAAAAAAAAAATAAAAAAAACCCCTACAGAAATCCTTAAAGGGGCAGCCTTGCTGCAGTGTCTGTAAAACCCTCCGAGCAGCAGTGCATGCCTAAGCAGAGAGTGTGTTCGGAAAGGAATGCGCTGGTGGCACGGTGCCACGATCGCGTACCCTTTCAGTGGTGCAAATCCCTCTTCAGCAACATTAGCAGATGTTCCTTTGTGCAGGATGATCAACATGGACAAGCAAGGAGTGGGGTAAAGTAAATGATTGTGTCTGGAAGTGATGGAAGTCCTTACTCCTTCCATTAAAGAGAAAAAAAAACAAGTTAAGGAATAGACACTCCTCTTTTAAAGGAAAGTGTGTGTGTGTGTGTGTGTGTGTGTGTGTGTGTGTGTGTGTGGGTGTGTATGCTTACACCTATGTTATAAAAGACAACGGTCACTGTCTTTTTCATCCCGCTTACTCAACACACACCTTCTAAATGAAACTATTGAACTGATCCAATCAGCCAAAAAAAAATTAATAAAAAAAACTCCCGGTCCTGCTCACTTCTCCTTACAATGAAGGTTCCTGTGACTGCCACCCACCATGCAACTGATCACACTTCTGCTGCTGCATCTTTCCAAATAGCTTTTATTTAAATGCACAGAAATAAATTGCATTTTGTGAAAAAGGAAACACTCTGCAAGTCATAATCAAGCCCCTTCACCACCCCTCACTAATCCAACTTATAAGAACCCCTAGAGGGATGAAGGCAGGCTAAATGCAACAATGCGTCTTTCATTTTTACGCACAGCACTATAAAAGCTTCCGCTGGATGCAGGATGCAGGCTGCAGGCAGCGCGCGCATCGCCGCATCCTCTGCACAAGGGGACCTAATAGAGAGAAAAGTGCAGGAGCATCGCATCTCTGGACTGCATCTCGGCGCGCATCTCAGGACGATTTAATACAAGCAAATTACGCATGCAAGCAGCAATAAAATAAACTACAAATAAAACTACAGTAAGTGAGTAAGTAAGTCTGGAGATGAACTGCAGGCGCGCACCTGAACTTCACTAATGTCTGATTGCGTTCAGTCTTACCAGTGAGCTTTTCAGGACTAAAGCGCACGCCAGAGGAAGAACGAAGCCGACTTTCATTTTCGGCACCGATTTAAGCAGTTCCTCTCGGTAATTCCTCCGTTAAAGGATGTAAAAGAGATGGCAGAGAATCGCGTCCTGACTCGTCTTGCGCTCCGACTGCAGGTGGAGTAACGGAAAAGGCGCTGTTCAACTCAGCATCACTGAGACACCCCTCCTTCTAACGAGCGCACATGGGGAACAGGAATGTGGAAAGCCAAAGAAGTCACAATGCCTGTAGCTGGCGAGTTAATGCAGTGCTATTTTCTGCACCCCAAGCAATCACCAACAAAAGATTATTAAAAAGAATAAATAATAATAAATATTTGTAAATTAAACTTAAACATACAACATCAGTTTATCTTAGACTGGATGCATGTAACCTGATTCCATTTGTTTAATCAGTTTAATACGGTTTCCAATTAAAGCTGTGTAAACATAAATACGTGTGGACTTTGGGGCCCCCTGTAGATTTGTTCTATTAGTAGTAACAATACCAGCCAGCAGTATTGTAATAGTGTGTTTGGTGCAGAATGGGTGTGGTAAGGGGCCCAATCTCATTTTCTTTCTTAGGGCCCGAAATTGCTAGCAGCACCCCTGCCTGGTCCCGGTGACAAGACAGGGCTATTATCACTGGAGTAAACGGTGGTTATATTTATAGGGGCCCACTTTTCATTTTGCCTAGAACCAACAATAGGCAGCTTCTTTTTGTCTGAGGTATATAATAAAACCATATATTTTACCAGCACTGTTGTCTGTAAAGAGACAATAATATTACAACATGAAGTCATGTCCATGACTTTAGACTTTCATCCATCTAGCCATCATCTATACTCACTTATTCCTAATCAGGGTCACAGGGATCTGCTGGAGTTTATCTCAGCTGTCATTGGGTGAAAAGCTGGACAGTTCTCACAAGGCCACATACAGACATACAACCACACACACACACTCCCACTTAGTCCTATGGGCAACTTACAATCGCCAATCAATCAAACATACATGTTTTTGGACTGCGGAAAGAAACCGCAGTACGGAATCATAGAAAGAAAATGCAAACTCCTCACAGAAAAGCCCCGTCGGGGGTATGAACCTGGGACATTCTTGCTGTGAATCCTCAGCTGCCCCCTGAGGACATTCTCATGTCTTTTTTATGAGAAAAGGGATGTCATCAGCAAGGTTCTGTACACCTGCTAAAACATCCAGCCTTTTCTGACAAGCATCCAGCTGCCAAAACTCAAGCCAGGCTAGTC
The DNA here is from genome assembly GCA_005784505.1 of Bagarius yarrelli. NCBI lineage: Eukaryota > Metazoa > Chordata > Actinopteri > Siluriformes > Sisoridae > Bagarius > Bagarius yarrelli. The sequence continues at coordinate 707,570 of VCAZ01000150.1, read as the reverse complement.
AAGCCAGCCAGCTGGCAACTGGTGTTAGATCAAAAAAAACACGTATTTATAGTAACTGCTTTATTCTGGTTTGGGTCATAGTCAATTCATGGCCAAGATTATAAACACCTTGAGCGAATGGGGAATACCTCCTGGGCTGTACAAACACACACACACACTTATTAACACGTTGAGGATAATCAAAGTCAACAATCAACATTCTCAAGGAGGTTGAAAAGCTATGTGGGAACCTATAAGGCAAAGAAAGAATCGGTAGAACTTAACACTGACAGTAACCCAAATAAAGGATAGAACCTGAAAATTAGGCCATGTCCACATGTAAATAATTAAGTTTTTCCATGTCCCCATGAAGACACCCTATGAAGCACCGTCAAGAGCAATGCAAGCCAGGTGGTGGTGATGTAATTCTTACTATAAAGACAAAATATCCAATCAGAAGCCTCAATAAATGATTGATGAATGATGTTGTCATAAGCAGTGACCTGATTAATGAAAGGACAAAAATTGTGCATGTATCAGTATATATGGATGTTATAAACCCGTTAGCTTAGTAATTAGCAGAACAAGACATTTCAGGGGCAGTGATGGCTCAAATGGTAAAGGTGCAAAGTTTTTGATTAATAGACAAGGTTCAAGCCCCACTGCCGCCAGTCTGTAACTGTTGGGTCCCTGAGCAAGACCCTTTGAGGTGAAAGCACTACCCACTGCACCGCCATACCACTAATGAACAAGTACACCAATTGTAGCCAGGTGTAGTATTAGGAGGCAATTCATGAAAATGTATCCCTGTGTGGTGTTGGTGTTTTTGTTACCCTAGGCAGTGCTCACAGGTTTGGTGGACCTGCTGCATTACTGGGATAAACAATTAATTTATTAAAATATTACGTAAAAAATGTTTACCTTAACTTACTGTACAAGTAATATAGACAGCGTTTATGGGTAACAAATGCTATTTACCCCATTAGATCATGTTTGAAAATACTGTATAAGTGTTATAGCAAATATTTTTTATTTAATGTTTAACATGGAAAATAAACCGAGGCCAATAATATTAAAAAATATTAAATAGCATAAATTCTTTTAAAACAAACTTTAAAATCAGGTCCTAAGGTAATAAAAGTATTTTATTGTTGCTGATTTATAAGTTACTCACGGTTCTATGTGGATATAGACATACTCTATATATACAGGACATCATCTATCACAGATCTAATCACACACACTCTGGTGATGAGGATGAGGATCCGATTATTCTCCAGGTTTCTTCCTAACATCACCAAGTTGTTTTTCCTGCCACTGTTGCCCCAAGCTTGCTCATTGGAGATAAATACAAACTCAATTGATTTTAATTTCTGTAAAGCTAATTTGAGATGTCGTCTATTGTTAAAAGTTTTATACAAATAAAATTCAATTAAATTGAAAGTTATATTTCAATTAACTAGGCTGTGCTGGAACTCCTCTAATTAGGAGTCAGTTATCTGGACCGTGTTCATGGCTGCATCCCAAACCACATACTACACTCTTAATAGTGTGTCTAAATATAAACAGCATCATTACGGAGCTGAAACACTACCGACAGTACCACGCTAGTATGTGGTCTGGGATTTGACCCAGGAGAATATGACGTAATTATTAGTGGTTTTGCTTCATTTCAGTATCTCAGAAGAATTTTTTTGAGTAAACACGCTGATAGGGCAGTTTTGCTATAATTAAAGGTAAGAATACAACAATATTTCCTTATTTATATAAAACTATTTGCTGCTAACAAATAGTCTGACTTAACAAATGAATCATTTTGAAACTCTTTTCTTGAATCAAGCGCAACAGCCCCACCAGTGGTTGTAAGAAAAAGTGAGGCTGATTTCTTTCTAGCCCAGACCGTAGATTCCAAAGTCATGTCGAGTGATTACACACGGCACACACTGTTCAGCCAAGTTCGTTAACACATCCTTGACACGTCTTTAGCAGTGACTGAGGAGATGCGTGTGAAATGATTGCAAAACAAAGTGTGTTATCTACTTAGTTCCAGAAATAAAGATAGACTGCACACACACATTGTTCAATAAAAAGAACATTTACACTGTTAATAAATAAGAAATTTTCATTACATAAAAACTTCAATGTGTGTAATATTTTCCCCCAAATCTTTTTTATTAATGAAACCTTGTAATACAGTATGTGTTGTTTCAATATGTTTAACTATATTAACCTCTTCTATCTAACAGCACCACACGCCCTCACCAGTGTAAGTGTCCAAAAACTCCTGCCAAACCCGACACGCTTTACACGCTTGCCATGGCTCAACAACACACTGCCTAAGAATTTATTCTTAACACAAATTCATGTCCTGACACAAATGATCAATAATTTGCATTTCAGCAACGAACTTTAATAGATTTCATACAGTGATTACTTTGGAATCGAGCAGAGCCAAAAACAGACCGGACGCAAACTCGGCGCACAAAGCTGGTAAATCCCGCCTGCTGGCTGTTTGTTTGCTGGAGAAAAATGACAGATGTTCGCCTTCCTATCTAGTGCTAATCACACGCCATTCTGCAGGCTGCGTTTTTAAATTGCGCCACACACACATGCTGTACGCTTCACGCCATTTCTCAGTTTCTTTCTTAATTAAAAACACAATTTATATGAAATTACACACAAATCAGTGGCTTTGGAAACAAAGTTTTGCTTAAAAAAAAAAGGACAGATGAACCCATTTATTACAGTTAAATTCGGTTGAAATGCAGACCAGAAGATGGTAGGTTCAAATCACAGCACCACCAGTTTGATTCAGTTGAATATAAAAATGCCAGAAAGGTTATGTGATGCAGATTAATGTTACTTTTATTGTTAGCTGTTGTTAATTTAGCAAAACATCATCTGAAACTAAAACTGAGCTGCTGGACAGGTGACACTATCTGAAACCTCTTTAAATAATTGAATGGAACTGGATATGGCAGGATATTCTAAATGATTTACATGCAATTTTTATCCATTTTTTTTTTTATACACACTATTATTGACTAGATTTTTCCAAAAATATTCCTTAACATCAGTTCCAGACGATATTATTTTTGACTCACATTTACTTTGGGTCTGATTACAACTCAGCAAAAAAACCTAACCCGCTGCTTCCTACTTTGCAAACTTTGCTTCGGCTCCCAAAACCTCCACAATTTTTTTTTTTATTTTTTTGGGGTGGGGGGTGGGGGTGTGTGTTTTGTTTTCTTATACATTCCAGGCTTTCAGGCTTCTCTGGTAAGTGACGGCGTGTCATTTACCATATAAACAAAGCTATTTTTTTTTAATTATGGCTGCACAAATATTAAACCAGAAGGTTCTTTGCTTAATGTTGCCTTGTAAGAAAAATCTGAAGAAAGAATTACATTAACAGCATTTGCCAGACGTCCTTATCCAGAGCGACTTACATTCATCTCATTTATACAAATAAGCAATTAGGGGTTAAGGGCCTTGCACAGGGGCCCAACAATGGTGGCTCGGTGGAGCTGGAAATCAAACCCAAAATTCACATTGACATTTACCAGACCGTCTTATCCAGAGATTTATCTCTTTTACACATCTGAGCAATTAGGGGTTAAATGGGCCCACAGTGGTGCTGGGAATCGAACCCCGGTCTTTCTGGTATCAGTCCAACATCTTAACCACTAAGCCACCACTTCCTGACTGGTTGATGTTTTTTTAAGCATTTTTATCAGTGATGTTAGTATTTAAAAACCATCATCATCATCATCATCATTATCTGTAGTGATTTTACAATAATAATTGTGGCAAGGAAAATATACATGCAATCTTCAGGTTGGTAGTCCAACAGCTTAACCATGAGCCACCACCCCCTACTTTTTCTATCGTTGCCATGAAAAATTATTCATCCTTTTTCTATACCTGCTTATCCTGCCATTCGGCAGACAACCTAATCTAGAGCGACTTATATTTATTACATTTCCTATCTAGGTGAGCAGTTGAAGGTTAAGGGCCTTGCTCAGGTGCCCAACAGTGGCAGCTTGGTGGTGCTAAATATTGAACTTACAATCTTCCGATCACCGGTCCAACAGATTAAACGCTGTTTATACTTTTGATTAATGTAATATGCAGTTAGGGAAGGCAATTGGACAATTGGTTTACTTTCTCAGGTGTTAATCAGATTACAATAGGTTCTCTCATGTCAGTAAGGTTTTTTTTGCACCACTGTTGGCTTAACTTAAATGTATATTTATATCCTGCATGTATATTTTTCCTGCCACAATTCTTAGTGTAAAATCACTAAGTGGACGGCTCATGTTGGATGTTTTGGGGTGAAAGTCAGGGAAGCCTGATTGAGGTGGTTTGTACATGTACAGAGGACGGATAGTGAATTTATTGCTAGGAAAATGTTGGATAAGAAGCTACGGGGCAGAAGGCAAAGAGGAGGTAAATGGATGCGATAAATGAGGACATGAAGTTAGTGTGTGTGAGTAAAGAGGATGTAGAGAATAGGGTTAGGTGGAGACAGATGATTCGCTGTGGCGACCCCTAGCCAAAAGAAGACTACAGATAATGATGATGATGATGGTTATTTAAATACTATGCTAACTAGCACTAATAATAATGCTTAAAAACGTCACCCACTCAGGTGGATTTACAGAGAAACCCATTTTATGCTGTAAAAGAGGAAGGATACACACTTCCTGTGGACCTTTTCAGTGTAGGAATGTTTCTACTCTCTGTTTTACAAGCTTTCTTTTCAGATCAAGAACTAGACTAATAAAATAAACATGTGTGCGCTTGTAAGTACTCCGTTTAAGGCGGCTCCGACTTTTGTATTCGATTAAAAAAGCAGTGTTCTGGTCCGACTGGTTCTGAAGCCGAACTTTATCTTGAGCATTATCATTATTTCGATTTATGGGCTTATCTATAACTGTCCTGCTTCAACATGTTCAAACAAAGAGTTTTATTTGAAGCATTACATGAACAAGACTAGAGTGTTTGTTCTGTCAATATCAGAGGATAGCTTTAACGTACTGTATATTTACCCTCATCTTTCAGACACCCCGGATACGCAGAGCCTCTGCTATCGGTAAGGATCCTTTTCACCCTTTTCACACTCCGGTCAAGGTTCTAAATCATCAGCAAACATTCTGCAACAGTTTCCTCTTCCGACCCTGGTGCCACCCATCACCTTACTTCCACCCACTTAATAGTACACTATAGACATCAATGGTTACTCAGTGGACATTAACACACAGCCATACTCGGTCACTTAGCTGTGCGTCAAAACGCACATTAGACATGTAGCTCCATCATGTAGACATGTAGCAAGACATTTGTTGTTAAATATGTACTTTGGACATCACAGGGATAGTGACTATTTTGGTAGGAGGATGTTAGAAATGAAGCTACCAGACAGAAGATAAAAAGGAAGACTAAATGGATGCAATAAACAAGGACTTGAAGTTAGTGGGTGTGAGTGAAGAGGATGTAGCGAATAGGGTTAGATGGAGACAGATGATTCGCTGTGGGGGGGATCCCTAAAAGGGAACAGCCGAAAGGAGAGGAAGAAGATGACATCGCAGACATTTGCACAACCCTGACTTTACTTCGCTTTTAGGGTACTACTCATATTTGACCTCATATTTCTTAGTTGAGGCAAGTTGAGTTAAGTTGAGTCGAGTTGAGTTAAGTTGAGTCGAGTTAAGTTAAGTCGAGTTGAGTCGAGTTAAGTCGAGTCGAGTCGAGATGAGTTAAGTCAAGTCGAGTCGAGTCAAGTTAAGTTGAGTCTTGTCCAGTGAATCACAACTTAGCCTTCATGAATTCTGTAATTAGACCTATATCTGGATTTGGGCCATTTTCAAATATTCATGAAGGACGTGTAATTATTCACAGCAGATGCGAACGAAAGAGGATTTACATCCGGCTTCATCATGTCTGAGAGATGGCTTGATTTGCTGGAAGAAAATTACATCTCCTAGCGAAGATTAATCAACACGCCAGCATGAAAGTTTGGATTTATTTGTAATTTTTTTTTTCTTTCTGCTGAATATTTTCTTACTTAAGAGAAACTAAAACTTAGTTTCGCACGAAGTATTTTCGTGCGTCTCATCCTGCTGGAATGACAGTAACTGAGAGTTATATATATATAGATTTATATTTATATATATATTATAATGATAGGAATTATTAAGTTCTGACATCGTAGCTGTTATGCATGCATGTATGTATGTATGTATATTTATTTAAATTTTCTAAAGCACTAGGATGACAGGTAGGACGTTTAAAATTTAAATAATTTTATATATATATATATATATATATATATATATATATATATATATATATATACTATATAATATATAGTTTAAGTTTATACTCTAAAAGCACCAGTGTGACAGGTAGGGACGTCATGTTTAAATCAAAAATAAAAGCTACGATGTCAGAACTTCATAATTCCTATCATTATCTACTCTAGAGACCACACACACGCAAGAATAAATAAGTGTAGTTTGGTTTCTATATGATAGACGCTCTAATTTTACATCGCTTTTCAAAGAAATTACTTCCTTTCCCCCCCCGAGTCTGAGAAGACAAACTCTTTAGAATACAAATCTCTAAGCTGCCATGCTGTAATTGCTGAAATTACACGAATGCCCCCATAATCGAAGAAGAGTAAACATGAATCCCTTTTCTGGCAGTGTGGAATGAACACTATGTAAAAGATTTATTATAATCTTTTGATTTATATAAAATGGTAAAAGTTGTACTTTCATCAAAGTATCTGCATATTTTATTATAGTAAATAAATAAATAAAAATATTCTTTCATGTAGTAATCAGGGGCGCTCCTAGCCCCTTTTTTAAAGAGGGATTTAGCCACCATGTCTGTCATTTCAGCCCCGCTTAAAACTATCAACTATCAAACTACCAAAAATGATTGAAAGTATTTATATACATACATATGATGAGGTAATAAGTTGTGAGAAGAACCATACATCATAGCTGGTCTCAACACTATCTCTAAACCATACATCATAGCTGGTCTCACCACTGTCTCTCGACCACTGGCTCTAACCATACATCATAGCTGGTCTCAACCACTATCTCTAAACCATACCATCATAGCTGGTCTCAACCACTGTCTCTAAAACCATACATCATAGCTGGTCTCACCACTGTCTCTAAACCATACATCATAGCTGGTCTCACCACTGTCTCTAAACCATACATCATAGCTGGTCTCACCACTGTCTCTAAACCATACATCATAGCTGGTCTCACCACTGTCTGTCTCTAAACCATACATCATAGCTGGTCTCACCACTGTCCTCTACATCAAGCCTGTCTCAACAAACATACATCATAGCTGGTCTCACCACTGTCTCTAAACCATACATCATAGCTGGTCTCACCACTGTCTCTAAACCATACATCATAGCTGGTCTCACCACTGTCTCTAAACCATACATCATAGCTGGTCTCACCACTGTCTCTGAACCATACATCATAGCTGGTCTCACCACCTTCCCCTTGATTATAGCTGATATTCACACATCACTCCTGACACGTTTCTCCATGCATTCCAACCTGCCTGTACTCGCTTCTTTACCTCTTTTACACATTCTCCATTGCTCTGGACTGCCGACCCCAAGTACTTAAACTCCTGTACCTTCTTTACCTCTTCACCCGATGACCTCAACAAGTTGCGAGAAGAATGAATTCCTTATTATGTATATGCATTTTATATTACATTTTTATTCATCACATAGATATTTAAAATTTTTGCATGTAACTAGCTAACAGTAATTCCGGTTGATAATAATAAAGAGATGGTGGCTAACAGTAGCGAATGCTAAGAACCGTAGAACCGTGCCGATAGTGATGATATGTTGAATCGTGCGTAAAAATGAACGTTTCGGTTCACGGAAGCAGCTCACAGTGAAGAAGAGCCAGTTTAAGAAATGGCTCAGGGACGTCTTCTTTTTTTATGAAGTCAGTAAAACAGCTTGCATGCATCAGAGATGGAATTAATGGACCGTGTCAAACTCTCCATAATACGCTGTTCCAAATCCGAGGAGTTAAAGGCGAGTCCACGACTAGACACAGCTCCCTGCCGGGATGTGCAGCACGGACGTGAATTTTGCCTGAAAATGCAATTTCATTCATGACTAAGACCAAGAGATCTCTTGACATCAGGTGCAGTGATAGGAAAGAAAACACCTCTGGTAGCATGCAGCAATATGTTTCAGAGAAAGAGCCTCCCAAAGTCACTCTCACTCACAGCAAGCTGCAACAGCAAACAGCAAAAAGTGCCCGGAAGAGCAAATAATATCTCTGCAGTTTGCACTTTCTCTCTCTCTTTCTCTCTCTTGCGCGCAGGAGACAGCCATAAATAAAAGACTGTCACACTCGCTACGCTTTTCATCTAACGGGAGACAAATGGGTGCCGTGTGCAGTTTCTTCTGCCTGACCTTTAGGCGGCGGTTACACTGTGCGATGATTGCTTGATGTGCTCACGGAGGCCAAGACACTGACGAACGACACCGGTTGTCATCTTTATTTCCCAGGAACCCTGACGCCAGGAAACACTTTGCTTAATTAACCTCTCTGTCTGCTTCCCTTCTGTGGGCTTTTTCTACACACGGTGCACTGCATCTGCTACATATTTCACCCGTTACAGGTACCTGGTCCCAGCGAGAAGTCCATTACTGTCCAACAAACGACAAATTGTTGAATCTATTTACAGTTAATGTTGTGTTAGACTTACTGCATAATTAATTGGATTTAACAAATCATTTCCTTCACCTGCCTCTTTCTCAACTCAACTCAATTCAATAATAAAAGTCCCTATATATATATATATATATACTAGAAAAACAGTGAAGTCAACTTGCAAAGATACTCGATTAATATTATATTAACCTTGAGTCATGCAGTATAATAATGCAATGTTTATACACACACACGCACAGATTATTTATTTATTTTTAAGTCATTTGGACCCGGAACGACATTAAATTCTGTTAGAACTAATTAAAACGGGTGACGCAGATTATGAATGAATAAGCAGAATAACACACAAGAGACTGTGCTAATTTGTTGCGGGTGATGGTGTGACGTGTATATAATGTGTTTATACTGGTAATAACATACCAGGACTTACATGTGCCTCACTAAAACCTTCAATCATACAATTTGCCCAAAACAAGCAGGAACCTTGGGGAGGGCTGCCACTGTTGAATTTCTGCTGACGAACCCTGAGCCAGCAAAGCACTACACCCTGGACACCAAACTTTTAAGAGGCTATGTAAACTACTAAAGTACACCACTATCTCATTACTAAAGCAGGTACAGTTTAGTGCTCGGTAAAAATGATTGCTAACATTTAGAAAGGATCCGGAGTCTCTAGATATTGAATCCTGAGAATCCTGTTTTCAGTTCAGATGACAGTCATTCAGTATTCTGCTGTCCAAATGTCTATTTCTGAATACTATTTTACCAAAATGTCCTTTTTCTTTTTTTTTTTTTAAACAGTTATTACAGAGAGGACAGGGTGCTTATATAACCCCACTCCTCCGGTCAGAGGAAGGAAGATAATTGTGCTTAAAATATCTTGGCTGTTTCAAGGGCTATTGAGACGTGTGAAATTTTGCCCTTCAGATTGAGAGTCCTTAAGTAATGTGGTAGTTTTTAATAACCTCGAGAACATTTTTAGGTTTAGATACTTAAAGGAATTAAGAAACTTGCATATATACATAAATATGTATCTATTAATATATATATATAAATAGTTAATTAATATAAGTGTATAAGATATATATAATATATAGATATATATATATATATATATACACCCCCAGAGCAACCTACACTTATTTCCTTTATACCTCTAAGTTATTAGGGGTCAAGTACCTTGCTCAGGGGTCCAGCAGTGGCAGCTTGGTGGTGCTGGAAATCGAACCCCAATTTTCCAACTAGCAGGCCAGTGCCAGTGCCACAAAATCTTAATTGTTTTTTTTTTTTTTTATAATAAACAAGTCCAGCTTTGTGTCAACAGTTTGATTGAGCGTCAGCCTGTAGAATGTTTTAGTATGCTAGATATTGGTAGCATAGGACATTCCACAATTGCTAGAAATTTTTGATAATCATGCATCATGGCACATGAAGTTGTACTGAAGGAAGGAGTACTGGAAAAACTCTCCTACAAGATCTTTCAGTTGGTGTTTTAATAATGGCCGCTGTTTAAATTTACATACAGGTTTTCAACTTGACAGAATTGAATATGTGGTAGGCCACAGCTTAAGAGTATTATTATTCTACTCAACAATTTCAACACATACATCAATTTCATGTGCACCGTTATATGGTATCATAGAAAACACCACCCTCATGTCAAGAAAAAACATGGCATGAAACTGAAAAAATGCTTCAATAAAGCATAAATTCCCTGCTTTTGCCTTAAAGTTTAAGACAATCCTTACTTCCTTCTATGTCCACACCTACAGTACGCCTGGCATCAATCCACTGTATACACGATGGCTTGTGTCTGTGTGTGTGTGTGTGTGTGTGTGTGGGGGGGGGGTTCTTTCTGCGCACACAATGTTCACACATTAAAAACGCATTTAGTTGGCGTTTTGAAGCAAAAATGCAAATGCAGCATTTCACAGAAACCAATTTTGGACAATTTTGCTTTGGATGGTTGTGAGTTGGAGAATAAATTAATAATAGATGCACTCCGGGGTGGGAGGGGTAACGCTGCTCAGCAATGGCAGGCTTGTAAGTTCAAACTGTCAAACAAAAATGCAATAATGCATAAAAATGTCATCTGAATAATGCAGAGGCAGAATGCATAAATAGTAGATTAGGCCTGATTTTATTATGCTGCTATGAAAGCCAAGCTTGGCATTAAACAAACAAGGGCGGGCGAAGCGGAATGAGTCGACTCAGTGTAGACACGGCCTTGTGCGGAAGCCAAGACGAGGTTAACGCTCGGATCAAATGGAACCTGGTGTTGGAAAACCTATTTCGCTCTGTGTTTGTGAACACACTGCTGCTAAAACACACTACACAGGAGTGTGTTTTGTTTTAATTTGACCAAAGTGCACACTTTACATGTTCACACTGCCGTGTGATGTAAATTAATATTCTGATGCATTCGTAAGTCCCTTGACTCAAGCGAGTGGTTGCTGTTTAAATGTTATTTATTTAAATGCAACAGTCATGAATTACTAGAAAAAAATGAATCCAATATTCATTCATCTTCTATACCCGCTTATTCCCTAATTCGGGGTCACAGGGATCTGCTGGAGTCTATCCCAGCCGTCTCTGAAAGGGAGAAAGGGCCATACACATGCTCACACTCACTCCTATGGCCAATAAATAATCACCAATGAACCTAACATACATGGACTGTGGGAACAAACAAGGGAACCTGGAGTAAACCCACGGAAGCACTGGGAGAACATGAACATGGGAGATTAACACAGAAAGACCCCTGCCCGGGAATCGAACCCGGAACCTTTTTGCTGTGAGGCAAAAGTGCTAACTACTAAACCACCGTGCTGCCCTGAAAGCTAATATTTTTAATTATTATTTTTAACTGATACGATTTAAAAAAAAATACTATAATTCTATAAGCTAATCTTGAGTTGGGTTATCTTGTGTAAGGTTCTTGTTTAATGTTTTGGGGTTTTTTTTGTGTTAGTTAAGCTTGCTAGCTAGCTAACTATGCTATGCTAGCTTATCTAACTCAAACAAAAAAAAAAAAAACATGAAACCAGATCCTTATAAGTAAACAAAACAAAAAACACGACTAAAGCCAACTCATATAGCATAGCATAGTTAGCAAGCTTAGCTAACACAAATAAAAACAAAACACCTTACAGCTTGACTTACCTTATCTTAGGTTGCCTTAGCTTAGCTTATCTTAGAATAGCATAGTTTAGTTTAGGATGACAACAAACATGAACTGGCCTACAAAAGGAACTTGACTTAACAGCAGTGCAAGAACACAACCAAAATCCTCGACTAAGGAAAACACAAGGGCTATACATACACAAGACCAACCAATCGAAACACCTCAACAAGGAGATCACATGACAGGAAACCATGGGGAACAAGGATCACAGGGACAAAACAGTAAGTAAACACAGACATGAACATTGAACAATAAGTTAAAGCATAAAAATGAAACAAAAACATAAAATTATATTCATAAAACTAAACCATAAACATGAACTATATAAAACTTAATATAAACATAAAAACATAAAACATGGAACAAGAGTATTCATTCATTCATTTATTCATCTATCTTCTATACCCGCTTTTTCCCTAATTCAGGTTCACAGGGATCTGCTGGAGATTATCCCAGAGACGGCTGAAACAAGACCATGAACCATAAACTTTACAACTGGTCAGGGTCGCCCCTGACTCTTTCCTTTACAGCAAATACAGAACTTAGGATTTTTTTTTACTTTAAAAAGAAATTTAACTTCACATCATTATTTGAGGACACAATATTTTATCTCATTACTTTGATTCTACTGGTTATGTGATTATCTGTAACTGATAAAACACCATTAGGGGTGTTTAGCTGCAGGTGGTACAGGAACAGGTTTAATTATTTAAAATCTATAAAAAATATATATAATTTTAAATATTAACAAATAAACAAATGATGAAAAAAATCTAAAAGTTGGCCTAGAAATTTAAACAAGCTCAGGTTCTTCATACTGCATGAGATTAAATCATTCTAATGAAAGAACATCACAGCTGCTTGGATGTAGTTATATCATGACATCATGTGTTAAGCAGTGTGTTAAGGATACCAGCACCACCAAGCCACCACTGTGGGCCCTTGAGCAAGGCCCTTAACCCCCAATTACTTAGTTGTATAAAAGAGATAAATTTAAGTCGCTTTGGCTAAGGGTGTCTGCTAAATGTCAGAGATTCAATTCGATTCAGTTCAGTTAAGTTCAGTTCAGTTCAGTTTTCAATTCGATTCAGTTCAGTTAAGTTCAGTTCAGTTCAGTTCAGAATTATCACAAAAACATCTTAATATAAAAAGGCTAAAAATAGAAAAAGATGCTTTTCTCGCTGTCTCACTGAAAATTAGATCGACCTGCTGACTGATTGTGTTGCATTTTGCAAACCGTAATTTATGTGCTGTACATGAAAGTATGAGCATTACCATAGAAATAACATGCAGCGTATCATGCGCCGTTGTTATTAAAATCCTTTATACCATTAACTTCTATACGTCTAAAAAACAGGCTAGCATAGTTTTCAGCTAAGGTTACCAGGCTGTTCATCTCAGGGACCATTTTTTTTTTCCAGAGCCCAAACAAAGAGAGAGAGCAGGTAGCGAGAGTTGGCGAGCATAAGAAATGCGATCTGATTGCAGCCTCTTTGTGAGCGCAGAAATTCAATAGGAAAGCCTTAATCTTGCCCGTGCACTAGACTCTCGTGAAAGTCAGAAAGAGAGCACATCGTGTTTCCCAGGCTCGGGCTAGCATTAGAGAACACCTTTGAAAGCGATATATCTGCTGTTCAGCCCAGCTCGGAAGATCATCCTGTCGAATAAAATGCCACTAAAGAACACAGGTTACTGTGAACTCGGATTTACCTTTTTTTTCACCCGAAGAAAATCGATGCTACAACTTCGGCACAGAAAGCCATTAATGTGGTTTTTTTTTTCTTACTTTATAAATGTATTTAATCATGTATTTCCTCTAGTGGATAAACATTTATTAGCAATTGACACCATCATAAGAGCTCCAAATTCTCATGACGGTGTGTGAACCCTGTTTCACATGAATCGACACTAGCGAATGGTTGCTTTAGGTGGGTTAGAAGCACATTGCATTTCAAATGATATTTTTTTTGATGACTGTAAGGCCCGTCGACAACCCAGCCTACGCGTGTCAGACACGGAGCACACATTTCAGTGCATTCCTGAGCAAACTTGTGTACTCAGCAAGCTAAACCAATGAACTTGTGGTCTGTTTAAAGGCAAGTAAAATTCGAAAAAAAAAAAAAACCAATGGATTGTGTACTTTGCCCTGTTGCAAGTGAATCTGCTCCTCATTCCCCTGTAAAGGGATCAGTATAAACTGTTGAGATGTTCAGCACCCGCCAGCTACAGCTATGGCACTTGAAAAATGCCAACACAGCATACGGAGGAAAGGGAAAAAGAAAAGCCAAGTTGCGAAAAGGCAAAAGAGCAAGTTTGAAAGGGGAGAGAAGAAAAGCCCAGAGTCGGATCGGAGAGGAAGCTTGGAGGAAAAGAGGGAGAGATTGCAAGAATTGCTTGCAGTCGCAGGGGTAATGACTAGCGCTGGAGGTTCTGCAGCGGTTTAATGAGGCTTGTGAATAGTCAGTAATTATGTGTCTGCGGTAAGGCCAACTGTTTGGTGGTAAAACTGAAGAAAACTGAAAAGAGCTGGCCTTCCATGTGGCTGACTCATCACTAATAACAGCCCCCGAAAACATGATGCTATATTAAATCTGCTCTCGTGAGAAATACGAATTAAGGCATGTTATGACTGTTCATTAAAAAAAGAGGCTGCTGGGAACCGCATGCAAAGACAAAGATGCTCCATTCATTAACATGCATTAGTTCAGATATTTATTCATTATTTGTTTGTCTTTCATTACCCGTGGACATTTATTTAAACACAGCCTAACTCTATTCCCTTGTCCGCTTGGATCTGTCCACTTACTTGCTCATTATTAATTCTTTCATTTAGCCAATCATGCAAACATCATCGCCGAACCATTATTCGTTTCCATCCACACTTTCTTATTTGAAGATCCCATGTGCTATCTATCTCAAACCACAGATTTTATATCATTCATCAAGTCGTTCATCTATAAAAGTATTACTGATAACTGAGAAATGACCAGAAATAATTTTTTTTGTCTTGCAAACATACTGAGCATAGATTAAACGGCTGTTTAAAGAGCTCTTCAGTTTAACCGAGCTCTTATCCTTCAGGAAGAACATGTGGATCCCGAGAGCCGACTTCATTATTCGCTTAAACAGAACATCACGGAGAAACAAACTGCTTCATTAGATGTTAATAGCAGACATGCATATTTATAAACATCAATAGCACCTGATGGAGGGAACATATACGGTAAATTAGGTATAGTATGAGCAGAATTATGATAAAGGAAAAAACACTTGTGGGTAAATTTTGTACATAAAACTTCCTAAGATGAGGTAGAAAGTAACCTAGAGAGAAACCAGACTCAAAAAGGAACCCATTCTCATCTGGGCAACATTGCATGTTTTTTGTTAATTACAGCATATTATAAAGGTGATCAAACGAAAGTAGGCTGTAGCCTTGGGTCATACTGTAGGTGCTAATATGCTAGTAATATGAATGCTAGTTAAAAATAAAGGTTGCGTGTTTCTGTCTTTTGGTAGACACCTTCATGCAGAGCGATTAACATTTATTAAATTTTTTAATCCAACTGAGCAGTTAAGAGTTGAGGGCAACCTGGTGGTTACCCCATAATCTTCCAATTACCAAGTATATTCACTATTACTATTATTATAAGCAGGTATAGTGCTAATATTACAGTTACAAACTTAAGATTCAGGTTACATTAATGCGCTTAAGACCATCGAAGGATCGAGTTGGGAATATAGTCGATAGTCTACCCTCTGGCAAGTACACAAGAAAGCCGAAAAAAAATTATAGGAAGCCCACATGATCACATCAAGGACATGAACTGATTTCTTCTCAATTACACAAACATCCGGTTGCTGAACAGATCCCGATCCCTTAAACTAAACATCCATTTTCAGAGGCCCTGGTCAGCCAATACAACATTATCCTCTCAACTCTACAATAACGTTTGTTTCATGTGTCTGTCCCCTCATTTTTTTCAGCAGCCCATCATGTGCAACATATGGGTCACCAATTAGAATGAATCAGACGGAAGACATGTCTGACAGTGCACATCCTCGCCAGCAAACATTATTGTTGTTGGTACAACGAGGCACTAGACAGACTATTACACCACTGTCAACAGTAATAGAAACACCACAGCTTTTTTCTACTGCCAAATGATTGAGACACTTTATAAGCCAAATGGGCAATTCTTTGCTTTCTGCCAGTGAGATACTCCGCCTAACCTCAAACATATATATTTTTTTCAATGCCCAGTCATAACGTTTATTTCTGGCTCCGTTTCCCACCCAATTTGAAACTGGCTGCAATCACTCCAGTTCTTAAAAAGCCATGACATGACCCTAAGGCTCTAAGTAATTTTCGATCCATTTATAACTTGCTTTTTCTTGGCAAACTACTCCAACATACAGTAATGGTGCAGTTCAAACATCATTTAGTCTTCAGTGACCTGTTTGGGTAGTCCAGTCTGGGGTAAAAACAAACCATAAACTCTAAGTGCACCTGTCAGGGTTATAAATTGGTTGCAGCTGATTGTGGGTCAGCTGACTGCTAGCCCATAATGTACACTAGGAAAAAAATGTAAGTATTGTCCTTTCCTAGCTTCGGTCTTATCTCGCTGACATTTTGGAGCTTGTTTTAATTGATAAGTCGAGGTCAGGCTTGCTTCACTGCCCTGAGATTGTTCCTTAAAGTGCAGATCTTGGCCTGCTGTTAAACTAAAGCGTCTACAAACCCTGTAATAACATTGAGGCAGTAGGATAAAGATAATTACTTTGCAAATATGTGCAAACTTTCTTAGGTTCGACAACAACGTCTAGGACCAAACCGACAGACTTTCCAACCACCATAAAGAAAGTAAAGCACTGACTATCCCTGGTTTCTGGTACGTCAATTTACCTGCAGCATCGAATAGCCTGCTGGTTTGTCTGGTCAGAGGAGAATTGACCCACCCAAATGAGCCTGGTTTCTCCCAAGATTTGTCACCGATGAAGTTTTGGTACCTTGCCGCTCCCGCCTCTGGCTTGCTTAGATACTGACACTGTATTTTCTTGTTTCTGTGTTTCTAAAACTGCAATCTCTTTTGGTAAAATGAGCTATATAAATAAAAATGACTTGACTCGACTTGATAATCACCTTAGCTTGGGTTAGAAGCTTTGGTGTTACTTTAGACTACTCACATCCTTTACATTTTTTCGATAAACCCTGACAAGACAACAGAGCTAAACATTTTCCCGCCTTCTTTACTGCGGACACTTATTTATGCGCTCATCACATCCAGGCTCGCTTCTTATCCAGTGACTGCTTTCAGACTCTCAATCACACACACTCTCACGCTCACCTGCCCTTACACCTAAAACTACTGAACAATCTTGCGAGCACCCTCGCTATTTCAAACCCCCGAAATCGCAATTTTTTTCAACTTTTTGATAGTCTGGCACTGATATTTATTAGTTTCTTGTTAGAAAACAACACCAACAGATGCACCAGATGCAAATGCCAAATGTGATCACTAAAGCTGATGAACTCAATCCTGTCTAATTACCCACTTATTTGTAATCCTCTGAAATATAAATATACATAAAAAAGTTGCTTTTAACATTTTATAAAGTTTGAACTTTATAGCATAGGCTGCACAATTTAAACTAAGCACACGATCACTGTCCAATTATTAATACACTTACCACATATAGCATTTATTAAAACCTGCACAGGTACAAGTTTGTCCTATTTTAATCATGTCCCTTGTGACTTTGTGTTGGTGGAAGTGGAAAGCTGAAGAGAATGAGAGAAGCCAATGTGTTTGCCCTCCAGGGATAACCGAGTCCATCAGGGCGTGTGTTTTAGTATCAGTAATACTGTAGAGACATAATGGTCTGTCATCTGCCCTTTGACTAAGGGCCTTGTTCAGGGCCCAGCAGTGGTGGCTTGTTGGAGCTGGGAATCAAACCCACAATCTTCAAATGGGTAGTCCATCACCTTAACCATAAGCCACCATGTGAAGTAAATAGCATTAATTATTTACTTACAGTCAGTTCCTTAAAGTGACTTTGACAAGGGCTGACATGAAAGCTAGATGAATAAGTTAGAAAATCTTCAAAATGACACGTTTTTTTCTGGTATGCATTGGTAAGTACCTACCAAAAGTGGTCCAAAGAAGGATACCCGGCAAGCCTGTCTGGTCCAATCCCACAGAAGCGCTACGGTAGCACAGATTGCTGCCTAATTGCGGTATTCCCTAATGGCAGTGTCCTCTTTCAGCTGGATAATGCTTCCTGCCACAATGCTGAAAAGAAAGTCCAGGGTGTCCTTCAAATTCCCCCAAAACTCAGTCTGACTGAGCAACTGTGGGCTGTACAGCAAAAAGAAGTCTGATCCATGGAGACCTATACAATCTCGCGTAGACTATGATTTGGCAGGTCAGATCTATCTACCGTTATGACTTATTGATAAAACCTGTACAGTCTTTAAAACCATAGACTCAGTGAAAAAAAGACCCAAAGTATTAAAGACCCAAAAGGCCAGTGAGGAGGGGCAAAGTCTTTCTGAGTTCCCACAGACCCAAGGGTCATTTTTTCGTCCGTGATCTCGCTTTAATAAGGCTAATTACTTCACCGCTACTGATGTGCGGGTCTATTAGCAAGGCGACTCAGCATCCCCAGGTTCTTGAGTGAGCAGAACAATTATAACCGGAACAATAGAAACCCTGCTTTAAAAAAAAAAATAACAAGACGTCCAATATACAGGAAAGGATGGAGATGTGTGAGGAAGTGTTCTGTCATTATGCACTCAGCCGCACAATATTTTAGGCAAAGAGGAAATTTCAGGCAAAGAGGTATATAAGAGAAATAGGGCAAAAAATTATAGAAAGACATTTTTTCACAATAAGTGCCCATCTTGCTGAAGGAATGCACAGAGGCTGGTAGAAATGAGCCAGCAAATCAGTTTACACTATGGCATAATGGTTCAGCATTGTTTGACTGGGATAATGAAGAAGAATGACACTTTAGAAGGAAGGATCGAAAAAAAAAGCAAACAGTCGCGTCTCAGTTTACCCAGAGAATGGAATGATCATTAGGAAACATGGCGATAAATCCGAACAAAGAGCTTCATGGCCCACCGAGTCGTGCAGCCGAGATCAGTTGTGGAGTCTGCTGTTATATTTATATTTAGTCTCATGAGTCTATTTTAAGACATTGCAAATAAACTTATCTTTGTAATTTCTGTTCAGATTGCACATTAGACATGTGGTTATGGTATGTAAGGGTAAGAAATCGATCGGTCTACCAGTTTTAGGCTTTAGCATACAACAGGACAGATGAGGCTGCTTGGAGCCAATGGTAGAACGGCCAATTTTTTGTCTTCTGCTTGCACTGTTATCCCAACCGCTCAATAAATGTCTTTCCTGCCAACAAGCCAAACCTAATGGTTCTGTGTGTGTGTGCTCATGTGTGTGTTGATGTAAAAAAAGGACTTTTCCCCCATTTCCGTGTCTGCTTAGTACTTCCTGATCCCTTTATACAAATATCCATTTATTCCAAAACCAATTTCCCAGAGAGACAGAGAACAGGAGACAAAGCTAGAGACAGTCAGGCAGAAGTCCAGTAGAATCTGGAGCTGTAAGCTCCAAGATTCCTTAACAACATGTCCAGCCATAATGTTCTGGAATTAGGCCAGGAAAAACACTCAAAACCACCTCAAAGCCATGCTGGAGATGGTAAAGATAAAGCAGATCGAGATAAAATCATGCTCGTCTAAGCAAAGCAATGTCCAGGTTGTGTCCCGAGCAGAGGACCTCTGATAGGCGAGTTATAACACGATTCTTCATAAGTGAGTAATCTATTCAATCTTCTGTCAATTGCTTAGACAAGCCGTGTGTCTTCATTCGCGAGAGGATGTAATTGAAGATTTCTGTCACTATTGACTTACTGACACGAAACTAATTTGTGCTCTGCAGTTCTGTTTAATCCAACAACATGAGAGGACTGCGCTTAAAGACAGATCAGCAAGTCTCCTGATTGCTGATTCGTTGTTGTTGGTTTTTTTATTTACAATTATTATATTCATATGATTTATTAAATGTATTTGCAAGCAAGTAGTCCTACATAGCCCGACCTTCCGACTGGCCGCAGAAAGTTTGACACCAAAGACGACGTACGACTGACAGGTAAAGCAACCAACAAGGTTTTGTTTTGTATAATCGATTTCACTAAAGGTGTTGACGTCACGGTTTACACACACCTCCATACTAAAGTAGCAGCCACTGTTCCACAACATCATATAATAAAAAATGTAGCCTTTTTTCTTCTTATCCACTCTGTAAGATGCAGAATTTGAGATTTTACACATTTATTTAATGAAAATTATTATTGCCCACAATGTAAACAGCTATACAAACAATTCAGTTGAGAAAAAAAAATCCGAATTAAGCACCAAACCCTGGTGTGGCACTGAAATGCTAGGATGCTGATGTAGATTTTTTTATTTACATCTGCATAGAGAACATAAGATGGTTTTATTAACCTTAATCTAATTGAAATATGCCCCGGTGCAGCTATAGCTTGGAAAAATAGAAATTGGATTTAGACTGAAATTGGTATTGACAGATTCTTAATAGCAAATGAATCTGTGGACAGAAAATGCTCATCTCTGGAGCTACAATGGAGAAGCGTCGATAATGTGAAAAAAAAAAAAAAAAAAAAAAAAAGCCTACAGTGGCAACACCTTATTTTGTGAGGTATTTTCAGCCGAAAAGAATGTTATACATGAGGACAACAATGGGATGTGTACAATGAGGCTCAGGGCCATTCATCATTACAAAACTCTATAGGTACTGCTGCGGTTTGCTGTTTGGTCTAAAATGAAGGAAAGAGAAAATAAATAGTTCTTTTTTTTTAACCTGCCAGTATGCAGTCTTAAAAAACACACAGATTTTCAAAAGATTTTAGCACAGGTGGAATTGGTGTTTTTATAATAAAAAAATGTAAGATGTCATCAATAATAATAGCAATAATAGTAATAATAATCACTATTAAATACATGTTTGATGCACAGCAATATACTATTCTATGTATATTCTATTTAAAAGATCTTTTTTTCTTAAAAGAAATGAATATATTCTATGGAAGGCATAGAAACCACAATGTTCGTCCAATCAAAATGTCCGTGGTTTGAATGAAACAACGTAAAAACACTGACCTACACAGTGTCTTTGCTAACCAGTGAGAAAAACATAACATTCATTTTTTTTAAATGTCCTGCTTCATGTGATCATGTGATTCAAGTCAAGACTTGTTCTAAATATTTCGGTCCAACCCAGGACAATTTTAGGACAATTCTTTATAATTAAAACGCATAATAATAGCATGTTTGGTTACCCCAGAGACTTTTCTATATCAGTCCTCGGATTTTATATAACGGATAAAAACGACTATAATTCCTATAAGTGAAACTTCTAAATTTATAGCATTTGACAGACGCCCTTATGCAGAGGAACTCACAATCCAGGAGGACCTGGATTCAAGCCCCATCACCGGCAAGCCAACCACTGTTGGGTCCTTGAGCAAGACCCTTAACCCTTATTGCTCCAGGGGTGCTGTATCAAAGCTGCACTCTGACCCCCAACTTACTAAGATGGGATATAAAGAATTTCACTGTGCTTTTTAAAAAAGTATATGTGACAAAATAAACTCATGTACATTATCTTATTTTTTATCCGGCTGGGCGGTTGAGCGTTAAAAGCCTTGCTCAGGGACCCCTCTTAGTGACAGACTGGTGGTGCTGGAAATGACACCCATAATCCTCTGAACAGCAGACCAGCACTTGTTTTTTTCCTTGGTTTACCTTTTGCTTCTTCCTACCCCAACTTTTTTAATACCATTATAAAGTTAGCTAGTGATTTACATCAGAAAAGCCTGTAGAGATGTTGAGTGTGAATCAGAAAATAAGCTGTACATAACAAGGAACTGTAGAGATGACACTCAGACGAGGAAGCGATATCGATCCTGCCCTGCCAAAAAAATCAGCCTGTGATTCTGTGCCAGAGAGAAAGAACGCAGATTAGATCAAGTCGAGAATGCTGCGCCTCACTTGGATGTCCAAGGCCAGTGTGGAGGTCTGAGGGAGAGAAATCGATAGAGATGAAGTGATATTAATGTGTACTCCTAGCTGGTTCAAATGAAATCATGCAGAAGGAGAAGGAGACCAATTTCTTACATTAGAGTCTAATATTCACTACACGTTAGAATCATGGGTCATCTCTCATCCCTAATTAAACATCAGAATTGATGCAGTAAATCAACAAAATATTGGTTTATGACCTGGCGTAAACAAGCGTACGACCTGTTTTGGTCATTTTTAACAAGGAAACTCCTTAAATGCACTATCATCATGCTCAATCTATACCAACGCTGCAAATATTCCATTTTCGGATTGTTTTTTTATTACTTAACCGATATTCACTCAGTTCCAACCCTAGCCAATAGGAAACCGGGATCCCCTTACCTACAGGCAAAGGAAATTCCATTTACAGCAGGAAGTGCTTGACCACTTTAAGTTATTTCCTTTCAGCTCTGTGCATCTATCAAGCCGTCGTGAAGCAGTCCCACGATACCGAGCAGGCTGATGGATAGAGCCGAAGATTGTTGCTGGCACTTTATAGATCCAACTGCTAGCCAGACACTGCCTGTACAAACTGCGATGTCACTTCCTGCCATTCAGTGCTTAACCTTAAAGAAATCTCTTAAACTGTAAGCATTGAATTTATTAGTTATAACGCTTCTGGAAGAGTTTCTGCAACTCCAGTACAGGTTTCACGTTTTCAACGAAACGCAATATTTTTATATTGTTTAAAAAGACGGCAGCAGGGAAATGCTTTTAGACGGAGCAAAACAAAAGCATCCTAGCCTCGGAACTATTCAACTAGTCAGCGTAATAAAAAAAAAAAAAAGGAAGAGAAAAGGGTGCGATTGTGTTTTATAAATGAATGTTCTTTCCTTTTTTTATGAATACTTTTTCTTTGCTTTGACATCGGTTATAATAACTGTTTGGGTAGTTGATGATAAAGCTTTAAAAATTCTGGTAAGGTATTAGACTTTTAACAGCTAAGAATCCTAAGTTTCAAGATTCCTCTTCAACCCCCTTTCCCCAATCACCCTCTTTTGTTGTTTAGGTCTATTCAGGCTACATGCCAGAACAATGCGATCCGATCCAAGCTTTTACAAGACAAATGATGCATGAGCTGCTTTAGGCAAGATGGAAAACAATACCAATTATCTTAGTTTTACAATTCGATTGCTGGCAACCGCTTTGCTCAGCACGACTTTTAAGACGGTAACGAGCCTATTCAATTATACTACAATAATTTTTTTTTTTTTTTTTTTTTTTTAGTCTAAAAAAATAGAACAAAAGAACACAATTTGCTGCACAAATTTATCGGTTTGTTATCAATTTTAAAAAACGACGAAACAAATGATAACGAATAAGAAAAATTTAGGCGGTAAGAATGAGAATTTAATAGAATATAACAGAAGTATTATTACAGAAATGAGTTTATGTGATCATTGGGTACGAATGAATAAGAATAAATTCTAATGATGCTACAGGAGCAGCCCATGTTTTTAAAGGCGTGATATTACGTTTATTCCTGTCAATCAAAAGTCACTTCTCTGTAAGTTAGTTTATGTGAATAAGTACAGACAGCACAGGCGGAAGGGTATCATGTGAACGAAGAGAGATAGCGAATGGAAAAATTACCTAAATTGGATAAAACCAGACAGCAAGGTGGCTTAGTGGTTAGCACTGTTGTCTCACAGCAAAAAGGACCAGGTTCAATTTCCGGGCAGGAGCCTTTCTGTGTGGAGTTTGCATGTTCTCCCTGTGTTTGCGTGGGTCTACTCCGGGTTCTCCGGTTTCCTCCAACAGTCCAAAAACATGTATGTTAGATTGACTGGTAATTCTAAATTTCCTATAGGAGTGAGTGTGAGGGTGTGTGGTCCTGTGATGAACTGGCGACCCGTCCAGGGTGTCCCCCTCCTGCCCTTTCGCCCTTTCAGAGACGGCTGACTTCAGCCGATTCCCGTGACCCCGAATTAGGAAATAAGCGTCTATAGAAGATGAATGAATGAACCTACAAAATAATTCTGCCGAATTAGGTCAGCTTGATGTAAAAAATGTAGATAAATGTGTTGTGCGTTACAGAATATCCACCAGATAACAAATGACACAACATACCATCTTTACGTGTAAACAATTTACGATTACCGGTCAACCAATTGTTACCAATACGCTAAACGCCCTGTGAAAGAAAATATATAGACGTTTTACACACAAAAAAAAAAAATATAGCTACAATTTAAATCGCTTTCTGATACAATAACATTATTACCATAAGTGAGTTACATTAGTATACAATAGTATTAATAATAGCAAAATACTGTAAAATTATTGTTGTTATTCATAAATATAAAGATATTTGTTATTTTTTACAGGTATTTACACTTACCATCTGAAAGTGCTAGGACTAGTCACAATATTTCAACACAGAGTGACGTCATACTTCCTGGCCATAACATAATATTTCACACAATAGACTTCTGTAACTGGCGGATTTCTAGCAGTCTGGATTTGCTGCTCTTGTACACACACAAGAGAAAACGGGTTCAACCGAAAGGCTTTACGAAGATTAAAAGTACAACCCTCTGCATTCATGGACTCTACAGTGAATAATTGTGATATTATTCCTGTGATGATTTCCAGTAGTGCTTTGAAGCGATTATAAAAACTAAGCAATTTTTTTTCCATCCGTACTTCGTGAGAGATGCTCCTGAGATGAAAGGTAATGTCTGGTCTAGACAACAGACTGATATAGGCATCTTTTTTTAAAGTCAAAAGGGTTCATCCCTTTGATATTCCTGTTTATCGCGGTTAAGTTTAAGTTTTTTCTGTATGACTTTTATAGTCAGTGTTAATAAAGACAGAGATCAACATATTTTCCTCTTGGGCAGGCATTAAGGTGGGAAGGGGAAAAGGTAGCTCAGTTATTAACCCGGAAGATCTTAGGTTTGATTCTCAGAACCAGGAAGTGACCACTGTTGGGTACCTGAGCAAGATCCTTAACCCAGAATTGCTCAGTTGTAAAAATAAGTGGTTCTGGATCAGGGCGTCTGCCAAATGCGGTAAATGTAAATGAATTGCGAAGACTGATTTGTAATTCTTTATGTTATAAAACTAACACCATTCTGTTTTACCTTTTCTTATTTGCTTATAAATATATATATACACGGTTCACCTATAAAATATACAATAAAAAAAGACTAGACCAAAACAAAGCGAAAACCTAAAGTAATTTTGCTCTAAGACGATGTCATGGTTGCGGTATTTCTTTTGGACTGGTAGGAATATGGTGTGATTGGATTTGGGTGTGTTTTGATAGTAAAACATAGTTTTGCTCAACTACATCAGCAGTGTGTAATCGGGTATTATTTTTATGTTTGGTATTTTAGTACTGTTACTAACTATAATATTAAGTTTTCTCACAGTTGTTTGTTTTCTAGTAATTTTTGGAAAGCGTTGAACATAAAAGTCCCAGGTGGGACATACATTTTAATTCTAATATTTATTTGCATGCTTATTGTAAAGTTCTTGTTTCATGTTTTGTTTTGTTTGTGTTAGCTTAGCTTGCTAGCTAGCTAACTAACTCTGCCATGCTAGCTAGCTAAGTTGTTTTGTTTACTTCCTGTCTTGTGATGCCCCCTGTCTCTGTGTCTTGTGCTTATTGGTTTTTTCAGTCATGTGTTGTTCATTGTCTTAGGTGTGTTTTGTTTCCTTTGGTTCATTAGTTCCTTGTGTATTTATAGCCCCTCTGTCTGTCTTGTCTTTGTGGATAATTGTTACTTGTACCACTTTGGTGAGTTCATGTTCCTGCTATGTTCCTGCTATGTTCCTGCTATGTTCCTGCTATGTTCCTGCTATGTTCCTGCTCTAGTGCATTGTATATAGTCTCACTGTAAATAAATCTGCACTTGGGTTCTAACTCTGTTTCGCCTCAGTGGACTATTGTTACACTTATATTATTTATCATACCTGAAAATCATTGCAGAAAGTACATAGTGGATATAATGTTCAGGAGGAAAAAGCCCTGAACACGAAAAGTAAGAAAGTATATTCTTCTTGAAATCCTCTGTAGTTCCTATAAAAGCACCCAGGTGAACCTCCTCTCTTCCGCCTAGAAGCCATGTTTACGACTGTATGTCCATAAATGGATGATAACAATCTATTAAATGTGTGTAAAAATAAAAAAATAACAAATACACTCACATAAAAGTTAATAAAAAAAAGACTTTTTACCGTATAGAATATAGTGACATTACGTGTACACAGGTTTGACCATGTGATTTATTAGCACACTATTAATTATTAATCACTAGTCGACAGCCCAGTGTGCCTAGATACCATGTGTAGAAACAAAATAAAAAGTGGAATAGTGTAGATGCAGGTTTTTAATGAATGGCCCAAACATTGGACAGGTCAAATTTCCCAGAAACGCATATTAGAATGGAATTCCGACCTTTGATTGCCTTCAGGACATTTCAAGTTAGGCTACATAAAAGAGTCTGCCAGCTGCTTTTTTTCTGCGTGTCCCCTCCAAAAGTATAAGCGACCCACCGACATGCGGTACGGAGACGGAAACTATATCTGGGAAATTGTGGCTGAGTGGTTAAGGTGTTGGACTGTTACCAGAAATCAATTCCCAGCACCACCAAGCCACCAGTGTGGCAAGGTCCTTAACCCCCAATTGCTCAGTTGTATATAAAAGAGATAAATGTAAGTCGCTCTGGGTAAGGGCATCTGCCAAATGCTGTAAATGTAAAGGTATGTGTATTTGCACTAACCATCTCCACAGGGCATGTGCACAAATGGACGGACATTCATAGAAGAAAAGGCAAAAGAACGATGGCTGGAACAATAAACAGGCATAATAGACAACCGGAAGCCTTTCGGCTAGCTTTGGTTCCTGCTTTTACTGCAGCGTGCAGCGGAACTAAATGGGGTTAAGTGGTTAGCAGTAGATGCTGTAGTTTGGAAGTTTTAGTTTGTCAAGGAAATAAAAGAGTAAAATGCTGTCTTTCTTGACCAGAGAACTAGCAATTTATACCAGCATTGGCCTTATGAGTGAGTGCATGTTTTTCTTTTGTGTCACTCAGGATTTCTCAAATCAAAGCTAAGTGCGGTTGCTTTGCCAGTCATAACAGGATTTATATACCCTTGATTCAGACATAAAGAGTAGCTATTGCTGTTTTCCAGAAAATACAATATGTACATTCTTTAGGCACTCTCTTAAAACCTGCTTATTTATTTGAATACTATATCCATTTTAAGAAATCATGTGGCAGCGGCGCTACACTCAAAATCTTCCAGACTGACAGTGGCATGGTTGGAATGCCAGAATAGCTGGTGTAGGAACAGACAACCTTCACTTACGATGGGGTTACCTTCCAGAAAAACTTATCGAAAGTCAAAATATCGTAAGAGGATGTGGGTTTACCCCCGTCATGCGTATTGAAGTAGCCCTGGTAGCTTATAAGAGCCCGGTACTTAGGGTTATAGAGTATGTAATGCTACTTTCAAACACAGCAGAGAGTTTCCCCGACACAATGACAACACAGTGTATTGATACAGCAGAATAGTCTATGGAAACGTCGCAAGAAGGTCAGTTAATTAAACAATGTTATCGATAAGTGCGCAACTGGGCCAAATATTATGTGCAAATAAATTACTGCATTTCATTGGCTCTGTACATGTACCTTGCACAATAACGATACAGTGGAATCTAATCTGAATGTGCATTCCAATAATATTACTCTTTTTTCTTTAGCCATGCGAAAATTGGAAATATCTTTCAACAGACTGTCAAGGTAAGCTATCAGTCTGATGTAAGCTATCAGTATAGCAACATTAATTAAGCTTATTACTCTTTACAACCCCTTTAAATGAGGACATGAAGTTAGTGGGGGTGAGTAAAGAGGATGTAGAGAATAGGGTTAGGTGGAGACAGATGATTCGCTGTTGTGACCCCTAAAAGGAACAGCTCCAAACCCCCTGAAAATGACTAGTAGTAGTAGTAGTGGTGGTGGTGGTGGTGATGGTAAAGACACATTATTATGGGACTATTTCTGAATTCTATCATTTTTACAACAGACGGCTATAAATAATTTGTTTAGGTTTGACCCAAACCCGCTGGATACCTCATTCTACTTCTATTTGTTCACTGAAGTTAATTTATCTATAATGACTTCACATTAGGAGTTCATGGGGGTTCAGGAACAGCATCGCTCAGCCTTCCTCTGATGCACCCAGAACTGACCTTACCCTCATCAGCAGACATAAGGTTAGTACAGCAAGGACAGCAGCGACAACTCTGTGCAGTGTCCAACACTGTTCCTTTATTACTCTGTATGAAATGTTTCTCTGAGATATTGGCACGGCGATATCGCTAGTCATCACGTGAGCGGTAGAAGAAATTTCTTGATGTGAAATTTTATGTAAATCTATATGGTTTAGAGATCAGAATCAGTCAGAAAACATTAAGGAAATCAGATGGCACTAACGCACACAACCGGACGCAGGATTAACTGATTGGTGATACTACCAGTTTACACCCCGGATTGGATGATGAAAGTCTGATTAAGAAGCCATTTCAATGACTCTACTTCCCGAGACTACTCAAGAACAATCACTTTTCCCCGGCAATTTCTATGCAGCTGTATCACAGTCTGGTTGGGATGCTTTCAATTTCTATGCAGAAAGGACCTCCAGGAGAAGCGTTGCAGTGTAGTGAAGGAAACCTCTCACCAGGCACATAAACTGTTTACCCTTCTACCCCCTGGGAAAGGGTCAGGTATCTACAGCCCAAGAGCAGAAGGCTAAGAAACGGCTCTTTAAATATTTATTCATTTTCTGCACAGCCAGATTCTGCACATTTACTTACATACTGCTAATACTGATATATACTGTTATATACTAATAAAACCCTTATACACTACATCTATAATTCATATATAAACTCATCTTTACTTATCTATATCTGTACTGCACTGTTATTTGGCTCATCTGTTTAGATGCTTATTGCGTTTTGTTCCCCTGGTACCAGGTGCAATAACAATAAAGTTGTATGTAATCTAATTTTATCTAATCTAAAATCGAGGCATTAGCACTTATACCACACACAAAGCAAACAAAATTTAATGTAATCTAATCTAGGCTAATCTAAAGTCTAGACATTAGCACTTATACCACACACAAAGCAAAAAAGTAATCTTATCAAGGCTAATCGAATCAAATCTAATCTAATTTAATTTAATCTAATGTAATTGTATTTAATCTATTCTAATCTAGTTTTCTCTAATCTTATCTAAACAAAACTATTTTATTAAAGCTTATCTAAACTAAGATAATCTAATTTTATCTAATCTAATCAAATTGAATATAAACACAATAATACCATTTTATTGAATCTAATCCAAACTAATCTAAATTTATCTAATCTCATCTAAACTAACCTAATCTTATTTTATATAATCTAATTTGAACTAATTTAATTTTAATAATTCAAATATAATCTAACTGAATCTGAACTGTTCCAATTTTATCAATCTAATACAAACTAATCTAATCTAAATTTATTTCATGTAAATTCTAGTCATTAGCTCTTAAACCTCACACAAACCACACAAAATCTAATCAAATCTAACTTTATCTAATCTAACCTAAATGTATTTAATGTAAATTCTAGGCATTAGCTCTTAAACCTCACACAAACCACACAAAATCTAATCAAATCTAACTTTATCTAATCTAACCTAAATGTATTTAATGTAAATTCTGGGCATTAGCTCTTAAACCTCACACAAAGCACACAAAATCGAATCTAATTTAATTTTATCTAATCTAATCTAATTTAATCTAAAATATAGGCATTAGCTTCTAAACCTCACATGAAGCACACAAAATCTAATCTAATCCAAACTAATCTAATCTAAATGTATTTAATGTAAATTCTAGGCATCAGCTCCTAAACCTCACACAAAGCACACAAAATCTAATCTAATCTGATCTGATCTGATCTGATCTGATCTAATCTAAAGTCAAGACATTAGCTTTTAAACTTCACACAATCGCACAAACTACCAATGAAAGCAGTTTTTTTTTTTGAATGTTTCTTAAAGAAATAAAAAACGAAATCAACAGAAACTCACGCAATACAAAACAATTTCCTTTCAACCGAAGCAAATCTAATCTAAGGCCCCGACGCCGTCTCGCTGTGCCTCCTGTTTATATACAGCAAACCGAGTCACATGAACTCATCCTCAGATTTCCATTTACTGTCACATTAAACGGGTAACAAACACGCACAAATACAGAGTTAATTATTCTTCTTCTTCTCTTTTTTTTTTCTTCCGTTGAGCCATTTTATTCTCGAACTCCATGTGCCGGTTACTGTTTCCACAGCAACTATCCCCAATCCCGCATCCTGTACGTTTCTGTAGGCAGTAAAGTGGTGTGTTTTTGTGCACTTTTGCTTCTATTTATGTTTGTTGAGTGAACATCAAAGCAACATTGATTTTGGCATTTTCATTCGTTGGCTTTTGTTAATCATTTGTTTGCACTCTAGTCAGTGGAAATATTTATTTATTTATTTATTTTTTTGCATACAGTAATTAAGAGTATATCGAAGGAATGCTGTAGAAAAGGGATGAAAAGGATTTCAGACTGAATTTGGGCGAAGCAACAGCTGGAGCATGTTGATATGGAGGCGAGAAGAGGCAGCCGTTGACACATGCTGAAAGTCTCAAGGACAGTGAGATTTATCGAATTCACTTTGTTCCTGAAATAACTATCGGTGTTAGACTGCAGATGTGCTTTATTTCCTGTTCTCGCTCTATTTTTTTATCTGCTTGGGGGGAAAAAGTTGATTTTTTTTTTTTCCCCCATTGTATCATTTTCAGCCACATGCTTTTTAGACGCCCGTTAGTGCTTTGACGTTACTGTGACTCTCCTTTATGCGCTGTGGACGAGGACGACTGTCTCTACTCTTCGGCTTGCCATTATCATGTGCAGTTTCGTAATGAAATAGCCATCTGTTTGATAAACAAATATCTGTGTCCTTAGAGTCACAGCATTTCCTGCTCCTGTTCATGCTTATAACAAGGATTTTCTTGAAGATGTGCAAATGATGAGGCTCATTATAAGCACATCTGCCTAGTCAGTTAGCCCGAAGCTGGAGCGCTGGAGCAATCTCCGTGCTTTAATTCTAAGCGAAATACTTGTTACCTAGCATCTAGACAGCCATTTCTAATGATCTCTCTTATAACACACTCCGTTGACAACGTGTGTGTGGCATTTATAGAAAGTAAGAAATAGCAGCTCCTCTCTGTGACGAAAATATTGTTGCCAAGAAGGCTCTATTTATTCACATGAGTCACACATCCATGCCAGGGCGTGTAGGTTTAGCCTTTCACAGCTGTCACCTTTCCACGGCGACCTATAGATTTCCCTTCGAGAACTTGAGCTGCGTTTGGTTAACAATCATGCCTAAATGCAAAGAAAAGACGGTGCATCTGTAAGGTTATGAATGTTTCCTCGGTTAGCGATAGAACCAGATGTGGCATACCGTCGGGATCCCTGTCTACATGCTTCAGGTGGAAGTCTGCTAACTTTAGCTTTACATTTCCTGGTCAGTGACATCACCTCGTCCATGACATGATGTGGAACTGATGTTACATACATAACCTTAAAGACATTTTCCATCATCAATTAATATATAGATGGATGGATGGATGGATGGATGGATGGATGGATGGATGGATGGATGGATGGATGGATGGATGGATGGATGGATGGATGGATGGATGGATGGCAGGATGGATGGCAGGATGGATGTATGGGAGGGGTGGATGGATAAATGGATGGGAGGAAGGGAGGAAGGGATGGATAAGGGAATGGATGGATGAAACGGGTGAATGATCGATGGATGGATGGATGGATGGAGGATGGATGGATGGATGGATGGATGGATGGATGGATGGATGGATGGATGGATATGGATATATATATATATATATATATATATATATATATATATATATATGATGGGTGGATTAATCGATGCGAGGGGTGGATGGATGGATGGATGGATCGTGAATGGATGTATGATATAATATATATATATATATATATATATATATATATATATATATATATATATATATATATATATATGTTCAGCCATGAGCACGATTCTCAGTAATGATAACTTTTGGTGACATTTTCTCCTGCTTAGTATTTTAAATGAAATTAAGCAAAAAAAAAAAAAAGTTTTATGCAAAAATGTTAATAATAAATTTCAAGCCTAATTATTATTTTTTTAAAAGCACAGCTAAGGCATCCAGTATCCTGCAGCCTTAATGGATCTGAAAGTAATT
The DNA here is from genome assembly GCA_005784505.1 of Bagarius yarrelli. Lineage (NCBI taxonomy): Eukaryota > Metazoa > Chordata > Actinopteri > Siluriformes > Sisoridae > Bagarius > Bagarius yarrelli. Next base: position 675,182 of record VCAZ01000150.1, on the reverse strand, counting down.
ATTTTTTAGCAAGGTTCTCAAGGTTGAAGACTTGGCAGAAGGATTTTGTACAGTATCAAGTGAGGGCTTTTTATCCTTGCTTTCTTGCGGAATAATAATAGAGGTATATTAATCTTCCATTTGGGCACTTCCCTATCTTCATTTAATCAAAGAAGCACACACAGAGTCTCCGTTTTTTTAGCAATATTCATCATTTTCTTAAAATGAGTTTAAAAGATTTAGTAGACAATCAGCTTTCTATTTTAATGTAAATTTTAAATTCTTATCAATTGGACATGTGGGTAGACAAACGGGGACTCATAGCTGCTGTTAACACGGTCGATTTTGTGCTTGGGTTTGCATCACTGGACATGTGATGCATTAGCAAAAAGCGTCTGCATCCTCTCAGGCTTTTTTCCTAATATCATCTCAGAGTTTTTCAATTATTGCAGACTTGCACACTGAGGATAAATATAAATCAAGATGCTCTAAGACAATGTCTTTTGTTAAATGTTAAAATAAAATTGAATTTGATTGAATTAAAATGTGTAATTGAGGTTCTATGCCCGAGCGGAGGCCTTTGGACTCAGACATGTAGATATATGCAGTATATTTACTCAGCTATAGTGGCTAGAATGGATCTCAAAAAGGACAGTTAAACAAGAAGGACACTTGAGTATGTGGTTGTTTGTCTGTATGTAGCCTCTGTAATGAACTGAAGACCTGTCCAGGTTGTACCCCTGCTTTTGCCCAATGAAAGTTGGGTTAGGCTCCAGCAGATTCTTGTGACCCTGACTATGAATAAACAGGACTAGACAATTGATGGATGGATGGATGGATGGATGGATGGATGGATGGATGGATGGATGGATGGATGGATGGATGGATGGATGGATGGATGGATGGATGGATGGACGGATGGATGGACAGATGGATGAATGGGATGGATTGATGGATGGACGGATGGATGGATGGATGGATGGATGGATGGATGGATGGATGGATGGATGGATGGACGGGTGGGGTGGATGGATGGATGGATGGATGGATGGATGGATGGATGGATGGATGGATGGATGCGAGGGAGGAAAGGATGGATGGATGGAAGGGGTGGGTGGATGGATGGATGGATGGATGGATATATGGATATTCCAGTATATCTTAATCCAACTGCCAGGTGAAGATTTTAGACAACCAAACTTACAGATTTGTACTAAAAAAACATGTAAATTGGTGTAATTGTCCTTTATTTTTTTAAATCTATAATATTTTTAATGTGATCGATTTAATATTTTATTTATTTATTTAACCAAAAGTTTATTTCACCACCAAGGTGCTATAATAGAGAAGAGTTTCAAATCATGTGATCTTATTTATCCAGCTAAAAAAGGGTATTTAAAAAAAAAGCCTGAATTAATGTTCACACCATTAAAGTGAGTGTGTGTGTGATAAAATTTGCACTTCCTGCTCTTGCTGAAGGACATATTTTTCACCTGCTGTGTCTGTCATTTGCAGTATGTCTCAAAGCATTGTGGGGAACAGCATACAATGCTTTTAATGTTGCTTTTAATGCTTGGCAGCAGCAATGCGTGGGCATGACCCTGTACGCTTAAGAGCTCTGTTGTAAATGCACTCTCTTGCTCTTTTGCAATTTTTTATATTATTCTTTGCATTTACACAAATCATTTCTGTTTTGACTCTCGAAATAGAGAACCTGTTCAAAGGGCACAAGTTCAAGCAATCAGAGCGTGTTGGGTTTTTTTTTTTTTGTTGTTGTTGAAAAAAATCAAAGAAAAACTAGCAAAATATCTTAAGAAGAAGAATCTTTTGTCTTAAAAGGCTGAAAAAAGTGAGCTTTTTTTTAGGTCTCTTCAGAAATTATAGTAGTTTATTTACAGTCAAAGCTTTCTGCGGTGCTCAAAATTTCAAGTTTCAAAATTTCAATAGTGAAAGTGATCTCCGAGGCCTACCAGGCCAGGGGTTTACCCTGCCCCCTGGGGGTAAGAGCTCACTCCACCAGGGGGATAACTGCCGCATCAGCCCCAGCGAACGAGGCCTCGCTAGCAGACATATGTAGAGCTACAGGTTGGGCTACTCCTTATACATTCACCAGGTTCTAGAGATTGCCCCCAGCGTTTCTCTCCTTCGGGTTAGGGTTTTGCAAATTTTACCAGAGACAAGTTCCGTTGTCTGACCCCCTTTTCCATCAAGCTGTAATTCCGCTCCTCCAGCCAGTAAGTAAAGCTGCACTTCGACACGCTGGGTACTGTCGGCATTTGCCTTCGGTAGACCCACGACACGGTATTAAAGCCCCCTACACAACGTTGGAGTGAACAACAAAAAGGGAACATCTCGGTTAGGTATGGTAACCCTCGTTCCCTGTTGTAGGAAACGGAGACATTGTGTCCCTCATGCCACTGCACCGGACTGCTTCTGGGGAGTTCTCAGAAGGAACCGATAAACAAAATCGCAGTCGATATATTTTTATCTGGAAATCCGGGGCCTGACCGGCTATGCAAATTGTGATAAATCGGAGGTATCTTGGTGACCCCTAGTCTCCGTCCCCTCCATTAGGAAATGAGGGTTACTTTACGTAACCGAGACGTTCCTGTTTTTGTTTGAATAAAATCTAACATGTTGTGGTCCTCTGCTGTTGTACAGGTACATCATCCAGCACAAGGTCTGATTATTATTTGTTTATGCTGAAATGCTTTTTTGGTAAATATTTTCTGTAATTCTGTAAGTCCATGCCATTTTCTTCATTTGAATGAAATTAACATAAACCGAAGCTCTTGATCTGTATCGGCATGACTTTTTCTACGCTGCGCTGCTGCTTCATGTTAACTGCTTGAATAACACGACTGCGAAGCTGTACAGAGGTTAGGGTATATAGAATTATATATCATTTAATACAACACAGGCTATAATATAAAAATTCTGCCCAAGTCTTATTTCATTTTCATCATATTTCTTTGCATGTATGTCCATTTTTTTTTACAGCATTTATCTTGTGTGAGCTTATAAAAAAGCGTTCATTATCTGTACATGTTTAACGTCTTCCTATTAAAAGAAATCAAAGAAATCAAACAAAGATGAAGTGACACGTTATGTGATGAGAGCTTTTAAACTAGCTGACTTCGGGACAAACGCACGGAGAGAGAAGAGGGAAGGATATTGAGGCGTTTTTTAAGAAGTAATAACTCAAGCGAGAGGCGGAAAGATCGTGCGAAAAAGCTCATTTATTGTGCCGTTGCCCATTACCTTTATCTGCTTTCTGTTATTTATTTATTTACTCCGTCGATTATTTATCACCACCCACAATTTTATCTTCATAGGCCTACAGAGAATAATTTGGAAGCAACTGCTGGTTATAATGCTATTCTTCTTCCCAAGAGACGAACAATACCATATACACTGCGTTCACCCTGTTTGATCTTTCACTAGAATCGATATAAGAAATCATTATTACAGTCCAGGCTACATCATTATTATTATTTATTTAGGTGGACAATTTAAATCTGACCCATTAACTGACCACAAACCCAATCAATTTATATTATTCTATATTAAGTGATGCTACATAAATGAGCATAGCTTTATTAATTAGCCTGCACAACCTGTAGACACGGTAATTATCTATAATTTCTAGAAACTGTAAATATATATTTTTCTGAGCAAATCTGTAAAGGGCAAAACAAAGTCAATTCCGTAATCATAGCAGTTTATTTAAAAGTACTTTTAGATTCAGTGCTGCTAAGTAGTTCTTTACAGCAGACTTACAATCCTTTTAGAAATCCTTGTCAGGCTAGCCTCTGGTAGCCAATTGTAGCAATAAAAATAACCAACCAGGTGTAAATATGGCTTACAAATCCATTTTAGAGTAGCTAATTTGCTAGCTTTAGCTGTGGAAAATAATAAACATCTGTCGAGATATCCTAAAAATCCTCTCAGAAATGTAGTAGCTTCTGGAAGCTAACTATACAAATGATCATAACAAAACTATGTGCAAAATATGACGTATAAATCCTCTCAGAAAACATCTGACATTAGTTAATTTCAGCTGGCTTTAGTTAGGACGAATGACGAATGATAAAAACCTGGCAGGATGACCTAAAAAAAATCTCGGAAATCCTGTCAGGTTAGCTTCTGGTAGCTAAATGTAGCAAAGATTGCAACCAACTATGTGTAATATGTGATTTACCACTGGAAAAAAATAAACACCTGCCAGGATGATCATCTCATCTCCTGATAGCTAAGTGACCGTTTGTGGCAAATACAATAATAATAACAAAAATGAGTAAATATCGTTTTAATATTCTATTAAACACGTCTGAAAAATATCGGGGGGTTTTTTTGGATTCCCGTACGTATATAAAATCGGCGTAAATCTGATCCTTTTACACAGATCAATGATTTATCGAAGTGCATTATGTTTATAGTTGTCATTTTTTTTAGCTGGAATCTCAAGTACGTGCCCTTCTGATCTTTTTTTCTTGCCAATTAACCTTCAGGTCCTCTGTCTATTACTGCCTCCTCCATACCGTGCACTCCAGGGAGGCCAAAAAGATCATCAGACAACAGGATACAAGTGACAGTTCCACTAGCTTTTTTTTCCCTACACTAACCATCCTGATTCATTGAAGCTGAAAATAGCTGCCGTCTGGCTGTGAATGCTGGTCCCTGCGTCTGATCAATACACCTCGCAACCCCCTTGTGCACGGTACGTCTCCTAAACAATATGGACACCATGCTCAGTCCGGCCTACGTTTTTGACATATTTTAAATCCTGATATGTTTTAAAAGATTGTAGCCAGACAAGTCTTAATGCACACCCACACACTTACACATACACATACACACAGTTAGTCTCCAGTGTGTTATGGAGATAAGGAAGGAGAAATGTGAGCTCAAGGTCGCCTTTGTGGTCACAGTGATGATACCAAAGCCTTCAACCAATTGAGACAGTGAGAGATGGAAAAAGATTGTAAGTGGTTCCAGATCTCTCTCTCTCTCTCTCTCTCTCTCTCTCTCTCTCTCTCTCTCTCTGACCCTTATTCTTAATGTTCATGTCATCTTAAACCCATCATCCGGCCCACTGGAAGAAAGATGGTCCTCTCTCTATTAAACCTTCGTCTTAGAAACAGATAAAAAAATAACAAAAAAAGCCAAATCTTTATTTGACATTTTCCCACATTCCTTATAAACACATTGAAGTCTATTAAAGGCTTCTCATGATGGAGCTCACTTCGGCGAGCCAAAGTTTGACTCTTATGCAGCCTCTTGTTTCTTTTACATTTACAGCGCCTTTTAATCCTACGAGAAAATTTTGCTTATGCCTACTACTTAGGTTCTACCCTGTTCCCAGTGCCCATGCATTATAAAACAGTTCTGAAAATGAGGTGCCAGTCTGACCCAATGTAAAAAAAAAAAAAATCCAACAACAATGGAGACCAATTTTCATTAATATTTGATTTCTAAGCCATCAACCAGCGAAGTAGAAATCATTAATGGTTGTCCTCGGCTCTGCAAACAGCGGCCCCTTTTCTCCTTTTTTACTAGAGACGTGGAATTTTCTCCAGCTTATAAAGCTCATTGGGGAAATTAAAGGGAAAGTTTTCCTCGCTCATTAGTCTGGATCAGATTAAAGGAGAGGCTCACCCGGTCTCACCAGCCATCTGGGTCATTCAACATGTTCTAGCTTAATTTAGGCTGTGTGTGCTAAAAGCGACAGGACTTCCCGAAAACAGCATCGGAGGAATCAAGTGTTGTGTGGTTTTATCAGAAACCTGCTAACAATGTGGCTAATGCAGCGGATAAAGCTAAATTCGCCACATTTTTCCGGCGCACAACATCAGTTCATGTTATGAAATTGTTAGTATAAAATGAGTTGGATTTGTAAATAAAACAAAAAAGACTGGAAAAAGAAAATTATTTTGCTTGTTTTAATCTAAATGACTAAAATATAAGTTACAAGTTGGCCAAGTAGAAGTCCTGTGAGGAAGTGGTGGCTTAGTAGTTAAGGTGTTGGGCTGATACCAGAAAGACCAGGGTTTGATTCCCAGCACCAACAAGCCGCCACTGCTGGACCCCTGAGCAAGACCCTTAACCCCAGTTGCTCAGTTGTACATGATAGGTCACTCTGGATAAGGGCGTCCGCCAAATGCTGTAAATGTAATTAGTGTTGTAGGGAAATGGTGGCTTATGGTTAAGGTGTTGGACTCCCAACCTGAAGATTGTGGGTTTGATTTTCAGCTCCAACAAGCCACCACTTCTGGGCCCCTGAGCAAGGCCCTTAACACTCAGTTGTATAAATGTAAGTCGCTCTGGATAAGATGCCGTAAATCTAATAAATATTACTATTATATAAAGCTTCTGATTGATATATGCCTTCATTTATTTTTATTTAGGTAGAAGTGCATTATTCTTCTAAAGAGCTCCTGATTCAAGACTTTACTATGTGTGTGTATTCTACAAAAAAAGAGCTGTGCTTCAGGATTAAAGGTGATATGCATGATTATTCCGGTCTAATTATAATGCAACATACGAAGGTGCAAAGGAAAATCAGCCTGAAATACAGCGGATATGTACCTCATCCTAATTTTTTTTTTTTTTCTTCCTCCGCCATTTATCGCTATAATTAAACCATTCCAGACAACAGAGTGATTATCCGAAGTGGGCGAGTGCAGCTGATGAGGCGTTTGGTGTGATTTTTTTTGATCCCTTACGAAGAAATGTGCAACAAAAAAAAAAAAAAGAATCTGTTTAAGTGTGGAATTAAGAGTTCAAAAGCACCTTTAATCACACGGTTAATGTTGAGGGAATGTGCGAGCTGGAGTTGGCTGACGGTGCGAATTACCTTTTATCGCTCATGAAGGATGTGGCACCAGATGGGGCCATGCCTCTGCTGTCCGATTTCATTGTCGCTCAATGGCACCTGAGAAAAAGAAGCTGATGGAAGCGAAAAGCTTGTCTTTTGATGAACAGCTTTCATCTGTGGTATCAGAGCTCACAGTGATCAGAGCTCCTACAGATCAATCACACTTTATTATTTTTGTATGCCGTTCAGCAGTGATTGATCCTGGTATAGAACGGTGGGTACAGCAGACTGTAGGGAAAACGAAATGTCAAAAGAATCAAAACCCGGACCTATAATTGGGAACTAGACAAATCCTTTTCGGTTAGCTGCGGTGTCTCCCCGCCATCGTTAAATGCAGGATATAAAATCCTTTGCTATTGGAAAAAAAAAAAAAAATATCACATAAAATAGATTGTAAATTTTACTACTGCTACAGTTCAAGCAGTGTTTTAGTAAATGTGACAGAAATGTGAACAAAATCTAGAACATCACCAAGACTATGAAGTTAGTGGAGCAAAGAAAGTAGGAAGTGGTGGCTTAAAGCTTAAGGTGTTGGCCTAATACCAAAAAGATTCCCAGCACCACCAAGCCACCACTGTTGGGCCCCTGGGCAAGGCTCTTAATTCCCAATTGCTCAGTTGTATATAAGAAATAAATGTAAGTCGCTCTGGATAAGGACGTCTGCTAAATGCTTTAAATGTAAAGAAAAGGCAAGATTTAATGTGTACAGTCACATTTACAGCTTAAGTGGTAGCGGAGTGGTTAATATGTTGGACGGCGAATTGGAAGATCTGGGTTTGATTTCCAGAATCACAAAGTTCCCACTTCTGGGCCCCTGAGAAAGGCCCTTAACCCCTGTATAAAACAGACGAATGTAAGTCACTCTGGAAAAGAGCGTGTAAATGTAAATGTGCTGCAAGGGTTTTAACTGGACTAAATCTAATTTCAGAGAACAACAACCTTTCCATACACATCTATAGGTGAGATCCATCTGTTCTTTGTGGTGATGAGGCTGAGGAACTGCTTGAGTGTTGAATCTGGATACAAAATGTATCGGGTTCCTTTTTTTAGAAAACAGCAAAGATCTGTGTGGTTAATGGGTTAAATAGTGGTGGATCAAATGGTCAAGGCGCTGAGTTGCTGATCTGAAGACCAGGAAGACTTGGGTTCAAGCCCCACCACCGCCAGCTGTTGATCTGAAGACCAGAAACACCTGGGTTCAAGCCCCACCACCGGCAAGCCAACCACTGTTGGGTTCTTGAGCAAGACCCTTAACCCTTCCTGCTCCTACATACTAAGATGGGATATGTGAAGAAAGAATTTCACTGTGCTGTAAAAAAGTATATGTGATGAAATAAAGGCATTTACATATACATATTTTTTTCTCCACAAATCTTTTACTTTATCTATTTATCACCTACTTGTATCTTACATTTACAGAATTTGGCAGACGTCCTTATCCAGAGCGACTTACATTTATGTCGTTTATACAACTGAGCAATTAGAGGATAAGGGCCTTGCTCAGGGGCCCAACAGTGGTAGCTTGGTGAGGCTGGGAATTAATCCCACAATCTTCGGGTTGGTGGTCCATGAGCCACACTTTCCCCTGTTTAATATATCTTTCTGGATACATTAAAATAAGAGTGTCATAGTGTTAGAGGTTTAGCTACAGGTTATCTCGACCCTGTTGATGCTTAGAGGTCTAAAAAGGAAAAAAAAAAATCACATCAGCTCCATGAAATCATTCAGGGTTTGTGCACCGTCAGGAAAATAGATGTCTAGGGTTCCTACTTCGTAAGGTTTAGTTGGGACGTTGCAACTTAAAAATCGGCTAGTGGTTTTTTTTCGCTACTATATGAGCTGTGATTGGGTTCCTCTGTAGGTTTGTTGATAATAAGACAACGCAAGTCTGGCATCTTTGAATGGAGACCAAAAACCAGTCCCGGGAACAGCTGCAAAGATGATCTTTTGCTGTCTGCTTGGGATTGGAGGTTGACTTTTCCACAGGGTCGTAGGAATGAAACCAAAATCACGATTAATCACGTGTTTGGGATGGGGCAGGAAAAAATATCAGCAGGAGTGAACGGGACAGGGAATCGCAACAATGCTATGATACCCATATTTTTGAACTCAGTTCTAGTTGCCCTGTCTTTTTATGCTCTCATGCTATTGTTATGGTGTGGATGGTGGTGAATGATGTGCTCCACACCTTTAACAATAAGTGGTAAGTTAGTATGCCAATGACAATAATAGAACAATACAATAAAAGAAGAAGAAGCGGGCTTCTCCATGCACTTTGTCAGACATGACAGCTAGAGGCTAACTTTTTTTTCTGGAATCCCGCAGGTCATGAGAAACAAAATCATGAGATGGAGTGGATTTCCTTCCAGTTTTTTAAATAGGATGGTACCTGGTATCCCCCACCCACCAGTTCTGCTCAACAGAACTGAACTACATACACACACAGATATAAGCACAGTCACGTTATAATGCTATAATGCTATTTGCACAATTCTGTTAATTTGCACATTCCATGTTTTTACCTCATTTTATAATCTGGTTGGCGCTATTAAATTTTCTGTTCAGCGTTATGTTCTGTTCTCTATTGTCTTCTTTGCACTGTCTTTGTAATGTTTGTATTGTTTATTCTGCACTGTCTGCACAAGGTTGCACACATGCACTTTATGTCTATTCTGTTTATTCTGTTTTGTGTAGCACCAGGGGGTCCTGGAGAAACGTTATCTCTGCATCTGCTATATATGGCTTAAATGACAAAGCTCCTTAAACTTAAACATGGATTTGAACCTGCCACCTTTTTAAGAGGGGGAATGTTTACCCTCCTCAATGTGACCCCGATCTTTGAAACTAAAAGTAAATTGAATCAATGAATGAGTGAATGAATGAACGAGCTTGCTTGTATTCATTTGTTTAAATAATAAGGCCTAAAGGTAATTTGTAAGCAGAAAGATGAGTTCCCAATAAGCCTATTTACATACTAATGTCAGATGCAGGAACGAGGCATTTATTTTTGCTTGGCACCTAATTTAATGGAAGCGATAACCATCTTTAATTTCTTTATATTTCACAGCTCTGTGAGCTAATGATAAACAAATGCAGTGAGCTATTAATCTTTGACGGCTTTGTGGATTGAGACAAAGAAAAGCAGGAGCACGAGTCGGTACAGGGTGTGTGTACTAGATGGGCTCGCAGATAATATTACACAGCTGGTTTAGCATTCCAGATCGAAGTTAAACTTTCGAAATCTAGAATATTCTCACCGAAACGGGAATCAGACATTGTTAATGGAACACAAAGATCTTTTCATATTCTTTACCCAGGAAGCTGTCAGCGAGAGCACATAAATCACTTAATAAAACTCGCAAGCATAGATCATTATGATAAAGACAGGGCAATAAATGCTGTGCTTCAAATCTATGGACTGTAGGTCAATAGAGATTTTTACACTGTTCCTTGCACAGGGATATTATTGTTCTAAACAATATTAGGAAGTGAGATTGGTACTGCATTTTAACCTTGGGATTAAAGAAGAACGGCAGACCTGTCACCACTGTGTTTTTCTCACTGATGAAAAATTATGACACAATCAGTTATAATAAAGTTCTCGGCCACGTATGTCGCTAGAAACAAGGAACCAGGAAATTACAACAAGGAAATCACTACAAAAAGACAAAAAACTGCTCCTTTATTTTTTCCTTGAGGTTTCAGTGTAACGGAAAAGGTGAGAACGATGATTGGTTGGTTCTTGTCACATGACATTGGGTAAAAAGTTGAGATGTATTTCCAGATTTGCACCTGGAAAAAAAAAAAAAACAAGCGGGACGGACTCTGTTTGCGCAAGCTTGCCACTCGGGTCACATGGGTCACAAAAAGAAGAGGTTATCCAGGGTTCAGAAACGATAGTTAAAAAATATCGCATTTTCAATAACCAAAATAACCTGTTAACTGTTTAGTATAAAAAATTACGGTATAATCACTGTGAAACATAAAACAACAAAGTGCCGGGGATTTTTTTTTTCACCTGGAAATAACCCAGAAGAAATCAATACAATGACAGGAGAAAACAACTTCACCTCCTCTAATCCTGTTCTCTGAGAGCAAAAGAGTGCATTATCCTAGATAGAGCAATTAAGCACTTGCTGATAGGAACTGAGTCTTGGCAAGAAAAAAAAAAAAGGGTCAAGAAGCTTTCAGAATCCTAATTGCAGCTTTGGACTGTAATTAGTTATTTCGAAGTGTTTGATTCTATCAGAAAATGTATATATTTTTTCACTGTAATGTTCTATATGTTATTACATAGGAGTAAATCGTTTCAAGACGTTTTTTGGAGAGTTTTTTTGCCTTTATTAACCAAACAGGGCTGTAAGTGATGTAAAAGAGCTACAAGCTGGGATTTGAACTTGGAACGTCCTGGAAGGCAATAGCGCCCACTAAGGACATTATGCTGCTAGGTGTACATAATTTAAAGATACAATAGGTGATTGTCTTAAGAATTATCATATATTCCTTGGAAAACTTAAGAACAAAAAAATGTTTGTCCAATCAATATGTTCGGTCCAGGTTTACCTATGTGCCAGTCCAAAAAAAAAAAAAAAAAGGCTGGATAAAAACAGAGCGAAAAAAAAGTAATATCGGTGTTGCGTTCCAACGCTGGAGTCGACTACCGGAGTCAAAGGGTCTGAAAGATGATGTCATGGTTGTATTTTGTAATGCGTGTCCTGTACAAATTAGTTCAACAAATTAGTCTATTTTATGTTTGGTATTTTAGTACTGTAACTAACTGTAATTTAAAGTTTTAAATGATGTACTGTAGTAATTTTGTTTATAGTCGTCCATGTTTGTGCGCATTCATTCACTCATTCATTCATTCAGGAGGCGTGGCTTTGGACGTCGATTTGCGGTAAGGGTTAGACATATGCTTTCAATGCTATCAGGCTACAGTTAGCATTTTCCAAAATGTCCTACTGCACCTTTCGAGCTTTTTGCAGACCGCCATGAGAAACCAAAGAAGTAAATACTATTGTGCTAATAAATAGATTTCATTAATAATTAATTTAAAAAAAAATCACAAATCACCAGGCAAGGATTCTTTCCTACTCGAATATTCCCACATGTACATTAGGGACAGAACAGGACCTGATATTGTATAAAGTTTTTAGTATTTATTAGCTCAAAATGCCAAAGCTAGAATGTTTAGCCTATAACCAGACAACAACCACGCCCAACCAGAGCATAACTAAACAGTCTGAGATATGACAGTTATGTTGCAGAGAACAGTCTCATTGAAATGTTAATAGAACACTTAATGAAGTATATGTTTTATTAATAAGTGTGTAATTTGATTACATTCCTTTTATGCCATCAGTCTTCCGTCGCACGTAGACAGGAGAGTCGGCGGTAATGAAAACTGTCAAGCAACAGTTCAGGGGCGGCGTTCAGCGTTAACTCTCGTCGTGTGTTCGCCGGGAAGCGTAGGAGCTTATCAAATATGTATGCCAACGCACTGGAGTTTGTTGAGCTGACAGAGGAGACAGAAAGCTCAAAACCGCATCTATTAGGCAAATTTAGCCTACGCGATGTTGATACACCGCCTCTTCCTGTGGGAAAAGTGGTCAATAAGGAGTTAATGGGCCAGAAATTGACCCTATGCATAGTTATTGTCGCATTTGAATACAATTTTGCATTAGTTTCCTTTTTTTTCTGACCTTTATCAGATCAAAATCAAGTCTCATGATCCATGTTAATCGATAGCTCATCCTAACAGGAAGCGATTGTGTTATTGGTAACCGAGTAACCAACAGTAAATAAAACAAGGCAGGCATAATGCAGCAAAACTGCCGATTAGTCCCATCGGTTTAATGTTTGCTAGAATGAGAATTTATTTGGTGTGACCAACAAAGCAAGCATAATGGAGACAGGACTTCAATTAGTAGCCATCGGCTAAGTAATAAATATCCCAGCAGTGCAGCTTCACCTCATCTGTCCAGTCGCACCTGTTGCTGCTAGCAGCGTGTTGTGTGAAGGAAAAGGAAAAACACCACTAGCGGAAGTCATGTGGGTTAAAATCATCAGAATTTGTTCGGGATTCGACCTTTATTTGCCTTAACCTTCGAAAGCCGAATTTTTGATTTTTTTTTAAAAATCTGCCGTTTCTATCATTTGTTCCTGCTGCGATACTTTATAATGCCTTTATAATGCACAGGGTAAAGGAAATATAGCAAAAGCAACAACACTGTAGATTCCTGATTCTTTTTAGATCAGCAAAAAAGCCATTATGTTATCCTTACCCCTAAAATTAGTGTAGATATAAAATAGTTTGGGCTAAAATCTGTAAAGAACAATTCATTCATTTATCTTCTGTACCCGCTTATTCCCTAATTCGGGGCCACACGGATTTGCTGGAGTCTATTCCAGCCATCTATGAAAGCGGGAAAGACAGTAGGGGGACACCCTGGACAGGTCACCAGTCCATTACAGGGCCAACACACACTCACACTCACTCCTATGGGCAATTTAGAATTACCAATCAAACAATACGTCTTTGGACTGTGGAAGGAACCCGGAATAAACCCACGCAAGCACATAGGAGAACATGTAAACTCCACACAGAAAGACCCCTGCCCGGGAATCGAACCCGGGACCATCTTGCCGTGACACAACAGTGCTAACTTCTAAGCCACCGTGCTTATTTAATCAATGTTAGATTTTATATTGTTGAACTTTGGACACACTGGAGTTTTTTCCCAAAAAAAATACTAAATAAATAAGTAAATCTCCCCACAGAAAACACCAGCATATCTACAATAAACAAGCAATTGTTTTTAGTTTATATATGATAAAATACACGTTTCTGTGTAAGTTGTTGAAGAAACAATGTATTCAAACGATGCAGTAACCTTTCAAGGCTGCTAGTGTTTAAAGCTACTTCTGCCCAATCAGATGCAGGATTAGAATCTCGTCGAGGTATCACATCGAGGTTTTGCATTTTCAGCAGAGTAAAAACGCTGAACCAAACCTTCAGAAACAGCAGGTCTATTAACAAAAGACAAATTCTTTTTAAGCAGTGAATTTATCGAACTCTCAGGTGAGGATATGCACGGAAGCCCAGTCGACATTAATTATTTCAAAAACAATTTGCAGAAAGCGATTATTATTAATCCAGAGACGCACGTTGGTTTTCTGAACACTGCACTTGTAAAGGCTGAATTTATCATGCTGACATTTTGCAGCGTGGACGTGCCGCTCCGACTGTTGCCGCGATGCTGAATTTGTTTGATGCTTTACAGTATTTGTTTGTGTTACAAGTGTGTTGTTGAACGGTTCTTCCTGCTTCCTAACTGATGAGTCATCTAGATTATATGAGCAACAGTTTATGTTTAGCTTACCAAAACTGTGTCTTTCCCAAACTGTCTAGAAGCACCCAGAGGTCTAGAATGTCTTCGTAGGTTGTGGCATAATCATTATTAGACCAAAACAACTGTTTCAGCATGACAATGTCCCCGTGCACAATGTGTCCTGTTGGAGTGTAAGAACTAAATCAGACCCAACCCTTAAAACTGAACACATCTGGGATGAACTGGAACACCGACTGCACCCCAGACCTCCTCACCTCAACACTAGTGTCTAATCTTACTAATACTATTGTAGCTGAATGAACACTAATCCTCACAGTCACATGACCCAATCTAATGAAAAGTGTGGAGGTTTTTATAGATGGAAGAGTAAGACTACATCTGGAATAGGATGTCCCAATCATTTCGTCCATAAAGGAAATGGATGATGTGGGTGTATTCTGAAATTCTTAATTTGGTCAGAAGGTTTTGATTAATGTCCTAAATCAGCAGCTCTGTAAGTCAAGTCTCAGCTTAATACTTGTGTATTCATCCCAATACTTTACTGCTTCTATTATAGCGTACTCCGTATTTGTTTAGTAGACGCTCAGTACATAAATCTTATCTGTTAGTTTAGCCGATATAGTGAAGCTCTCTGTATGGAGATATTCAACGCAGTGTGTTATGGAGTAGAAAGTAAAGGAAACACTTTAAAGCATCAGGACTAGCATGCTTCATGGCTGTTATTAAACAGTTCAAATTATTTAGGCTCCGGATTGTTGATCAGAGGATCTAGGGTTCACGCCCGACCACTGCCAAGCTGCCACTGATTGGCATTTAAAATCCTTCATCCTTTCTGCTCGATAGGGTGTTGACCCCGCACTCTGACCCCGACTTCCTAAGCTGGGGGTATGCTAAGGAAAGAATTTCACTGTAAAGACATGTATGTGGATATGAAAAGATGACGTCCTATTACGGATACGATTATTTTCTTTAGTTTGACAAATCAATGCGTCTCTACGTTCTTCTGTTCAAAGTTTGCTAGCAATTAAAAGTAAAGCTCAAACATTACTTTATGTAACCGACTGCACTGAGGCGAGACTTATAGAACCCAAGTGCAGTTTATTTACCGTGTGAACTAATGACAAAATTCAAACTAAACTTGACTAGACCGAACAGGAACAGAAACAGGAACAAGAACAAGAACAGGGGCATTAGTATTTAACAGAAACCTTAGCATTTAACAGGAACCTTAGCGCATAACAGGAACCTTAGCGCATAACAGGAACCTTAGCGCATAACAGGAACCTTAGCGCATAACAGGAACCTTAACGTAACAGGAACAGGAACCTTAGCATAACTGGAACTCACCACAATAATACAGCAAACAAATAATAATCCACGAAAGACAGGGCAAACACAAGGGCTATAAATATACAAGGAACTCATTAACAAAAAAACAACCTAAACCAATGAACAACACATGACTAAACAAACCAATGAAAGCAGGAAACAAGGACAAAGGGAAGCACATGACAGGAAAACATCAGGACAAAACAGGAAGTAAACAAAACAATAACATGAGTAAAGCTAGCATAGCTTAGCATAGTTAGCTAGCAAGCAAGCTTAGCTAACATAAACACAAACAAAACATGAAACCAGAACCTTACACTTTAATAGCTTAGCTAGTATTCTAGCATAAAGTATGGCTCCATGTGTCGTAATTGTATGTCTCATGGAAAAACGGGAACGTGCGTGATAAAATACACCATGTTTTCTGCACCGTCATTAACGTTCCTAATTGCTTTACGTCTTTAATAGCTGAACTTTAGTAGTATGTCTCAGCGGGGACTATAAACCACCTCAATCGGTCTCTGGAAAGAAGTGGATTTAGAAACAGGCCAGACAGCTACACTTACAGCAGCAGCAGCTTCAAACTTGAGTACTCATTTTATACATTTTGTCTGACCCTGTCCCAGAATTTAAGTGCTGTGTGTGTGTGTGTGTGTGAGACAGAATCCCAGCGAGACAGAGCAGCTGGAAAGATTTGCCACTTGAGTAATGGGACAAATATCCACACCTCTCTTCGGAGCCTTTCCACTCAAACTACCCGGCTCTGCTCAATTAATCTCCTCTGATCTTAATGACCCTGGAAGGTGACTCGCCAGATAATACACAATTACACTGGAAACTGCTGCTGCCAATTAAGCCCTGAGACGCCCCCACCCCCACCCCCATCCGCACAATTCTTCTTTTCTCCTCTGTCTCCTGAACCTGTTTCTCTGTCCCAGCGCACCAGGCTGTTTCCGATTTCATTAACTGCCTACTTATAGTGGAAATTAAAAGTGGGGCCTTCTAAAATCCAGCTTATTCAGGAGATAAGATATTTAAACAGTGGAGATTATTATGGTTAAAATGGTGTGTAGAAGCAAGTAAGAGGAGATTCTGCACCTATCCCCTGTGTAGACACTCTACATTCAAAACAAACCTAATGTCTAAGTGTGTTTCCAGTAGATTGGGCTGTGGGTAACTGTTCCACTGCATCATTTAGTTTTGATTATTGTAATTAATTATATTTACGTCTGTTTCATTCCTCGATGCATCGTTTACAATTGGTCCAAAATGCGTCAGACTTCTTTTTTTTCTATTTTTATTAAGGTAATATTTTTAGGCATTTGCTCTCCCTCTCCCTCTCTCTGTCTTTCTCTCTCTGTCTGTCTCTCTCTCCTCTCTCTCTCCTGTCCCTCTCTCTCTCTCTCTCTCTCTCTCTGTAATGACTGACCGGTAGAAAAGTTTATGGTCACAGGGTTAACAAGTTATTTTAAGTAACACTTGCTGGCGTTATTGAGTGAAAAAATAGAGAAGCAAAAACTCCATACATAGAGAAAGAGAGAGAGAGAGAGAGAGAGAGAGAGAAAGAGAGCCCGAGAAAGAGAGCGAGAGAGACAGAGAAAGAGACAGAGAGAAAGACAAAAAGAGAGAGAGAGAGAGAGAGAGAGAGAGAGAGAGAGAGAGAAAGAAAAAAAAACATCTCTAGATTCTGCTTAGAACTTATTACCAAAGCCGTCCACATTATGAGTTCTAGATGTAAGAGTATTTCTTTCTACATTGTATACAAATATTATCTTGTAATAGAATAGAAGCTCATCCAAAAGTTCCTATGAAATAATAAAATCATTGAATTTTAATGATCATCTAATTCTCTATGCTATGGCTAACAGACCTGAAGGCAGAGTATAATCCGTAGTAAACCTGTGGCACACTGCAGCTTTCCTCATCTTCAAAATGTTTTTGTTGGTGATATTTTAATAACTGCATTCTTCCAAAATGCTGCACTTGTTAAATATGTAGTCTTAAATTCATGTATTATATTTTATTTCTTAGGGTCGAAAACAAAATCCTTTGCAGTTGAGCTTGACTTTATCCCGCTAAGCTACACATACAATAGAGCTACATATTCTTTTTTAAAATACCCAAGAGTTTGTTAAATCAGCACCACTTACTATACGGCAGAATATATATAAAGAGAATATAACGGTCTGACAAATCAAGCACTCACATGGTCGTTTAGGTAGTGGAGGAAGTGGCGGCTTAGTGGTTAAGGTGTTGGACTGCTACCAGAAAGACTCCCAGCACTACCAAGACATTGTGGGCCCCTGGGCAAGGCACTTAACCCCCACTTGCTCAGTTGTATAAAGAGATAAATGGATAAGGACGTCTGCCAAATATGTAAATGTAAGTAGACATAAATCTATATATATAACCATCACCTTAATTTGAGGTGAAAGCAATGACGAGGCCTTGGATAAACATTCATTTTATTATTTCAAAGTCCTTTAAATAGTTCTAGCTTTTTCACTACTCTATAGTTTAGCAAAAATGAACTGGTCTCAAGACTCCAGACATCAACACAGACCAGGACCCAAAAATTCTAAATAAATTATAAGCAAAAGATTTTGTGGGCAGAGATCATTTTTCTCCAAGCACAGCATAAGCAGCAGTTTTAAAAACTTTACTTTGTTTTAAAGACAGGACGTTCTTGGCTCTGAGCGGTCCTGATGTAACTAGATAAGAACAGAGCTGGTTTCCTTAAAAAAACAACAACTGCAGTTTGAATGGTTTTGGGGTTACATGAGTGAACTCACTGGCTCTCAATCCCTCCTGCCTCCAAGACACCACAATACCACTAAAGATTTGTTTGTCCTTTTACCAAATTCAAAGCCTGCAATATTGTAAGCACATAACAACGAGGGTGGTAGTGTCTCCAGTGGGCGTTGGAAATCTAATAGTGTCTAGGGGGGTATTTGAACCCTAATGGTGGACGCTAAAGAAACAGGGGGTGTTAAGCAGTTCTATGTGGAAGTTTGCCAAGTTTGGCCAAAACATTTAACAGCGCAGCTTATAAAAAAAAAAATCGCTTCTATAAAAGATCATTTTCGATACGACTTTAATCTCTTTACATTTATAACCATCTATAAAAAAAAATGTGGTACAGGGTTCTCACTCTGTTGCTTACAAACTGACATCTATGATGTTTGTTCAATATTTTATGCTAAGCCGCCTCCCAATTTGTTCATTTCTTTATTTTTAATGAATTATTTTATTCTTTTGTATAACTGTCAATCAAAAACAAATAAGGGCCTAATTAAAAGACAGAAAACATCCAAATTGTGTGTCTGGGATGTGGGCTGGGGCATGGGGAAGTGTCAGTCAACTTGATTTACAAGGGCATTAGTCCCATATAGGTTGGGAACTATCACCACATGGGCCTAGATGTGTCTGATTGGTGGTTCTGGGACTCTAAGCCATTTTCTTCCAATTAGCAGTCCAACTACAACACTGCTGAGCTACCACTTTCCAGACAAAGTCTTCTGTATTTACAATAGACCCAGACAATTCTAACACTGATTAGAATTAGAACATTTTATCTAAATATACTGTAAGCACATGAAGCAAGCAAGCTTTGTTTGCATATACCATACACATACATCCTGTCCATTAAAAAAAATAGCAGAATTTGTCCACATGATTAAAAAAAGCATGTTTAGGTCGGTGCATGATTATAACACTTGATTTAGTTACAATAAATTCCACTTCAGAGGCTGTTCAGAGTTGAAAAGAACCAAAAAGACACTCATCAATTCCTCTCAATGTAATGACAATAAAAAGATTAAACACAATTGCATTGGTGGATTTCAAATCGGCAAACGTGCAACCCGCTCCTGGCAGGTCTACATCTAAGCAATTGTAATCTGCAGATGATTTAGAATGCAGCTGCGCGAGTTGTTTTTAACCTCCTAAAATTTTCAACACCACCCAAATATTGCGCTCCCTTTACAGGCTTTCAGTAGCTGCAAGCATCAGATTCAGAACACTGATGAATGCCTACAAAGCCAAAAAAGCACTCCTCACATTGCATCATGTTCCCTTAGATCCACAAGCACCACTTGACTGGTCCCACCGCCCTTCTAAGACGCAAGGTAGGTCTGCCTTAAGACTTTTTTCTGTTCTGGCACCAAGATGGTGGAATGAAGTTGTCATCAATGTCAGAAAAGCAAAGTCACTGGCTGTCTTCAAAAGACCCACCTCATTCTCAAATTTTTATGGGTCGTTACATTTGGTTTTGTAATTTAGCTTATTGGTATTGAGCTGCTCAGTGATGAGACTCAAAGCACTTTTGATGTCGCTCTGGATAAGAGAGTCTGTTAAATGATGTAAATGTAAACATAGAAAGCCTAATGCCCTCCCAGCAGATCTGTCCCGATGCCCTCCATCAATCTTTTCCTGCCATATTTGCAAGCGAGCCACTGTTGAGTAGAAATGTCTGCTGCTCCTCTATGTGCCAAGCTGTGCGGGTCACTGAGAATTGAGTGTAACTAATGTCGCCTGGCACCCTTCTCCGTCTCTCCGTGCAACTTTTCCCCCTTTCGCAGTTGCATCCTGCCATCTGTCCCCTGCCACCCTTCACCAATCCAGAACTTTCACAGCAGGAAACGTTAATTATGTTTACATGCACTCTCATACATGCCAGTTCGACATCTGAAGTGCTAAGAAAAATTCTTAGAATTTTAAAATCCAACACAAAATCCCATTCACCAGCCAAAAAAGGAGAAAAAAAAGAAACAAAATGAACTCAAATCCAATCCCAGCTCGTCTAGACTCTAACCTGTATGTCAACGGTATACTGGTGCTCGCTGGAGATAAGGTGCGCAAGGCAAAATCTCATCAGGAGATGTATTAACCCACACCAACCTGCCCACACACACACACACACACTACCCTAAAGCCAAATGAATCGCTCTCTCTGACTCAGTTACTCAGCAATAAGCTGAGAATTGATCCACAGCTTCCCCCTGACCTTTTAAAAGTGGGAGCGTAGCGAAGAGCCTTTAGACACAGCTGCAATCCGAAGAGTCAGATCAGTAAAATGACAAGTGGCATGTGTTTAAAAACAGCAAGTAAAAGATCAACTCAGGTGGGAGGGGTAAGAGGGTGTGAAAAAAAACAGAACTGACGATTTTGCACTGAGTTGAATTGAGGTGTCATTAAGAGAGCTAATTAATCAATGCACACCTTGAGGAATTTTACAGCCCGACATTCCAGTGTTTAGATCCGAAAAGCAAAAATGATTGTGTTTACCTTACCAGCACCCCCACATAAGGGTAACTATTTCAGAAGCATTCCAACAAAGTGTATATACCCTGTTCCAGCATGACAACGTCCCTGTGTACGAAACCCCTGATCTCTATAAAGACATGCTGTGTTCTGATTGGAGCAGAAAAAACTTCTGACCCTGACCTAAACCCTTCAAACTGACCACCTTTGGGATAAACTGGAACACCGACTGAACCACAGATCTCATGTCAAGTATAAGGCATGAATGACAACTCAAATCAGAATTTGCCCCCTGTGGTAGGTACTGAATTAAGATCAACTTCTCGCACCTGAATGGTTAAATTCATATATTACACACGAAAGTATTTTGTAACATAGTAACTTGAGTATTTTTTTTAAAGAAATACTTATTTCTTTAGATTCTTCTAAAACAGATCTCTTTTTACACTCCTTGATTATGTCATAATTTACCTCATGGATAAATGGAGATTTAAGAGTTAAGGAGAGACTCAAGAGTGGAAAAAAGAAAAAGAAAGAAAGAAAGAAAGACAGGGAGAGAGGAAGGGGGGAAGAAAGGGAGAAAAAAAGAAAGAACCCTAACCCATGAAATTAGCTGCACGTTTAAATAAATAACATTTGGCTTGATCACACAAACAGTAGATATTAAATGTTACTGCTGTTAGTGTGCATTGTTAACTGACGCCTCGTCTGAACCCCTGCTGGCTCATGTAAGCGACATCACGTTATAAATCCTCTCTTCCTCCACGCTACACTTTAAGAATTAACCCATACCGAAACCTGTCCTTTTTCTAAGAGTACAACCTGCAATTCGAGCAGTTTCTCTAAAGTTCCAGTTCAGCTGGAAAGACACCAGGGAACTCACCACCACCGAATTCCACCATCATCCTCTGGGTCATCACAGACTTAGTCAGATCAAGTGACAGACCTAAAAGGTTTCAGAAAGGGGAGACGGCCAGACAAATAGATGGAGACAGGCGGAGAAGAGAGTGATGAACTTGCAAATTGTAGTAGCACAATAACAGTCTACAAAAGCAAAAAGTGGCACAGGCACTTTGGGTGCAATTTAATATTGTTTCAGCTTCAATTCCACTTTCCATCACGGCAATCATTTATTCAGCTTTACAGGTTAAGTGCAAATGCTCAGGAGTGCCAGACAGTAGCTTCCTGGTTAGTACCAATGATGGAGCAAATAAATATTCTAAATATTGCATGCACTGTTTTTTTTTTTTTGTCTGGTATGTGTTTATTTTTTTGCATATATGAGATGGATCAGACACACCAGGCTGGAAATTCAGCTCATGAATAAGTTGTTTTCTTTAACTTTCAAACTGTTCGAATGCATAGATCTTTTCAGGTATCTTCTGAGCACCATGCTAAACATGGAGAGATGCTGATTATTCACCAAAGATACTTTTATTCCAAGCAAAGATGCATCCAGACTAATTAATGGAATGTCAAGAAATTAAACAAGAATACTATTATCCCAATTTTATGATCCAGAGCAGTGACCTGAAATGTTTTCAGCAAGGAAGTCCATCCATCCATCCATCCATCCATCCATCCATCCATCCATCCATCCATCCATCCATCCATCCATCAATCCATTGATCTCCTATACCCGCTAATTCCTTAATTCGGGGTCACAGGGATCTGCTGGAGTCTACCCTAGCCGTCTCTAAAAGGGTGAAAGGCAGGAGGGGGACACCCTGGACAGGTCGCCAGCCCATCACAGGGCCACGCACACTCACATTTACTCTTATGGGCAATTTAGAATCACAAATCAATCTAACATACGTGTTTTTGGACTGTAGGAGTAAACCGGAGAACCCGGAGTAAACCCACGCAAGCACATAGGAGAACATGCAAACTCCACACGGAAAGACCCCTGCCCGGGAATCGAACCCGGGGTCGGCAATGAAGTTAATTTCTCAAATATGATACATTCTTTTCTCTCCAGCACTTTTATAAGCTAATGTATATAGTATGTAATTAGTATCTCCAGCTACGAAGCTTTCTTTCCAGTTGAACCATTTACCCCATTGTCTCATGTGGTCCTCGGCATATACTATATGTATATTACAACCCTATTGATTTTGTTTCATCTCTGGTCATAGGCAATGCAGCAGTAGTGCCTGAAAGGTATTGTAGCCTCCCTCAGGTTTTTATATTGCACATAGGATCAGACCACTAAAAAAGATCAATAAATGAAAGCAGAATTAGCTTCCACTTCAAAAAATCCACATCCCGCTGATGTCAAAGGCTCAAAATAAGAAGGATGTATTTTCTAAGCTACAATCCAAACATTATTCTTCATTCTTCAGTGTTGGAGCTGGTATAAATTAGATTATTGTTGTGTAGTCTGTAGGAATCCTTCACCTTTAAACGCTCTAGACCCTGCGTCATTTGTACTGCACTGCAGGCTTTCTAAAAAAAACAAAAAAAAACTAGTAGCTTATATTCGTCGTGTCTGTGTGACAATATTAATCTCATTACTTCAAAGTTTAAAATATATTTGACAATAACATTTTATTACACACTAAATAAAAGCATGTAAAATGAAATATTGCGTAAATAAAAGTGTAACAAAGTGAATAATAAATCAGACACAATCATGCAAATGAAAATGAGCTCTATAACACACAGGCATCAACTATAAATAAACAAAATCACCTAGTGACCATCTAAAGAGATCACCAACGTCAAATATTTTGGATTACTGCCCCCTGAGGGTCACGTACTTACTAAAAATATATATATTTCTGAATTGGGGTTAGAATTGGCTCTGAATTTAAGTTAAAACAATTAAAAATAAAATAAAGAAATAAATATTATGCCATCAGCACAGCTCGTGTTAACTTTTGTTAAGTTTCACATGTACTGTCATATCAACACTGTAAACTGTACCAGTTCGATAGACCAGGCTGTGATACCAAAACACCAAAGTGACTGGTCTACACAGGGTTCTGAAGGATTCGAACCTAGTCTCAGAACCTAGTTCTAGATCATGCTGGAAGCAAAGCGCTAATGATTGAGGAGAAAGAGTAGAAACCATCATTTGATTTTAAAAAGTTTTAAAAACCAATTGGGTTTTACGGAAAATGAACGGCTTTCTTTTTTTTATTTTCGAGATTCAAACTCATAACAAACTCATGGTACCTAAATACTTTCATATAGCATAAATACTTTCATTTTGCCTCACAGTAGGCAAAACTGACTGTGAGGCGAGTAGTATGTTCGAATCCTTAATTAGAGTACATTAAAAGTCCCTGCATGACCCAAAAAGACGGATAATGTACGTTTAAATTTCATTAATACTACCTGTAACCATACTATATATAAATACTTTTTTAAACAGTAAAGAAGTACATACTTACTTTACTGTAGTACATACTTAAGTACGCGATTTCAAGCAGAGCTATACTGTAGGATAGACCGGTAATAAAACGGCGGCAAACGGCGGATGTAGTATGTTCAAATTTCATTCATACCACCTGTAACCATACTATATATAAATACTTTTTTTAACAGTAAAGAAGTACGCACTTACTTTAATGTAGTACATACCCAAGTACGCAATTTCGAGCAGAGCTATACTGTAGTCTAGACCGGTAGTAAAACGGCGGCAAAACGGCAAATGTAGTACCTCTAAATTTCATTAATACTACCTGTAACCATACTATATAAAAAATACTTTTTTTAACAGTAAAGAAGTACATACTTACTTTAATGTAGTACATACCTAAGTACGCAATTTCGAGCAGAGCTATACTGTAGGATAGACCGGTAATAAACTATCCAAAATCCGTATGTAGATCATTTTGGTAACGTTAGTGTAACTTCAGCTCACAGCTGCCTGAGACGGTTTGGTATGTAGTCACAGCTGGAAAGGATACAGTGTTATTTGTGTAAATTAGAGCTCTATTGTGCCGTGATAAAAGAAAATTTTGCTTCGCTACAAAAGCCAAAAACGCTTCCTGCTGTTAGTAAAAGAAACCAAATCAGCCCAATTAGCAATGTTTGTCCTAAAGAGGACAGTAGACTTTGTCTTTGATTAGCATTGCCTCTATACTATATTGCCTCTACACACCTTCTGTACGGAAATAGGACATAAAAATCATTTGACTGTTCATCTGAGAGGATTGCTCATTACCACGTCCGCTCGTGCGAAGGTCTGACTCATATTTCATACGGAACGTGTAGCTTAATGTACACTGAGTAAATCCCGTAAATAAAGCA
Organism: Bagarius yarrelli; assembly: GCA_005784505.1. Classification (NCBI taxonomy): domain Eukaryota; kingdom Metazoa; phylum Chordata; class Actinopteri; order Siluriformes; family Sisoridae; genus Bagarius; species Bagarius yarrelli. The sequence continues at coordinate 650,126 of VCAZ01000150.1, read as the reverse complement.
GTGCAATAGATGATTGTGATTATTCCAAGCACTGGTTCTATATATAGATACTAATAAATTACCAATACAGCTATTCTCTATCCTCCAAGAACAACAGAAATTCCTTTTCCCTTCCTTATTTATTTACTCACTTTCTCTGGTCATGATCACAGTGGCAAAGGGCAATACAGAATTTTACACCACAGCCCACATTCTACATCCCCGGTCACAGATTCCAGCTCCTCCTAGAGAATCACTAGATGTTCCAAAGCCTGCCCAGGGATGCCCATCTAGTGGAATGGGCTTGATACAGCTCTAGCAAGGGATGAATGTACAGCCTTTTTGTACTGTGTCATAACCATGTCATATGGCAACTGAAATGGCTTAATGGTTCATGGTCAGTCTTAAAACTTGCAAGGAGCCTAAGTTATCTACAGACTTAAGGTCCTCCTGAGGGACTCCAAAAGCCCAAACTAGGATATAGTCTTTCTAGTAGGTCTGCAACAAAGTCTCAAATTTACTGAGCCCTTGTCCAGTCTAGTAATGCAGCTCTTCTGGGAGCTGACCAAGGGGCATCCATGTAAAGTGCTAAAACCACCTATCCATTTTCAAGTTCCTGTTGAGTAACCCTACATTTTAGAAAAACAACCAAAACAGGTTAGGGTCTACAAACAGTCTAACTTTTAAGACATAGTGTCATACTGTCTACATAACAGGTGTCAAAGTAAGTTCTTGGAGGCCCACCGCCCTGCAGAGTTCAGCTAATCATGTCTTTTGGGTTCATTTGGAAAATCCATGTTTGTGGTTTGGAATGAGGTTGGAACTAAACTCTGCAGGGCTTTGGCTGAGGTAGAACTGAGACACACCTGGTATTGATTCTTGATTCAGTTCAGGAATATTTAATGACTTTTTTTTCATTTTTTGAATTAAATAGGTAAAATGATTCAAATTCCAACGTACAGTAAGTCAGTGAAATTAGATTAATTAAGATGCGACGGCACATCCACAATGAGGTCACACCACAGATCAGCAAGCTCTCCTGTGGCTTAAAGAGGTCACGGATGCCAAAATGCTTTATATCCATCAGAGTAGTGTTAAACAAGTGTGTCAACTACTCGTGTCTCAGCTCAGCTTTCACAGTTTCCCATCCAGAGCATATTTATCGGCAACATTTACCTTTCTGACCCATGTGCAAATGAGCCTGGTGCAAATGTTAGCCAGTATATTTTTTTTGTTTCCTAATTTTTAACTAAGCATATGCGAAATGCTATAACGGATTTCTCTCTGTGGTCTTGCCCTTGTGTGAAGCTTTTCTGCTCGCTCTACAGTTTAGTGAAAGATCAATGAAGAAGAGGCGTTACTCAATAGGCTATTACCATTCCTTGAAGCCATTTATAGCTAATGCATCAGTGGGATACTTAAAAAACTACAGCTGAGAACTAAACCGTTTGTTCATTAATTTACATTTTACACCGCATGCCAACGGATTTAATTAACGGTGCAAACTGGGTCAGAATCAGTAAATCAAAATAAGAACTGTTTAAGAGATAAAAAGAGCTAATAGATGTTTAACAACAAAACTTCAAATGCAACTCGAAATGATCGAATAAAAAATAAATGCAACATCTGTGTAGGAACACTGTTTATTTCGTAACATGAAACAATTAGAAATAAAAAATGTACTTTTAATTACAATTTTCTATTTATGCATTCGGATTTTTCTGAATCGCTCACTGACCAGACTCCAGTCTCATGAGTCGTTCGAGTCACTTGAGTCGGGATTCTAACTGTTTTTTGGGGTCAGAGCGCAGCGCCCCTGGAGCAGGAGGGGTTAAGGGTCTTGCTCAAGGATCCAACAGTGGTTGGCTTGCCGGTGGTGGAGCTTGAACCCAGGTGTTTCTGGTCTTTAGACCAACAGCTGGCGTTGGTGGGGCTTGAACCCAGGTGGTCTTCCTTGTCTCAAGATCAGCAACCCAGCGCCATTTGAGCCACCACTGCTCCACTGCACCAATGCCTCTTTTCCACTAGAGGGCACTCACCGATTCCTTAGAATTCACTGAATCTTTCGGATTCGGTTGTTTCACTATGCGCTACGTGTCCGGCGGATGCACTGAATCCGGCAGCTTAGATAAATTCGTACCTGCGATTTTGAGACCATTATGTTTCTGAGTATGCAGGAAGTTTACTAAACTTAAAATTAAGTGAGTTAGCTACTTTCTACATTTAATAGCTAACAACTTATTAAAACAACAGAAAGGGGTAATTTGCAGTTTATATTTATCTATGTTGTAGTTAGCATCAAGATAACTTACAACTCCGAGTAAATGAAGAGAAGGATTTATGAATTCCGACTCATATGAAGAATCAGGTTAAGTAACTCGAATACATTCAGTCTCAGGCTGCTATTAACTGATGACTTTTTCAAACCAGAACAGAAACACAAACAGAATATAAAAAATAAACAAAAAGATAAACATTATTTCATCAAAATTCATACCCCAATGGGTCCTTTGTCTCCTAACTGATATTCAGTAAATTAAAACAACTCAACAAATCAGCACTAAGAAAGCGGGTTATAATGCGCCGGTCTATAAATATGCAAGAGTCGTGTCTTGCCCTTGATTGTTGAACTGGATAACTGGATTACAAATGAGAATCTCTGCTCTTATGGGTTTTTTTTTTTGCTGTTTTGTTTTCATTATAATGCTAAATACCGTGTCCTGAATCTGAATATCTATATGAATAATAAAATTCAGCATAAGGGAAAGTTAACTAAACAATTAATGGAACCTTAAGGAATGATTTACTGAACCGATGCATAGGCTGACCACTTAGATTCCAAATTCTCTTCAGAAACGTAAAAACTGTGGATGACTTTAATAACCTAACAAACAATGTCGCTAATTCGAAAAGAGATCTAATTCCCAAACAAAAGTTGCTTTGTAACAATTTGTTCCAAGCAGTCAGTCAGCCAGATTATTTGTGCTGCCAATTTCACACTTGTCTGATTGGGAAGCACAAACCATCTTTTTAACAATACGACAGATTTCAAACAGCATGCCTCGGAAAGAGAAAATGCCTCCCTCTGTCACCTAAATTCTCCCAACTAACAGGACTGCTAAAATATGAAGCCATATTGGTTTAGAATGTGTGACAAGCCTGAATATAAAAAAAAAAAGACCAGCGTGTGCAGATGAAGTGGCACACGGAGTCATAACCGGGGCTTGGCCAGTTCATTTTCTCAGTAAATGTTTCATTCCTCTATTCATCTCTGACACATAAATTGGACTCGGGGTCTCCAGAGGCTGGGTTTCAGACTTTCCTTTGAGCGCCGGTGTTAAATGACCTTTGAAACAATTTGATTATGATGTTCTGCTGACGGGGCCAGATTTGTCATGAGCGAGTAGATGGTAATGGATCTGAACAAGCCAGAGAAAAAGAAAGAAAGAGAGCGAAAGAAAGAGAGAGAGAGAGATTTATTAATGAACCAAATATGAATGCAGTGACGATAAAAGGAAAATTAAGGGTCATGTGATACAGTTCTGAGATTAGAGACGTTAATAATGTAAATAGCTGACTTGGGACCCCAAGCCAACAAGAGGACCAATAGGATTAAGAGCTTTGCTTTAATGGGAGAAGGGGAAGTGGTAGCTTAATGGGTATGATGTTGGACTACTAATCAAATCATAGGACCCCCAAGCTGCCACGATGTGGCCCTTAAACAAGGTTTCATTCATTCATTCATTCGTCTTCTATACCCACTTATTCCCTAATTCAGAGTCACAGGGATCTGCTGGAGTCTATCCCAACCATCTCTGAAAGGGAGAAAGGCAGGAGGGGGACACCCTGGACAGGTCGCCAGTCCATCACAGGGCCACACACACACTTACACTCACTCATATGGGCAATTTAGAATCACAAATCAACCCAAAATACATGTTTTTGGACTGTGGTAGGAAACCAGACAACCCTGAGTAAATCTGCGCAAGCACAGGAAGAACATGCAAACTCCACACAAAAAGACCCCTGCCCAGGAATCGAGCCCGGGTTCTTCTTGCTGTGAGGCAGTTGAATAAATAAGAAATGTATGTCTGCTAAACACCAATGTAAATGAAAATGTAAAATGGTAGTAGCACAGTTCAGGCTTTCTCTAATGGTCTGCAAATTGGCTACTGCTTCGGATCTCCAAAGATTCAGAATCAGTTCTTTCTGAAAGCATAGCTATACTACAGACTGGGTGAAAAGTCTTATCATTAATAAAATGCAATGGATAAGGTTAAATCCGCAGTTGCACTTTTTAAAAAAAAAAACCCAAAACTTAGGAGGCTTATGTAGGTGTCATGTGCATTCCAAATCATGACCTACAGTAACGCAATGCCCTTTCTTTGACATTTAAATAAAGAAAAGTTAATGTTAGGCAAACTTTGTGCTTATGTACTTTTGTTCTAAATAAATTTAGTGAATGTGAATATAACAATGTAATTTTGTGTCTTTCACTGGATTGCATCATTCGGTAATAAGTCAGATTGACTTTAGAGCGCTGCAGGATAATGAGTCCAGGGAAATCATTATCTCATAAGTCCACTTGTTAATGTAAAATATACCAGTTGTTGACTGGAAGATCAGAGTTCAAGCCCCTCCACCGGCAAGCTGCCTCTATCAAGTTCTTGAGAAAGGCTCTTAACTCGTCCCACGCTCCAGGAGCACAGTATCACGGTTGATCACACGCTCTGACTTCAGCTTATTAGGGGAGGTAAAGAATCCCATTTTACTGTACTGTTACAAATAAGATCTCAGTTTCCTCTGTCCTCTTCTTATGGCCCAATCCCTCGGTCAGTCTTCCGCTTGCAAATGTCACACACAGGTCAGATCCTCAGTGGGCCTCTGCCTGGCCTCTGACAATTTTTATTCCTACAAAAAACTCACATACACACATAAAAAAATAGATGATAGAGGTGGAAGCGAGATGACTAAGATTTTATTTTTATATACTCTTTTTGCCATTTTTTTAAAAATTAGGAAACATACGAAATACAAACCGCATCCAGGAATCTCGGATGTATTTACAGCTGTCTGTTAAAGCTACTTCGATTTTTTTCGGATCTACATAAATCTACAGGATTCAGAGCAATGGCAAGTCCTGCAAGGACTGGAATGGAAGGGGGCAAGTAATTCTAAACAAATTTACATTTACCTTTCTGGCATTTAGTAGACACTCCTATCCAGAGCGACTTACACTTATCTCATCTAAACAACCAAGCAGCAGATACAGCAGATAAGAGGACCATGACGCCATGTTTCTAGGTGATGATCTTTACTGTGATCACTGTTATTCAAGGCCAGTCAGTCAGTCTCACGCAAAATCATTGAACTTCAGTTCGTGATTGTATTTTTTTTTTTTTTTTTTTTACACATACTACACAAAGCTCATAATGGCCGAGTGTGAAGTAGCACAGCAGATTGTTCCTTCAAAAGGTTTAAGTAGCCGACATGAAAATCGAACAGGTACAAATTTTTCTCAACCGCTTTGTCTGTTCTCGCTCCGAGCTGAAAAGCTGGATTGATTTTAGATAAACGTCACTCATGATTTTCACAGCAAATAAAGCCTTAGATGTCTTGGATACAAAGCCGGTTCATGAAGTCACATTAAAAAAAAAAAAAAAAAAAAAAAAAAAAAAAGAAGAAGTGATCTCTATTATTATGTCTAAGAAACAATTCATAACAATTCGTATCTTTGTAACAATTTAATTAATACAGCATTGATTAATGTCTTGTTATAAAATGAGTCAGTGTTTAGATAAGCAGATGGATATTTGTGTATGACGATTTTTTTTTTTTTAGTCAATGTATAATCTATTACTTGTTATTTCGTAGCAGACTTCATACTTTATAGTTCTGAGATCGATAGCAACAGGATTATTTTTCCTGAGTCCATCGATTATCTTAGGCGCTCTTTTAAGCCACCTGAAACTTGCACAGCCCCAGGATGAAGTATGTATAATTGAAGGCACCGACAAATAGGCTAGATGTAAACGGCTGCAATTATCCAAGAGCACAAGGAGCAAATTGCATATTAGCCAGAAGCCTGTGCACCGCTGCTTACATTGCTATAAATATAGTCGGTTAAAAAAAAAAAAGTACCCATTTATTCTCCTTCTTCTCCTTGCATTAAGGTCAATAAACCCTGCAGATGATTCTTTTTTTTTTTTTTTTTTTTTGGAGAAGAATATTTGCTATTTCTTTGCAGCAAATGCTTCAACCAGATATTAATCATGTCTCTTCATCAGAGACGATCGAGCAAGTTCTTGCTTCAAAAACCGAGCTCTCTTAATAAATATCAGTTCTGCAGATGCTGATCAGCAATCAAGCCTTTCATTGTGTATGGTGATAAATGCTGGTCGTTAATCTGATATTAAACTGGGAAAGTGCGAGTCGTGTTTCGAAGAACTGCTCTTAAGCGCGTAATTAAGTATTTAATTAGAAGAAAATTGAGCTCACACTATGGGGTGCCGTTTATTCAAATAAACACACAAACACACACGACTGTACTTATGAGGACTTTCAGCGAATAAGTTCTAATCATAAGTCGTATGAATGACATAACACATTAATGAACATCTTAAAATTATTGACCAAATTGACATATGACATTGAAATATATTATTTTTTAAAACAAAAAGCTAGTGTTTCCCTTAAAAGTAGTCCCCACAAAGTCCCAAGACACAAAGAGATACAAACATAATGTTAATCGCTTGGTACTCATTAATCTGCATTAATTAACTTTCACCCCTAACCCTAATTAGTTGTTATTGTCTCATTTTATTTGCCACAATTGACCCTTCAATTTATATTAACGATGCAAGTTACGAGCTAATAAATCTACACGGTGAACATAAGATAGCTTTTTATTTTTAAAGGTACTAAAATATAAGCTTCGGATTAATAAAAACTAAAATATTGGCCCACAGAAGTACAGCAGAGAAATTGCACTAAATGTGATTATCAGCAGGACTTACAGATAATAAAAGTGCTCTAATCTTTAACAGAGTATCAAGTCGATCAAGCTGTGCTCTAAGCCAGTCTGTTATCTAATCCATAGCTTCAGTGCCTGAACATTTCCTAAAAGGTGTTTACAGGTGATTTTTCGATCTATGTTACACTCGCTGACCACCATATTATAAACACACCAAGTCATTTAGGCAATACAGATCCAATCATCCAATCATATCATAGAAGTGTAAAGCCGGCGCTGTGGTGTAGTGGGTTAAGGTGCCAGCACCCACATGTGTAGTTTCTGGTTCCACCCCCTTCTCTCTCTATCTCACCATTTAATCTCTGTCTGTCCTATAAGGCAAGGCAGGCGGTGATTAGGAGCTTCAACATCTGAACCAGGGGGGTATTATTTGAGTGCCTGGGTTAGAGGGTTAAGAGGCTCTGGTTTAAGTATTTACCAAACTGCTAATTTCCTGGGGGTTTAAAACACAGCTGGGGAGTTTTATGTAGATCACTGTGTAAACATGAACATTTATTGAGCACTATTCTTATTGATTGAGAATGGAAAGGGAGGAGAAAAGGAAGCAAGGAAGACAGGAAAAAAAGAAGGATAGAAAGAAAGAAAGAACGAAAGAAAGAAAGAAGAAAGGAAAAAGGAAGGGAGAAAGGAGAAATGGAAGAAAAGGAGCACTATTGATTGAGAATAGTAAAGGAAGGAAGGAAGGAAGGAAAAGATTAAGAAAGAAGCAAAGAAAGGAAGGATGGAACAAAGGACAAGAAAAAAGAGACTTGATCATGTGCTTCTAAAGTGATAATTGCAAATTTGCTAGGAGTAAGGAAGGAAGGAAAAAAGAAAGGAAGAAAAGAAGGACGAAAAAAGGAGGATAAAACAGATTAATGAAAAGAAGAAGGGAAGTGATCGAGTGCTTTTGAAGTGATAATTACAAGTTTGCAGGTATAGAGGGAGGGAGGAATAGAGTGAAGAAAGGAAAGAATGAAGGAAGAGGAAAAGAAAGGAGAAAAAAAAAATAAGAAATTAAGTTATTTTTAACCTGAGCTTGCTCTCCTACTGTGTGTGTGTTTTTTGTGTGTGCTGTCTGCTGGAACTCGGGCTACTGCTCCATGGTCGGCTGTCTCTCTGCTTACTGCCCATCTGCCTCGGGGCCGTTCGACTTTATCTGTGGCTCAAGCAGCCAGTAAATTGGAGGAAAGTGGCTTTATATCTGATTAAAAGAGTGTATCACTAACAAGCGCTGTGGGCTCTTTGGAGCCGTTACTGATTGATGCCCTGCGCTGCGCTGCTGAGAGAGACGGACTCCGCACCAACATCATTGCTAACGATGCTCATCGGATACACAAATGGGGCGATTAATGTACGCCAACGCCACAAGATTCAAAGCGTAAAAAGCAGATGAATCAATTGGAAACACCTTAAGCGACATGCTTTCCTGCTGGGGTTTAACCCTAGGCAAATTGTTGGACTAATTAACCAGCTTTTATATTTTGGTGGGTCCGTGCTGCCATAACTACACTTTATCTGCAGGGCGTCCAATAGTATTTTTACTGACAATTACACAACGCTGCTGAATTCTATATTCTGATTGGTCAGGAGATGGTTAATGCAGTATTCAGTGTAGGCACTGACACTAGCTCCGGCTGCAAGTTTGTTTGGTAACAGTTAAACATAAAACCAGAGCCGACCCAAAGCATAACCAAACTAAGCGTCTGCATAGGGTCCTCATGGCCACCAGGAGGCCCCATGACTACATAAAATGACAGACCGTGTTTTTTTTTTCTTTTTATTTAGAATAAAAGTATTAAGTGCTAGACTGGAGAGAGACAAAATCCATCCTGAGATTTGTGCAAACCTGGTGGCTAACTACAAGAAAGGTCTGACTTCTGGGATTGCCAACAAGGGTTTTGCCACCAAGTACTACCAAGTGTTGTTTTGCGGAGGGGTCAAATACATATTTTACTTATTTAAATGTGAATTGTCTTATTTGAAATGTGTTTTTTCTGGATGTTTTTGTTGTTCTTCTGTCTTACACTGTTATGGACTGATCATTTCTCAGCAGGGATAGGCAAAAAATTCCCCCTCCTCACATGTCCCCCTCCTAGTCATATGATAGGATTTACAGCTGTTGTGAAATCTTTGCTGTCTATCAATTTTGAAAACTAAAAACAGAATCTGTCCTTACAAACAGGAAAAAAAATCTGCCCCGCTGACATTTAGTTATACTATTTATGCTGCAAGTAAGGAGGTCATGTAATCACTATGCAAATGTCACACACACACACACACACACACACAACTTGATGTGCGTCACAGATTGCATGTGATCTTGTGTCGCACATGTTTTAGTGCCCTGATCTTCCTCGGTGTCATTTGGTGTGGATTTGCACTTGACACTTGTTAACGTGTTAATTAATGCATGTTAAACCTTTTGTCATGTGTATTGTCTTTACAAAGTCTTGCCAGGCCTGCCTGGCATTAATGCTGCCTTCATGTGCTTGTGAAGTGATAATTCCAAGTGCATGGTATTTAAATGATTCTTTATCAAAGAAGATGAAAGATGGATGATGTCTGCGCAAATTCTATTATTTTTTTTATTCCTTTAACACCACAAGGCGTATAAAATGCGTAAAATGTCTGCTTATTGATATTCATTAATGACCAGAACGTTATAAACACTTAATTTACTCACTTCCACCAAAATTGGTAGTCTCCACTTGCCACATCTTGAGTATTAGAATGATTTTTTACCCTACAGAGCAATTGAGGGTTCTGAGCTTTGTTCAGGGGTCCAGCGCTGGTAGCTTGGTGGTGCGGGATTGAACCAACTATTTTTTAATCATTTAGGTGCAACATTTTAAAGAAGCTAAAAGTCATTCTCTCTCTCTCTGGCTTCTGTCTATTTATCAAAGCTTATTTTTCTTCAGTTGAGGGTTCTGAGTTTTGTTCAGGGGTTCAGCGGTGGTAGCCTGGTGGTGCTGGGAATTGAACCCACTAACTTCTGATCATTTAGGTGCAACTTTCTAGTGGGAAATGTTAAGAATAAATTGGTATTAATCCCAGTGTGATACGACTGTGAGGAAAGCAAATGCAGATTTTACTTAAAATTCAGAACCCAGAATCGAACCCAGGTCGCCAGGGTGCAGCTGTGCATGTCGATTCTGGCGCCATGGTGTAGTGGGTTAAGGCTAAGTGGGGTAAGGGTGTTAGGCTAAGTGGGTTAAATTGGTTAAGGGTGACCCGGGTTCGATTCCGGCTGGGGTCCTTTAGGGTCCCACCCCTTTCTCTTTCTATCTTTACCATTTCATATCTGCCTGTCCTATAAATAAAGGCAAAATGCCCAAAAAGATATCTCTAAAAAAATAACTAAAAAAAAGCAGAGAGATTTGGCTATATTTAGAATCATCACACAAGCAGCCAATCGGGTACCTAAAATTATTGATGTGATATATTTTAGATTTTTTTTAAAAAAACTTAAAAAAAAAACTGTATTTTGTGACTATCATGGCTTGCTTTAACTATACACTTCCCTTTGATATTATTCAATAAATCCCCAACCCATTATTTTTGTATTATTATTTAAATGTAATTAGCATTTTACGCTAATCTAAAGCATCTTTCACCTTGCGCAATTGAAGTCGTCCATTTATTTATTTAAGTTGTTTATTTGTCATGGTGAACAGTAAAAAATCGCCCATAAAGCACTACCCTGTTACCCAAATTATAGATATTTTAATAAATAAATGAATGTCTTTTGATGTGTTTGATGTGTTAACATGATTAGCATGGATGCTATTTTCTTGAAATTTCCTTATTTGAATTTCCTTGTTTGATACTGTTCACATTTCTTCACTATTCAATCCAGATAATAATAATTGTAAAACATGACTCAACATGTAGAAGACATTAAAGGTCCCCGGCTTTAAATAAAAAAAAAAACATCTGTGCTACAAATGATGCTGTGCAGATCATCCTGCTCCTCACTGATATCTGACATTTTAATAGATTTGACGTGTTTTTTTTCCAACAGTGTAATTATTACATTTGTGATGCTTTCACTAACATAATTTTTTTGTTTGTTTGTTTTATTATTATTATTATTTTATATATTTTTTTTTTAAAGAAGTGCTCTTATTCAACGTTACCCAGAAATCTCACGGCGGAAGAATTCATCAGCACCATGACTAAACATGCTAGATTTCCTCTAGTCAAGTGCTGCAGTTTTATTGGCACACTCTCTCTCTTTCTCTCTCTCTCTCAATCAAAAGCTTCAATAAATAGACAGAAGCCACAAAGAAAGACAGAGAGAGAGAGAGAAAGAGAGAGAGTGAGAGAGTGGTGTCAAGCAGAATGACTTTTGGCTTCTTTGATTTTCAGACGTTAGAGGTAATTGGCCCAGTGGGGGGTCATTCTGACCGGCTCCCACATGTTCATAAGGGAGTGCAGGTCCATGTTCAGGAGGTCATTAGCTTAGAGACTAAGAGTGACAGTGGGACAGAAACTTGAATGCCAGACAGGACAGCCAACTAAAAGCCTAAAATTGAAAGAGAGAGAGAGAGAGAGAGAGAGAGAGAGAGAGAGAATACTGGGGAAGTGGTGGCTTGGTGATTAAGGTGTTGGACTGATACCAGAAAGATCGGGGTTTGATTCCCAGCATCACCAAGCCACCACTGTTGGGCCCCTGAACAACGCCCTTAATCCCCAATTGCTCAGTTGTATAAAAGAGATAGATGTAAGCCACTCTGGATAAGGACGTCTGCCAAATGCCGTAAATGTAAATGTAAAATGCTTAAAGAATAAAAGTCTACAATATAACGTATATAATATGTATTACTCTACTAGCCACACTACTACTACTATTAATAATAATAATATTAATAATAATAATAATATAGATCATCCTGCTTCAAAAATTTACATCTTAATAACAGAAAAGTTGGGACGTTCTGTAAATTGCAGTGGAAGTGGTAGCTCATGGTGTAGGAAGTGGTGGCTCATGGTGTGGGAAGTGGTGGCTTATGGTGTGGTAAGTGGTGGCTCATGGTTAAGGTGTTGCACTACCAACCTGAAGATTGTGGGCTCGATTCCCAGCACCACCAAGTTATCACTGTTCGGTCCCTGAGCAAGGCCCAGTGGGGATCACTTAAGGCCCTTAACCCCCCTAATTGCTCAGTTGTATAAGGATGTCTGCCAAATGCTGTAAATGTAAATTTAAATAAAAAGAAAAAAAGGCTTTTAAATCATATAAGCCAAAATTTTATTAACAGAACATAGATTGCATAAATGTTTAAACTAAGAACCAAGTTACACTTTTATCCACTAAATGAGCATAGAGCAAATTTGATGGCTTCGAGGTCTCGGCACAGGGAGAAAATTTTGCATCTAAATACGTTAATTGCCATTAATTCTGTAACATGATTAGATACTAAAGGGATATCTTTGAGAATTAAAGATGGGCAGAGACCCTCTATTATGTGAAAGATTGCAATAAAAGATTGTAAAATACAACGTTCAAATCAAATTGCAAAACTTAAAAATCTCATCATCTGCAATGCATAACATTATCAAAAATTTCTGAGAAACTGGGGAAATATTTGCGTGTAAAGGACAAGGCAGGAGACCTTTGTTTGATGCCTGCAATCTTCAGGCCGTCAGACGACACCACATTACTTATAGGGCATGACTCTGTGATTGACATTACTAAATGGACTCAACGCAATCTGCTGTGCTGTCTGTAGATGCTGACTAAGAAAAGCCATACGTGAACATAGTCCAGAAGCACCGTCCTGCATTGTGTCCTATGGGCCAAGACGCATTTATAATGGACTTATTCAAAGTGGAAAAGTGGTTCAATGGTCAGACGAGATTCAATTTGACATTCTTGTTAAAATAATCATGGACGCCATGTCCTCTGGGCTATAAAGAGGAGAGAGGTCATCCAGCGTGCAGTTCAAAAGCCAGCATCTCTGATGGTACACGGGTGCATAAGTGCATATATTATACGCAGCCTGCATGTATTCGAAGACACTAAGAATGCTGAAAGGTATATAAAGGTTCTGGACCAACATATCCTCCCCTCCAGACAAGAACTTGTACAGAACTGAATATGGCTTTTGGCACTCTCCCTAAAGTTTTATTTCCAGATCCACAGCCTTGTCCCAATTTTTCTCAACCTCAGCACACACTTCCTTCCCCTTTTGGTTCCACCCACATGAGAGTAAAATCTACGCTGGTATTTTAACTGAGACTGTAATTAATTGTGAGAACCGGTGTGTGTTAAGAACAATCGCAGCAAAATTATTACCGTAGCTGAATAAAGATGTCAGATTAATCATCATCTGTGGAACAGCTTGTGTAAATGTCCATGTTCAACTAAGTGGGAGGAGCTACCTAATTAATTGTGCATGTATATGCATATATATATAAGGGACTTGGTTGTAACTTTTATTTATCTTTAAATGAGAAACTTGGTTCCATTTACGCTCACAGCTAATAAATGGCTAGCCAATAAATCTACATATATATATATGTCCATACTTGTTCTATTGTAAAATGTCCCTCATACCCTATAGTACTGCACCCTTTGTGGGAAAAAATAGAACCAACCCACTGCAAGAGCAACTAAGTGCAAAAAAAAAAAAAAAAACCTGCGACTCCACCTGGCTTCATCGATAAAAACTGGGAAAAGCTGAAAAAGTTGTGATGAAGAATCAAGCTCTGTGAAATGAGTTGTCGACTCCAATCGAGTGAATGGCATTCAGTCCATCAGTTCTAATTCAAGAAGAGAAAGCTAAGTGCCACTCGTCTTCACAGGCACCCAACATGGATGCGTCTAACACATCTCCGCGAGGAGAGAAAAACATTAGTGGGAGACACAGCCGACGAGCGACCTCCTGCTGGGACTCAAGAGCGAATCCGAAAGTGAAGTCAATTACATGTCTTTCAAACCGAAGCACCAATCAAGTTCAATAACAGAGCATCTCTGGAGAACATCGTGATGGACACATAGTGGGGTAAAAACAGAGGTAAAGAATGGAAGTTAAATATGAAAAGAGAAAAAAATTAAAACAAATTGTCCTTCGAGTCTCAGTGTAAGCATTTTATATATGTATATATATATATATATATATATATATTATTTTTTTTTTTTTTTTTTTTTTTTTTTTTGCCTGGAATTCTGACTTGCATGAATAGAAATTGTTTTATGTTTTAGTATAAATAAATAGTGTATTAGGCATTAATAGCAATTGAATGTTGTGTTATTTAATAATGCAAGACTTTAAATGTTAAAGTGTTAATGAACACCTGAGCAGAGAGTAAAAAAAAAATCGGTATGATGCAAGCAACAGCGCAACAACAACAACAACAAAAAAAAAATTAATAATCAATCACGGATTGACAATAATTAATCATATAGGCGGCACCGACGGGCCTTCGAATAAAAATCCGCTTTAGGCTTGATCTGGTGCCAAATGAAACCTTTTCCAGTCTGGAAGAAGGAAATGGCAGATGTTGATGCTGTGGGCTAACAGCTAACTGCATGTTATAATTGATTACAGGATGTCATTGATTTGATGCATCAAGAGGGATAGAGATAATAGGCAAAAGCCTGTTTATAAAGATATACTATGACTGCAGGAGTATTTTCTTTTACCCGTCTGGCAGTTATGATTAAGGGTTGATATGAGATGAGGATCAAGCAGCAGCTACAAAGCCGATCTGAGACACCAGCATGTGATAAAGAGAGAAAACCCCTAATGATGGTGCACTGAATTATTTAACAGTGAGTCACCACTAAAGATCGGAATGTTCCCCTTTTTGTAAGAATAAACTGCGCAGACTAATAAGTGTGGCGCTAATCGGTAGGAGGTTATGATTTATTAGTCACTTTCTAGCTAGGAAAGATCATGTTTAACATGCGTGCGGTGTCTTCGTTGGGTTTTACTCGTAAAGGCTTTATAAGGCGGGTTAAATCAGTTATATATGGATGGGTTTGAATCCACTCTTAATGTAAACGGTTGTTATATCGTAACAAATAAAAGAACTTATTTAACAGTTTGGTTCATGCTAAAATAAGTCCTATATTGTATTTGTACCACATCCACTCAGTAATCCGCATGTAACAGGGTTACCAGACACTGACTGATATATTGATTTATATCTGACCTCTAACATGAACCGATAGAAATACAACGTCTTCACTACCAATTCACTGATTAGCAAATTCAATTATCTAATTCAACTAGCCAGCTACTCGTAGCAACAGGTTTGTAACTTGCCTGATAGTTTCTTTATTTTCTTAATATATTTCAATCGAAATGTTTGAAATGTCTTTGATGGAGACGCACTGTAAACTTCCTAATGTAATTGTGACATTATTGTGTTATTGTGACCCAAATCAAATTGAAACCTTGTGAAACAAAGCAGTTCGGACAGGCATGCGGTGAGAACAGGTTCTGTCACAGCGATGCGTAGACATAATGAGTTCAAAGCTCGAAGAAAGACGAATCTAAGGTTATAAAGGCGACGTAAGGAATATTGCCCTCTTTATGCAGCATGCAGGCGGTGGGGTATCTCGTTTATGGTTGTCGACTTTCGTAACTAGGAACCTATAGAAATACATAGAAGAAAACAAAACAAAGGATTCCGGAACTAAGGATTTCTGTTGTAGGCGCATTGTTCACAGTTTGTGCAGATTCGTTAGAAGGTGAAAACAAAGCAGCGGGAGCGCCAGTCTTTTTTTAATTGTCTCTTATTATATATATCACACTGTATAATCTTCACCGTATAAATTAAGCACGATGAATCTTCCTTAAAGCTACAAAACTGATGATGTTTCTGCTGTCTGAATGTATTAAACTTGCTTGAAATGTTTCCCTCTCTTATTAAACTTAGCAATTAATCTACAAATCACATCTAATCAAATCTAAACCATATAATCCTCACCTGACAACGCATATCCTGCCATGTGACTATTACAGATAGACGCATTGCGATGTCGATGCTAAAACGACATATCGTGCAGCCTTTGTGTAAAAGGTTCCCTCCAGACAGTCTCAGCATTCACTGTGATCCTGATCAGGACAATTCGTTCGCTTTGAGACGCGGTGACCGAATAAACGAATGCATACTTCCTAACTGCATGCGCCGGCAAGCTGTTTAATTATTTTTAAAGAGATCTCCATGGTGTTGTTTAGATCACTGAAGATTATAAAACTCGCTAGTGAAGCTGCTACTATTTCCATTAAAGCAAAAGTCCTTCATTATAAATTCGAACTCAGCAGCAACATTTAGAAAAATTGAGGGGGAAAAAAAACAAAAAAAACAAACTTAGTGTTAGTCGGAAGATTAACAAAGTGTTCTATTATCAGATAAATCTGTGGGTCTATTGTACCTCGTGATCATGCTTTCATTAGATTTTGTACAGCACCACATCTCGTGGATTAATATCAAATTATTATTCTTGGATGGGGATTTTTGGTGAATAATATTATAAAACATCAGACATTTATAAACATGTAATGTTCTGGTGGTATCCACAGGCAGCGTAAAGGTGATTGGTGTCACTTTATGCCATGAGGGGTAATCCATTAAGTGTGTACACCTTTTGTAAAAAGGGTTCAGACAGATCAAATGACTGTCCTTCAAACAGAATAGAGTGTGTTACTAAATGACTGCGGTCTACATTATCATCATTAGCTGTGGGTCATATTCAGGACAATGGAAATATCTACACTATTACAAGTATTACGGTATGACGAGTCTGCCATTAAAAAAAAAAAATGAAATTCAGCCAAAAACATTTAGATCAGCCATTGATATAAGGTGAAAGTGTGAGCGCTGTGATTTTGACTGTGATATGAATGTAAGTGCCAAATGAAATGACTTAAATAGTTTTGCTAATACCCCAAGATTTGTTCCCACTCCAGGTTGCCCTATATATAAAAACAGACCATCAAATGTTTTAGATTTCTGTGAGTGGAATCACCCTGATACGAAAGGAAAATGGTCAGATTGGTTCAAACCAACAAGAAGTGGTGGCTCATGGTTAAGGTGAAGGTTGTGGGTTCGATTCCCAGCTCCGGCAAGCCACCACTGTTGGACCCCTGAGCAAGGCCCTTAACCCCCAGTTGCTCAGTCGTATAACAAGGAATATTGTAAGTTGCTCTGGATAAGGGCGTCTGCCAAATACTGCAAATGTAAATGTATACAATTTAAAATAATCCATCTTTGTAAACATGGTGAGCAACAAGGCCACAACACCAGAAGACCAAACTGGTGTCAAGTAAGAACAGGAAGCCTGTACAGTTCGGGTCAGACTGTGCCATTGACACCCTTAGATATATCCTGTTCTTGGGTGACCCGATGTGGTTCTCTACTTTTGTGTATGTGTGATTTGAGATGCTTTCCTGTTTACCACAGTTGAAAAAAGTGGTTCAGTTTCTGAGTTGTGTAAATTGTTTTTGATGTCATCCCATTGGTTGAATATACTATAGCATAACTAATTAGATGTACAAATGTTCTTAATCAGTAAAGCGCCTAATCAGTGGATAGCTTGTACAAATATATGCCTAATCGCCAACGCTAGACATCGGGTCTCATACAGCACTTATAACCAATGATACAAATACTTGTTGTAATGTTCCCGTTGATGGCCTCTAATGTAAACTAAATTGCATTTCATGGCTCCAGCCAGACCTGCCACCAACCTGTGATGGTCTCTCAATCCAACAGCCGCACTTAATGGGTTTCCTACCTCTAGATTTGATTTAAAGGACAACATATTAAGAAAATACCACTATCACCATCTACAGTGTACATACTGCTACTACAACAAACACATACTGTATGTGCATTGTACTTTACTGCAGCTCCTCCAAATGCACAGTTCCATCATCTTCCAAACAAATGTAGGTAAATACTCAGAATTAGGAATGTAAATTAATCAGAATGGATTATTTGGAATTAAATCTACAGATAAACGAATTACAGATATGCACATGGTGCCATAATGCTATAGTTTTGTCCAGAAGGCTCACACAGCATCTGGTAGGAAGTAAATAAAGGCTATGAGGAAAGAGAAATTACCTGTAAAAGTGAACTAGAGAGCTGGAAGGTAATAGATTAATATAATCTATAATCTCTCAGCTTTAGTATGGTTTTTATTTTTGTTTCTGTTGAGGTGTAAAGCAAACCTCGGGTGTTGGAAAGGCGCTATATAAATAAAATTTCTTATTATTATTATTATAGAAAATTGGGTCAGAGCCCGGATCCAAGATCCATGCTGGCAATGCTGACTTTTCTACATCTAAATTAACTTTTCAAATGTTTTTCAGTCTATACATGTATCATGTGGGAAAAGATTCTGCAGCATCAGAGCCAGGAAAGTCAGATTCTTCAATAGCTTTATCCCCCAAGCCATCGGACTGCTGAATTCACAGTAACCTTCACTGCTGTTTCATGGGTACAATAACGTGAACACAGACAATATGTGCAATTTGTCCTTGTTAAACATGTGATATCATTATAATGTACAAAATGTTTACAATATTTGCATATGGTATATTTTCTTTTTTTTAAGATATATTTTATTTCACATTTTATTTTCACATCCAAAAGTGAATCAATTGCATCCCTCCATCGTTCTCAATGTGCACTAACCAGCAGCTTATACTATTCTATTCTATTCTATTCTATTCTATTCTATTCTATTCCATTCCTTCTGTTCCATTCCATTCCTTCTGTTCCATTCCATTCCTTCTGTTCCATTCCATTCCGTTCTATTCTGCCCTATTCTATTATTCATTCGTTCCATTCCATTCTGCCGTTCATTCATTCATTCCATTCTATTCTGCATTCCTATTCTATTCTATTCTATTCTATTCCATTCCATTCTGTTCTATTCTGCCCTATTCTATTCCATTCCATTCTGTTCTATTCTGCCCTATTCTATTCCATTCCATTCTGTTCTATTCTGCCCTATTCTATTCCATTCCATTCTGTTCTATTCTGCCCTATTCTATTCCGTTCATTCATTCTGTTCTATTCTGTTCTATTCTATTCTATTCTATTCCGTTTCCATTCTGTTCTATTCTGCCCTATTCTATTCCATTCCATTCTGTTCTATTCTGCCCTATTCTATTCTATTCTATTCATTCTCCATTCCATTCCATTCGTTCCGTTCTGAATTCTTATTCTATTCTATTCATTTCATTCTATTCTATTCTATTCCATTCTATTCTATTCTATTTTGTTCCATTCTGTTCTATTTTGTCCTATTCTATTCCATTCTATTCCATTCAATTCCATTCCATTTCTTTCAGTCCTTTCTGTTCCATTCTATTCTAATTTTTAAAATAAAAAGAATGAATTACCTCTTGATGTGGCTCATACAAATGGATATTTAAGCAAATGAACCTTAAATCAAAGAACGTATATTTATATATATATATATATAAAATCCATCCTTTACCAAATTCACATTAACCACTGTGACCAGACTGATTCTGTATGCATCTGCATATAAGCAGCTAAACATATAGACTTTTAGACTCTTCTACTTCAATCAGAACGCTCACAGAGAGCTCACTATATTCCCTGTAAAAACAAATGCGATGTATTTGGATACTGAGACATGTATGGATGTATTTCTGCACCTGGTGAACACAATCGAGTACAGCATCATCAGAGGCAGTAAAGTAAAGTTAAAAGACACCAAATCTCTAATCTCCACTTTTTATTTTAAACGGCTGTAGGAAAATAACTCAGAACTAAACTGACTGATATCTGTAATTCTCTTTAGGATTAAGATTAAAAGGCAGTATCTATGGCTTTACAGATACGGGCCATGCTGTTTGGTTTTGCAAGAATTTCATCATGAAAGATAAATGTGTGAGGAAAACTACTTTTTGGTTCCCAGTAATTTAAAAAAAAAAAAAACATGGAACTGTGCCATTTGTTTCTTTTTATTGGGAGTAACAGATCATCCACTGTGAAATAAGTGTGGGAGTGGAATTGGTCTCCATACGTTCAGGTGTGGACACAATGAAATTCGAAAGAAAATACATAAAATATATATATATATATATATACTATATATATATATATATATATATATATATATATATATATATATTTATATATATATATATATCGATATATATATATATATATATATTTGTCGTATTTAATCTAATCGGAGATAGTGTTTCTGCAGTCGAGGGACACTAGCACTACACAACCCAGCATCAGCCTTAAAGGCATCAAATCTTTACAAAGCAGCATTTAAATTACGTAGTACCGTAGTTCCTATCCTATCCATCTTGTGTCCTCATCAGGTCTGGACTGCATGCATGGCTCATAAATAGGTGCGATACTGTGAAGCGGGAAGAGATGACCTTTCAGAAGACATTCCCATCATCTCACCAATGCATGTTTCATTATTAACAAAGACAAGAAACAGCAGAGACAAAGAAAAAGAAAGGGATGATAAAGGTGTAGAGCTCTGTATTAACTAGGGAGTAAGGAAATGTAACAAACTGAGTCTTAAATGTCATGTTACTTCTCGAATTTCTGTAGCTAAGAAAAAATAAACCTTCAGGGAAAAAAAATTAAGGAATTGATATTTCATCATTTTTAGTTACTATACTGGCTGAAAAAAAAAAAAAAAAAAAAAAAAAAAGACAAACAGAAAACAACCAGCTTATGAGACATAACATTAAAAATAACATAACAAGAACATGGTTTTTTAGTTAATTGTTCTTGAGAAAAAAACAATATCAACTTCCAAGGACTCACAATTGCATCTCTGGCAGACGAATATAAAAAAAATGTCCGCTTCGGCTTCAAAGTCATGTATGAAAATGAAATAATGGCGACGGTGAAGCCTGTTGCATAACCCATTCTGCAGCATTGGTTTTGTTCTCACCTCCTAATTTCTCAGTACGGCACACTGCTATGCATGACTTTTTGGTGTAATATATATGAACTGCTCGGTGTCTGTGTTTAACAGAGGTGCTTCCTTTTTAAAGCTCAGATCAGGATAGCAGATAGGTTGGAAAGAGTGTGTATGCACTAAAATATAGAGCGTTAAGGTCTCATGCTAGTCTAGTATTGATTAGAATATAATGGCGGGATAGAAGATCATGTAAAATTAGCCCAAAAAAGAGAAGCACAATATAAATTGCATAGGCTCCGTTTAAAATCGAGTACTACCATACTAGTACTACCGACTAGTACGTCTGAATTCTTAGAATGCAGAATCCAGTAGGCAAAAAGTTTCCAGATGACTTATGACTTCCCTCAGAGAAGTACGCATATGATGTACAATTTATGTTAGAAAGACAACAACATATACAGGACCGGTGGGAAGTGCCGTCGCAGCATTTTTGAAATGACTTAAGTAGCTTTAAGTGCCTAAAAAACATTGTTTCTTGTGGTCAAATTGCACTATGTCACATGTCAATCAAACTACCCATCCTATATAGAACATACATTTTCTATGGTCGAGGGTCAGCCATGATACAGTGTCCCTGGAGCAAGGGGGGTTTGGGGGTCTTGCTCAGGGACCCAACGGTGGTTGGCTTGCCGGTGGTGGGGCTCAAGCCCAGGTGTTTCTGGTCTTCAGATTTGCAACTTATCGCCTTACCCATTTGAGCCACAGCTGCCCCTTTATACTAACTGTAAGCATACTATAAAACATTTTTTACAGTCTGGAAGTATATAAATATAGCACACCCCTGAGGAGTATGAAGTTTTGCCCAGAGCCTTGCTGTTCTTCAAGCATTTGGAATATTTTAGACGGTGACACTCAGGTCAGATCAGAATCAATGCAAGTCTTACTGGTATTAAATAATTAAAACTGTAACAGACCTAAAAAATATTTTGCCTACATTTGACTATAGGATGGCCTACGGATGACTATAGCTTAGGGGTTTTAGCTGGAAAACACACAGCTGGATCACAGCATGAGCCCTTAGCAACATAATACTTTAGAAAATGAGTGTTTTACACATGTTTATCCAAGTTTATGTCTAGACGCTTTCCAAAACAGGCCACTTGGAAACTCCGAATAACCCTTTGTAATCAGTGACACATGAAATGCTGCAGTTTTCAAATTATTGTTTCGTTTCCTGTAATGAATAGCTGTTTTTATTTTTTACCCGCTGTGAAATGCAAACATAAAAAAAAAAAAAAACGCTTTTACTAGGAATATTTTCTTTACTAGGGAAATAAAACGAACACCAGGTTTTGCGGTGGATTTTTGGGGGGATTTGCTATCTTTGGAGATCTGATAATGGTCTGCACAGGGTCAAGTGTGACTTTAGACCCTTTGCAGAGGTTGTTTGGGAGACACATTGCCAGATTAAAATAATAAAGTGTGATCGTCAGGTCCATCTTGGTGTATTGCCAGACTTTGTTGGGTTTGGAATGGATATACTTTAATTTTGGCAGTATACTGTCAGTAATAGACCAGCATTGTTAAAGAAAACATCACTTTCCTTTTGGACTGCAATTCCGTATCAAAATACATTCAGAGACTAACCACAATGATATAAATTGACAGCAAGCTCATAAACTCTTCAGGAAAATGGATCTGTATCTATAGCTTCCCCCATTGTTACCTAACAGCAGTAACTCACTGACGTGGCTGAGTTTGGCAGCTCATAAAGTGTGATAAGCTGTGCAAAAGGTGCCCAAAACTCAAAGCTTTTATAGGCCAATCACAGCACCGATTGGTTTTAATTAGCAAATGGTGTCTGATAGATAAATGTAATCTAATTGGAGGGGTAGTAAGACGCAAGCGAGACGCATAAATTGCCTGTCTGTTTTGATCTAATTACTTGGGATGGTTTTTCATAGCGAATTAAAAAGAAGCTTTGCTTTAATTTCTGCTTTATTGTAAATAATATCTTCGCCACCAATGCAAGCAGCAAACCAATGGCACAAAAGTCATTTGGTTCCGGGTTATACAAACCGCCTTTAACTACCTATAAAATTCTACATTATAAACGAGATCTGTGCATTACTATAGGTGGCTGTCTCGGTGCGGAGAACATACCAGTGTTTCAGCTTGAGGTTGTTAATCCAGCTCGACAGATATTTGCATTACTGTGCTAACAAAGAAAACAAGTCACATAAAACGAGCGACAATTTACAGTTGTGTGTATTTTATTCCAGTCTACAGTTTATGTGTGTGTGTTTCTCTGTCAGAAGGTTCCCAGACCCTAAAGAGAAACTAATTATACTTTAGATCGAGATGGGCGGCAAGGCTTTGCATTGGTTGTGCTGTACTTTTCCTTGGTTTGTGTGCACCTTTAAGGGGTTGTGGTGTTGGAAAATAACTGAGATAAACCAAACTCCAGGCTCTCAAAATAAAGTCCTCTGAATCCTCGCTTTGTTCCCTGCCTTTTAGGGTTGAAAAAGTGGTGCATAAACCTTGGGTTTCAAGGACTTGGGTTTCGAGAACCTTGTAGTTTTCTTCCCTTGCTGACATGAGCCCGAAAGCCAAACGTTATTTTACCAAAGACAAATTCAATGCAGGGCAACAAGTTTGGTGTATATAATACTTTTACAGGAGACACACACAGAGTGGATGTAGAAAAAAAAGAATTGTAATAATCCAGTGAGATTTTTGCTTGCACAAGGAGTCATTTGATCTCATCATCATCATCATCATCATCATCCAGTTGGTCTAGAATGACCTAATGAAACAGAACAAACTGAAACTAAACTGTGGCAAACATCTACTAAACTAAACATCTCCGCGATGCTTCAGGAGACCAACCTGCAAAGCGCCAGTACTGTTCAATTTACATTTACAGCATTTGGCAGACGCTCTTTTCCAGAGCCACTTACATATATCTCATTTATACAGCTGAGCAATTGGGGGTTGAGGGCCTTGATCAGGGGCCCAACGGTGGTGGCTTGGTGGAGCTGGGAATCCAACACCTTAACCATAAGCCGCGTGTTTTCAAATTTAATGTCATATTTTTGGATTTTCTTGATCAATTAACTTCTATTAACGAAATTAAATCAACATTTGGTGTGACCATCCTTTGCGTTGTAAGCAGCTTTTGCTCCGAGTGCAGTTTTTCAGGCAGCGTTGCAAGTAGGTTGTTG
The DNA here is from genome assembly GCA_005784505.1 of Bagarius yarrelli. Lineage (NCBI taxonomy): Eukaryota > Metazoa > Chordata > Actinopteri > Siluriformes > Sisoridae > Bagarius > Bagarius yarrelli. Next base: position 626,020 of record VCAZ01000150.1, on the reverse strand, counting down.
TCAGACTTCTCACTTGATTATTACATTTAATGGCAAAATGGATGTTTGGAAATGTAAACTGATATTTCCTACTGACACACTACTGCAAAAGATAGTGACATCTGACTTTCAACCATGTTTAACTGGTGAAAATACTCGCACTTTGACAATTCTGGCTGTCACTGAGAACCCCTGAAAAGCAACCATAACAAAACGGTTTCTTTTTAACCCGGTAGGTTATTAGGTAGGTAAGTAATCTATGGTATTTTCTTACAACCAAATTACAGAGAGTCCCAAACCTTTTGTTTAACTAACTAATAACAGATACTACTGAGTCTCTTTTGACATATAGACAAACAAACAACTTACCCATGTCCTTATGCCAATAATCCAATAACTGGCCTCTGGTGCCTCATGGCTAACGTCTACTGACCAATCAATCAGTGCAGCTGGTCTCCAAAATGGCCCCAAAATGCCAACTATTGAACTTGACAGCCTTTTAAGTTCAAGCTTATTAATGTGCTTTCCCACTTTCAGTAGACTGATCGAGATGCCAAAGAGAGAAATGCCTAAGGAGTTAAATCCCAGTGTATGAAAAGCATTTATTAGATTAATAAACCAAATGACTCCACTCTTTTGAAAACCCCATCATTCGGTGTCCTTGTTCTGCACCCAAACCTATCAGACTTCTCCCTTCCATATTAACAGCATTAAACTGATTTCAAAGTTGCACCAAATACAGAGTAGAGACCGCTAATAAAAGGTTTGTTTAGCAAAATGGGGGAAATGGTTAGTGTGTAATCAATTTATATCCTTACGATGACCAGGGGAGGATTGAAGGCATCGTTGTTCGGGTCACACAAAATGTGATTTAGCAAACGGCAACCATTTTAGAAATCCAGCTGTAAAGATACGAACCGCAAACGGGCAATTATGGAATTTTTATACAACACTATTTATTGTCTATAAACCATAAAGACTCAAGATTGAAGAATGTTTTGGGGGGGTTTTTTCAAGTAATAACATTGGTCATTTCCATGCAAAACTGCCTCTACAGGACCAAGCATGAATTACTTAAGAAGTAACTGCTACTGTTAATCTGAGTTAAGCTAAAAATGGTTTGCATGATGCATTTCTGACTCACCGCTTTGACAGTAATGTGTATTTGGTTTGAGTAAATAACGTGCACATCTGCGATTTCTGCTACTCTTTTGCTTTAAAGTATTAGGAGGTGAGAAAAAAAGGGTAACTTGTCCTGTCACAGGTAACAGAAACTGCTGTTTTGGTGCAATCATGGTGCAATATAGGAAGATAGAGGGGCACTTTCTCCGTGTAATGTCGAAGGCTTCAGTCTGGGAATGGCTCTCTGTCTAGCTTAAATAGTACTTTTTGCTTACCGTCTGGACATTTGACATGTGATCGGCTGCAGAAAACTGTTTCCACAATTTCAGATGTAATTTATTTTGGGAAAGGAAGTGAGAAATGGGGTTTTTTTTCCCCTCTTTCATTTTATTAGATGTAAAAATCAACCTTTTTCTGTGTTTTTGAACAATAAAAGCACTAAAATGAAAGAAAACGAAAAAAGAGACTGTTTCATCCTGTATTTTGAGCAGTCTGTAAATCAACCTGTCTACCATTTTAAATATTTATGGTCATCTTCTTCTTTTCTTTTCGGCTGTTCCCTTACAGGGTTGCCACAGCGACTCATCTGTCCCCACCTAACTCTATTCTCTACATCCTCTTCACTCACACACACTAACTTTATGTCCTCGTTTATCTCATCCATATACCTCCTCTTTGATCTTCCTATTTGCTCTCTGCCTGGTAGCTTCTACCAATATATTCACTATCCCTCCTTTGTACATGTCCAAACGACCTCAATCTGGCTTCCCTGACTTTCTCCCCAAAACATCTAACATAAGTTGTCCCCCTGATGAACTCGTTCCTAAACCTGTCCAACTCCTAAAGAAAACCTCAACATCTTCAGCTCTGCTACTTCCAGCTATGCCACCTGTCGCTTCCTCATGGCCACTGTCTCTAAACCATAAATCATAGCTGGTCTCACCACTGTCTCCAAACCATACATCATAGCTGGTCTCACCACTGTCTCCAAACCATACATCAAAACTGGTCTCACCACTGTCTCAACCATCAACCATCATACATATTAGCTGGTCTCACCACTGTCTCCAAACCATACATCATAGCTGGTCTCACCACTGTCTCCAAACCATACATCATAGCTGGTCTCACCACTGTCTCTAAACCATACATCATAGCTGGTCTCACCACTGTCTCTAAACCATACACCATAGCTGGTCCTCACCACTGTCTCTAAACCATACACCATAGCTGGTCCTCACCAGTCTCTAAAACCATACACCATAGCTGGTCTCACCACTGTCTCTCTAAACCATAACATACATCATAGCTGGTCTCACCACTGTCTCTAAACCATACATCATAGCTGGTCTCACCACTGTCTCTAAAACCATATATCATAGCTGGTCTCACCACTGTCTCTAAACCATACATCATCAAAACTGGTCTCACCATTGTCTGTCTAAACCGTACATCATAGCTGGTCTCAACCACTGTCTCTTAAACCGATACATCATAGCTGGTCTCCTGTCTCTAAACCACACCATAGCTGGTACTGTCTCTACCACTGTCTCTAAACTGTCTCACCATACATCATAGTCTCCACCACTGGTCCTCTAAACCATACTCACTGGTCTCACCACTGTCTCTAAACCATACATCATAGCTGGTCTCACCACTGGTCTCACCACTGTCTCTAAACCAGCTGGTCTCACCACTGTCTCTAAACCATACACTCATAGCTGGTCTCACCACTGTAAAACCTCACCACTGTCTCTAAACCATACATATCATAGCTGGTCTCACCACTGTCTCTAAAAAACCATACATCATAGCTGGTCTTGGTCTCACCACTGTCTCTAAACCATACATCATAGTGGTCTCAACACTGTCTCTAAACCATACATCATAGCTGGTCTCACCACTGTCTCTAAAACCATACATACATCATAGCTGGTCTCACCACTGTCTCTAAACCATCACCATGTCTCTAAACCATCATAGTCTAAGCTGGTCTCACCACTGTCTCTAAACCATACATCATAGCTGGTCTCACCACTGTCTCTAAACCATACATCATAGCTGGTCTCACCACTGTCTCTAAACCATACATCATAGCTGGTCTCACCACTGTTCACCAATGTCTCTAACACTGTCTCACTGGTCTCAATATATCATAGCTGGTCTCACCACTGTCTCTAAACCATACATCAAAACTGGTCTCACCATTGTCTCTAAACCGTACATCATAGCTGGTCTCAACACTGTCTCTTAACGATACATCATAGCTGGTCTTACCACTGTCTCTAAACCATATATCATAGCTGGTCTCACCACTGTCTCTAAACCATACATCATAGCTGGTCTCACCACTGTCTCTAAACCATACATCATAGCTGGTCTCACCACTGTCTCTAAACCATACATCATAGCTGGTCTCACCACTGTCTCTAAACCATACATCATAGCTGGTCTCACCACTGTCTCTAAACCATACATCATAGCTGGTCTCACCACTGTCTCTAAACCATACATCATAGCTGGTCTCACCACTGTCTCTAAACCATACATCATAGCTGGTCTCACCACTGTCTCTAAACACTGTCTCTAAACCATACATCATAGCTGGTCTCACCACTGTCTTGTACACCTTCCCCTTAATTCTAGCTGACATTTTCCTGTCACACATCACTCCTGACATGTTTCTCCACCCATTCCAACCTGCCTGTACTCACTTCTTTATCTCTTTTACACATTCTCCATTGCTCTGGTCTGTCGACCCCAAGTACTTAAACTCCTGTACCTTCTTTACCTTTTCACCCTGTAATTTCTGGTCATGTACTATTTAAAATGGTAAATGGGTTGATTTACAGATATTTGTGTGTATGAACTGATCCAAAATCTGTAAGTCATATTTATGTAGCCAGTTTATCTATCGGCATGCGGCAAGAGATTGTATAAATAGCTGATTCCTAGGTGTGACCTCTTCCATTAATGATCTAATAAATAGTCAAGCCATAATTGGCCTTTATTTTTGTCTTTATTCGTTTATTTTGCTGACATCTGGAAAAACGCATGCAGGCGGTTTGGGTTTTTTTTTCGGTCCCGCATGAGCACACACGTTCTTGCAGACACAAGCCATTTCAGTCCCAATCTCAAACTACCCCTCTACTTAATATAATAGGCATAGAGTAGCCTTGAAATGAGGTAATTAGAAATAGAATTAATATTAATAGAGGATTAAAAAGTAGAAGACACAAATTCGAAAAACTCCATTATAGCTAAGCAGTTGAAAAAGTCTGGCACTGAATGCAGACAATTACAATGATGTTAACTCCCTACTGTCTGGACAAAAAAAAAGTGCAAATCAAGCCATTAAACCTGATTTAGGTATCCTGGGAGTAAATGGGATCCTTCTTTGCCCTGCTCCGATTATAAAGCAGACAGGTCGGGAGACAGCGGTGCCGTTTAATGATGGCTTTCACTTTCACTGCGCTGTGTGTCTGAATGAGAACAATGGACACATCCTTGGGGATTCGCTGGCGGTGAAAGAGCAAAAGCTATTAATTAAAGAAAAAGATGACACTGACATGCCAACTGCAAAATAGAGCGAGGAAGAAAGATGGTAACAAAATTTTTTTTTTTTTTTAAAAACCAGTTGTTTTTGCTTGTCGTGCATCTCCTTTCAAACAAACAATCTATTTTCCAAATTCACATACTTCAACCATAGATACACTAGATGGACCTCCACACTTCGGGAAAGACTTTTCATAGTAGTATATGCGAGATCAGACACTAAAGTTTAGGTGAGGAGGTCTCGGGTGCAGTGGCTGTTCCGACCGGGGTCAGTCAGTGGGTTAGAGTCTCCAGTGGGTTAAACTCCAGTACCTCCACTCCGACCAGAACACAGCATGTCATCATGGAAATCGGAGGTTTGTCATGGTGAAACAGGGTTTGGGTCTCTTAATTCCAATAAAGGAATTTGTGTGGGCTGGGTTACCATTGGGTGTCCACCAATTTTTGGTCGTATGATGTATATGGTAAACCTAGTTTTTACGCCAGATAGAAAGAAATCTCACCCTGTCTCAAATAGCTAAGATCAACTTCAGTTTAGTTATTATGTTAGTACTATATCAACCTCTAGCAACCATTTGAGGAAATTGTTGATTATAACCCTTTATAAAGTTCCAATTATTACATAATTAGCGAAATCTGCTAATAATGATAATGTGGATGATAATTAGCAATCTACCATTTAACTGGAAAAGTGGTGGCTCATGGTTTAGGTGTTGGACTACAAACCTGAAGGTTGTGTGTTTGATTTCCACCACCGCTGGGCCCCTGGGGGTCTAAATGCTATAAATGTAAATGCAAAACAGCAAGAAAATATTGAATGGTGTGAGTGTCCAGTCTACCAGTTATAAACATTAACTGGTAGACTGGACTATTGTAATACACTCCTGACCTAACTTACCCCCCCCCCCAAAAAAAAAACATTAGACACCAGCCCTCAGGTCCTCACACTGACTACCAGTGACATTTAGAATTAATTTTAAAGTACTGTTACTCGTTTTTTCCACTCGCTCAATGGCCTACAGGACCTAAATACTTAACCAATCAGATCGTTAGGATGGAGTTAGTTAGACATACCGAGGGTTCACTCTAAACAATAAGTATCTGCTTTTAGCTATTCCCCAGGCCCGCAGTTGGAATCCACTCCCAAAACAGATCAGATAACCAGCTTTATATCCAAACTCAAAACACATCTGTTTAAACACATCCCAACTGACTATAATCATTTTATATTCTTAACCGTTTTCATTTATTTTAATTCTTTGGGGGTTTTTTTATGTTCATTTCTCGTATGAACATTTTCATTTCGCTTAAGTTAAGCACTTTGAATTACCGCTGTGTATGAAATGTGCTATATAAATAAACACTGCGTTTACCATTGATATCCTCATTTCTGCTTATAGGTTGTCAGCTGTAGGTCTCAGATACAAGAAAAAAGAAAAAAAAAACGCTGTTCGAAAGCATTAACACAGGAGACGACGCCCATAAATAAATTTATGCTTGAGTCTCAAATTGTGTGTGTGTGTGTGTGTGTGCAGATGTGTGTAATGTGTTGTTGTATTCTGTAAAATAAAAAAGTTCCTTGCTAATACTAGTTTACTTGCTAAAGGTTGCTAGCTAGTTAGCAGACTAATACTAACTGTGATTTTTTTAAAGAAGAAAGATTTGGTGGTAAAGACACAAATACAAGCCCCAGGACCACCAAGCTGCTACTGTTGGGCCCTTAAACGGGGCCCTTAATTCTCATCTCCTCGATTGTATAAATAAGAAAAATGCAAGTGGCTTTGGATAAGGGTATGTGCCATATGCCAGGAATGTAAATGAAATAATTCTGCTCGAGGCAAAATCTCTCCATATTGGAGAGACCAAAGACTAATGCTAACACTTTCCACCCACCCACACACACACACACACACGCACACACACACACACACACACACACACAGAAAGCGACTTATTCTAAATCATATTCACAGATAACGAACTTTAAGCCCCTTCAGGCTGGTCCACATGACTGTAATTACCAGGAGGCAGGTGCACACACACACACACACACACACACACACACACACTTAGTCAAGTCATATAGATGTTGGCACACCTCTATGAATCCCAATCACTTTGAAATCTTTAACAAAATGTCCAGAAAGCAAGGCTGACCCCCGTGACCGCTGCTTTCACTGCATCTAATTACATGTGATGGTGGTGCGAAAGCTTCAGCTAGACTTCTAACCTCTTGCTAACGCTCTACGTCATGAATGAACTTACCAGGAAAAGATATCCGCCGAATAAATACTCGATTGTTTAGAATTGTAATTATGTACAAAACAAAGATTTTTTTTTTTTTTTACTACGTAAATGCATTGGTGGAAAGTTACTCATTCCGAAGATTTTTCTTAGAGTACCTCGAGTCGATTTTTTCTATTTTTTTTCTACTTCGTATAAGTATAAAGACATACTGGAACTTTTACTTTAACTATAAATAGTGTAAAAAAAAAAATGTAATTAAAAAAAACAAAGGAAGGAAGAATAAAAGCATCCTTTGACTCTTTTTCATTTCTTTTATTGTTTGCAAATTCTAAATAGATTATAAATACAGCTTTTAAGGTGTGACGCATTTGTTATTAAATAAATTATATCATGTCGTTTTTTTTATAGGTTAAATACTTTTCTTTAGCCAAGTATTGGTTTTGCTGTTGTTTATAACATTCAGTACGTTATTACTGTCTGACACTTAAGTAGGGTTTGAAGTATCAAAGTTTTGATATAAATATATGAAAAAGAAAAAAAATCCCATGAACGAAAATTAGCAGCTATGATTAGCTTATCTTTTTACTGGAAAAAAAAAACTCAATATAAAAAAACTAAATATACATTTTAAATATGACAGACAATAAAAATGGTAATAAATTAATTATTAACTTAAGAGAATATGAAATCGGTGCATTTTCTTTTCCAACTTTCACTGCTTATGAGGATATTTTGACTATTTATTATCGGTTGAAGTATAAGACATGAAGGACAAATCACAGTTCACCATTTGCCCACTATGGTAGGTACTGTAGCTGAATTGAAATCACGTCCGCATTTGTAGCATTACTTCTACTTAAGTAGACATTTCCAGTAGTCTTTCCACCACTGTGTAGGTGTTTAGCCTCGCAGCCGGAGTTTGGCGAGTTGAATATCGAGACGTTTCTGTTACTGTACGTATGTTTCTTGTACAGGAGGGTTCGAGGACAGGTCACGCCGCATATTATGTATTCCTAAAAATGCGTTTGCTTTTAGAGTTTTAGCTTGTGTGGGTTGTGTGTGACACAGGATACATGCATGCTGTTAAATTTGTTCCATCTTACAATGATTTAGAAAATAAAATAGATTGTTCTGTGATCTGTTATTGACCAGTGCAAGATATGTGTGTGTGAAGTTAGCACACCCTTTATAGCTCCTGTTACCCCCTTTGGCTAAAATAACTTTAATAAGACGCTTATTGTAGCCGTCTACCTGTCTCTGACATTTGGCTGAGGAAAGTTTGCCCCACTCCTCAATGCAGAATTCTGTCAGCTGTAAGATGTTTAAGGGGTTTCTTGCATGTACAGCTCGTTTCAAGTCGCCCCCCAGCATCTCGATGAGATTCAGATCTAGGCTTTGACTCCGTCATTCCAGGACTCTTCATTTCTTAGTTTTCAGCCATTCCTTGGTGGATTTACAGGTATGTTTTGAGTAATTGTCATGGTGCAGGGTCCAGTTGTACTCTAGCTTTAACTTTTTTTTTTTACAGATGGTCTCAAATGTTCCATAAGAACCCTCTGATACACGGTAAAGTTCATGCTGGCTTCTATAATGGTGAGGTGGCCAAGTCCTGCTGCAGCAAAGCGTCCCCAAACCAGGACACTTTCACCTTCATGTTTCACAGTTGGTATGAGGTTCTTTTCCTGGAATGCTGTATTTGGTTGACGCCAAACATGTCCCCTGTAACAGTGTCCAAATAATTCAATTTTATTCATCCAAAGAACGTTATTCCAGAAGTCCTGGTCTTTGTCTATGTTCTTTTTGGCAAACTTCAGTCTGGCCTTCATGTTTTTCTTAGACAGCAAAGCTTTCCACACCTCTAATGAAAGTTAAACTTTTCCGATTGTAGAGTCATGCACTTGCACATCAACAGTAGCAAGAGCCTGCTGTAGGTCCCATGATGACACTTTAAGGAACTTGCTTGGACGGCCAGACCTGGGCATGTTGGCAGTTGTTTTGAATGTCCTCCACTAGACTATTTTGTGTACAGTGGAACAGCTGATTTATATATATATATATATATATATATATATATATATATATATATATATATATATATATATATATATATATATATATATATATATAGTGTGTGTGTGTGTGTGTGTGTGTGTGTGTGTGTGTGTGTGTGGACTGTTAAGGGGAATCTGTTAAAGGGAATCAAATAAGTGTTGAACAGCCTGAAACTAACACTCGCTTCTTTGCTGTCGGTATCCAAGCATGGCGACTCTCATGGTGTCTCTTCCTCCAGTGTCTCTTTTTTTTCTCTCGTTCTGTCTCTGAGTCAAGGCCAGTGTGTCAGTTCTCAGCACTTTCAGTTCGCGCCTGAACTCTGGCGGTTCCCATCTGCAGCATCATCCTTTCATTTATCTGACAAGCACCTGCCATATTCACTGGAGTGAAAAGCTGGCTGATTTCGGCTCGGCACACGGTGTGCTCCGCCTGGCGGATTGTGTCTGCGCGTTGAGTGTGTGTGTGTGTGTGTGTGTATGTGTGCGTAAAGAAACACAGTGCAAAAAATGAGATTACAGATTACAGTCAACATAGATGTGAAATATTGCTGACCAGAAGGTCGACAGAAGATCTTAAAAATCCCTGGATTTGCTAGAAAGTCTAAAAAAAAAGTTCAGTTTTGAATCAATGAAGATGAATAAAGTAATTAAGTAATTAATAAAAGTGATAAAAGTAAAAGTAAAAAGTGATAAAAGTATTAAAAAAAAAACAACCACAAGGATAGACGGCGTAAACACTATCTATCCGATTTTTCGTTTGATCAAAAAAACCTGCAACGTCTTGAAGACTTTTTAAAATTGTATCACTGAGAGTGAAATACAAAAACAAATTGTGAATCCAAATTGTTTGATGTGCTTCGTTTGAGATCATTTTTATTGCTGGTATAACCCTAATACAGACACAATCCATCACATCTCTAATAATAATCATTATTATAGTAAGAAAAAAAGAAGAAGAAGAAGAAGAAGAAGAAGAATATATTTGGAAGTTTTAATTCAGTTATGAGAGGAAATGTGAGGTTGAGATAGACGCCAGCGCAGAATATATGAATTATATCCATCTCAAAATACAAACAAACAAAACCAAGAACGATGGATGCAAAACAAGAACTAGACAAAAGCAAAGGTAGCAGGAATTTATTATATATATATATATATATATAATATATATATATATATATATATATATATATATATATATATATATTAAACTCCTGCTACCTTTGTCTAGTTTATATACACACACACACACACACATATATATATATATTTATCTTTATATTTACACACACATACATACACATATATAGATTATATCTAGAAATATACAGAAATATATATATATAGCTAATAGATATGCCACATAAAAAACCCAGAAATGCTTTAGGACTTTTAAACGATGTAAAGTTTGTGTAAACGCAATCATCCGTGCGTTTTTCATTAAACCGATGATCTACGGTCGTGTGCCGGTCTGTTTTTCTTTTTTTGACTTTATATTTTCACATGCCAAAATATGGCAGAAAATCGAAATAACTGTAATCGGTTGTCAGCCAGACACCTACATGACCTATAAAATCTGCTACCAATACTACACTTAGTCCGACTTGCTGTTTGGAACTCCTGCTTCTGGTTTGATGCCAAGTGCATTTGGTAGAGTTTGCCAAATTGGATATTTACTTGTTTGTCTGCATCAATAATATTTCACTTGGGATAAGAACATGAATGAACCTATTAATAATCAAGTGGTTCTAAAGGACCTTGATGGCTTCATGTTGATGTGGAACATATGCGATTGCCTCGCTTTACACTAATTGCCTGTACATGTAACAGTAAGCGCTATCATGGCATGCTAATTTGCTTATTTTATCGCAGTTATATTAGCTTTCGCATTTAACCACGTCCTCCCAAATAGAAAAAAAAAAAAAATTCCAATAGCATGAAGGAGTTTGGTTCGGTTGTGTTTTCGAAAACTGCTCCGAAGAAACACCCACAGAGAAAAGTCTGCTAAGCCCAAACGTCTTAAATGGTGAAGGTAGGGGATGAGGTTAGCGAAGCATTTCTCCATCTAATTCCAAACTGCTTGCACACTCCGTAGTGGTGGGTGGTTGGAGTTTTGGTTGTTAATCTGACTTTTTGGGCTTGGTTTGTGATTTGTGTGTGTGTGTGTGTGTTTTTGGAAAGCGATTGCTGGAATCCCCATGTGTAATGGGAGAAATACACAGACACAACAGAGTAGATGAGGATAAGAAGCATGCACAGAAATCTCAGCTCATCCTGAGGGGGCTGTGATAGATAAGCCAGAGCCGAGTTTTCACATGCATAGATATCGCTCTGACCTTGATAGTGTTTGTGTTGTGTTTTGTGTGTGTGTGTGTTTATTCCCTCAGTTTTGTTTTCTGTCCGGATGCTTCACTGATGTACGTGCTAGTAAAAATCCCTGCTGACTTCGAGAAATAAATCTAGCAGCAATATACCTTGAAAAATGGCAGAGATGGAGCGAGAGCCGGCATTTCTCGTCGTATAGAGACTAGCAGAGGTATAGCGCAATATTTGCGTAGATCATAAAGCATCCAAACAGCCCTCATTCCTCTTCTCGTTATCGAGTAAACCCGAGACGAATTGTTGTCAGAGTAACAGAACGATGAGCCGCCGTACAGCGTTAAACGTCTCTACCTGAGGGTCCAAAAGAGTTCGAATCTCTCGAGGAAGCTTAAAAGTTGCGGTTCTGATTATTCAACGCATGCGGATTTACACAGGAGCTTCGTTTCACTCCTGAAATACTGAATACGAGTCAATATTTATTCTAGCATGTGTTATTTCAACAGTTCCACCCTTCCTTTTCACAAGTTTCTCATATGCGCTGTAGTACGAGTGTTAGTTTTTGTGTGTTATTTTCCCAAATCATCATTAATTCATCGGCTTGTTTGTACTTGTACTTCTTTCTACACACAACAGATTTATTTGTATTTGTATTATTTTTACTGTAAATCATGTGCATTATTATTTTTCCACCATTTATGTATTTTTGGCTTGTTTTTCCTTAATTTTTATGATTTTCCATCCATCATTTTAATCTGTATAGTTCTGTATGTACATAGTTTAATCATTTTACAATACATTTTAATGATGCAAGGCTTTAACCGCCTGATGGTTTTTTTTCTTAACCTTAAGTTTGTTTTACTTGTACATGAAATATTGCTGAAAAAAATATTGTAAATATAAATATAGTGTTTTTATACTATTATTTTTATGCTATATAATGTTTTTTTTTTCTGCCAAAGTCATTTGTTCTTATAGTTTATTTTATTTTAATTTATTTTTTTATTGTTATGGATGTGACTGATTAACAGGGTTTTTTTTAAGAAAACGCTGCAGTGGATTTAACAATATAATTAATACAAACACACAAAATAAAAAGATTTTGAAGCTTTGCATTGAACCCACTTATAATTTCGATATATATAATTTTATATACAGTATATGTAGCTGCCGATACTACGATCGATTCTCACTTACTCTGGCTGGAAATAGTAAAGAGGCTCCCCTGAAGTTTTCAGGTGCATGGCTGCTCGCAATAATGCAGTCGTGCATTTTCCTATGCAACCCATTCATGGAAAATCCTCGCTGGCGTTGACTGAGATTGTGGTAGCAGTTTTGATGAGATTTAACAATCTGGGAAAATAAACACACCAAAAAAAAAATCATTGAGATTTGAAAAAAAAACGTCTTTGTCTTTACCAGTTTCTATAGATGTTTAATAAAATCCAGAAATGTTTCCATTATCGGATGGATGAAACTCATCCATCGATCAGGACAAAAGAAATAGCACCCATTTAAAATAAGGAGGAGTTGGTGCGTGACTGTGTTTCTTAATAACCTGCAATAGCTGCAATGCATTATTGCAAATTACAGTAAATCTGATGCTTTGTGGCTTTTTTTACTGTTTGGTCTTCATTTTGCAAAAAACATTTACACACAGAAATGTATTAAAAGATTAATAGCAGCGGCCGCAATCCGTAGTTCCTTTAAACTGGCAATACATTTGTCTACGATAAACCTGGAACTGACCGAATCTGAGTTAGAGAGAAAAATGTAGCCTCAACTACAATCAGACATCACTAACAAGCAAGAGTGTCAGTCTGGAACACCCGATAAACAAGATATCTAATAAAAAAAACATGCTTCTTTCACATTGGCCAGGTTTTCATTTGAAACTGTTCTTGCCATGCGAACACCTGTGTCCAATTGGCAGATTGTCGAGTGAGATTGCCATTCAGTCGGCATGACAGACCCCAGTCATGCCTCTGCCAGCCTACACATACCGTATGTCTGACCGATTCATTCACAAGCTTGAACCTGATAAACAACATGGGAAATCTGGCAAGTCCCCAGCACGTTATAGGGTTAAAACCCAAGCACGTCCACTTCTGGTTTAATTTCCTGCATTCTGAATTATTTTTTTCTTTGCCAGTCTTTTGTCTATCTGGTTGAATGTTCCTGCTGGCTGGCATGCAGTAGAACCTGCTTCATCATCATGGAACGATATGTTGTGTTCAGTTGGTGGGTGAATCGAACAAATCATTATTCTCCCTTACTAACAAAGGAAAGTCATCCTTTATTAGCAAATACAGATACGATATGAGTAAAACTTCAAAATATGTCTCTGGCATTGTTCGGAGAGCCGATCCGAAGGAATTAAAAGCCCGGCCTTGCGGTCGGGTTTGATAAATCAGCTTTGTATTACATGGTAGGACATTATTCATCATAATGAGCCAGAGAATGAGTCACAACGTAGGTCGTGTTGCTATGGATGAGACTTTTATACATGAACTAATTCAATTTCTTTTTTTAGTGGTAATTTGCAATAGCAGTTCAAAACAACGGAGACTCATAGAGGGTTTTTTTTTTTTTATTGGCTGGATTAAAGCTGCTTTAAACATTAAAACTTTGTACTTCGGATTCGGAACATCAAAATGCTAAATCTAATAGCGAGGATGATGCAGCATTGACACAAATACAATACATATACACCAGGCTGTATTTTGGCACAAGGGTCTGGGCAATGACAAACGTGAGCTAAAATTCAGCACAGGTTTTGTATTCCACTGCACCCTTTTTTTTGTTTTGTTTTGTTTTAATGGATCAGAGTCTGTTGAATGTGACTGCGGAGGCTGAGAGGTTGAGTCATGAGAGATGAAATGAGGGATGATTGCAGAGCAGAATGGGAGGGAGAAAGAAAGAGCCTGATAAAGGGTTGAAGTCTTTCACTTCGCCCCATAGCTCATCAGCATTATACTCTCAAATTCTGCCTGCTGTCGAGAAGGAAATAGAGGAAGAAGAAGTGGTGTCATAGAGGAGATGACATGTGGATCGCATGCTACAAGTCAACTAGTGGGAAAAGGGTTACTTTTAAAAGTCGCTTCTGACACTGTTGGGATATTAATATTGACGTTCTGCTCTAGAACAAAGTAGAAAAGTTTACAAGATCAGGATATAAAAAAATTGAACTTTCTTGGGAAGTCTTGATCTCTGGAGGCTTCTCAGTTCCCACACCCTTCATTTATCTTCATTTATCCCCAGTAACAGCTTTATCCTGGTTAGGATCCCCATGGACCCGGAGTCGGAATCCACTGTGATCTAAGCTTTGTCTTAAAACCCCGGACTTGGGAGTCGTGACCTTGAGACTTGGGACACACCATTTCTGTTATTTGTGAGAAATGAAAAATCTTCAGGGTGCAGCATTATAAGAAAATAATTGATGATTGGCTGTTGTAATGAATTACCACATTGTTGTGTATTATTTGTCTGTGACCACATCCTGAAACATTGCCAATAATTAGAATAATTGTTCCCTCTCCATCATTTTTTTTTTCTTCTCTATCTTAAAAAAAGAAAAACATAAAGTCATGTTGATGACTGACAAATGGATTACTGAGGTTCTACAACCTGGTGGAAAACTTGCTGGTAGATACATTAGACAATAGAGACCTCGTTTAACAATAACAATCAACCCTCATGTGGTGTTCATGTTCTTGTTACCTAGGAAATGTCCCCGGGTCTAGTCGACCCACCGCATTATTACTTTACCCCACGTTCAAGCAAACGAGACATCATTTATGGTTAATATTTAACCATTTACTCCATTAGATCACATTTAAAAATATGTGTTATAAAGGATATGTTCTTTATTATGTTCACAGCGTGAATGCGGTGTTGCTATAGTAACAATAATAATGTATTAAATACGATTTATACCTATGATCCTGTAGATTTTGTCATCTATTAGCGTTGTTAACCGGAAACTTCTGACCAATCACGTTTGAGTATTTAATGTATGCACCAACAGCAGGAACAGCATGTTTTAAAACACACTGTTATTAAATTGTCCAATCAGATTCTTTTAGTAGTGGCTGAATTGGTAGTGCCAGTTGTAATTCAGTTAACAGGTTTATATAAATGTGCTTATTCTTATACATAACAACAGACTTTTATTCTCTCTTTTCCTTTCCTTTATAAGAAGAAAAAACAGGAACACACTATTTCTATTCAATTATGTCTTGTTCCGGCTTATTCTCACATTGCAGGATGTCGTTCCAAAAATGGCCTAATATCTCAGAACAATAGCAGGACTTACTTTCAGCAGAATGCCTAGAAAAGCTGGCAGACTGACAAACACTGTGACTGTAACAAAGAGGTAGCAGAAAAGTAAACCAGAACACACCGGAAGAGCTGTAGGATGCTACACAGTTATTGTCTGTAGGTGTGCATGGGAACACAAAATAAAAAGAAGGAAAAAGAATTGGAGGCGGAGTCAGTGCAGTTTAGTATTAAATGTTAGTCTGGAATAGGTTTTGTGTCTTGTGTGAAAATTCTACCTAATCATTAAATGTGTGTAGTGTAGAAGGCGTCCCCGAAATCAGAGCACTTAGAAACAAGCTAACGGTACTGAAGCCTTACATCATCAATCATGAGTGAATTATTATTGAGACAAATCTCTCGCCATAGTCATTTGGTTTCATTTCCAACACTTCGCTTATATTTGTATTACAAATATTCCAAATAAAGTCTATTTTTAATTTTAAATAGTTAACGGAAAAAAGTTGTGAATTCGTAGGCAAGAGCGGGGCAGCTAATTTATGTTAATAGCTCATCTTATTTAAATAGTGTGATTTAAGCAAAAATCCTAAAATATGTTTTGGTCCATATTTTCATCAAACCGATTGTTGTAACAAATCATCTCTACTACCAATGAACAAAAACACGTAACTGCGTCAATAGTTATAATTACTACTTTAGGGTAAATTTCGTTATACAAAATGTGAAACTAGGGATCGAGGTTTATTTTATGACAAAACCACTGATAAATAATTCATATTGGATACATTTTAAACAATACCGTCAAAATGGGCTGAAGTGCAAGGACTATAACTCCCAACCGCCAGAGGGCGCCGTCGCCGGAGTACTAGTTCTCCGCTAGTACTTCCGGTGTCACTTCCTGTACTCAGTGTATAAGGCTAGCCAAGGTCCTCCACCCTCAACGGCGCAGTTGTATAATAAATGCGATAAATGTAATTCTCTTTGGATTAGCGTCTCAGCTAGATGCTAGAATTGCAGAATTTATGCTAGCTTTTTTTTTCTGTCCCCTCAGTACAATACCAATGCAAGCGGTTTCACTTTAGCACTGTTGGTGCTGTTGCAAGCTGTTTTTCCTGCTCAGTAGTCGCATTCCATGTTTGCGAAGTATTGTTTCCTCCTGCGACTTACTCAGCGTCCTATTCTCGAATTGGTTTATGTTCATGGTTTTGATTCTGACTTCGGCTGTCTGCCATCTCTGCATTATGGATCTCACTCCGTCTCCTTCATTACATAAAGTCATGTGTTATACAAATGGGCCAATCACCATTCTATTGCAGAGACCATGCAGAGACTCACAAACCCATACATCCCTAGAGAAAAGATCTTGTTATCTAGCCGACTACTGTCCTGTCTTTTTGAAGGACTACGAGCCCAGGAGAATTCCATGTAGTGTATAGATCTAATCAGAGACCCAGACGTAGCACCCACCGATTGTTTTTTTTTTTTCAATTCCAGTCGACGTTCAGGTGCCTCTAGGTATTAAATAAATAAATAAAGTGCGAGCGAAACAAGCACAGCAGTTCTAACAGATGGAAAAGATCTGCTGAAGAGAAACACGGCCGCAGCGGTTGATGCGTTTTGGTTCCAAACAGCACCACACTAATATGTAGGAAACCCGAGACAAGACTAAAACCCCATCCTGTCTTTGTTTATCCTTCAGATTTTTTGTCAGAAATTGCATTTTAATTTTTATTTCTATTTTATGCTTTAGATTTACTACAGCATGTGTGAATTTCGAGACTCTGTTCTTGGCAGGCTTTCTTTTCTCTTCTCAACAGATGGTTCTGCATAAAACAAAGAAATTTGGTGTGCTTAAGCTCGTATTAACACAGCCATGCATAGCAATGTGTGTTATGTGCAATACGACTTGCCAGCCAAAAGTTTGACATAAAAATTGGATAAACATTGCACAGTGTGAGCAGACACACAATTTAACATGCATCTGAATGGAATGCGACTACCGAGCAGGAAAAACAGCTTGCAACAGCACCAACAGTGCTAAAGTGAAACCGCTTGCATTGGTATTGTACTGAGGGGACAGAAAAAAAAAAAAGCTAGCATAAATTCTGCAATTCTAGCATTTAGCTGACACGCTAATCCAAAGAGAATTACATTTATCGCATTTATTATACAACTGCGCTGTTGAGGGTGGAGGACCTTGGCTCAGGAGGCCAACACTGGCAGTATGATGGTGTTGGCATTTAAGCCCACAATGTCTAGCACTGTCTTGACTTCGAGGTTTGTGGAACCTGTGACATTGAGCCAGTGCACTTTGAGTGATAAAGATTCCACACCGCACTCTGACGCCGGCGTCTGAGTGAAAATCTAATCAGCGGCGTATATTAGATAATATTCCCATCAGACCAACTATTCATTCCCGTATGTGTCCTTTTACACTAATTATCCTGTTCTAATCCCAAAGCCCATTTAGGACATTTGTTTGGGTGTGTACTTAGGTGTGTGTGTGTGTGTGTGTGTGTGTGTGTGTGTGTGTGTGTGTGTTTGTCCGTGTGTGTGTGTGTGTGTGTCCTTCAGCAGCCAGGCACAGAGAACCTTCTTTAAACGGCTGCACAGAAGGCAGGGGCATTCGAGGGGTTACGGACACGGCGAGAGGAGCACATGTCCTCGTCCCCAGAGAAGACTTAGTCCTTTTTTGTATTTTGTCATTTTTGGGTCACTTTGGAAGCAGGAATAGTCCCAAATAGCTGATGGGAAGGACATAAAGCAGGTAGACACCAATTCAGACATGTGTTGGGCTTTCAGAGGGTCCAAAGTATATATAATTCCAATGTATAATCACTGGTGTGACATCATCAGACAAGAAAGAGAACCGACTATAATTTTAGTCAGAAAAGAGAATTATTTGATCACCCTTGACAGTTTGCTGGGACGTCTTCTTCAAGCTTTTAGAACTTTTTTTTTTTTAGAACTTAAAAGTTATGTCAACATTATTATTAAAAAGGGGGAGAAAAATCTTCCTATGCTATTTATTTCAAATTCCAAACATTTTTCAGCACAAATCAAAATTTCCACAGCCTTTTGTCTATTTGCATTTGTTTGAAGGACAATCCGGGAGACGTTCTTGTATCCTCGTATATGATGTCCTCTCTGCCCTATAATTTCGTTTCAGGCTAATAAACTAAAAGTGTATTTTTAAGTGACAATGTCGGATTTCCAGGCGTTGTCAATGAGCGGTAATGATAACATGTTGTCTGATTACTCGTTAGCGCAATCGACGGGTGCATCAGTATCTGCATTCCAGAGGATTTTCACAGATAAGCACAAGCAAACGCGTCTAGGAGTGACTATTGTCTGGAGATTGGATTTGCACATTTACATAATAAAATTAGATTACACCATTTGGTGTTTTGCCCAGAGTTAAACGTATGCTAAAAGCTCTCCGTTCGCATTAGAATGCCTTTCTAGGAGAGTGAAGGATCGTACGTACGTGTGTTGTTTTGTGTGTGTGTGTGTGTGTGTGTGTGTGTAAGAGACAGAGAGAATCAAACAATTTCCATTGCAACTAAGAGAATCAACTGATAACCAGCTGGTTTTTCAAAGTCATGATTGCTAAAGCTCAATTAATTATAGCTTTAGCAAACGGCATTACCTGGGCGGCGAGATTAACTTAATCAGTGTCAATTATTCCATGCACCTTAAATCTGCCATGTGCAAGTCCGCTAAGAACTTTAATCCTGACCTTGTGATACTTTAATGCAAAAGCTCTTTTCCCTTTGATTTAAAAGAAAAAAAAAACAGCCACTAGTGCTACTAGAAGACACCCACATCACATATATTACTTCATTTTTTTAAACCACCTACAGACTTCGAATTTAAATGTTAGGTGATTTTTTTTTCTACCCCCCCCCGAGAAATATCCCATAATGGAATTTGCAATTTAATAAAAAGGATCGGTACTAGAATTTAATGCTCAGAATTTAATGCTTTATTTTCTACTTTGATTTGGCACTAATATAGAGACCGTTTTTGCACGGTTAAACTAGACTCACCTGATTGACAGGCGTATGATGTAAGTGTCTAGCGATGACCAGTTTTACAACCGTCTTCCAGATCCGTGTGTCTTCGCTTTTTCCTTGTGCAGTCACTATAAACTCAATCGGCTGAGACATTTCGCTCACGTCTTGCTCAGCGTACAGTGATCCATTGGGTCGGACGGTAAATTTAGGGTCGCTGCTCTTGAATCTGATCTTCTCATTCGGATGACAAGCCTGGAACTTCACTAAACGAGAGAAATAAACCAACAGATGGGATTAGGAAGGATAATCTGAATAAAGTAAAAGATGAGAAATTATGAATACTTATTTCAGCGAGTTGTAAAACAGCAGATGGGCTTTGTGAGTGATTTGAAGATGGAACATTTGGTCTTCATTGCTGCAAAACGAACTTAGAACAATATGACTGAATTTGACAGCTTTGTCTGTTTGGAAGAGTCGGGCTTATCAAACAAACAAAGAAATATAAACTAAGACTAGATCTGCTGTTTTACAATATATATAAAATCGTATCGCTTGAAAGCCTTATCATGTAGCTGTGTTTTATTTCCTGTAGGTTAACCTGAAGAAGACCACCAATCAGACGGTTACTCAATGATATACAGACGAGGTTTGCTAAAGGGAACCAAGATTCACTGTATAACGTCATCATCATATAGTGCCTTCCACCAAAACCCCTCTTTAAATGAATACAGCTATGAGAAAAACATTACATAACTTTACTGCTAGGAGTTTTACAGAAGAATCCATCTTCTGGGGTTACAGGGTGGCTCATGGTTAAGGTGCCGAGTTGTTAATCTGAAGACCACAAACACCTGGGTTTAAGCCCCACCTCCGGCAAGTCAACCACCGTTGGGTCCTTGAGCAAGACCCTTAACCCCTCCTGCTCCAGGGGCGCTGCATCATAGCTGACCCTGTGCCCTGACCCCAACTTACTAAGATGGGATATGCGAAAAATGCATTTCATTGGCTCTGTACACATACCTTGCACAATGAATTGAATATACTTATACTTATCTAAGTGGTTTGGCAAGTTGCATTACATATTGGCTGCAGCGTGATCAAGCTTTTTCTGGCTGCAACAATCACAAAAAATTAGGAAATCCTGAAGGGGCTGCTGACATTCACAGTTAGTCTGAAGCACGTATGGCCACATCACATTGGGAAAATGTGTTAGACGTTAATGCATCTTGGACCAACTAATCGAATGCATCATTGCTCTGCGCTGGAACTCAGCAATCGTTTGGAGACTCTGGAAACTGTGTTCAGCCGTCGAGTTTCCTGCCACTTAGCTAATCTAAAAAGATGACGCTATAACAGCAGAGACGAAAGCAGCTGCTTGTCATAGCTTCATTAATTGTCTCATCTCTCATTTATTCCTAAGTCTCATTAGCAAACTACCTGATTAAAACGCGCGGAGCGGTTTGTGCAGGTACTTTATTCGTCAGACGGTTTTGCCTGAAAAGAAATGCAGCACAAGAAAAGATTAGCGTACGACATGTGCACGAGAGTGGATCCGGAAACATATTAATGCCATGTAACTAGAGCCTCTTTGGCAGGGAACTCTTGGGCGAGTGTCAAATCTCAGCACAACTAGCTAGATAATGACTCAACATGATCTTAGGATTCAGTGCAGCCGAGATTCAGAATTTGGCAACGAATCCAAAGACCCAATCTGTGCTTTTTCAACAAGACAGGTTTCTGCAGATGCCGGTGGTATGTAGAATTATGTCTGGGCAAATACCGGGGTGAGTCCCCCAAATCAATTGAGCATCATTTAAATGCCACAGAGTGTCTTCGCTGACCATGTGCATCCTGTAAATGCCATGATTCACCTTCATCTTACAATGGATACCCTTACCATGATGATGCAACACACCTACCAGACCCCAGATTTAAATTTAGTACTTTTGGGATAAGATACAACAACTTATGTATACCGTAGCATTAATAATGCAAAATAATCAAAATCTACAGAAAAAAATATTTATCGGGAACATTTCTAGCATCAGAGTAATAGTTGGGTATTAGCGATAACGTGGCAGTAAATCGATAAATACCCTTCATTTTACTTTGCTCTATAAATGGCATGCAATTTTCTCTGCATTTACACATTAAAAGTTGTGCAGAATATTTTTTTAATATAATCGATTTTTTTATCATCATCATTGACTGTACATTCCAAGGATTTTGTAGGCATGTTAAACGTCAAAACTATTTATTAGCGATAGTTTAGACACGACATTTGCCTGCAACGTGGTCAGTTTGACAGACTCTGGTAACACAGCAAACATTGGCGTTAAGGGGTGACGACCTATTGATACAGAACAAATATCTGAGAAACATCCAAACCCCCAGAAGCCAAATTGTTTTGCTTAAAACAAGAGTTAATTTAACACGACAGACGGATATAAATGCTGTGTGTGAGATAATAAAGTATTCATTGACTTGCATGGAAAGTTTGCTTCGTCTGACTGTTCCGGGTTAAAACGAACAGCGAGTTTATTTGAAGCCGATAAAAATAGTGATTCCATACAGCCGAGTATCCGTCAATTGTTTATCAAAAATCCTGCCGCAAGTCTTTTTCATCAAGCCGTCAGATGATGTGGCTGCTCAGACTAATACAGAGCAAAGCAACAGCTGAGGAACTGACAGACGCCATTAATCAGTAGCATATACCCAGCTGCTGCGGGGAGTAAATGCATGCATGGAAATGTTTTGCTTGCGTCTCTAAGCGTGTATAATTTCCATCAGTCTCCATGCGCAAGATGTGAATTTCATGTACGATGCAAAAACATTTTATGCTATTATGATAAGACGCTCTGAATATTTCAAAGACTCACTATACAAACACTATACTACACTAGAAATGTATTTATCTCTTGACAATATCCTTTAGTAATGTTTATGATTTATCAATGGAGTTTGCAAGTACACTTAAAAATATACACACCCCTGCTATACGAATTTGACTTTGGGGTTCGGGGAATTTGACTTCTGGATTTGATGAATTTGACTTTGGGATTTGGGGAATTTCACTCTGGGATTTGGGGAATTTCACTCTGGGATTTGGGGAATTTTATTCTCAGGTTTGTGGAATTTGACTCTGGGGTTTGGGGAATTTGACTCTGGGGTTTGGGGAATTTGACTCTGGGGTTTGGGAAATTTGACTCTGGGGTTTGGGGAATTTGACTCTGGGGTTTGGGGAATTTGACTTTGGCGGGTTTGGGATATTTGACTTTGGGGTTTGGGGAATTTGACTTTGTGGTTTGGGGATCTGACTCTGGGATTTGGGGAATTTCACTCTGGGATTTGGGGAAGTTGACTAGGATTTTTGGAATTTGACTGGGATTTTGGAAATTTGACTGGGGAAAGGGTTTTGTGAAATTTGACTCTGGGGTTTGTGATTTTCGAATTTGGGTTTGGGGAATTTTATTCTCAGGTTTGTGGAATTTGACTCTGGGGTTTGGGGAATTTCACTCTGGGATTTGGGGAATTTTATTCTCAGGTTTGTGGAAATTTGACTTTGGGGTTTGGGGATTTCACTCTGGGGTTTGGGGAATTTCACCCTGGGGTTTGGGAGAATTTCACTCTGAGTTTTGGGAAATTTGACTCTGGGATTTGGGGAATTTGACTGGAATTTTGAAAATGTAACTTTGGGGATTACAGAGTTTAACTATAGGGATTTGTGAGTTCTACAGTATTCTACATTAATACATTTAACAATCCTTCTGGACGTTTCAGACTCTATTGTAATGCTTTGAGAGAACTGGAAAGAAAATGAGCATGGCAGAGAGAGCAAAACTGACAGCAAATTTATTCACTCTGTTTTTATTCTCTCTCTTTCTTCTATCTTTATTTTACATGCTGCGCCTCCATATTCACCTGTACAAAGAATTATGAAAGGAGGTTGCCAAAGATTT
The DNA here is from genome assembly GCA_005784505.1 of Bagarius yarrelli. Lineage (NCBI taxonomy): Eukaryota > Metazoa > Chordata > Actinopteri > Siluriformes > Sisoridae > Bagarius > Bagarius yarrelli. Next base: position 602,494 of record VCAZ01000150.1, on the reverse strand, counting down.
GGGGTTTTTTTTGCAGAAACTAAAGGTTAGAGAACAGATTGTTTAGCTTATTTTAATAACGTGGATGTAAAACGGTTGAAACATTTAAACTGTACAGCATTTTTTTTATTTTGCCGGAATGCCTGAAAAGGCCTCAAGTCCAAAACCAGATGCTGAAAGGAGTGAAATGAGCAGAAAATTCAGTACAGCCAGTCAACCAACCATCTCACACACACACACACGTCCCTTGTAAAGCAGCCACTCTGACACAAGGTCTGACAATGACCGTTACGCTCAGTGAAGCAAACAGCCATGTACACATGATGGTCCGCCAGGTTCAACAACTTGTACTCAATCACAGCATACACATGGAAATCTGTGTGCTCATTATTTAACGTCCATCAGCAATATAAAAACTGAATTCAGTGAAATTATAACAAAAATAAGAGGACGTGGGATAACTGTGTGTATAGGTCTCGCTCTGTATTACGAGCGCATTTATTTTTTTCCACAGCAATTTAATGCGACCGCGAGATTAAATCGCAGGCGTGGAATTGTAAATGTTTACTTAACCCAGGTCACCGTATCTATTTGCATAGTTTGCTTAAGAGACTCTTTAAACAGCGAGAAAAAAAAAAGGGGGGGGGTCACTGGACCAACATATTTTAAATTTACATATCTGGCATTTGGCAGACGCCATTATTCAGAGCTTACTTACGTTTATCACCCTTGTATTTATCAATCTGAGCAGTTTAAAGTTAAGAGCCTTGCTCAGGGGCCCAGCAGTGGGGTTTTTTTCTGGGGCCTGGTATTGCTGGGAACTGAACACATGATCTTTTGATCAACAGTCCAACACCTTAACCACTGAGCCATCAGTTCTCCACATTTTAAGGTCACATGACTAACCGTCCATAAGGTCTAGGGTCTCTTCTGCATCCTTTATATCTAGTTAAAATGCTTGACTACTTTCAGGCATATAAACACAGATTTTATTAATTGCATTATTATTTTTATCTTTAATCTTCCAGAAGATTAATCCAATAAAGCTGTCATGGCCATTTTTTATAATCCTACGCAAGAATTGATCAAACGTCGGAAAAACTCACACATCACATAACATGTTCTAAAGACTGCAAATCCCGACTCGTACATTCAACAAAATCAGACCAAACATCCTGAAATATGAAGTCAAGATCAAACATCTTGTATAAAAAGGTTTAATGAAGAGACTGGTGGCAGAGCTGGAAATAGCAGAACTGAAGATGTTGAGGGGTTTTTTTGGCAGTGACGAGGTTGGACAGGATTAGATGTTAGATGTTTTGGGGAGAAAGTCAGGAAAGCCAGATTGAGCTGGTTTGGACATGTACAGAGGAGGCATAGTGAATATATTGGTGGAAGGATGTTAGAAATGAAGCTACCAAGATGAAGACCAAAGAGGAGGTATAGGGATGCGATAAATGAGGACATAAAGTTACTGGGTGTGAGTGAAGAGGATGTAGAGAATAGGGTTAGGTGGAGACAGATGATTCACTGTGGCGACAACTAATAGGGAACAGCCAAAAAGAGTAGAAGAAGATTGTTGGATATTATTATTCAGACATTTGTTTCTATTAGTTTCAAGTAGAATATCGGAGATTCGATTACGGATAAACATTTTAAAGACTGAAACATGAGACTAAAGTCATTAAAAAGTTTGGCAATTAATGTGACGCCTACGTCATATAAATGATATGTGCATTAAAGAGGTCTCATTTTGACTGATGCCCACATCGGTGCTCGTTGACTGATCCATCCATCAGAACCGCCATGTGCTCAGGTGTGTTTGCGAATCTCCGTATCAACATGACACACAAATTGGCACCGGTACAAAAGCAATTAACCCGACTCGAGATCTCATTCAGTGGGTCTGTACAGAGCAACGTGGCATCAGACCTGCTTTTCATCTGATGATCAAGAGAATACAGTGCAAAATATCTGCGAAAAGCAGAAACTGCATCATTACGCCCTGTTTGTGAAGTAAAGTTAGAAGATCCAGAAAACTCAACCCTTCAAAACATTTACCCTTCTACACTTTATTACCAAAAGTTTGTGGACACCTTACTATCAGATCCGTATCTGGATCCATATGTATTTTGCATTACATTATAGCTTCACTGGAACTAAGAGACCCAAACACTGTTCCTGCACAAAACCCCCTGGTGTGTTCCGATTGGAGTGGAAAAAAAAGTCCTGATCTAAACATGACTGAACACTTTTAGGATGAACTGGAACCCTGACCGAACCCCAGAGCTCCTTACCTCAACATTAGTGTCTGATCTCACCAATACTGTTGTATCTGAATGAACACAAATCTCACAGTCGAGCTCCAAATGGTAGTAAAAAGACTTACTAGAAGAGTGGATTTTTTAAAGGTGTAATGTAATATAATCTCCCAGTTTACAACACAAAATATTACAGAATTTAGTTTTAATTGAATTGTGTGTGTGTGTGTGTGTGTGTGTGTGTGTGTGTGTGTGTGTCTGTGATTGGAATGAGCTATAAGGAATTGATATTTTATAAGCCGGTCAATGCAAAATGTTCCTGGAATAAAGTCAAGATTATCCGAAAACCTGCCCGGAGAGTATATAGTGAATAATTAATATGAATATAAGCGAGAGAGAGAAAGAGCGAGAGAGAGGGAGAGAAAGAGAGTGAGCCAGAGAGAGAGCCAGAGAAAGAGAGAGAGGCAGAGAGAGAAAGAAAGAGAGGGAGAGAGAGAATCTGATTGCTTAAACTGTCAGTTATGCTACAGGAGTTATGCTGATGCTTACAGAAGAATAGTGTGTACATCCAGCGGATCGCATTAAAATAGATATTGTGCTATAAAGCAAAAACAACAGATCGCATTACTTGCAGCAGCAACTCGTCTACATATTTATTCGGTTTTCTATGAGAAACATGAAAATGTTGTGTTTGTGGCAAGCGAAAAATTTATCAGACTGGACTGTCAGTGGACTTAAAGTAATACACCTGCTCCAGAGATCTGTGTGTGTGTGTGTGTGTGTGTGTGTGTGTGTGGTTTACAAACTGGAAAAGCACTAATATGATAATTAAACACACACATTTCCTCATGGCTAATTAATTTTTATAATATCTACTTACGACATCTGTTCCTTAAAAATTGGCAATCGGTGATATACATCATTGTAGCAGTCACACGTGAATGCAAGTTAAGAATATTAATTACGAGGAAAGAAAGAAAGAAAGAAAGAAAGAAAGAAAAATAGAAACACACAAACAAATAATAAAAGAAAAATGAAAGAAATCAAAACGAAATAAACCAAAATAAAAGGAAGAAACAAACGATTAAAGAAATAAAAAAACGAAGAAAATAAACAATGAATAAATAGAAAAAAAAACAATGAATTAGAGAAAAAGATCAATCAAAAACATGAAAATTGCAAGAAAAAAAAAAAAATGCCTCGGATTAGCTAATTTTATCAAGATTTTTTATCTTGGCTTATTGATTGTCTTGCATCATCCCATAAATCCCATCCCGAATATCCCAGCTGACATCTGCAAAACTAGGACCATACATTGTTATTTATAGTATTAAATTGTCTATTTATCGCAAATCATAGCGACATGTGCACAACGATAGGCACATTAGCGATATTCCGGTAGTCGAGATATATTGTGTAGCCCTTGACCACTAAGCTGGACCCTTGAGTAAGGCCCTTACTCTCTAAATGTAAATTACTCCAGATTAGGGTCTATACTAATTGCAATACAAGTTACGTCCTGTTAGCATTTACATTTTATCAGCTATAAAGTCTTCTTCCCTCACCAGTCCTTTTTTCTTTTTTTATCTCTATCTAGGCAAAAATACACACTTTGTCAGGTTAAACCAGACAACACAAACCTCTCTCATCCTGAGGACAAAGTTTTGTCTAACGCCATGTGGAGCATCTGCTAGACAGGTGCAACTTAGCACTTACTATAGAAATGCTAACGTATTTGCACAAGCGCCATAAAAGGGCGGAAGACATGAACTAGAGAGAGAAAGAGCGTGTAACCCAGACGAGTCATCAGCATCGCACTGAAAAAAAAAAAAAAAAGAGTATAGGATATCATTTGACTGTTGCACTTAAATATTGACTAGCACAATGACTTAGAACAAGAGCAAGTGACATCAAAAACAATGAGGAGATGCTCTTCAAAAAAAGACTCCATATCTCCAGACATGTGATTAGCCCTCCACGTCCTCTATTATCTATTCGCACCATATCCTGTTTATCTAAGGACACCTCCAGCCTCTTTGACCAGGAAGATTTTTTAATTCATTGCTGAGAACGATAAGAAAGCTAACGAGAAGGAAATCTATAAGACACACATACAAACACACGGGGTCATTATCTCAACTAGTTCCTATCGAAAGAAATCTGCTTGGATACATAAGGCCGTTATATTCTCTCTTTCAGGAGCGCCGTCATTCCCCTGAGGGTAGAAGTACCATTTTCCGCTTTGTGGTTGACTAGGTCACATGTCCATATCGGAGCAGGCGGCTTATCCTTATTCACTTCGTTTTCCCGTCGTTCTATTTAACCGCTCGTTGACCACTAAGCTGACCGTAGGAAAGATGTATCTGATCCTGCCGAAGATCTTAAGGTGGAATCCTTTAACGTTTATGTTATTTATCAACAGTTATAATGCAAAATGGCTGGTTTTACCATAGGCTTTAAACGGTTATATGATACTGTGACTTTTTGATAGCACGTTACTGATGGCCAAATGTTTGCAGACAACGACCAACACAACCACATACGGGTTCAACTGTTCAACTGCTGCCACCAAGCCACAAAGACGCACACAGAGGACTAGAATGTCTTTGTAGGTTTTTTTTTTGTTATTTCTTAACAGGAACTGAGAGACTCTGAGAAACACTGGTTTATTCAAGACAATGTCCCTGTGCACAAAGTCTCCATGAAAACATGCTGTGTTCAAAAAACATACGGATTTGATGGTCAGGTGTCCCAATAGATTTGCCTAGTTTTTAAGGTGTTACTACAATATTGTACAGTGGTCCAGTAGTGCAAACAAATTAACAAACACAATGGAAATGCAAAATTAACTGTCGCATGCAAAATAAATCACAAAGAGACAGTATTTTTTGTTGAACGTCTGCTTAAATGTCTGCGCACAATCGCTTGTTTAAGCCAACCAGCACCCCCTATTGGTCGGGAGCATCTCTGTTGGGTTGTTACTTGATTCCTTAGCTTTCCTTTTTAAAAAGTCGTTGTGTTGGGCACTACTGGGCCACCGTAATATGGGCATATACACTGACACAACAAAACGTTAAAAAGTTATAAGATACATTGATATGATAACTCAGAATTTAATTCCTGGTCTCAAAAGCACATACAGTAAAGACAAAATCATTTGCAAATCCAAGACGTTGTCTAAGAGATATGATTTTTTGGTATTTTTAAGCCGTTTCAAAATATTTCGGTAAGTCTCAAACTTCCCCGTGGTGTTCAGCTCCCATGGAGTGGGAAAACCCATTAGTGACGATTACTGCATCGGCTCTAGAGCCATTTGAGTGAGCTAAGTGAAACCCTGTTAGCATGAGATTGACTGTGTGCTAAGGATGTCAGGCCTGAAAGAGGGAGACATAATGCAGACACACTTAATACTTCTTTTAGTATAATACAACAACATTCAATTTCCTACCTTACTTTTCCCTCAAACATGGCGTGTAACGTTACATTTGACAAAATTACGAAATTAGATTTGATTTTAAATCACGTAATTATACTAATTACAATTAGACATTATTATAGCAGTTTATTTTAAGTGCATGGCCTTTTAGTGATATGGATTAGTCCAGTGTGAACGGTACATTAATCCTGGTTCTACAGTGCATGATTTGTCTTCTAAGTCAATCAATTGCTTGGATAAAAAAATGCCACAAAGGACATTATTGTATAGTCTACAGTGCAAGAACTAATCTACGTAATTTCCTTTTTTTTTTTTAAATAATCAATAGTTATCATTATCTGCTCCTTGTGGGCCTGAAAGGAAATTGAGGTGTAAAATAAAGGGAGGAAATACTCCATCTAACACATTTATCACGTCTTAGTAGAAATCTTAGAACTGGGCGTTTAACTAAAACTTGTAAAAGTCAAACTTTTAGGTTTAGTTAAGCAACTAGCATGGCAACTTAAGTCCCCCTTTACATGGAGAATTGTATTCCGATTGCAATTCCGATGCTCCATGTAAACACCCTGATCAGAATAAAAACACTGAACACGATTAAGAAATCCAATCAGGTTGAGAGAGGTGGTGTTATAAACCTTTTCACAGCCTGATTAAATAACAAAAAAATCCTCAATGTAAAAGGTTTATTTTAGCTATTTTAAGTGTGTGTCTTTCCGTGTATGCTGGGTGTCGGGGATTGACATCAATTTTTAGCGTTTCATGCTAAAGTTTTGTTTCGATTCCAGCTCAGTTAATTTTAGTAGCACAACCCTTAGCAGCCCTAATTGACCTAACTTCCATTTAGGATCCTGCTCTTCGGAGAGGGGGCAGGGGCAGGGGCAGGAAATCAATAACTCGTAGTGAATCAGTGCTACAGAAATGCTTAGCTTTTTGCAATTCGTGTTTTATAAAAAGATTTGTGTACTTACACACTGACCTGCTTGAGAGCGGCACAATGCCTATAACTAGCGAGATTAGGCAACACAGAAGTTTTGCCTGGGGAAGTGGTGGCTTGGTTAAGGTGTTGAACTACCAACCTGAAGATTGTGGGTTCAATTCCCAGATCCACCATGCCACCACTGCTGGAACCCTGAGCAAGGCCCTTCACCCCCAATTGCTCAGTTGTATAGAGAGATAAATGTAAGTCGCTCTGGATAAGGACGTCTTATTCCATGTGGTGTGAGGTGTGTTAAGAATGACTGAATTTGCTCAGAAGAACGTCATTAACATTAACAAACCGAACTTTAGCACCGCAATTCCGTCTTGTCCATCGTCCACCATGCTGATTCGTGAGTTTCAAAAGATTTTGTGAGCTTTCCAAGATGTTTGCGGTCTCTCCCATTTTAAAAATCTTATGAAATGTGGACCCAGCATTAGTCGGGAATGACAAAAAAAGGATGCTTGTAAACGTAGCCAGCATCATGTTAGTGTTTATCTGTTGTGTGGTTTTGCAGAAGCTCTATTTGACTTAAGTCAGAGAAGACAGGATAAACCTTTCTAATTTAACAAAAAGAACAAAGAGATAATTTGTCTATTTAGCTTTATATAACGTTTTTATTATCCCAATAGACTAAAAATTCTACAAATGTCCTCAGCGTTCCCGGCTTTGAGCTGCTATTGTCTAAGGTAGTGGAACAAATACATATGATTTGATGAACAAAGAATGTGCTATAAAAGCTTTACAGAGAACTGGAGTCACTAAATTATGACCCAATAATAATGATAATAATAATAATAATAATAATAATTACATGTACTAGCAAACTAATTTGCATACAGTTTCAGAATCGACTGTAGAAACTTGGTCGATGTTTCTTAGTAATGTTTGCTTCATGAACAACCTCCGTTTGTTCATCACATGACCATTTCCTGGTTTAATTATACTAATATAATACTCATAAAATGTTTATATTTAGCTAATAGAGTAAAATCACACTGCAAGACTGCCGGAAGAAGGCGAGGTGACCTAATCATGGACTAAAGACCCAAGTGAACAATTTAATAAGCTGTTTCTTATATTTTGTCCACATTATACATTTTTTAACCTTTAAAAAAATATTTAATTATCCAATTTTTTAACATGTAAGCTTTGAGAAAAAAAATTAACGAAATGAATCGGAAGTAAAAGTTTAGTTCATTTTGATGAACGAGATCCAAAGCCTTAACTCTGAGTCAACGAACTTCTCATTACTAATGCTAATGCTTTAGCCTATTTTACACACAAAAAAAAAAAAATGAACGGTGTGACAAATAAGAAAACATCCAGTAAGCAGCAACCACGGTACAACCATGGTTAACAGAAAAGCATCTCAAAACCTGTAACATTACAACAGCTTTTCACTCCTGTGGTCCAGGAACTGTAACCTGATGCTATATCAGACTCACTAAAAATAGACAGATGAAAATGAAAAAAAGAGAAAGCATCAACAACAAGCAGGAAGTGTCCTTGCAAATGTATTTGATTACGCTCGGTTATGGCGATAATTTAAGGGACCGGGTTCAGAAGAGCCGTTTGACAGCACAGGTTAGTCTGTTGTCCCTGGTTTCTGCGCTCAGAAGATTAATCTCCCACCTGTGCTCTTGGTACACATAAATGAAAAACAGACGGGAAATTTATAAGCAGTTCAGCTCAGGTTTTTTTTTGCAGATAAAGCAACGAATAACACAAAGTACCATTGTTGCAAAATCAAATATCTGAAAACTAAATGTTTTTGCTTGCACGCAGGTTTTTTTCTGTAAATTAAAAAAAAATAACAGGAATTCAGAAGGAATTGATTTTTAATAACACAAAGAAAATACATTTTTGTTTATTTGTGTTGCTGATTTATATGCGAGTATAAGCACAACAGCCTACTTATAGCATTCATCATCTCAACAGCTTCCCGAGACGCCCCTGTGGCTTTACCTAAAGTCCCTGAAGAGAATGAAATCAAGCAACAACACCTTTTCCTCCATACTCTCCAAACAAATCCCTTCAAGGCTGAGAGAGTCGGTCTGTCACTCTGGCTGTTCTTGCCTGTTTTCTCCATCTGACTGAAAGCCAAAGTAAATAAACTGGAGAGGTTGTGGATTAGCAAAGTGGGGAAAAATAATAAAGATGTAGTGGATAAAAGTCGCTTCGACAGATATATCAGTATATATTTAGCTATATATGTATGTATGTATGCATCCATCCATCCATCCATCCATGTATGTATATACAGTATGTGTTTGTCTGTCTGTCTGTGTATCTATCTATTTATCCATGTATGTATGTATGTATGTATGTATGTGTGTCTGTCTATATATATATATATATATATGTGTCTGTCTGTTTTGTCTGTCGTGTCTGTCTACTTATTTATGTATGTATGTATGTATGTATATATGTGTCTGTCTGTCTGTCTGTCTTTATATCTGTCTGTCTGTCTTTATATCTATCTATCTATCTTCCTATCCGTGTATGTGGGTCGGTGTGTCTGTCTGTCTGCCTGTATACCTATCCATAGATGTATCTATCTATCTATCCATCTATCCATCTACCCGTCTGTCTTAATTAAAGTCTTAGTTATTTATTTAATACTGTAAGTAAATATTTTAAACTGAAAGTTTATTAATATGGTTGATGCTCATAGATTGCCGTGTGCCATCGCTGTTAAATCATTAAATAAGCACTGAAGTCATCGTTCATGTAAGTCTCTGTTCATTTATTGTTCTGAGTTCCACTAATCGCAAACCTAATGGCATTTTAATGCGACTTTCCATCAAGTTCTCACTCCAAATGAAAGCAGGCAAAAAAAGACAAATAAACAAGACAGAATTAAACTCAACTTCATAACCGTCTGCCTCGATGTACGATAGTTAACCTGAAATACCCTTTTTCTTACAACAATTAGAGGGTGAAAACATCGTAATTTAATTTAATTTTTCTGCAGGTTGTTATATTGACTTCAGTCGTCTTTCAGAAGTTCTGCTGCGTTTGTTTTGGGGGAAAAAGAGAAATCAATTTGCCTATTATGCTATTGAAAGGGACTCATCAGACCCACCTCGCTTTAAAATAAGCTGAAATACAATAGCACACTAGCACTGAGATACAGAATTGATTCTGAAGAATATGTTTCTATTTGTACGCCCTTGGGTCAGTAAAGTGTACTGCTGCTCCACGTCAAGGTTGTTAATGCCCCTAACCTCTTATCCGTCATACTGTAATGTTGGAATACGGGGGAAAAAATAAATAAAAAAATTGAACTGAATATTGTCTAGCCATAGCTTTCTTTTCGAGTAGACATTTACAATATTTTTAGTTATAAACTATATATAGTTATAATAGTTCTATAATATATTCAAGTTCTGCAAACAAAGCGCGGCAATCTTTTTTTTATTACCTGTATTAATTATAGAGAGTTTATTTTACAGCATTTCCATAAGTATTTTGTTATACGTACAATCATATTATGAAATGTCAAAATAAAAAAAAAAAAAAAATTTTTAAATAGTCTAAACTGTACCAACAATGATGTAATAACAGGCTCCTATAAGAATATTTTTACATTGACATAATAACAGAAAAATGAGAAGTAGCTTAAAGTCAAATCTTAACATTTTGGCTCATTTATAAAATTTAAGTCATGTAAGTTCATGTAAATAGATTTACATTCCACCTGCTCGCTGTCTGTGTTTCAACACCGGGCGGAAAAAATGTAAGGGTTAAAGAGAGGACGCAAAAGCACCCCTTATGCTTTTAGGAAAATGCGGTCGAAGATTTGGCTTTTGTTGAACAGAAATAAAGCAGACAAACCAGAAGAAACAGGCAGCAATTCTAATACATAAACACAGCCTAAATCCTGACTTTAGAGGAAATGACCTAATAAGAGAAGCTGTGATGAGTTACTGCGAGTCCAAAATTATCGGAGCAGGTTCAGAACCATGTTCACAAAATAAATAAGGATACTGGATATTGCTGAGGCAGCTTTTTACTAGTACAACACTGCGCACATTGGACAGGCTACACAGGTCAGAGCAGAAACCTACATGATTCAAGTGTGAAAAGAAAACGAACCAGGAAACCAAAATAGATAATTACAAACCAATTAAAATCACAGGAAGTTACAATGCATAAGTCTAACTGGTTAGCACAAATCAGGGGAAAGTTAGGGTGATTCTAAGGGCCCACGCGCGCTGGGGGGTCCCCCAGAGATCTGCTTTATTACTAGTAAAAGTATTAGCAGTAATGTAATAGTATGTTTGGGGAGGAATGGGTGTTGAAGGGGGCCAATACGGGCAGTGGTGGCTCAAATAGTTAAGGCTCTGCGTTGTTGATTGAAAGACCAGGTTTAAAGCCCCACCGCTGCCAGTCGGCCGCCGTGGAATCCTTGAGCAAGACCCTTAACCCTTCCTACTCCAGGAGTGCCGATCCTGTGCTCTGACCCCAACTCACTAACACATAGGATATGCGAAGAAGCAAATGTCACTGTGCTGTTGAGTTTATGTGACAAACACATCACATTACAAGCTTACATTCTTTTTATGAGGCCCAAAATTGCTGGCGTCACCCCTGCCTGTTAGTCATTTGTTAATGAATCATGTCATGACAAGATGACTAAAGTCAGTGAAACCGAATGGTTTACATCTTTCAAAAAGAGTTTCGGTTAAAATATTTTGGTACCAACAAGCTGTTAAACAACAATTAGTCAAATTTAATTGAATTTTATATGTATATCACGTTGTCTTAAATTAGCCTTACAAAACATAAAACATATCAGAGAAAAAAAAAATGCGTGTGTTATCTTATTTATCCCTAATGAGGAATCCTGGGGTGACTCTGGCAAGAAATAACTCCCGAGTCAATGTGAGAAACATGACTAACTGAAAAACACTTTTGTTTTTGCCATTTTCTGCCCCACTTTGAAATGAAAACCTCATAAATCTGTAATTACACCTGAGATCTGAATACCAAAGTGTTTAATTTTGGTATAACTCAACTCAAGTATACAAATGTCACCGCCACACTTTTAATATCCGCTGTAACCTTTTGAGAAAATATCGTGTATCGACCATAAAAAAAAAAAAAAAAGAAGACTTTTAAATAAAAAAAGAATGTCTGGAATGAGAGAAAAGATAATGTAGCAAATTGTGAGGAATTAATGAGACTCGAAAAGTCGAAATATTTAACTGATAAGATATAAGTGCATTTCCTAACACAAGGGAGATGTAGCAGAATGAGAAACTGAAAACTGAAAAAAAAAAAAAAAAAAGAAAAAAAAAAAAAAAAAAAAAAAGAAAAGGAAGACAAGCAAAGACACCCGTAGGATGAACTCATGGATGTGAAGCAAAATGAAATAATAGCTAATAAAAAGAAGCCAAACTGAAAGCACAGTATAAGGCTGATACCAGGAAGGAGAAGCGAGTACAGGTCAGGAGAAAACGCGTCTTATGAAAGATCTGACCTTAAAACTCACTCACCTGGTACAAGGTTCTGTCGGCCCCAGAGGTCAGAACAATGCAGAAAACATTTCACAAAAAATATAAAGACGTTCTTTCGTGCCCAGCTTCAGAAATCGCAGTGCAACTGGCTTTAAAAGGCCAAAACAGAAAAAATCACTTTTGCCCAAATGTCAAGTCTTGTGTTGGGATCTCCAAGGAGTCACTTATAGGTTACACACAGATCAGAGCTTGTTATGAGTAAAATCCCATGAGTATGAACCTCGAAACACTTTACATTCACAATCATTTCTTGGGTAAATCTTTTTGTCTATTATTGTGTGGTAGAAAGTTAATCAAGCATGTAGCTGATTAGTTAAGAACTGGAAAAGTTTCTCGTATGTCTTTAAAGGGGCCTAAAGTGTATGCAAATCTCTAATGATGCTTTTTCATGGCATATAGGGATTAAATATAGTTAAAGTATCTGTAGCTCCTAAATGATATCCTGTATTTGGTAAAACCAAAATAAAAATAAGATTTCTTTTAATATATAAAAGCGCAATGCTAACATGCCGTATGGTTTAGCCAGTAACTTACATTAAGGGTGCCTAGATTCAGATTTATAAGAGAGAAACCATCCTTCATACAGAAATAGATTCTATAAACCCATTGGCAAGGGGGCAGTGGTGGCTCAAATGGTTAAGACGCTGAGTTGGTAAGACTAGGAAGACCTGGGTTTGAGCCTTACCACCACCAGCTGTTGATCTCAAGACCAGAAACCCCACCACCGGCAAGTCAACCACTGTTGGGACCTTGAGCAAGACCCTTAACCCCTCCTGCTCCAGGGGCGCTGTATCATAGCTGACCCTGCGCTCTGACCCCCAACTTACTAAGATGGGATATGCGAAAAAATGCATTTCACTGTGCTGTAAAAAAGTATATGTGACAAAATAAAGGCAGTTACAAAAACCAAAGCTCATTTCTCCTCAACAACTGCATAATTTATCCTGTGAATCCGACTATTAGCAAAAAAAATGTGCTTGAATGCAGGGGTACATTTTCCCCTTAGGATTCTGTGTAACAGTAACTTGTGGACTGAGAACATGTAAGGGTCAGATAGGTCAGAAATTATATTCCCAATGTCCCCTATACTGTAATTAGACCCGACCATAGGTGAACAAGTAAAAAATGCCATTATTCAGAGTTAATTACACCTCAGGAGGCCATTTAGTTTAATAAGAATAAAAAATAGATCATAGGAAGGACTATAAATATTCCAAGATGCATTATGCTGGCTAATATTTTCGGTGTTGTTTAATTATATATCAGCATATTCAAGCCTTAAGGCATATTCTAAAGAGTCATATTTATATTCTGGCTTTTGCTACTGCAACTTTTTTTTCTGATCTTCTTTTGTCTTAAGTTTTCACAACAATAATAACTTATGAACTGATACTCGAAGATGTGCAACAGGGTTTTTTTTTTATGCTAAATGACCCACATATCCAGAAAATTCAACAACCTTGTACTGATTACCTGTAGGCAGTGATTACAGCTGATCAGAGGTGGGTAGTAACGGGTTATATTTAATTTGTTACATTTACCTGAGTGGATTTTGAAAAAAAAAAAAAAAATTCGTTGAGGTTTAACTAGTTCTATTTTTTTTTACTCTCACTCAAGTTTATTTTTAATTGCAGAAATTTACTGTCACTTCGGCACATTCGATGAAGTAAATTTTAACTTAAGTAACTTTGATCATTTTCTCCAGTAAAAAGTTTGACTACTTTACTCACCTCTGCAGCTAAAACATTTAACGTAAGCGTTAATAAAATAACATTTTTAGCTGCAGAGGTGAGTTAGGTAGTCAAATTTTTTACCTAGAGAAAATTACAGAAGTTACTTTTGTTAAAATTCACTTCATCGTAAATGTGCTGAAGAGATAAATTTTTGTCACTATTTCCATAAATGTTAAATCCAATCTACAGGTGAAGTCAAAGAAGACAATCAGCATGGCAAAAACCCTCAGCATTACCCAGTAGCTCAGTCACCACAGGTTTTTTTTTTAAGGTCCCTTCCAGATATTGCAACAGCTTGCTGTTCCTATTCTGCTTTAATTCACTGTGAAGCAATCACATTTCAGCTTCTCTAACTCACTTCCCCAGATGGTCGGTGTACCAAACCCACCAAACATTTGCTTTGCCTTTGTCATTTCATAGAATAGAAAAGACGTTTTTTTATACACTGTCGTATGCTAACGTTTTTTGAGGTAAAAATTGTATTTTATTTCTAAAAATTGTAGTTTAGTGAATTGTTACTATCACATAGGCGAGTATTGTACCGTCTGCAATTAAATTTGGCCCTGAAATTCATTTTTATAATTTCTATAACTTAATTGTACCGCAAGGATTTTTAGAAATTAAAGAAACGTAACTGCACATACTTTCTGAGGTAAAAGATTGATGCTTAATGTAGAATACGAACACTATTTATTGTACTAGCTTAGAGTTTCCAACTATGGCCAAGGATGTAGCAAGTAGTACCTTAGTGGTTAAGGTGTTAATTGGAAGATCAGGGTTTTAATTACCAGCATACCAATCTACCACTGCTGGGCCCCTGATCAAGGCCCTTAACTTTTAACTGCTCGGTACAAAAACTGCCAGCTAACACAATGTATTTTCTATGCAAAACAAAATGGCCGCTGCACTCATGACTCGTGTTTATTTTAATAAGTTGTTTTAATTTCCAATGCCAAATATTTAATCTGTTTAATAAATTATAATTGGAAGCCTCTAATTTTTGTGGTTTCAGCCATTGTTGGGATATGCTTTTAAAACTGGCCGCATTTATATATTAAAATATATATCGTTATCAATCAATATGAAAAGAAAATTATGGAGATGACATTTTTGTCATATCGCCCAGTCCTACATTAACCAATCACATACTGTACATCACTTTTACAACCCTAACTACATTCTTAGAAATCTGATCTCTTAATATGTTACCCTTCTGTAGTTTGAGCGTAAGCCGTATTAACTTCAACCCCAAGCCTTTATTTGTTTTGGTCTCGGTACTACTGATCTTGGACTGTGTCTTAGTCGTGACTGTAGTAGATTGTCATTGGGTTTTTGTCACATCCTCGATGTTACATAAATGCTGTATAATTAAATAGAGAAATATTCGATGCACAGATTTATATTTATGCAACAATGTGTTCCAGATTCTGCGACTGGTATCTTCCGGTGGCATTTCACACTGACATAGCATTTTAATGCAGTTTCATATTCACACCATGAAAGGTTTTCGCAAAGGTTCTCCCACAGATTTGAACGTGTCTGAAATGTGTGATTTCACAAGCTCGCCTTGCATTCGTTGGTATCGGTGTGTGTATGTGTGTGTGTGTGTGTGTGAGAATGTAAGAAGCAAAAGTATTCCCCGTCAAGCAACTAAAGGCAAAGAGCTCTGATTGTTTCTAAATAAATTGTACATTGGTGTAATGAGACTCTCTAGAGATGATGTAAAGTTTGCTTGTATTCTATAAAATCTGCTCTTCCAGCGTCATTACAGGGTCCATCAGCATTAATAACCACAGTTACTAGAAAATATTATTTGTGGCTAATATCAACTCGTTATATATTATAGCATTATTAGGTTGTGCAAGAATGACAAAAATGCATCTGATGTAAAACATGGGTAAACACTCCAGGATGAATGAGTGGATGGATGTATTTCGGTTGGTTGGTTGGATAGATGGATTTCGGTTGGATGAATAAATGGATGGATGGATAGATTTTGGTTAGATGAATGGATAAATTTTAGCTAGATGGATGGATGGATGGATGGATGGATAAATTTTAGCTAGATGGATGGATGGATGGATGGGTGGATGCCTCTGACACAGAACAATATCAACAATGTACATCATCAGTGAACTGCTGAAAATACACATAGTTACAGCCATTCCAGTACATTAATTATTCATTTTGTATTACTAATTCAAGGCTGCACATCTGCTCGGTTGCTGTCCACCGTATGCGGTCATATGGTGAAGTCAATTTCTGCTACACGTATCAGGTTATTTATTAAAGAAAATAAATTGCATTGCGTCAAAGAAAAAGGCTGCTCAGGCGCTGGTGCAAACAGGTGAGAGATTAATTGAGTTTGAGAGTTAAAACCCCTTTTCATCAGAGGAAGAAGCCGACAGGAAGCGGATAATAACACAAAAACGGCCCCGCATTCATATACACACGAGCACAACATCTAAAACCAAGCAGACGTAATCAATGAACAATTTTGACCTTTCATACCCCTCATCTTATTAGGGCAAAGTAAACATCTCTGCACTCTATAATGAGGTGGAGCAGCTTAATCTCATATTAACACCTGATGTCTCTTCCTCTTTCTTTCTCTCTCTCTCTCTTTCTGAATCGATCCCTACCTTTCTTTCTGCTCTATCTGTTCCTTTCTGCTGGATAAAAGCCATTCAGCAAGCACACAGACCAAAAAAAGGGCAGAAAAATAACAATCGATTTCTGATGAGCAGGCCTTCTCCAAGCAAAGAAATGATGGGAGGATCTCCTCACCTTTCACAAGCCTCATCGACGAGTCTGAAGGACGACTGCAAAACAAGTCAGGGAAGAAAAGAAAGAGGCAGGGCCGGGATAAGTGCGCTTTTAAAGATAAAGCACTTACTGAAGATGGATGAATGTTTTTAACCCGCATCAATCATAATTGGCAAAAGAAAAAAAAAAAAACGATTATGTACATTGGGCTTGATAAATGAAAGAACTTCGGTGAGGATAATTAGTACTGCATGCCATTCACTCGGCTTCGAATGGGTTCTAGTAAGCCAGCGCTGATTATATGAAGTGTATCTGATGGATGATCGTTGCTGAGTGATGAGGGCAGGCAACTGTGGATGTGGTCTGTTCAAGTGCCCCATCATTAAGAGATCAAGGCCTGCTGGGCAGCACTGCCAGCTTCCACTGACCTTTCCTACCAAAACCAAAACAACTATGCCCAACAGCCAAGTCCAATACACAGCCATAAGTAATAATTAATGAGAGCATCATAACACCCGGAACAGAAAGGTACAAAGGGCACAACCTGGTTTGTAAACGTTCGGGTTGTGAAGAAAACCGACAGCAGATGTGGAGAAAACGAAAAGGAGTGAAAAAGGGTGAATAAAAAAACCCCAGGAC
This sequence comes from Bagarius yarrelli, assembly GCA_005784505.1. Taxonomy (NCBI): domain Eukaryota; kingdom Metazoa; phylum Chordata; class Actinopteri; order Siluriformes; family Sisoridae; genus Bagarius; species Bagarius yarrelli. Next base: position 585,179 of record VCAZ01000150.1, on the reverse strand, counting down.
AAATAAAGTCCACCTCCACCACCTGTTGATCTGAAGACCAGCAACACCTAGGTTCAAGCCCCACCAGCAGCAAGCCAACCACTGTTGGGTCCTTGAGCAAGACCCTTAATCCTTCCTGCTCCAGGGGCGCTGTATCATAGCTGCCCCTGCACTCTGACCCCCAACTTACTAAGATGGGATATGCAAAAAAAGAATTTTACTGTGCTGTAAAAAAGTATATGTGACAAAATAAAGGCGCTTTTTCACATCACATTTACTCTTCAACTGGTTTGAAGAGGTCACGCTGATTAGTTAATTGGTCATCAGGTTCGGCCGCTTCTATTGGTTCTTAGTTTGGCAGTCGTTGCACTGCAGGAAAGTGTCTAAAATCCTTAGACCACTACCAAAATTTCATAGTATAGTGGTAAAAAATGATTCATCTAACCACCAAAGACAACAGATTTTAGTGTAGGATTAAAGGAATCTTTCACAATCTTAAAAATTTGTCTCAGACAACCAAATCCTGGCCAAAATCCCACAACGTAGCCCGGCTTAAGGCGAAAGTATAAAAAGACAAAATACTGGATTAGCCGAATGAGTTACTAAGAGGTGTGACTGAAAGCGTAAATATGAACGATAAATATAGAAAAAGGAAGACCAGAAGAAGTTAGATTAGCAAAACCAATAATAAAAAGTAAAAACAAGAAGAAGAAGAAGAAGAAGGGGAAAAAATGAATAGAAGTACGAGATAAAGCTTTTAAATAGAATTCAGAAACACCAACAACAAAACGGAACTCAAAATTGCTTTGCTCACACTCGAGTTCGTCACCACTAGTGACACAGAAATGCCTCAGAAATGTCCAATCTAAAACTGGATGGTTTTTTTTTTTTCACCATGTGGCCCAGCGAGCATGAGACGACCTTATTTATTCATTCAGCTTCATAAACGCAGCCTGTTTTCTCATTACTCTACATCGCCATATTGATGCTGATACCAGCACATATGTTTTGCAGCACATCAACAACTCACCAGCACTCCAGCAGTGAGGAGGGATGACGCTGCTCCCAGATAACAGACCGGTCTGATTGAAGTGACTGAGGAAAAGAAAAAAAAAAAAAAAAAAAAAAAAAAAAAAAGCAAACACATCCACAACTTATTCAAGTTTCACAACTTGAATAAAAAATAGTGACTCGATGTCACAGATATGCTGCGGTTAAAAAGATGCTAAAATACAAGACAAATGATACAATTTGCTATTTGATACTGATTAACTTGCACGATGTCCTGCAATAGATTGCCGTGTATCTTAACCGCAAGTTAAGATATACTGGCAAACAGTTTAACCGCTAAGTAAAATAATTAATTTTAGGTCTTTACAAATAGCTATCCGACATACTAAGAAACTCATGCTTGCCTAGCTGTAAAGGCGTAGGCTGAGTAAGATCCCTAATGCAGAGAACGGCTTTCTTTAGAAAAGAAGGATAAACCAGGCTATGTTTATACACCGATATCCAATACAGACAGGCAAACGAAACCAAGACGAAAGGCAAAGACGTAATCGAATAAACAGGCAGAGATCCAAAACCGTGAGCACAGAGAACAATACAAAAAAGCTTGGTAAGCTGCATAGCAAACAATACTTCACAACGTGCTAATCGCTAGCACTAGCTTATATAGCGAACCTAACAGGCGGTGACACCAAAGAGTCAGTATTTGGGCGAGGGCACCCTCTGGTGGTTGGGAGGCGGGTTCCTTACACTAGCAATGGTTTCGACTGTTTTTTTTACTAGCCCCTTATTCAATGTAATGTTTTTGGTAGCTGCCTTAGGGAAAACTAACTGTAAATAAAACCATTTCCAATAAAGGACCAAGTGATTTGGCAAACTGGGTTGATTTTTCACATTCATAGCAGGAACAGTGCAAATCAGGAAACATGCCAAAACAATGACAGTTATACGTTTCCATTTACTGAATCTGACTTACATTTAACTCTTTAAAACAACTCCAGTTTTATTGGTCACATATATAATCCTACAGTACAACATGCAGTGAAATGCTTTCTACGACTGTCCGACATGTAAAGTAAGAGTGTGTAAAAAACAAAAAAGTATGAATAAAGGTGTTAAAAAACCTAAAATATAACTATGATGAAGTATAGGATATGTAGTATAGTATAAAATGTGGCTATAAAGTATGGATATGGACATCTATATACAGATATTGATAGACTGAGCACATGGGGGTTAGGGGGGTCAGCAGTGACCACCAGGTGGTGTTGGGAATGAAACCCTGATTCTTCAATCAGCAGTCCAACATTCAACCACTCGGTACCTTGTTCCCATCACAGTTTCACAGTTTTAAGTTAAACCAGAGCCAGACAGGATACCCACTTCATCAAGCAATACTGAGATCTTTGGTCCCCAAATCCAGAACAACAAACAAAAGCATGTGTGAAAAAAAATTATTGATTTCAACTACATTTATATTTCTGCCATTTGTCAGATGACCTTATACAGAGAAACTTACATTTATCTTCTTCTTTTAAATCTAATTTACCAGTTCAGGGTTAAGGGCTTCGTTCTGGGGCCCAACACTGGCAGCTTGGTGCTTAGAACCCGCAATCTTCTGATTAACAGCCCAACACATAAACCATTAGGCTACCAATTCATTATTATCCACCTGTTTAAATAATGACTGTCTAGGATTTATATTTCTGTGGATGTGGTCTATCCTTCATATATTAAGTCTCACTGCTGTACACAAAGAAAGAGAGAGAGAGAGAGAGAGAGAGAGAGAGAGAGAGAGAGAGATGATTGCTTGTGCATAAAAGTGGTGAAGTAAAGCAAATGGAAGAAGAAATGAAATGCTTCAGAAACGACTGATTCATTACTCAACACTCCATTACCGTGTTGGCTACCTGAGCTCAGGCTAAATCAGAATAAATGCAGTACTTCACGGATAACTACATTTACAGATTTAATAAGATTCTAACTTTAAAAAGGTCAGTCAGAGTTCAGCATCTGGTGTTTGTGCTGTTTGCACAGAATCACAGGTTTATAATGAAGCAATGATGTAGATGTTTGTAGGATCGCTGGAGAGGATATTTGGCCTTGGTACAGTGGAAGACAGGCTTTTTTACTAAGTGGGTGACTTGTGGAATATTGGTGTTAAGCTGGTGTTTTGTATATATGCGGTATCACCCACAGGTACAGTGTTAAAGAATTTTTCAAGATCTGATTCAAAAGACATTCCAAAACATGCATCTGTGTTCTGTTACAACTGGCTCGGATAATAATACCTTTTACTAGCATGTACTATTAGGTACTGTATATTAGTTGTTGGCTGAAAGGCTGTGCTGCCTCTTCAGAAACATCACGGTCGGATCGGCGTGTTTGTTAAGGAGCAGATAATCCAAATTGCTAGGCAGAGTAGGCAAAGAGTCAGTACACAAAAAGCGTAACACACATGCAATCAAAAGTAACACAAGAAATTCAACGACATAGTTGGGAAAATACAAGCCAGACGTCTGTACACTTCAACAATCCAGACCATGCAACAAACAACGCTTTGTATGCAGGCAGGCTGGTTATACTTAGCAATGATATGCTAAATGAGTTAGCTTATAAAGCTAACCCCCTGAGAAGACTAATGGGCAAGTAACGACTCAGTTATCGGGGCAAGGGTTCCCTCTAGAGTCCAGACGATGGTGATGTCATAATCCTTACATCTATGAACACCTCCAGTTATTCTTTTCCTGGGCCTTTTTCAAGGTCTGGGTATCGTGTGCGAAAGGTCCGCTTTGTGGACCTCCTGGGGGCAGGATCCAGAATGTTACTCGATTTCTCTCATAATCTCTCCTCAGGTCTATTCCCCCTTCCAGTCTATACGGTTATGTATCCCTCCCATTGCGTAAATGCCTTTATTTTGTCACATATACTTTTACACAGCACAGTGAAATTCTTTCTTCGCATATCCCATCTTAATAAGTTGGGGTCAGAGAGCGGGGTCAGCTATTATTATACAGCGCCCCTGATTGGCTTGCCGGTGGTGGGGCTTGAACCCAGATCTTCCTGGTCTCCAGATCAGCATTAACCATTTGAGCCACCACTGCCCCTTTTTGGGATTTTGGTGGCAGTTTTTACTAGAAGTAGCCAACTAACATTCTAAATATTTAGGTAGACTAGATTGTAATATAGCCATGATCTACCAATCTACAGTCACTAGCCGTTCTTTATAATGAACATATAGATGAAACAATTTAGATAAAAAGCTGTTTCATTAAGATGGATTTCACGGCGTCTGGTAGACTGATCTCGCAATTAACGTCACACTAAACCATCTGTTCCGTGTTGAAAAAGACACTGTGAGTTACTCGGGTAAGAAGTGAAAAAGGGGCAGGTAAAAATGGTTTCATTCATGCATGGATGGAAGACTAAGAGCCAGATAGCGCGGTGATCATTTTATTCATGCAGATACACAAACACAGGACACTTGCTGCTGATTGCAATTAGAGTTGAAGCCGTATGGTACTTGACTGTGTAATTTGATGTGATGATTCTTTACTTTGCACTAAAGACAGCTGGGCTCTTTGGATACCAAGAGGATTTAGGTAACATTTGCGATTGTGCTATTGAACAGTCCATGCTGTGACAAGACGATGTCCGAACATACAACGTCACACATGCATACCCCTCCTGTCAATATTCCAGAGAGGCGGCTTCCTGCTCCTCTCATCCAGCCAGCATTTGGCTGCATTTCCATGCTGTTATCTGGACATGACACAGTTTGCTTGGTCATCAGCTACTAGACTTGAACATCATGGGCATTTCAGACAGCTCAGACCGAATGCGGCGCAATTAGTCGGACAGATATAGCTCTGCTGACACATGAACTCGAGTGCGCCGTCATCTCTCCATTCTCCTTCTCTGGCAGAGTACAAACTTTATCCTTTAATCTAACCCGTTATCTCTGTGCTGCTTTATAAAGCCTCCTTCTCCTCCTTCTCCTCCCTCTGCAGGGTTCTAGTAAAAATATGCTCACACACAAGGAGCGCACTTTTGACTTTAAGCAATGATGTGCATACAGAGCAATGAGATGAATGGATAAATCAATACATTTCAATGGAAAATTTTTAATAGACATTACATGGGTCAGGATTGGTCAATAAGCATTAGAATTCCAAATCGCAAGACATTTTCTGACTCTTAGATCCTTAAGCTAAGACTTAACGACCGCGGGCTTTCTCAAGCAGCTAAAAATAAATCTAAGACATTCACACAAAGCAGAGAAAGTGTGTTTCGGTGTGTCATTAAGAAATGACAGCACCATGACCTTGAGGAGCAAGAAACCTCAGATACAACTACATGTATGCTGGACAGATCGGTAAAACTAATTCCCGAGTCACACTATGTACCTGCAGGCAGGTTTGCAATTATCATCTGCATGGGCATGTCATCAGAGCGGGTTAGGGCAGGGGGAGTCGGGGGTGAGCAGCACTTAATAAAAAGAACATCTTCTAAGAATGTGGGTGGATCTGTTATGATTTTTAACCAATAATAAAAAAAAAACCAACCAAACCAGTCAGGATCAGGGAAGGATTTCAGTGAATATCTCCAGATTCTGAAGCAAATATCACAGTTATTTATTTATCAGTAACTGACATCTACAGCAGAACAAAGAACTATTTTAAGAACAAGAGCTGAGTGTTGATCTTATCCCTTGGATTATCTTCCTATCAGTCGCGTCTTTATGATTTAACTCTTTGTCAGCATGATATAAACAGTTATCACTTCATTTTGGGTAACAGCTTGGTAGTGTCAAGCAATTACACAGCATATTTTTAATAACATGCGGAGGCAGTGGTGGCTGAAAGGGTTAAGATGCTGGGCTGCTGATCTGGAGACCAGGTTTAAGCTCCACCACCGCCAGCTGTTGATCTGAAGACAAGAAACACCTGGGTTTAAGCCCCACCGCTGGCAAGCCAACGACTCTTGGGTCCTTGATCAAGACCCTTAACCCTTCCTGCTCCAGGGGTGCTGTATCATAGCTGCCCCTGCCCTCTGACCCCAACTTACTAAGATAGGACATGCAAAAAAAGAATTTCACCGAGCTGTTAAAACAAAGTAAATATGTACATTTATATAATAAAGCTGTAAAAAAAAAACCAAGAAAACAGAAGGTTTGAACGTAAACATGCATGTGTGGAAAAAGTATTGAAACCAGCTGGCTACAAAAATGGGTCACAGTTACTGTAATTTTTCCTATTTTTTTTATTTAATATACAGTAAAGTAACCAAAACTGTGTGTACTTAATTTTTTAAACTTATTTTTTTTGCTGAGATTATGGCTCAGTCCGAAATCACATACTTTCATCTTATATAGCAAGAGATGGGGAACAAGAGTCACATGACTTAAATCGAGTCAGACTTCAGTAGCAAATTTTGGGACTTGTTTGAGACACATGTGGCAAATAGTCAAAATTTTTAGTATGCAAATGACATCCCAGATGATCGACTCCTCCCTCCTGTATTTTGAAGTATGCATACGATGTTAGCTATACTATCCCATGATCCCGCAGGGGAGATTACTTCTCAAATGCAGACAATGTGTGAATATCAACATGGCGAATGTAATACATCGGGGACAGCTCATGTTAGATGTTTTGGGGAGAAAGTCAGGGAAGCCAGATTGAGGTGGTTTGGACATGTACAGAGGAGGAAATAGTGAATATATTGGTAGAAGAATGTTAGAAATGAAGCTACCAGGCAGAAGGTAAAGAGGAAGACCAAAGAGGCGGTATAGGGATGCGATAAACGAGGACATGAAGTTAGTGGGTGTGAGTGAAGAGGATGTAGACAATAGGATTAGGTGGAGACAGATGATTCGCTGTGGCATGTCAGGTGGTGGTAACTGGGCCAGATTTTATTATGTCCTGTGTGTTGTATTTGCTGACAAGTCTACATGATGCAAACGCTGTGGAATTAGAAGGACCATATGGCGCTGCCTGTTTTATTGTTTTACTAACGTCAGTGCATAAATCTATTTGTTTTAACGTTTCCTAGCATAAAACCTGTGCATATCCCGGAGGCTTTCAATGAAACAGGGAAGCAGCGTGGAAAGAGACAGTTCTGCTTGATTGTGATGGGGTTCAATGGATTTAGTGCAAGCATCATATTAGCACCAAATAGGAGAAGACAGAAAGAAAGAAAAAAAAGCTAGCAATCGCCTCTTTCTACCAGATGCAGATGAGAAAAAAAAAAAAAGGAAAATGATGTTCAATTAAAGTCACTTTGAATTTAACTCGGTGTGGTCCTCCATTTACATTTATACAAAGACGGCCTATGTTAGGCCCAAGGTCAAGGACACCGTTATCTCTTTCTTCTGCTCTGCCTATCTGTCTCTGTGGCTTATCCCTCAGCGGGTATTATGTGGGGGAAATGAAGGGAAGGACACCTCTGTAAAGAATTTTACCAATAATGCAAAGTGACTTAAGATGAATGAAGTGTGTGTGTTGGACATGTTGGGGTAATTATCATGTATTATTCCAAGACATGGAGGGATAATACAGATACATGCAATAATAGTGAAAGAGACGTGTGTGTGTGTGTGTGTGTGTGTTAAAGCAAATCTTTGTTTCTCTCTCTGTCTCTCTCTCTTTCCCTCTCTTCCCCTCCTCATCACTTCCATGTCTCTCTTTCTCTCTCTCTCTCACCCGTTTCCCTCTCTCTCTCTCTCTCTCTCTCTCTCTCTCTCTCTCACACACACACACACACCTGTATGGCAACAAGAAAAATATTCTGCCTTACACACAAACACACCAATTCTTTTTTTATAATGAGCAAATAAACAAATTCATCAATGCATCGATTTTCTTTTGTAATGGTCGAGGTAATTAACGGTGCAATCAGCAGATTTACATACAGTGTGCAGCGCTGTGTCACACCCCTTACACACACTCACGGGCCAGATGGTTCATATGATTTAGAAGTGAAATGTCGACACATAAACGATGCCGCAGCTCTAAAATACACTCGCTTTTGAAGAGAATTGCTGAAAGTCCGTGAAATGTTTCTGGGACAAATGGATGCCACAAGGTGAAGACATGTTTTTTTATTTATTTTTTTTTTGCTTCACAGTTTTGTGCTTGTGCGATCAGCAGAACTCTACACACTGCTCGGGAGCTCCTGAAGCCACAGCAATCCAACTGTTACTATAATAAGAGCCAATCAAATATTGGCTAATATTTCAGTTATACTCACCTTGACCTGGTAACAGCACAGGGCCTGTGTGAGAGAGAGAGAGAGAGAGAGAGAGAGAGAGAAACGATTTATAAAATGCAATTCAGCTAAAGGGGGCATTAGCAAGTAATAGAGACCTAGCCATTTAGCAAGTGACTGAAGAAAGGATATAATTGTGTATAGATGGTATTAGCATGAAAGATGATCTGTTAAGCAGTGAGTACAGATGAGAAGCTGAAATATATCTGGACCGACTACAGCCAGGATTTACGTTGTGTGATTTTTGGCCACGATTTGTTCGTCTGCGACCAAAAATTTCTGCGCTAAAATCTGTGGTCTATGTTGGCTAGTTTGACATGTTCACCAACAGACGATTAATGTATGCAGTTTTATTCTCCGAAGAAATTTTTAGAATCCGAAAAAGAAATTTAGCCAGTTTTAGAAGATTGACCTCTCTTACAACCACCATGAAAAAGAGAACCAAAAGGAGGTGCTAAAACCGTGCCACAACTTCAAACCACCCTGTGATGGACTGGCAACCTGTCCCCCTCCTGCTTTTAACCCTTTCAGAGACGGCTGGGATAGACTCCAGCAGATCCCTGTGACCCCGAATAAAGGAATAAGCGGGTATAGAAGATGAATGAATGAATAAACTTTAAACCATCTCAGGGAAATGTGGAGACGAGTCCGGTGGACAGAGACAACATTGAGTTATAAAGGGAACAATGAGTGTTGTTGATGATGATGAGTTTTTGCTGCTAGCTACTATCCTAGCGTAAGAATGCGGGTTACAGAATGTGTCACGGAATGATGACGTAAGTTTTCTTGTTATTGACGCTTCTTGACTGTCGTCCAATCTGACATAATGAGAACTGAGATCCTAGAGTGGGACATGGGGATCATGTTCGTACAGTCCAACAAGCAACAGTCTAAAAAGACTACTAAAACTGGCACAGTGTAAATCCGGCTTAAAATACGAACGCTCTGCTGTATTGTTATTGGCCAGTTTAGACCGGTTCTTAAAAGTGTGTGAATCCATTTGATTTTTTTTTTGTTTTGTTTTGCTTTATTGTTCAATTGGATTGACTTGGTCTACCTTTAGTATTATTTTGGGCAAAAAAGAATTTTACTCCAAAATAAAAGTTCATCTGCATGCAAAGTAATAAAAGTGTTTAGGATGTGGTTTTGCTTGTTTTGTTTTGCACAAAATTACAACTGTTTTCTTTAAAAAAAAGAATTTAAACCAAATGACTTGTTCCACATAATATTTAGGTGTCATTTATCTCTTTTTATAACGGTTTATTTATCCATCGCTTACATGTGGATCCACAGTGACGGGGTTTTGTTTTTTGTTTTGTTTTTTTATTATAAAGCATCAAAATGCTCCATTTTCTTTTCTTCTTCAAGCCTTAAAATGGACTGAAAGATGGACGACCTTACGATGATGACGCACATTTAAAAATTGGCATGAGAATACATGAGAACTGGCATCGGAGCGGTTCTACAACACAATAGCGACTAACAAGTAAGACAGAGAATGAGTTTCCAATCTTATACAACAACAACAACAATGCCTTCTTTTTTTTTTTTTTTGTCCTGGGGTTGTGAGGGATAATTCTTCATTCTTTATTGTGTTTTTTTTAACCGCCATTCTTTAGTTTGCTTTCAAGAAAGAAGTGTGGAATCAGTCTCATTTTCATTGGCGGCAACGTTTTCAAGAAGTGCAGACTTGTTTTCTTCTTTATAAAAGAAAGAAAGAAAGAGAGAAAAAAAATGAGGTCAGGAATTTTTTTCCAGCTCACAAACGTGCAGTTCGCCTACACAGACACGTACGCTTATGAATTTTACACGCTCCTAACTGCGTTATACATGTGTTTCTTTCTAACAAAACATCAACCTTATGTGTTCAGCATCACGGGGTCATGACAGTTCATCATTTCTCCCTTTTTTTTTCTTTCCACTCTCTCTCTCTCTCATCTGTCGTTCCTCGAGGCATTCTGGCAAGCGGTTCTTTCTAGCTCTTTTCTGGTTCTAATGCTCAGTCTAAAATTCTAACCTCGCTTCAACCTCGCAGCATGCACCTCAAAAACTTAGCTAAATGTAGAAATAAATAAAAAAAATAAATCCAATAAATCCCCCAAGCTTCTTCCGGCCCTGCATGATGTCTCAAGTGGAGTTGTAGATAAGCAGTGGTAAAGAACTGCATCAAGACTGTGTATTTAATGTGACAGCACTAAATAATTCATCATTAGACGAGGATATGTATCATTAACATAAAAAAAATGAAATAAAAAAAGGTCATATTTTGATCTTGCGTCTTAGATTTATCTTTAGATCTAAATGCCTAAATGACTTTGGTGTAACAACAATACAAAACAACTGACTTTGCTATTCCAACACCTTCGAACGAACGAGTGTATAACGTAAAAATAAATCTAAATCTGTTAAGCCAACATACCTGCCTAAATAATTCATTCAAAATAAAATTTAAAAATTGATAACAATTAACAGTCTATTTTATGACGTGATACAATTAATTATAATTTTAGTAAAACCTGCAAGTAAGAATCATTTCTCACGCAGATTCACGATATTAAATCTTAAAAAAAAAAAAAAATTATAAATGGTGAAATTAATTTTAATGTCTCTCTCAGGCGTGTGTGCTTTTTATAAAGACGTATCATCAATAAAACATATCAGTAATTCAGTAATCAAGATAATCATTCAAATGTTTCAGCCATTTATATCAATCGGATTCGGAAATGAAGACTGTAATACTAATGTTGTCCACTAGAGGAAAACAATAAACTACATGCCGTACATCACATCCAGCTGAGCGGTCCAATCGAACAAATACAAAAACAATACTGACTTGCTAACAATAAAAGTGGGAGGGTTTGGGCCAGAAACAGGCCAATCAGAGCTCACCCTCAAATCACATGCTTTTCAAAAGTTTACAGACCTACTGTACATACACAATCGTTTGTCCGCCCCCCCCACACACACACACACATTTTATATCTTATCTTGCAATATTTACATTTACATTTACAGCATTTGGTAGACACCCTTATTCAGAGTGACTTACATTTTTTTTTTTACATTTTTTTATACAACTAAGCAATTAGGGGCCTTGCTCAGGAGCCCACAGTGGTGGCTTGGTTGTACTGAAAATTAAACCCCAATCTTTTTGGTATCAATTCAGCACCTTAACCACCAATTCACCACTTTCTACAATATGCACACTAACTTCATGTCCTCGTTTATCGCATCCATATACCTCCTCTTTGGTCTTCCTCTTTGCCTTCTGCCTGGTAGCTTCATTTCTAACATCCTCCTACCAATATATTCACTATCCCTCCTCTGTACATGTCCAAACCACCTCAATCTGGCTTCCTTGACTTTCTCCCCAAAACACGTCCCTCTAATGAACTAGTTCATAATCTTGTCCAACCTCATCACTCCCAAAGAAATCCTCAGTTGCCATTAACCATTATAAAGGAGCATCATTTTGGCTAACAAAAAAAATAAATAAGAAGAATTCCAAGCCGTCTACTAGTTTTGAACATTTACGATCGCTCGTAGGAACACCATTGTATTCTGAGTGACGTTTGAGCTGTTTACAAAACCAGAAGAATCAAGACTGCGGTGTGACACAACAGAGAAAATTCATTATTTGCGCCGTTCATGGTGCGGAAGCAGATTTCCTGTGACAGAGAAGGAACAGAGTGTGTGCGATGGTGGGAACAGAGACTTTCTGTGCTGTTTTGATTTTTCCTTCTAAAGGAAAGCACTGTTTTATCACAGACTAATTAGGCGTCTTTGTTATGAAGAACAATGACAGGTTTTATTATTTAAGATTTATATTCGTGTGTTTTGATTCATTACTCCAGTACAAAGGAAAGGTTAACATTGGGGGCAACGAGGCTGTTTTAACGTGTCCTTAAAATTATACTGGAACAAGCATCGACTGCCTGAAACAATTCAGACATCTTTTTTTATTATTTTATGCTTGAAGAATTGATTTTACCTTCAATTCCCAGCACAAGTCATATAATCTATATAACCTATTAGTCAGATTAAACCTGCAGGCAAGAGGCTAAAAAAAGGTATAAGGTCTGGAATGAAGTGTGTTTAGAACGTTAAGGTGCAGTAATATGATTCATACTGATCCAACAACCAATTTTAAAAACTAATATACCAAAATTAGTCATTAAAGTGGCAGAAAAGTGGTTTAGTGTTTAGCGCTGTTGCCAAACAGCAAAAAGGTACCAAGTTCGTATCTCCTGCCGAGGTCTTTCTGTGTGGAGTTTGCATGTTCTCAGTGTGCTTGCCTGGGTTTTCTTCGGGGTATGTTAGGTTGATTGGTGATTCTTAGTTGCCCATAGGAGTGAGTGAGAGTGTGTGTGGTTGTGGTTGTGGCCCTGTGATGAACTGGTGACCTGTCCAGTGTGACCCCCGCCTTTCGCCCAATGACAGCAGATCCCAGTGACTAGGATTAGGAATGTGCAGGTATAGACAATGGATGGATCAATGGATGAATGGCTAAATGGATGGATGGATGGATAAATGAATGAATGATTGGATGAGTGGATGGATGGATGGATGGATGGATGGATGAATGAATAAATGGATAGATGGATGGATGAATAAATGAATAAATGAATGGATGGATGGATGGATGGATGGATGGATGGATGGATGGATGGATGGATGGATGAATTTACGAATTGCGATTCCGACGTTCTTTTGAACAGACTCAGTCACTCCTAACACACCTCAAACAGCATGCAAATCTGATAAAATAATCTTTAGAACCACTAGGCTAATCCAGAATTACCTAGGATTTGTCAGAAGGGAAGAATTCGGCTCAAAAATAGCCTGTTTATCAGAAAACAGAATAATAAAAATATAAAAATGTAAACATTTTATTCATATTTATCCCCAACAAACAAGCCTGTGGTGGCAATAAAACCCCTGAGATGATGTTTGGAAGATGATATGATAAATAAAATAGGGTGTATTTACTTTTTAAGCACTCAGATAAAATAAATTAAATTAAATTAAAAAATTTATTTTTGAATACTGGACAATTAAATATCCGTAAAGGGGCGGGGCTACCAGGTGCTGATGCTGGATGTTAAAATAGTTTTAAAACATTCGACAGGATTACGATGCACAAAACATTTTAGAAATGTCTTTTAAGTTAGTCTACAATGTGTGGTTTATTTTTTAAACCAAACCCAGTGGCATCACGTTACCCTAGTTTAGTGAGTTTGTCATCAAGAATTCTGGGTAATTTCTTTGTCATCAATTGAGACAGTAAAATCCCCCCGTCACATCTGGAAAATAATTCTCTCCAGATCTCTTTTTACCATCAGCTTGCAAACAGCAGAGCATCGGTTCCAGGTGTGTGTATTTGGAATCACTGAGTACTGCCAGGGACCTGTAACCATTTGTGACCAAGCTAATCTCCTCTAAATTTAACACGCTTCTGCTTAAGTACTCTGCACTGTGAAGCGTACAGGAAAGGATTTCAGGCTACAGGCAGGGGCGATGGCAGGGGTGAAGTGCAATCATAGCAATTTCTGCAATTTTGGTACATACACACTTTAAATGGTAGGAAGTGAAAAGCATACACTCCGCTATTTCATACACACACTACACACACACACACCACAGATTGTAAAGGTAATTTCATTTCCCGCAGCTGAGACCAAGTCCAAATGATCTCCATCAAGCTCTTAATCATGATTTTCACAGGAGAGAGAGAGAGAAAGAAAGAAAGAAAGAAAGAAAGAAAGAAAGAAAGAAAGAAAGAAAGAAAAATTTTACATTTACAGCATTTGGCAGACACCCTTATCCAGAGCAACTTACATTTATCTCTTTTATACAACTGGGCAAATGGGGGTTGAGGGACTTGCCTTGCTCTGGGGCCCAGCATGTGGCTTGGTGAAGCTGAGAATCGAACCCTATAATCTTCAGGTTGGTAGTCCGACACCTTAACCATGAGCCACCACTTCCCACCAATTCTGTAAAATGGGGTGATGCAAACAAACTTAAGAACTCAAAAACTCTTAGTGTTGCAGGAAATGTAAATAGTCGATAGTGAAGACGTATCATTACTGCTAGCTAAAATATCAAAAATGTTCTCCTGTTAAAGAATGCAATAAAAGAATCAATCAGTGAGTTTAAATTTAATGTGGGTTTATGATAAATAATTAAATAATCAAGATAGTTATTTTAATAATTACGCTATTTAAAGCAGTTACTTTCAGAGGCTGTAATGCTAATCTTGTCCACTAGGGGAGAACATTAAAAGGCATACAGCGCAACAGTTTACCCAGTGGTTAAGGTGTTGGACTGCCATCTAGAAGATCTGGGTTTGATATTTCAGCACCACCAAGTTGCCACTGTTGGGCCCCTGAGCAAGTCCCTTAACGCCCCATTTGCTCAGTTGTATAAAAGAGATAAATGTAAGTCGCTCTGAATAAGGACGACGGCCAAATGACAGAAATGTAAATGATTTTGCAACCGGTGTGCCAAGATAGAGAAGGAAAAAAACCCTGATCTGGTCATGTCGAGCCACATTTGATAAATGTCTTTAGGAGACTGGGAATCATCTGTTTTTGGCTTTGTAGGCATCACTGTTTGAAATCTTGTAAGCTCAGCAGTGAGATAACTCAGGGAGGGTGGAAACAAGGCTTTCAGCTGTTTTCTGAATCAGTTTTGAGGGGTCTAATTGCACACAGGGGAAAATCTGCCAGGGGCGAGTTGCAGCTGTTTCATATTGGGAATAAACATGCACCAGGCTGCCATCCATGAGGAGATACACTCTATATTGCAAAATGTTTGTGGACATCTTATTCCAGATTTACCCCATTTTGCTGTTCGATTAGGCTTCACTTTTCCAGGAAGGCTTTTCACTACAATTTTGAGTTTGAAGGTGAAATATGTGTTCAATCAGCTACAATTGGGGCAGTGGTGGCTCAAATGGTTAAGGCACTGCATTGCTGATCTGGAGACCAAGAAGACCTGGGTTCCATCCCCACCACCGCCAGCTGTTGGTCCGAAGACCAGACACACCTGAGTTCAAGTCCCACCATCGGCACGCCAACCACTGTTGGGTCCTTGAGCAAGACCCCTAACCCTTCCTGCTCAATATTATTATTGGAATCAGACCTTAACATCAGGTAAGGAGGTGTGGTGCAGTCGGCGTTCCAGTTCATCCCAAAGGTGCATGATAGCTGGTTGTCTAGAATTACGGCACAGTCTGGTGCTTTGGGATTAGACCATCTAGGCCCTGAATCATCGAGTTGTTCAGGGAGATTAATGATAGATCAATAAAGATCAGGGCTGAGGATAGTCGACCGATTAATGGCCTAAAGCTTATTAGCAAAAGCCACAAGTGGAGTTATGTGGATTGTCCTGCACTAGTGACTAGTAAGGGTCCTGCAGGTTCTTCTGGGCAGCAGTGGGCAGGCCATTTTCCTTTGAGTTATTTTCCCCTGCTCATTTTCCAGCTATTTCTGCCCTCCTCAGTCATTCAGAAGCTTGGAACAGATTCAGATCATCCAAGCTTGCACAGTAGACAAATGTCTTGGCAGTCATCCTATTAGAAGAATTTGATAGAACTAGCATCACATAAGCATCAAGATGTGATTCTTTCCACTATTACTTTTCTTTTTTTTTTATTTTATAAAAATTAGCAATGGTAAGTATTGAACCATAAATAAGTAACATTTTTATTGAAACCATGTTAACCAAGGTGGCATAATCAATCATTTGTTATATTCTTACCAAGTTTACTTTACTTAAACAATTATTTCTGTAATAGATAAGCTTGTAGCAAAGTATTGGTAGTTCAGCAGCACCAACCCTCAACTGCACAGTTGGACAAAAATTAGATAAATGTAAGTCACTCTGGATCTACAAAATGGCAGAAATGTAAACATAGACGTTTTTAGAAACATTTTGGGGGAAGTGGTGTGGACTGATACAGGAAAGACTCCCAGTTCGATTCCCAGCACCACCAAGCCACCACTATTGGGCCCCTGAGCAAGTCTGCCAAATGCTGCAAATGTAAATGTAGACAAAAAGAATAAAAATGCTTACACATTAATACACATGGTCTATTCTGCATTTCTCCAAACCCACACAGCACTACCGTATTGCTGACCACCTCATGCTCAGCTTAAAAGCAGCTCTATATTAAAAAATGCGGCGTCTTATGCATCGCATTTTTCATTTCTATCTGCCTAAGCACAAATTTCTGCAAAGCCAAAACATGGCTTTGATAATAATAATATAAAATTTTCAGAGATTTGAGATGTCAAATTTGGATTAATTAATTGTAACCCCACATCCTGGTACGTTTTAAAGCACTGGCTTTTTTTTATCACATCAGTAGAATTCTATAACGGATGCTTTAAAAGTCTTTTTGCAGCGGTTTACATCACCTACAGTATGTTGTGTGTTAAAGTAAAAAAAAAAAAATGCTTCAGGCTGATTGTTATAACGATGGGTTAAACTGGGTCTCTGATTATACTTTCATATGCAACAATCTCATCACGAGTTTCCATTTTTAGAAATAAATGTTGGCTGCGGTGATAAGATGATCAACGCATACCGTCGGCTGTCATATGTGCAGAAAAATAAAGGTGCGAGATATTTCTAGACATGAGAATGTGAGAATTCCGTCATATTTATCCAGGCCAATATACTAATTTGGTCATAAAGGTTGTATATGCAAACCTGTATCAATGTAGGCTCGAAATAAGATAAATGTAAATTAAGAAAAAATATATATATATATTATATACTGTCTCAACCGAGAGTTTATTATCAGTTCATCTTTGCCTAAAATGTCTTTTCTGCCTGTCAAAGTTAGGATGTTTTCATTGACACTGCAATTGATATTTTTACACTTTAAAATGTCCCCCTTTGAACTGAAATAGTGTGTTTGACTTTTTTCTTTATTTTCCCTCCCATTGTCAAAAATGTGCTCTTGGCTCCGAGTATTAAAAAGTCGTTTTCTTTTTGTTTATATCTTTTACTCAATTATTACATATCCATTTCTGTTATTAACATATTCTTATATCTGTTATTACCAATCACTGATTCGGATCATTACTGCTTTTGTCCTTTTCCTGTCCAACTTTACTGGACTGAAGTGGTAGTTCAGCGGTTGAGGTAAGCAGATGGTCTGCTTTAATTCCCAGCACCATCAATCTGCCATAAGCAAGGCCCTTAAGCCTTAACTCCTCAGTTAGTCTGGATAAGCGTGTCTAATACCAGAAATGTAAATAAAGATGCCCAACGTCCATCTTTCCATGTTGGTCCATCATTACTTCTTCTGTCCTAAGTGGGTCTTACTACTCTTCTAGCTTTTGTCCAAATTCTGTCAATCAGTACTGCTAGTTTTCCATCTTTAACATTGTCCCTTCTTCCTGCAGCTGTCCTCCTTCTTAAAATTCATCATTTCCTCTTTCCCTACTTCTGTCCATTATCTCCGTTTCTGTCTTACCCCTCTGCTTCTGTCCATCATCTCTGCTTCTGTCCTTTTCAACTGCTTCTGGTTGCTGCTGAACTTCTAATTTGCCAAATTCTGTCTATCATCTATGCATCAGCTAATCAGCCCCTGCTTCTGTCCATCTTCTTTTGCTTCTGTCCACCCTTACCTCACCTAATTATGTCCCTTCTTCCTACGTCAGTCATCTTGCCCTATTTCTGTCCATCAGCCATGTCCTAGTCAGCCTCTCTCTCTCATTCTCCTGCTACTTTACATATACTCTGCTCACAACATCACCACTGCTTCTAGCCATCTTACTTTCTTTGGTCCCTCATTTCTTGTTTCCAGCCATCGTTTTAAATTTTGTTTAATCACTCTTGCTTCGGTCCATTTTCGTTAAATTGCCCTTATCCAGTCCATTTCCTGTTTATTCCTGCTTCTGTCCATCTTTCAATGATTTTTCATTTTAACCTATATATTTATGGGTTATAAATATATTATATATAGGTTAGAACTAGATATTTGCACAGACAAAATATTATTTTTTTCTGCGGTCCCTCCTAGCATCAACAGCTTCATACATGTTTGCTAATGAAACAGTATAAAATAGTATTTATATCAAACATGTCCCGAAGGGCTAATTTCATATTTAAATTTAAACACTGTTGATTAAAGTACCTGTAAAAACGTTTCCAATACGGCTCATGCTTGAGGAAAAAAACACAAAGAACAAGAGGAGGGTAAAGGTTCATACTTAAAATCTGCTTCCCGACTTTTTAATAGCCTGCAAACGTTTCAAGATGTATTTGCTTATTTTTTATTACTGTTATTATTGTTAGTTATTTCTGCTGAAGAAAGCAGCAGATTTTTTTTTTCCACTGAAATTGCAGTTTTGCTCATTTTAATCAATTTTTTAATAAACTGCATGTTTGAAATTACTTCTTTCATACATCAAATATCCAAACTCAATAGGAAAAAAAAACCCATATCCATAGTTTCCAAATCTATCCATAGTTTCTCAATAAAGGAGTTTCTGAATGAGGACCAAAGGATTGGGACACCTGACCACCACATCTGTATGTGTCTGATAAACATCCTATTCCAGATGTAGTCTCTCTCTTCCTCCTATAAAAACCTCCAGACTTTTCATTAGATTGGGTCATGTGACTGTGGATTTGTGTTCATTCAGATACAATAGTATTAATGAGATCGAAAACTAATGTCTAAGGTCTGGGGTTCAGTCTGGGTTCCAGTTTATCTTAAAGATGTTCAGTTTAAAGGCTTGAGTCCGAATCAGGGCATGAAAGTTCTTTTACTCCAATCAGAACGCAGCATGTGTTAATGGAGATCAGGGGTTTGGTGTACAGGTGCATTGTCATGCTGGAACAGTGTTTGGGGTTCTTATATCCAGTGAAGGAATAATGCACTGCTACAACATACAAAGACATTCCAGATAACTGTGTTTTTTTTCCAGATTTTAAGTGATAGATGCTTTCTTTTTTTTTAATAACATGCTTACATTCAAAGATTTCTATTTCCATATTCATACATATTGTATCCAATAACTTTATTAACAGTGTAAGGATTCCTCCCTCCGCCCACCAGAGGGCGCCATCGGCTGAATATTAGCGTTACGGCACACTCACGTTTTCACTTCCTGTTCATAAGCTAGCCTTTTCTTAGTACAAGTTATTGTTTAGCTATGCTTCATACCAAGCGCTCTGTATCCTTGCATGTTTTTACAGCTTCTGATCTCTGCCCGCTTAACGATTATGATTCTCGGTCCAGCATTTTTTAGATTCGTTTGCTAAAGGGGAAAAAAAGGTTTTTATTGCAATCAAAGTGCGGGGAATTTACTTGATAAATAAACCCAAAAACCTTGATAAAAAGTATAGTAATAAAGATTAGACACCATATTTTGTGAAACTGTTCACTTGAGGGTGTATTCACAGTGGAATTAGCATTTTAATTATAAGACTATGGGGTTGTTTTTTTTTTCTTATTGTTTGTTTGTTATTTAAGTATGTAAATTTATTCATATTTAATTAGACAAAGCCTCGTTTGCATTAACACACTTTACTAACAAGACTTTTTCAAGACTATTTCAATACCAAAGAATATCAGGAAGTCAAATAGCAAAGCTTCATCAGGCTTCGTTTTATCAGACCCCATTACCTTGTATTATCTTTCCGCTGCTATTGTTATATAATTCCACTCTGTGATACACGTGATTAAAGCTACAAGCAGTCTGCATAAAATGTACTTTTTTTTTTTTTAATTGAAACTGGTTTAAAAGAGAAGATCGAGTGAAATTTTAGAAAGTTAGGAATTGTTTAGGGCTTTAAAAGGATTTTAACTGAAGGGTTTGAGCTCTGGGACTAGGTCTTCTCTTCTGAAAACCCTTTATTGCTCTCTGAGACCAGACCAGGTAATGATAAAGTAGAAGCAGTTTCACAGAATTCCGGAAAACCTTGTAGAGCAGAGGGTAGAAAGACAAAACATGGTAAGATTTCGGCTGAATTATTATTTTTTTTAATTGTGGCCTGAATAGCTAAAGCAAAAAGTCACACAGTCTGTGTGAACCGCACTGAACTCTGCAGAGTTTCCGGTTTTTTTAAAAAACGTTGAAAGGCACGTTCAGCTTATGTTCTGCAATGAATTTTATTCTTATGATCACAGACCTTTTTTAAAGACCCCAACCCCTTTATTATTCCAACCTCTAAAGGTGTTCCTGTAAAGGCACTTTTAGAATATTTTTAGTTCCATCAAACTGTGTCAAGAATCAAATATTATATTTGCAGTGCACCTTTAGGTTGCCGTATCTGACATTAAAACGTAATTACAGACAGACAGACAGACAGACAGACAGATAGATAGATAGATAGATAGATAGATAGATAGATAGATAGAGATAGACAGATAAAACTTTGTTATTGCAATGTACAAGTGCTGTTACTAGGTACTTCTCACAAATAGTAACAAATGAGTTTCATTATTATAAATGTAACTAATTATCATATTCCAATAAACTATTTTTTATACATTTATACATTTATTATACTATTTTAATGTTGTGGTGTTTATGTGACGATGTCATGTGATGCCTTTCATTTATATTAGAATTACTTGCCACCGAGATGGAGAGACTCTTTCTTCCTGCACACAAATTGCACGTTATATACACAGTCTTATCTTTTCCCTTCAATTCCCCTTGCCATCACTCTAAATCCTGTATTTCATTCATACCATATGTAACCATATATAGAACCATTATATAGAACATACTTTATTAATAGTCAGGAAGTATGTACTAACTTAAATGTAGTACATACTTAAGTATTATGTTCATTTGGACAAAGCCGTTTTTGCTGTGTGCGACCTGTGTGTGAACACCCGCACTACTCTCTGCCTCTAATTTCCTTTACCTAAGCCAATCATCATCAGTTATGTGGTTGTCTCCCAGCCCCAACACACACACACACCAATCATCATCAGTTGTGTGATTGTCTCCCACCTCCAACACACACACCGATCATCATCAGTTATGTGGTTGTCTCTCACCCCAACACAAACAAACCAATCATCATCAGTTATGTGGTTGTCTCCCACCCCAAAACACACACACACCCATCATCATCAGTTATGTGGTTGTCTCTCACCCTCAACACACACATTAATTACCATCAGTTATTTGCTTGTCTCCCACCCCAACACACACACACCATCATCATCATCAGTTATGTGGTTGTCTCCCCACCCCAACCCACAAACCACACACACCCCATCATCATCAGTTATGTGGTTGTCTCCCACCCCAAACACACACACCCATCATCATCAGTTATGTGGTTGTCTCTCACCACCCCAAAACATCCCCACACATCCATCATCCATCAGTTATGTGGTTGTCTCCACCCCCAACACACACAGATCTCATCATCAGTTATGTGCTTGTCTCTCACCCCAACACACACTTATCATCATCAGTTATGTGGTTGTCTCCCACCCCAACACACACACCAATCATCATCAGTTATGTGGTTGTCTCTCACCCCAACACACACTTATCATCATCGGTTATGTGTTTGTCTCCCACCCCCAACACACATACACACCAATCATTATCAGTTATGTGGTTGTTTCTCACCCCAACACACACATTAATCATCATCAGTTATGTATCCCACCTCACCCCACATACACCAGAGAAACTTGGCCTGACAGTGTTTACATATTTAAAGACAATTTAGGGTCATTCTGCTTTATAGTTTATAGAATCTGTGGCTAGAAGCTAAAATGTTTAATTACTGTAAATGTACTTGAATGGACAAGTAGCGACAGGATCTGATACCAAGGCAGGTTTATGTTCAGTGGAAAAACATTAGCATGCTTTATTTTTTTTAATAAAGTTTGGTTAGTAAGGATCTGTGAAAATTTGATAAAATCAGATAATAATATTCAAGGGCATAGTAGCTAAGAATAGGTCCACAAGAAATGAGTTGGCTTTTTACCCTGGTTCTCATTTTAACCCTAATATATTAAGACTTTTCATGTAATTTGCCTCGGGCTGTTTTGCAGGACTTTTTTCAACCACCTTCAGCAACAAACTTGGCTTTAGCATAAGTGCTACTTATCTGTATCATATGTTGTAACGATTCTGGCCTCCCAAAACCAGATGGCGCCCTCGCCTGAATACTAGCCATTTCCGTTAGTACTTCCTGTTGCTAGCTTTATTATTGTCTTTAATAAGTTTGCGAAGTCTTTAATTAAGCCTTTCACTGCAAAATGGGTTCTACTCAGAGGTCTGCTTCACACTAATAACTGATCCTAATTGGATGTTGAGATATTGGGACACTGACAGGAAATTAAATCTGAATAAATACACGCAAATATCCTTATATTAAATATATGAAAGTTGATGAGAATGAGTGTGAGCTCATCTATTGATTCTATATAGTATTTTATATTACCAGCTGTAATTAGGGTAAAATCAAACAATCGGACATCCGACTTTGTTCATGTGTTTTCTTTTGGGTTCCCCTATGTTCCAAAAAAACTGGCTGTTTGTGTTCATGTGTCTGTTATGCGTAAGCGAATAGTGACGCCCCATTCAATGGTACCAGTTTAAACACAAAACAGTCATATTTCTAGTTTAAAACCAGGAACTTGACAAACACTCTCATTTAAAAAGTCTGTATAATTAAAAATATATAGTATGTCCAACTAGAGACCTGAGAGAAAGTGCGTTATTTCTCACATTCAAATTTAATGATGCTTAAAATGTGATGGTTCATGGTTATTTCGAGAATTTCCTCCAACCTGCTGCTCCACCGTCTTTAGACCTGCGGGAAAAGGACTTTTAAACTAGATGAACGTGCAAAAGGTTTAATTGCAATTTAAAATCCTCTGAAAGATGTGAAAATGTGTGTGCAGAACCACCCATCCGACAGGAAACGGGTTCAAGCCACAAATTGTTACATTTTTCCACCACACAAACCGCCTGCTTACAAAATATTACAGTTTAATGGTCCAGTCATGGTTTAGAGAAAGTAACTGGAAAAAAAAATCCCCGGGGTTTATTTGCTGTTTGTTTTTAATTAATCTGTAAGAATACTAATTTCATTGCCTTAGAATTAGAATTAGAGGTGCAGCGATATCATTGTTTAAAGACTGAGTACGAGTACTGATATTTTTTTCCGAGGTACTTACCGATACCTGTATTTGTTCAGGATGTGGGAATATTTTTTTGCCTCATAGGTTATATCTTGTAATTTTTTATCATCTTGTAGGGTGTAGGCAAATTCTCTGTTCTCACTTTTGTGTTTTAATATCAGAGGTTTTATCAGCCTCTATTCCTTTTTGCGGAACAAAGTTTGCAGTCTGCTATGCGGGAGTTGCCATCAATAATTCTAAAATATGTCCACATCGCTGAGACTGACATTCTGTCACTGATGCCCAAGTCTTTCTGCACTAAAAGTCTTCCTGTCAATACTGAAACAAGAAGTATCAGTCTTTGGTATCTGAGTGTTTTTACAAGTAGGAGTACCTGAGCTCAGTATTGGGCCCGATACAGTTACTGCATCCCTAATTAGAATGCTGTTACACAATTACTCCCAACATGTTCACTAGAGTGGATAGACCTACGTTAACCTACACACAAGGTCCTCAATGTCCCTTGTCCAATTGTCTTTAATAAAATCCACATGATGTGCAAGAAGGCACTTTTCGGATAGACACACTGTATGGCAATACTGCAAATTCCAGCTTCCCTGATCCCACCCCTTTTCTCTTACCCACCTCGTTTTCTGTCTATCCACTGTCCTATCAATAAAGGTAAGAATAATTCTTTAAAAAAAATACAGATGATGCAACATCCTGTTGAACATGTGACTGGTGGAATATATCACAAACATCACATAGGGGTGATACAAGCATGCACTTCAATTGATATTATGTCACAGTAAGTGGTAATTACTTTAGGAATATTTGCTTCTATACCCTTTTTAGCACTACTGAGGTAAAAAGCAGGAAGTTTTCTTTTTTCAGCCATGTGCTGGGTTCATATTTAGCTCCCTCTGCTGGTAAGATTTCATAAGGCTGTTCTTCTTTCTATTGGGCTGTGATGAATGAACACGCGCTGAGCAGTTTCAGAATCATAATATAGACCTATATTTATTTCAATCTCATATCATTTCCATTAAACAAAAAATATTTTTACTGGAATTTGCTTAATTTATTAGAGTCACACGGCACTAATAGAAGTGTTATATTCAATGTCATTTCTGTAAAAATGTATTATCTGGTGATGCCTTCCTTTAACATACTATTTAATACACTTAGTGAGCACAAACTCAGTCGGCCAGCTAAGGGGTTTGAATTCATTTCCGCTGCAAAGAAGCAAACAAATGGTATTTGCTTTCTGTAATTCTCCAACCAATCTTCCAAGTCCTTTCACAAAGGCACAGATCATTACTCCCAGGACAGCAGTGAGAATATATGGGTTTAAATGCGTGCGTTTACAGGCTGCACTTGTACAATTCTTATACTGCCACTGTGTAAAGCATTCTTACACCCTCCCGGGTTTGATGCAGCCAGAGAAAAGTGGACTATCAAGACCGCTGAGAAAAACAGTCTGTCGTTTACGTCACCATGGACATGAATAATCATCAGAGACTCCTCTTATGCTGCTATTTACCTGTTTCACACCTGAATTTTATGAATTTTAGCTTAAATTATTCCAAACACATAAGCAATAAAACTGCGCTAATAAAGAAAAATGTGATATTTGATACGTGCTACACTTAAAAATGTGTGGTGTGGAAGTTATAATAGGTGTCACATCTGGAATAGGATGTTTAAATAAGCAAATATGGATGTGATGGTCAGTATTTAGGGGGGAAAAAATGTAATTATGATTTTTTTTAACAGATATTGCGCTTTGGCAATTTAGTCTTCTGAATAGTCTGCATCACACATTTCATATAGTCCTTAATTCCTTGTAGTCCAGCAGATGCAGTGTGCCTTTCTACCAAATAGATGGTTAGCTTCTTGCTGCTATTATGCGGTCAGTGCTGCCTAGATGCATTTTTAGTTTAAAAAAAAAAACAGAAAAGATATTGAATTATATTATATTCCAGCATTTTATTTTTTTTTTAATTATTCATTAAACAAAATATATTTTTCTTTATCTGAAAATAGCTTCAAATTAAAAGGCACTACGCCTTTAGCGAGCTAGCGGGTTATGGCGTTAATTAAGTTGTTAATTTTTTATATGCTGTAAAAACCGTGAACAATTCTGAAATTGTACTTTGTTGCTACTAGACGAAGTGTCACTGGCAGTACAGAACTTTTAGGCGACTTTTTAGCAACACACTCCTCAAACAGCCGCCTGTGGTGCTTTTTTCTCTTGCAAATTACCTTTTTTTTGTTTGGTGTCTGAAATAATCCCTTATTACAGATGTGCTGGGGGGTTTTTTATTAATTGACAAAATATCTCTCTGACTCAGAAGAAGGCATAATCCCGCTCCACCATGCGTTCCTTTTTGTTGTTTTTCCAATGTTGGTTGTTACACCCACATGCTGATTGGCCGCATGGAGCTGTGCTTTAATTGGCTGGTATGACTGTCACTCAAAGAAGGCAGTCATGCATTTGTTCTGGGACTTTTTATATTGCATTCACATTGCAGCCTTTTGCGATTAGCTAATCGCAGCGTTTCAAATCGCGATTTCGATTTAGAGTTCAGCTCTAATGGTCAGGTGACCCAATTCGTTTGTCTATATTGTGTATAATGTAGTACTGTTGGTATTAAGTATGCAGTGATATACTTAGAATATTAATACATACATATTAAAAGCTGCTTTATAAAAGTTTACTTGAGATTCTGAGATGTTTAACATTTCTAGTTTTTGAAACCCTGATTCACAATGTCACCTGTAACAACCGCCATTTTTGGATTTATTTCTGGACTCTTAATTGTAATCTACCAGACTTGAGATTTGTGTGTGCTGTGGTAGAAGTATAACTCTAACGAAATTTTAATGCATGCAGAAGACCAATAAGTCTCAGGTGATTAATTATTAAAGTCGTTTGGAATATATTACTGTAAAGACAGTACAAACACCCTGACAAAGTTACAGCAAAGGCTGCATCTAAGGATGTTATGAAGGTATGTGAGAATAAAAATAGGAAAAAATACAGCATGTACTTTACTTTGATCTTTACACTGCTGCTGCTGCTGATATGGAAGACGCTCGGGGGCATGTGAAGCACCTGACATGAGTGTAGAGACAAAAATCACACAACTGGAGGCAATTTTAAAATAAAGCCAGGTTATTTTTTTTTCTTTCATCCGGGAAAACTATTTACTTCCCCCAGCAGATGAACACAGTACAATATCGATCTAGAATGATTGGATAATATCTAATCTATCTGTTGTATATTTAGACACATGGTATGGTGTATACGTAGTATTGTTAGATTGCGAGGTTGTATATTTAGCTTGTATATTTGGTATTGGAACATTCATGGGGTCTTTGTGTCATGATTTCACATTCAATGGCTTTATTTAATGTTCGTAAGTTTGTTAGTTTCTCCTTTTGGGTTCTTGTTTCATGTTTTTTATGTTTACGGGTCATGTTTGTTTCTGTTAATATTTCTGTTTAGTGTTTTTGGCTAGGCTAGGCTATGCTAGCCAAGTCAGTTCTTGTTTTATGCTTTCTGGTTGGTCTTTATCATGTGATCCTTGTTGCTCTTGTCTTCCTGTCTTGTGCTTCCCCTTGTTTTCATTGGTTGTTTAGTCCTGTGATTGTGTTTAGGTGTGTCTTGTTTAGTTAATGAGGTCAATGTGTAGTTATAGCTCTTGTGTTTGCCTTGTGTTTTGTGTTTTGTGGATTATTGTTTGTGTCAGTACCACTGTGGAGTATCTGTTCTGGCCTCATATATTATTAACCATGCCATTTCGAATAATGGTAGCAATGACTGAGTTCAATATTTAATTGTATATACATACACGTTTATCCTTATACAGGGGGGTACACTAAGACTTAAAGTGACTTTTGAGACACGCCAACTGATAGCAGCACAGCACTACCCGCAAGGCTTTGTTCGTTGCCATCTTTTGGTGCATTTTAAAACTTTTTGATACCTCCTCATATACATTTTTAGGTCAATCTAGGAGTAATTAGCGATATGTCTGGACGGGTTTTGTTACAGTCTTTTGTTTTCTGTAACCTTTTTATAGTCTTTAGCTGTCTCTAACAGTTGATTCCATCTAAAGATCCTTTGAGTCTCCTGGTCTCATCGGTTGATTTCCAACAAGGTACAAAAACTATTCTTATCCTATAAAAAGTATGTCAATAATGAAATTATGAATGAGCGGAAGCATGGCGGTGGAAGCATCATGCTGAGTTATGCTTAGTCCCCTGGATTTAGACCGACTAAAATGCTATTTAAAAATAGCAATAATAATAATAATATTATGTGGCATATTCTACATATGTGGGTATGTGGTAGGTCAGTGATTAAGGTATTGGACTGCTGATCAGATGGTCATGCCTGTCTATTAAATGCCAGAAGTATATCAAATATATCCACACGCTGATTTATTAGTTGTCCAACTTCCTGTTCTAATTGTTGAAACTTCCTCTAACTGTCATTTTCCATAATTTGTTAACGAATTGTTTCAGTGTTTGTGTGTGGGTAGTAATATTAATGCGTGTAGGAAAATTGTAAAGATACAGTATATCCATAGGATTTAGACTGCACTTCTATAAACCGTCACTGCTTTTGGCTCCAGCAATATTCTGAGATGTTGTTTTCATTGCCTATCCATTAAAAGTGACATTTCATCTAAATACAAGCCTTGAGCCAAAGACCGGGGAACTCAAACATGATCACAGGGTGTAAGGGGAGATGAGAGACATTTATAAAGCGTGTGTGAAAAAAAGAGAGAGAGACAGACAGACAATGACAAGGGAATGTATAAATAACAGGTGCTGTCATTCTGTGATCGAACATAGGGTCATTTTGTGATCTTTTATTGAACCTTTTTCTGTGCTGATTGGCATCATTTATGCACAAGTCTATAATTAAAGAGCAAAAAAACCCAAGATTTTCTTTACTTTTTCCTTTATTTATCCAGTCTGGTTTTTGTTTTGTTTTTTTGCTTCGTTCACTTTTCAGCTTTTAATTTTCTTTTAATTATTTTTATTTCTCTTTACTTGGAATCTTTTTTTAAATATTGATATTTGTGTGGGTGTCTGTATGTATGCATGTGGGTTCGTTTAATAAACAGTCTCACAATCGCTGATTACTGCTTCTTCTGTAGTGCAGCTGACTCTAACCCTGCCCCCAACCAAACAAGACCCACACACACACACATACACACATGGATGGTCCCCTGGAGGCCCGTACACCACCACACTGACATTTTGGATGGACTTCCTAAATTTACCCACAGGCTAAATACTTTATCGACCCTAAACCCTTTCAATGAACCAACTAGTTTTAACTCAAATGATTATTATAGCAAAGTGAAGATTAGAATATGTTTTAAAGGTTTTAAAGGAAAAGGGGGTGCCGGCGCCCTTTCCGGTCCCACCCCCCATCTCTTTCTATCTCCCACATTTAATTCCTTTGTCCCATTAATAAAGGCAAAAAATGGCAAAAAATGTTTTAAGGATCATATTAATTGGTAACTAAACGCTGTATGTGGGATTTATATATTGTATGTGCAAAACATTAAATGTTTAATAAAAAACCGGCTGCTTTAACTGCAGGAATAGTGACATTTGTCTCTGTCAATTTTCCACTTTGCTACCGCTCCCTGTGGTATGATCGCTTGTGTGGCTTTTCATAGACACCGCGTGTCCGCAGCATGGGCTTTGCGATTACTCAGTTGTCTGTTACATGGTGCACTGTGATTTTAATAAAGAACTGAGTTGCACAGGAGGTCCAACCCATCCATATTTACATTTACAGCATTTGGCAGACGTCCTTATCCAGAGCCATTTACATTTATCTCCTTTATACAACTGAGCAATTAGGGGTTAAAGGCCTTGCTCAGGGACCCAACAGTGGTGGCTTGATGGAGCTGAGAATTAAAGCCACAATCTTCAGGTTGGTAGTCCAACACCTTAACCATGAGCCACCACCTCCCACATATTTAAAGCAAAGAGTTTTGCATTGCTCGGGTCCTCCACCAATGTAAGTTTAATTTTGCTGTAAAGTTGAGGCAACACCTTCTGACTGAAATGCGATCGTCTCTGTAATTGATCACACAGACTGAAAACGGCCGTATATCCAGTGCCATGTAAACAGGATCCGAGTTTTATTTTAAAGGCATGATGGAAAGCATGATGGTGGGAGTTACCCTTCGTCATATTTTTCTTACTAATACCCAAATTAGGCATAAAAAAGGGTAGCTAACGGAGCTGTTGTTTACTTACTGCACATTTTAAAGTATCGCATTAGAAACGATAAAAAATTTTTTTTAAAGAAGCCTGAGGTGGTTTTAGACTAAAAAGGGGGTTGCATGAAAAAGCTTATAATAAAGAAATAAATTCTGATGTAGCATTTATTAATAAACCCACGTGACTAATCGACTTATTCCGCTTTAATACGCTTGTCTTGCACAGTCAGCTCATGCCAATTTTTCCACTTTTTCTCTGCTCAACAAGACCAACCTTGTGCAGGGAAAAGTTCCTGGATTTTTATACAATATTGAGATTGCATTCAAGTATTTTGACTTACTGGCACTCGACTGCGACTGGAATCATCAGCGTTGATTAGTGATTTAGGTAT
The DNA here is from genome assembly GCA_005784505.1 of Bagarius yarrelli. Classification (NCBI taxonomy): domain Eukaryota; kingdom Metazoa; phylum Chordata; class Actinopteri; order Siluriformes; family Sisoridae; genus Bagarius; species Bagarius yarrelli. Next base: position 555,150 of record VCAZ01000150.1, on the reverse strand, counting down.
AAATGTACTATTTTATAATGCTAAATAACAATAAAGTATTTGGTGGGTGGTAAGTTTTCTTCAAGGTTACTGAATAATTTGGCGGTTACTTTTGTTCAAGGTCAATCAATCAATATAAACAATGCCATTATACTGGATATCCCAATTTTAGATTGGAGCAGACGTGACATTTAAACCTTTTATTCTGCAACGCATCATTTTCTCGGCTGAGCTTTGCCACCAGCTGGAAAACTGCCCAAAAGGAAGAAAACTTTTACTTATAACTAAGATATACTCACATCCAGTAACGTATTGTGGGCTTCTTTGTAAACATGCGCTTTATCGATCGACTATAGTTACTCTATTAACTCACAAAGGGGGGATGAAAAGCTCTACAATTACAAAGAGTGACATTTTCGCTGGTAAACAGAACAATTAAGCATACGACTGTGTACATTCATACAAACCACACACACACACACACACACACACAAATAGATTAGAGTGTGTAGATTATACTATACAAAAGCAGGCGGAATACTGAATAAACAGCTCTCTCTCTTCTCTTCTCTTCTCCATAGGAGCTGAATGATGCTGTGTACATGTTTGTGTATCCGGAGGTTTAGCAGATTAATTTGACTCATGAACAAATTACCAAAACCTTCTGGGGCTGGATTGAGTGTGTTACAGGGAATAGACAAATCACTGCATTGCTGTAACTCCCCGGGAGCTGGATTTTAACACTCCAGTTTTTATCCAGTCACAGAGCTTTCATTAATACTCGCGCACGGCAGGATGGAGAGAAAAGCTAATGTTGCGTGATAATTCTAGCATGGTACATCCACAGACGGCTAAAAGAAAATATTGCTGTATCTGTTCTTTCTGTATTTATATATATATACACTCTTGTTCCAATATACTGTCCGATGGTTGCTATAGTAACATTTCATACACCAGGACTTTCATTATATGTGGACGTATCACACAATCTAGTACTAATCAAAACAGACCCAACATCCTGTTTAATAAAGAAAAAAACAATCTTTGATGTGCAGATTTTTTTTCATGTTTGGCATTATTATTTTTCATGTTATTCATTATTCATGTAAGAAGTTTCGAGTGTCAAGTTTCTCTTGTCAGGGGAGGACTTTTAAGAGTAACAAAGGAGTTTGCACGTACTACCAATTTTCTCCTAAGGCAAAACACACCAAACTTTCTATTCTTTAGTAATTAACTCTGTAATGTTTTTAACTCTAAGAGTTGGGGGTTAATTGCCTTGCTCAAGGGGCCCAGCAGTGGGAACTTGGTGGTGCTGGAATAAGAACTCTGATCTTTTATTTAGCAGTCCCACACTTTAACCACTGTGCTAATGAAGGGGTGGTGGTTTCCATTAATCATTCAACGGAAAGCCTGTAAACTAACATGTTAAATATTTGGAATATAGATTTTATCCCCCGGCCAGTGGATATAAAAAAAATGGCCACACACCTACAGCATTTAAAATACTTCTGGCATTAGATGGAAAGACAGTAAGGTATATAAATTATAAACAAGCAACTTCCAAATCTACACTAAAACAAAGTTTAACATCAGCCAAGTCGTCTGAGGACCAAAGCTGTGAAGTTTCTACTGTCTGCTATTTAGTCAATTCCTTATCAGTTTATTTAGATAAAATTCCGTCCACCAAACATTATTTACACAAGAAAAGTGAGGCGTAGGGTTAGCATTAACCTAAAGCTGCTACCGCCACCCTGCTTCACAGAGAAGATGGTGTATTTAATATGCTGTAGTTCTTAGAATATTCAGTGGGCCGGTGTCCTGCAGAGTTGTCTTAACACACCTACTCGTAAGTTTTAACTGTACCTGGATTAGTGTTTGATTAGGCTTGGAGCTAAACTCGGCAGGACACCGGTCCTCCAGGACCGAGTTTGGACAATATGTGGTATTCCGAAACATGCAAGGAATCATTTAAGTAAGTAAATAAGTAAAAATGGCAAAAAAAGAACAAAAGAAAGACAGAAACAGACAAGAAAACTGGGTTTATTTTACAGTAATATTTTTTAAATATTGTGTTTAAAATATCTGGCTCTTCAATTAATTGAAACATAATAATATCCTCCTGCAAAAAGGCTACACTGACAAGCCTTAATGAAGCATGAATGATTCTAATCCAAATATAAAATCTCTCTTTCTCGCTCTTTCTTCCTCCTTCACACACACATACGCAAATTCGATTAGAGAACCTTTCAGCACACTTCTCTCGGGGAGAGAATAATAATTGATGAGTAAAGATATAATAAAGAAAAAATATATATATTACGAAGTGATTTATTTACATATTAACATTATTTCTTAAATACACTGCATATTAAATCTAATCTAAACAAATCAGAAAATGATCGAGATGTTTAGAAAACTGTCTGCCCTAAAAGCTGCCCTAAAAGAGACGGAGCTCTGAGACAATTGTGAGACATGCGCCACATCGTCGGTACTTTTGCATTTCAGCTCTAAAACTTTCTAAGCTATTGTTTTCAATCGGCTCTCTTTCCAGCGCATCTCGGCCGAGCAAAACTGCCAAGAGACCAGCCCCTGTTTGACCCTGATTGGCCCTGGCCTGGGTGACTGTATCAGTGAGTATCACCTATTCAGAGGAGGAATAGCACAGAATGTGGGTGGAAAGATTTGCATGAATGCTGCACAACCCGAAAATACAGAACAAACTCCATCCATCCCATATCGATTGTTTTTCATTCTTGAATATGGGACAATTCTGTATTTTAAGGGACGAGTGACAACCCTAAATATATGACATGCCCACATTGTACATTTAGCCTTGCGAAAAGTTCCACAACATTGAAAGTGATCATACGTCGTTTATAAAGAGGTTTAATTAAGTAATAATAAATAAAATTATTGTGTATTTATGCCTTACTTAAGCGCCAATCGAAAATTCCCAGCTTCCCCTACAACTTGATGTAGGTCATGCTGTCGTGATGTCACACTTTGTTTAAGGAAGTCTCTTTAGTCTATTGCACTGGATAAGTTAAACACAAATCTGCCACTTGTTTGTGTGTATGCTGCAGGATGTTCGGATTTTAGACGACTAATATATACCAGTTCTATAAAACAGCAGAATTCACACACCCTCACACACACACACACACACACAAACAAACCTGCAGGTGTTTTTAGAGCCTTCAGAGGTTCCTGAATGAGCGTATTTGCGCAATTAATTAATATTCATATTCGTCTACTGAGTCATACACGATTCCGCTCTTCTATTTGATGTTATTTAGAAAACCTGATTTTTATATCATCTATGAATGTTTTGGCAGGTAAATAACAACAGGTTGTCAATAGAAACAGAATAAGTGACAAGCACTGGAGACGCACGGGGGGGGAAAAAAACGACCCACTTTGCTTGCTTGCTTTTCCATTTCTCACTTCTACCACTTCATATTGATCTAACGGAAGACTGTCTGGAAAACTCAGCCATCTCTCTCTCTCTCTCTGTCTCTTTTTTTCTCTCTCTCTCTCTTTGGTTCTGCTTCCCTGTCTATCCTTTTTTTTTTAAGCATTTTTTCTCCAGCCAGCTTTCAGCACTAAAAAATGCAACAGGAATTCCAGCAGGGAAAGAACACACACGCTTGAATGAACATACACACTTAGACCACTTAAATGCCACCAAAAGTGGCCAAACAACTGTGCTTTTGTATTCTGTTAAACTCTTAGATAAAGTCTCTGGTTAGCGGCTACACATTTCCTCTCTATCTTAAAGCTTATGATTGAAGAAAACAGTCAGGTTTTTCTGATGAAATTTAAAAAAACACCTCCGATCGATACTTTAAACACCACCAGGACGCATAACATGAGGTGAAAAGACTTTTTTTCCTATTATATGCAAATTAGAATCGACGCCCATTCGAAAATTCTGATGTTTCTTTAGCCTTACTTACAACTTTAGCGTCTAGCTACAATTAGTCCAAGAAAAACATCAACCATTGTTTCATCTCATTTCGCTCGGGAAATGAGACGTTACAAAGAAACCTAAGTGTTGGAATTCAGTCCATTAGCATGTGTCATCCTGCACACAATTAAATGAAACACCCAGTTTTCAGTTTCCTATCGTATAATTCGATGTCACAGATCAGGAGTGGAGGCGGCGGCAATTTTAGATGATAACTCGTAATTGAACAAACAGGCATTGGTTTTTCGTTTGGTTTTTTTTGTTCCAGCTCTACCTTTTTTTTTTCCTCCTACACGTTAAACCCTCCGCTCGTGCCTGGTCTCTCAGACAGAGCAAATCTACTGTATATCAAAGTCGTGATATAGAAAATCAACACAGACTCAAACTCAGAACCACTTGGCATCAACAACCACAATCGATTAAAAAAAAAATGTAGAATCTTCACGCAGGCTGGAAGCAAAAGTTGTATATATGCAAATACTGTACATACTGTGTAGTTTGCTAAAGAAAACAGAAATAAGTGGTTACAGTAAGTGATGTACTCTATACAGATGTAGGAATCATCTGATGGTTCCTACCATTGAGTGGTCATGAGGTCTATATCAAACCCAGTCAATAGGAATCTCCTGAACTGGTGGATCGAGTGGAATTTTATAATCTTCTGAATAGCTGGCAACCTTGAAGACATGAACATAATAAAATCTACTTACACTAAGGCTGTGTAAAAATATTGATAAAGCTAACTATCGCGATTTTTTTTGAATATTGTATCGATATTCTAACCTCTGGTATCGGTACATATCTAAAGGATTTACATTTTCTGTTATGTTCACATATAATTAAAACCTTCCTTCTTCCTCATCTGCTCCTGTAGTTGTCACCGACACATACGGCCATTGTCTCAAAAACAAACATGGAGGAAAAAATCAGGGTGTTGTTTTACTTTATAATGTATTGTGATATTGTAAAAATTGGCCGGAAGACGGCTCTTATCTTGAAAAACTCGTTGGTTGGGACACTCGTAAGTCAAGATACCACAGTATTGCATTTGCATTTGCAGGATTTGGCAAACGCCCTTATCCAGAGCGACTTCAGGGGTCGCAATCAGGGGTTATAGGCCTTGCTAAGGGGCCCAGCAGTGGTGGCTTGGTGGTGCTGGGAATTGAACCCCAGGAACCTCTTTTTGGTATTTTATTTTAAAATACCTTAACCACCAATCCACCACTTCCCTATTCCCCATGATACTGTATTGTATCGTGACCCATGTATCATGATATCTTATCGTGAGGTTCTTACCAATACACAGGTGTAACTTACAAAATTGTTTAACTCATTTAAGCACTTTTATTAAAAAGTTCCGAGATACGCCAACAGAAAACAAAAGATGGCGTCTGCTGGGGTGTCTGAAAACTTTTTGATACCCCCTCAGAGACAAACTTTAACTGAGGATGTATGAAAGTAATAGCTGGGAATGGGTACACACCCCTAAAAAATACAACAGGAAGAAATCCATCATATAAAAAGTCAATATAATGAAGTTTATAATGGTGGTTTTCTTCTTTAGCTACTTTAAATGTTTAGTGTGGATGAAACTACTGTAAAACGCTGTGTAATTGACAAAACAAGAGACTTTGTCGTAATGGGACCGTAAAAGGTTTAGTAGCGTTTAGTGTTTTATAGTCCTAGTTGTACCCGACTGCAGCTATTTGGCTGAATGCTTTTTCTATTGAACAGCACATTAAGCTGTAGTTCAGTTCGCTCAATGAGGCCGAACAGCTTACATGCTCTCATTCCGCAGCACCGCCGTTGTTTTCGGATATTGCAAAAGACGTCCCCGGAGCTTATATAGTTTGTATAGAGATCTGGGATGTGCTTGGTTAAATTTTTCCTGATTTATGGTTATGGTTTTAGAGGACTGCTGAGTGTACAGAAGAAACATTTATAGGCGTGTGACCAACAAATCACATTTACAATTTACAATCAATTAAATCAAGTAAAGTAATTAGCCTGGTTGAAGAGCTCACTTAAATCAGTTAGATTATTATTGTGCGAATTTAAATTCTAAGCATATACACACACATATACACACACACACACACACACACATTCAATCTGAAAAGAAAGGCTTTATGAATATTCGTAAGCTATATTTATCTGTTATGTTAGAGGAGGTTAATGGGCTGAAATAACAATTAAAATCAATACATCTTCTTATATATGTATAACAGAACACCAGCTGACAGTTTTAATTATATCTGCTGTATATACAGTGTCATTAGAACACATACAGACTGCATGAAATTACTCATTAGCATTTACTTCACGCTTTATTCCTGACCGATTTACATTTATCTAATTTATACAACCCATCAGTTAAAAGTTAAGGGCCCTGCTCAGGGGCCCAGCAGTGGCAGCTGGATGGTGCTGAGAATTAAACCCATGATCTTCCAGTCACCTCATCCAGGTTAGTATCAGAACTACAATGTGCATGTGCATATTTGACAAAGGACTTTGCAGAGAAGGAAGAAGTATTGAAGAATAGCTCGTTAACCGACTTTCAACCATCCGATAAGGCAAGATTTGCAAAGCATGACTTAAAAATAACATTTCAAATAAAATAAAAGCTTTCGGTTTTATTAAATCATTCAGATTTCAGAAGATCAGCTTTATATAGTAAAACATATGAAGGCTTGGTGGTGCTGGGAATCGAACCCTTGTTTTTCCGGTATCAGTCCAACAACTTAACCACTTCTCTATATTCTTACAGACCTTTAATGTCTATTAAAAAATAAAGAGTAAAAAAAAAAAAAAAGGTGTGAGCAAAAAATAATAACACATTTCAAAACCTATTTTAGGAAACACTGCGACGTGAATAAGTTGAATTAAATGAATGTCTAATTGCGTGTCACATGACACACATTTAGAATAATAAGCAATCATCTGATCCTGAAGTACATATTAGAGTGCCCTCTGCTGGCCGGGACTGCTATTGTAATATAGTCACAGCTAGAACTTGCTCTAAAAAAAGGGTAAGTTTATGCGATCATGTGTGTGTGTGTGTGTTGTTATGTATGTTATGTCTTTTACAGTAAAAGCAATCTAAAACTACAAGACACAAACATCGATAGAATTTGATTAAAGTTTAAACTGATAAAGTTACTTGATGTTTGTTTCAGAGGTCCAAGACATTAAAAAAAAAATCCGATCAGTATCTTCAGTCTATGAATCTTTGCGCAGGCAAATATTTCCCTTAGACGTTAATCGAGCTTTAAAGCAAACTCACGGAGTTCTATAAATAAGCACTTTCTGTGGCCCATGTTGCTTACAAATCATATCACACAGCAAGTTATTGGTGAACCTTTTCAATGCCACCTAAAGTTTGTGAAAAGTGAAAAAAAAGGCTCTGAAATAGTAAAATAAAAATGTGATAAAAAGGCGTGAAAGGAATTATAGAATAGGGATGTGAAAAAACTAATCAGGTGCATCTCCTGCACTGTTGCCTCACAGAAAGGTCCCAGGTTTGATTCCCCTGCAGGGGTCTTTCGGTGTGGAGTTTGCATGTTCTCCTTGTGCTTGTGTGGGTTTATTCTTGGTCCTCCGGTTTCCTCCCACAGTCCAAAAACATGTATGTTAGATTGATTGGTGATTCTAAATTGCCCATAGGAGTGAGTGTGAGTGTGAGTGTGTGATGGACTGGCGACCTGTCCAGGGTGTATCCCTTCTGCCCTTCACTCTTTCAGAGACGTCTGGGATAGACTCCAGCAGATCCCTGTGACCCCGAATTAGGGAATAAGCTGGTATAGAAGATGAATGAATGAATGAATAAATGTCTGTCAATAATAATATGGTTGATGGAGTGATACGGCAAACCGAATAAATCTAAAAACCAGCAATACTTAAAAAAAAAAAAATTCCACTGTGCTGTGCATATTTGTGGTTAAATATAAAAGCGAAAGAAAAAAAGAAAAAACAAAACCTCACACTCACATTTTCTGCTATAAAATGAAATATGTTTCTTGTGAGACAAAGTCTCGAGATATAAGCACTTACAAAACGTAGCTTAACATGTCCCGAAATATCAATCGAGCGAATTCCTCCACTCTCCACCTGCTTTGACACTTCAACAACCTGAAATTACAGATCTCAGCTTTCGCAGGTTCTACTTTTTTATAACTTACACCAGCCTGTAAAAAACGTGTTGAGTGAAAAGGAAAACACGTATAACGTCATGCCGGGTCTCACATTTACTTTTACATGTCCGCCGTCTGACACACCCCCCTAATCCAGAGAGATTTTATTGATTATTTCATTTTTATCCAATACAGATGTTTAGGTTTAGGGGCCTTGTTCAGGGGTCCAGCAGTGGCATCATGTTGGAAATAGTGATTGAAGTTGAACCTATAATTGTTTGATTAGCAGTTTAACATCTTAACAAATGTTCCCATGTCTTGCTCAACGCTCTGTTGCGTGTTGTTGCTCTACTTTTGGGCAACATGTCATTAAAACAGTATGGATTTTTTTTTGGAAGAAAATGGCTTTTATTTAACATTTATGGACGTGTGAAGTCTTTATAGTTTCATAGTCGGGGTTAAAGCTTTTTGATTTGTCTGGAATATATCAAGCTCTCTCTTTTTGTTCTTTTTTTTTTTAGAGTGAGAGACGCACTCTATACAGCTGATATGATGTACAAATATATATTCTTATAAATACATTTAAAATTGCATTTAGCAGCTAATAACCAGGTGTAAAAAGCTACAAAACTGTCTGGGGCATTTAATTATACATTTTTTGCATTAGTTGATTTAGGTTTCTTTGGAGTCGGATTTTCCTATTTTCCAGAGTCATCACTTCCTGCCACTTTTCTTCGTTCCCATTCTCATATTTGAGAAGTTGAGGAAGTGGATTTGAGTATAGTGCTGAAGACCTTTGGCTAAGCTATTGATTGCTAACCCCTGGAGCAACAGCAAATAAATTAGTCAATTACTCGACACACAGCCCCAAGAACCGAGCACTCACTGTTATCATCTGTACCTTCTCTTTTCCTTGAAAAAAGTAAAACCCCACCTGTAAAACTGTAAAAAAAACAAAAAAAAAATTACTATTCTGCGTTTGTTTTTAATTCCGTCAGTATAAATTTTTATGATTTTATATAATCATGCGGTAAGTATATCTCCAACAGCCTAAAACTAATTGTTCTCGCATTAAATCATTTTCTATTTTCTACAAAGTTCCTTTATCACTCAAATCCCAAGCTGAACCTGAGAGTTAAACTCACAATGGTGGTGCATCCGTTTCAGTTCTCAACAGTGGCAACTCGTGAGATTTCACACTGTAATTGGGTTACATTAACACTGCATGAATTGATCGCTCCAAATATTCCTTTTTTTTTTCCCAGTGTGCCAATTAAATAGCGCTGTTGAAGTGCAAGTGATTTATCCTAAACATGTAGTCATAAACTGCTGCACGTTTATAGCAATTTCTGGCAATTTGTTTTTTTCAGCATACCTCAAAATTAGAAACCTTCATTCAGTGACTGTCAATGACTGACACGCTGAGTTTAAACTGATTTTACAAATTAATAGGTATATATTATATATCTGTCCATCAATTCATCTATCTATCTATCTATCTATCTATCAATCTATCTATCTATATATCCATCATCCATCAATCAATCCATCCATCTATATATCCATCCATCTATCTATCTATCTATCTATCTATCTATCTATCTATCTATCTATCTATCTATCTATCTATCTATCTATCTATCCTATCCATATATCTATCATCCATCTATCTATCTATCTATCTATCTATCTATCTATCTATCTATCTATCTATCTATCTATCTATCTAGCCATCCTTTCTTCTATCTAACTGTCTGCCTGGGATGCTGGGAACAATCACACTCAAACCATCTTTAAAACCTGTCACTGATTAGTGTGCAAATGGCCATTTCCATAAACTAATAGATTGCATGTAGCTTCCATTAGATTTCAGCACAAATAAATGATGTTTGAATACAACAAGCTGTAATTCGGTTGTTCAGTTCTGATCTGATCATCACACCTTCATGAGTAAGCACATCTCCATAACTGTAGACTAAAGCTTGATCTGCACATCTGGCTAAGAAGAGCAGCATCACACCAAGCTAATTAAAACCAACAGGCTTTTTCGAGAGCTTTTAATTAACTCTGATTATTATCCAAACATGACAGCCGTTGAATTTGACACAGACTGCCATCTCTGACAATCGGTGCTCCAGCTTGCTTCACACAGGGGAGCAAAAAATTCCACTCCGGAAACGTCAGAACGGATAAATCACATATCCTTAACGTGGAGCGAACGACTCCGTGCGTAATGCGCGAGTTTACTGCTTGTGTGCCGCTGTGACAAATGTAATATTGATAATAAATAATGAAGCGGAAAAGTCGATGAAAAGTAGCTATTACTTCACCTCCAAGTCTGATAGTATAAACTGTACAGGAAATAGTTTTAATGAATATTAAAATGTATTCTGTGGACTAGTCTGAACAATCGTTCACGAAAAACAGACTAATCAGTCTTTCTAAATTCAAACATTGCTCGAGGTGAAGAGCTCCAATTACATCAGATGTTATATAACTGACTAGACAAAGTCTGCATAATCTCAAATAATACCTGCTCAATTTATAATAATGTATCCAAATATTACCACACATTCGAGACCCGTAAAATCTAATGGACTTTCTGTGCAATTTAAAGTAGTAAGATTTTTAATACTTTATGCTTCTCGACTTTAAAAATTAAATGGATTTTTTATTAATAATAACTCTACAAGGATATTTCTGGTTTTACAGATAAAATGGCTGAAGGCAATGCTAGGCACCCGGTGTAAATTCCAGATATTTCAGACCCCAGGGTTTGAGGAAAGATAGTAGGTTTTTTGCTCTCCTGCCGTTTCTATTCCGTATCTGTTCCCCAGGAAGTTATCAGTGTCTGTTCCTTCTCTGAAATTTTCTCCCTATTTTACCGCAGACCAGAAAATACTCTCTAAACAACGCCAATTAGTACAATTGTGTCACTACATCCTGATGCCTTAGCTCCAGTCAGGTGTCCTGAGTAAGCAGTTCTCCTAATGCATGCTAAAAGTAGACAGCATATCTTGCACCACATACCAAGGAACTTGTTTCATCAATCTATTAGTCCTTCGTTACGGTACGGTGACTAATGCAGAAAAATGCTGTTCTCAGTCATAAAGTGATAAACTGGAAGACTGTCCTACATGATCACGCACACACTGTATAGAGAAGTGGTAGCGCAGTGGACTGCTAATTGGAAGATCGGGGTACAAAACCGCTGATTTCTAAACCATATTATTTCCTATAATTTGTTATATCTCGCTGATTTATCAGAAGACTCTTCTGTTTCTTCATACACTACTCCTGACCCAGAACATTCACTCACACACACACACAAACAGACCAGTAAATTTAGCAGAATGTCACCATTCATCAGAGAGCTTTGAGAGCCACACACACTTCATCAGTGAGGCACCACCCTGTAAAAAGTCAGACTGAAGTGATGGCAAGGTTCAGACAGGACCGAACCAGCGGTAATTCTGAGATGGTATAAACTATTTATTTGCTTGTAATGTTAAAAAAAAATCTTGTGTTGCAGACCTACTCAAAAATGTGTGTAACTTCTTAGTTCAGAGACATTCATTTAGTATTAAAGTAATAGGTCTTCAGTGTCAGAGGTAAAACGTAGGGTGTGTTCACACTTGTAGTTCATTTGCTTCATTCGGTTTGAACCAATAAGGAAAATAATGCATTTGATTCGGACCGTCTTAGCGTTCACACTTATATTTTTGACAGCAGACATAAAGATACCGAACCTAAAGGCATAGTGATACGATTAGAACCTGATTGGTCGGCTTCGGTGACAGATATTTTGTGACAGAACTTTTCATCTGAAACGATGCTGCGTACTGGATCAATCTAAATCTTGGGAATAAATATATGTTTTTATTTTTACTAGCTGAGAACTTGAAAACAGCTCCTGAAGTTTCCAAACAGCACCAGGATTTCCTACGTCGTATGCAAAAACAAGAAGAAGGCATTTCCGAGATCTTTTTGAATCAATTGAAACCTATGGTCTCACTCCGCTTCCAAATGAACTCTGGTGCAATTCAATTGATATATGAAAGCGGCACGGACCAAATGTATCTAAAATATCTTGTTTGGTGTGCACCAGGGTTGGGATATCAGCGTTCATACTTACTTAAATAAACCGTACTAACCGAACAATTGCACCAAATTACTAATCGTACTAAACTCGAGAAGTGTGAAAACACTTCAGGATGTGCCTGGTAGTCACAGCACACATCTTTAAGTAAAGGTAAGAGAAAAGATGTTTACTTAAAGTCATTTTAGAGACCGATTTAAATTAGATTGAAGAAAAAAAAAACGGTTTTCATTTCTAATCCCAAATGGCCAAAAGGATATCTGTATGGATCATTTTTTATCCTTGTCTCTTCTCAAGAGTCAAGGCCATCCTTTTCTTTACGATCTTAACACTTTAACATTCTGGACAATGACTGAGACAAAGAGACACCTTGCTTTTTTTTTTTGTAATCTTATCTCTGACTGATTATCTCCGGTAGAGTGATGGCCATTGTAGTCTTTCTACCCATCTATGACACCAGTCTGAAATCCGTCCATCCATCAGCCCCAAGCTCAAAGATCAGCTCCTCCAGGCTGTACAGAGTTATGGGAATACACAAGACGTCGAGATAGATTTTTATACAAGAAATTCTCTGGTGTGTCTTTGTGTCAGAGTATCAGGTTTAGAAATAGGACCAGCTGAAATGATGTTTTTTTTTAACTGAGACACCAACTGTATGATTTAAAGTGTTGCTAAAAAACACACTAAACCACGTTAGGTCCAAATCCTCTTCTGTTCACACACACATAGATAACAATCTGCGGTGTTAGTTATTCTATCTCTTCGGGTCCAAGCTGTGATTATGTATGTATAGAGATATAAAGAAAAAAATAAAAGCTTTGTAGGAAGTAAAAAACTTCGTATGAATTTTGTATGAGTATGAGTGTGTGTGGAATTAGTACAATTAGCTTGTTTAAAAAAAACACACACAAAGCATGCATATAACGCTTACATTGATCCCCCTCGTTATACAAGAATGACAGTATGTGAGCAAAAAAGTGAGTTTTTCCTCATACTGATGTTTGATGTAAACATCTAAACATCATAACTGAAGCTCTTGATCTGCATCCGAGCTGCTGCCACGTGATTGGCCAATAAATTCCCTTCATATAAATAAATCACAGTTTTTCTAAAGATTCACCAATTCTCTTAAAGAACATACTGTTTTTGATATTTTGTGAAAAAGATAAAGGAACTAATTGATGTGCAATGCATGTAGAGGGTCAATATATTTCCATATGCAGGTCAACTCCTTCAAACGATTATTTGGACAGTCGAGTAATTGACGATTATTAAATTAGCAATAATTCGAGCTGCAATAATTGTATTTTATGAATGTGGATAAGTTATTGAATTTTATTTCTTGTAATTAATGAACAAGGAAAATCACTACAGCTTCAAAAATGTCTTTTTAATTGGACTGCATTTATTTCACTAATTCATTGGTAGACTTTGACTAATTATTAAGTATTACTGTCATTTATATTAGTATTTATAAATGTATATTCTTTTTTTTTTTTTTTTTTTTTTAAATATAATTATTTATTTATTTATTTTGCATAAATTTTTTACATCACTGACTGGAGGGTTGTTTTACAGCAGCCAATTAGGTGATATGTAGCTGCACTAGCTGGTATATGTAAAGTTACCGGACTTCACTGTCGTGCTGATTGCAGGACTGCTGCAAACATCCATCGCTCTTTTTTTTCCAACAAAATGACAGAATATGATGTTTGGAGTTTTATAAAGCTTTCCCCGTAATCAGTTTTGTTTGGAAAATATTTTTTCTAAATGCTGTCTTTTTTAGCGTTAGCACCAAATGACAATTTTGCACTCTTTTTATTAGGGCATATCAGATTGGGAGACATTTATTATTGTCCATGTTCTCGACAATGTTGACTTTCATCATTTTAAAGAAAAGAAAGTAAGTGAGAAAGTTATCAAAACCAATCCTGTGTATAGTGATGGCAAATATGATAGAAGGACTGATAGATAATATAGTTCCTTTAAATTCTCCATTTAGGATAATCGCCTGCTCGCTGTATTTTGCCTCAGACACAGAGCAGTGAAAAAAGCAGCGGGCTTTTTACTGATCCAGTTCTTGTGTGCCAACATTTGTGTGCGTGTGTGACCTCTAAAAAGGCTAAATCTGCATAGCAAAACACTTTCCCACATCATCCAATTCACCTCTGCAATAAATAGCGTGTGGATATAAGCTGAGTAAATAAGACAACAGATAAAGAGAAGCAGACATGCTAATAAAATGCAGCGCACACACCGAGGGCTAAACCAAGGTTACAAAAATATTGCCAGCTTTTCTTTTATTCTGTTTTTGCTTTATTTGGTTTGCTGAAGCGAGAAAAAAATGATATTTGCTAAGTGATGAGTGGGGCTCCAATCATGCACATAAAACTCGCTCATATGTTTGTCAGTGCTAGATGTCAGTAACATTTAACCTGATGAACACCATTCCCAGAGTGAAATATGGCAGTGGGAGTGCAATGCTGTGGGGATGTTTCAGTGCATTTGGAACTGGAAATTTCATCAGGGTTAATAAGAACATGAAAAACAAAGACTACGGGAAGATTTTGAAAGACAACCTCAGACAGTCCTTCAAGAAAACTTGGCCTGGGTCAACGTTTTGTCTTCCAGCATGATAAAGACCCAAAGCATACCTTATTTCTGGTGAAGATATATCTCCAAATAATCTGAGTGAACATCCTGTACAAAGCCCAGACTTACTGTCCATGCCAGAAGATCAACAACTCTAATAGCGCATGAGAGATTTGTTGCCACTGCTCGGGAGACAAGCAAAAGTCAAAATACTATTGACTATTAACCTCAGAGGGCTAATACTTTTTACCTTATAAACATAATTTGGGAATTATTTAAAACGCTGATTAATTATTTTATAGGAGGCTAATCATTTTGCCTTCACCTCTATATAACAGCATTCAATGCTACATCCACCCAGGCTGCTCTACTCCTTTTTTGTCCGCCTTAACAGAGCATTGTTTTCTAACATTTGAATATGACGCGGAAGCAAAATACTGAATTTTTTTTTTTTTGTCTATTGATCCTTGCGCCATTTTTTTACTTCCTTTTCTGTTCAGTACGTCTTTCTTGAATTGTTTTGCTGTGTAAATGTAAATGCAGATATTAGATTTGGGTCAGATTATGTAATCAGGTTGTCAAAAAAAATCAAAAGACACAAACGATCGCTAGATAGATAGATAGATAGATAGATAGATAGATAGATAGATAGATAGATAGATAGATAGACCTGCAGTGTAATTGCGGCTCAAGTGTCTACCATTTTATATTTATATTTTTATATATTTATGTGCTTCAGAGCCACACTGATTAAACCACATGTTTACAGGTACAGTAATTACAGTAATTATATTAGGTCATATGAGATCAAATGACAATGCAACGTTAATTTTTTTATTGCCTATGCTGTCGATAATGTCGACTAATCGTTTTATCCCTAACCAGCACATTGGTGTCCATACATTTTTGACCTTACACTTTTTAACCTTGTATTTGCTTGTGTATTTTTGGAGGCTATGACTTGAGCCACTGTCTTTTCCCTGATGGCTGATTAAAATAGATTTGTTTCATAAGTAAAGCCAATCTGGGAGTCAGAAAAAGATGTAGTTAAAACTGGGCCTCAGGGCGGGCCTTGAGTCAGGTGCACTTTCACATGTTGGTTTTTGGAAAAATTATATTAATAAGGAATTTAAAATTTACAAAAATATCCACTCTGTATAGACATGTTTTGACATACTGGTTCATACAAATTTATTTTGTCAAAAGCCATTGGGGCATTCTGGTCTGGTGAGAAACAGCAAACTAGACCAAGGATTCTGTCTCAAAATAGCTGAAGACAGAAAGAACTGAAGAGTCAAAAGTAACAGGAAAAAATATTGAACATTGATTTAGACATATGAAAAGTGTCACAACTGTCGTCAGATAAAACATGATCACAGCAATGGAAGTGGTGTAGACGTTTAGAGAAAGCAAGCAGGAGAATCAGTAAAGGAATACTATCAGATAAGATTAATTGTAAATATTTCAGGGATTTGGTGGGATGAAATGGGATGGGATGGGATGGGATGAGATGGGGTGGGATGGCTTGGTATGTATGGTAGTATAGTATGGTATGGAATAGGATAGGATAGGATAGGATAGGATAGGATAGGATAGGATAGGATAGGATAGGATAGGATGGTATCGTACGGTATAGTATGGGATGGGATGGGATGGGATGGGATGAGATGGGGTGGGATGGCTTGGTATGTATGGTAGTATAGTATGGTATGGAATAGGATAGGATAGGATAGGATAGGATAGGATAGGATAGGATAGGATAGGATAGGATAGGATAGGATAGGACGGTATGGGATGGGATGGGATGGGATGGGATGGGATGAGATGGGATGAGATGGGGTGGGATGGCTTGGTATGTATGGTAGTATAGTATGGTATGGAATAGGATAGGATAGGATAGGATAGGATAGGATAGGATAGGATAGGATAGTATAGGACGGTATGGGATGGGATGGGATAGGATAGTATAGTATAGTATGGTATGGTATAGTATGGTATAGTATACTATAGTATGGTATGCTATGGGACAAGGGTTTTTTTTATAGTATGGAACAAGGGTTTAGTTTTTGCAATATATGTACTTCTAAGAGTAACTTTACCTTCAACTTTAACTCATTTTTAATTATTTTTTCATTATGGAACTTTATTTTTACTTCACTATATTTTATGCCACTCCTCAGTTACTATTGAATGTTAATTATAAAAATTTGTTTATAAGACAAACAGTGTTCACATTAGTGCTGTTATTTATGCTGCTTACGATATGTCTTAAGACGTGATGTAAAATGTATTTGATGTAAAATCTCTGAGAGGTGAATAATTACTCAAATCATGTCCATCGAGCTTCAAATATTAATTTGCTTGAGATTCCTACTGAACACGCATATGGATCACACTTTCTACTCTTAGCAAAAAGCTGTCTGTGGTTTATAAAACAACTTTACTTCTGCCTAAATCTCCAAATGGTGGACAACTTTGCTTTTAAAAAAGGTGCTTTCGTGCCTGTGTGTGTGTGTGTGTGCAACCTTTTACCACAATTACTTTTTTAAAAAAAAGCTGCAATGAAGTGAAAATCTGGAAATGTGATGTATTGTGGTGTGAGTGATAATGACATGTTATTATTCAGCTCACAGATGGTTGGAAAATGCCAGACCTGTCACCAATTTCCTGTGGAGATGTGAAGTAGAAAGGAATCGAGAGTGCACAGGGATGCTATTATTCCAAAAGTGGGGCGAGATGCTGGCAGAGATTAACTTAAATTGCACTGAGCAAACGAAATGGACTGATGAGCCATTCAACACTTTTAACCAAAAAGTTCTTTCCGCAAAGCTGCAAAGTTATTTAAAATTAGGCTCCTGAAAGCTTTGTTCATGTTGTTCATATAGACAAGGTTTTTCATTGTCCTGAAAGAATTAAAACTTACCGCTCACACCACAGCAACCCACTCCTAATGTTAACTCCTGTTGTTTTTCTAATACTCTAATAACGGTAATTTTTCATTTGAGCACTTCTCATTCCTATATCCCAGCTATCACAATGCAAACAATGCAATTAGCTTAAGCAGTTTTGCATATGCTGTTGCAAAGATTTTTTTTTCGCCACCAGCATGGCAAATCTGCAAGATAAAGCTTATTCAAGTGTTACTGGGACAGCACACATCAGCACACAAAATGAAAACAGAGTCTCAAAGAGATTGGGCAAATAAATGGAATGCAGGAATCCTAGTGAAAGGAAGGCAGAAGAATAGAGTATAGACTGTATTATATTCATAACATGGTGGAGGAGGGAGATAGAAGAGAAGGAAAAGGATTCACCAGTAAATATACAAAGCAGCGGTTGAACATCTAAATTTATTTTCATGCCTATAGACAGCCACGCTGCTCTCAGCTGGTCATTTAACCTGGATTAGACTTCTTATAGAGCCTCGTTTGTTGCGATAATCTCATAAAAGTACAATTACACATCAGTAGACAAGACAGACTCTTTTCAGTTTAAGCAGAATAGTTGTTGTCGTAACAGCACTTGCTATTTAGCGTGCTTGCATATCAGGAGGATTGCACCGAAATAAACATGCATAGACCAATACAAGGAATCATCAGCAAAGGTTCATGCAAAAACAAAAAAAAAGTTTGGGATGATATGGTATATGGGATGGTATGGTATGGTATGGGATGGTATGGGATGGTATGGTATGGTATGGTATGGCACGGTATGGGATGGTATGGTATGGTATGGGATGGGATGGGATGGTATGGTATGGTATGGTATGGTATGGTATGGTATGGTATGGTATAGCATGGTATGGGATGGGGTGGGATGGGGTTGAATGGCATAGTATAGTATGGCATGGGATGGTATAGTATAGTATAGTATAGTATGGTATGGTATAGCATAGTATGGTATGGCATGGTATGGGATGGGATGGGATGGGATGGTATGGTAATGGGATGGTATGGTATGGTATGGTATGGGATAGTATAGTATGGGATGGTATGGGATGGGATGGCATAGGATAGTATGGCATGGTATGGTATGGTATGGTATGGTATGGTATGTATGGTATGGGATGGGATGGTATAGTATGGGATGGGATGGTATGGTATGGTATGGTATGTATGGTATGGTATGGTATTGGTATATGGGATGGTATGGTATGTATGGTATGGTAATGGTCATGGTCGGTATGGGATGGTATGGTATGGGTATGGGATATGGGATGGGATGGGATGGTATGGTATGGTATGGTATGGTATGGTATGGTATGGTATGGTATGGTATGGTATAGCATGGTATGGGATGGGGTGGGATGGGGTTGGATGGCATAGTATAGTATGGCATGGGATGGTATAGTATGGTATGGTATGGTATGGTATGGTATGGTATGGTATGGTATGGTATGGTATGAGACCAGATAATACAGTACAGTATGGTATGGGACGGTACGATATGGTATGAATAGTTGCATAACTGATACAAATAATCAGCAGCAACGGTTTATGCGCCAAAACCTGTTGCAGAAAGGTGTGTAAACAAATCCAAACGACTCTCACACCAGCACGGCTGATTTGTTAACCGACTCTTACCTCTGGCTATGGTGTGACCCTGGAGCTGCTTTTGTGGGATAAACACAGTGTAGAGGTTCTGGGTAAATCCGAGTCTGCATGCATCTACAGTCAGACTTCCAGATGTGTCCTGGAAAACAATTACAGAATTCGATGTGAAATTGTCGAAATAAAGAATTTGGGAGGACAGGAGTATCAGCTATCAGGAGTTTTTATATTTGTACTTTACAGTTTTTGAACTACATTGGTACACTAGGCAAGCATAAACCTACTTGAAAAGTTGACACCTAAAAAAGTTTAAGTCATAAAACATGTCAAATAACATCAAAGGACACAAATTAAGATGTTAATAATGACAGTGATCATGTGATCCATTTAGATTCATACAGCAAATAACCAGTGTATAAAACATTTAGGACTGGTTATAAAGGTTCTTAATGTATATAACATTTGTAGAATGTAATGCAGAATAGAATATATTATACAGGGTTTTTT
The DNA here is from genome assembly GCA_005784505.1 of Bagarius yarrelli. NCBI lineage: Eukaryota > Metazoa > Chordata > Actinopteri > Siluriformes > Sisoridae > Bagarius > Bagarius yarrelli. The sequence continues at coordinate 535,326 of VCAZ01000150.1, read as the reverse complement.
ATATAACAAAACTTTTTTCCCAGATCCCCAGATTTTACCCCACTTGATTTTTATATTTGGGGGCATTTGAAGGCCATGGTGTATCAGGCAAAGATACAAAACTTAAATTATCTCAAGGAACGTATCATCAATACCATTACAAGCATAACTTCAAGTGTGCTTTTATGTTCTTCACGCATCGAAATGTGTTTTTAAAACAATGGTAGTCATGTAGAGAATATTACATAAATAAAAATGGTTTTCAAAAAAAAGTGTCAATTTTTTTATAAGTATAAAAACTTATAGGGCACCCTGTAGAAATGATGAGAGGTATCGAAATTTTAAAAATGTGGATTAATCCAAATGCATTATAAAGTACATAAGACTCTATTATCCTTTATTAAGAAGAATAATATGCAAAATCAAAGCCAATCGGTGGAGCCGAAAGGCTTTAATAACAAGTAATGATGAGTAAAAACATGCCACAGCATTGGTTCCCTCTATGTAATTATAACAGCATCCACTTTTCTGAGAAGGCCAGTCAGTAAATTTTAGTGGTGTGGCTGTGGGTGATCTTTGCTCATTCAGCCATGAAATTAGGCACTGACATCAGGAAAGGTGGCCTGGGGTCAGACCTCCAATTCATCCCATAAAGTCTTGAATTTCTCCACTTTTTGGTACACAGTATCGACGTATATCACATTGTTTATTGTAGATCGAATGGAAAAAAAAGGTAAATTACAGCACATTTCAATTCTGTTATTTTAACTAATTGAATAATATATTAGTATGATAATAAGGTGCCCATATATATATATATATATATAATGTAATTATACACAATCACGTGACAAATGATGACTACATAAGAAATGGATGGGTAATTTTTTAGAATCATAATCTAATTATGTATGTTGTATAATATTTAATAATTATCAGGTACATATATATATATATATATATATATATATATATATATATATATATATGTATATATATATACAAAGAGAAAGTGCAAAGGCAAAAACTTTCACATCACATGCAGGGGCGCGTCCGCACTTCATACGGAGTCTCCAGGCGCGCACCTGAACTTCACTAATGTCTGATTGCGTTCAGTCTTACCAGTGAGCTTTTCAGGACTAAAGCGCACGCCAGAGGAAGAACGAAGCCGACTTTCATTTTCGGCACCGATTTAAGCAGTTCCTCTCGGTAATTCCTCCGTTAAAGGATGTAAAAGAGATGGAAGAGAATCGCGTCCTGAGTCGTCTTGCGCTCCGACTGCAGGTGGAGTAACGGAAAAGGCGCTGTTCAACTCAGCATCACTTAGACACCCCTCCTTCTAACGAGCGCACATGGGGAACAGGGATGTGGAAAGCCAAAGAAGTCATTCATCCTGAAAGTGCATCTCAACTGTCAGTGTGCAGTGAAGCAATAACACAAACGCCAGCAGTTTACAGAAACATCTGACTACCGAATTCACAATAAAAGTAAAGTGAAGTAACTAATTATTACATGTTAAAACATTTCAAATCATTTGGATACATCAAATAATTAGGGCTGGCACCATAGTGTAGTGGGCTAAGACGCCAACAACCAAATGCGGCACCCACACGGAGACCTGGGTTTGATCCTAGCGTGGGTTCTTTCCAGTTCCTTCTCTATCTTCCCTATTTTATCCATCTGTCCTATCAATAAAGGCACAAAAATGCCACATTTATTTATTTTTTTTAATTTGTGGAATGGAATCCTAATAAAATAAATGATGATTATAAATTGTACATTAATCTGCACTTTTTTAATGCTCTGGTGTCATGTGATGATGTTAGGCGCTTCAGTAGGTTAGAATTTCTTGCCACAGACGCCGAGCGACTTTTTCTGTCTGCTCATAGGTTACATGTTACATACACAGTCTTGTCTTTCAGCTTGATGAGGTAAAGGAAGTGTTTATAATTCCAGTTCGAGAAAGTTACTCAAAGTTACTCATTAGACTTCTTATCTGTGAATCCTGTAGTATGTATAAAATTTAATTCATTTTACATGAAACCATATTATATGGAACACACATTATTAACGATCCGGAAATACATGCTAATTTAAACGTAGTACATACTTTGGTATGCGATTTCCGACAAAAATTAGAAATTTAAAAGAAATTTACTCCACCCAAGGGAATCATTGTCAGTTATGTGGCAACACACACACCAATCATAATCAGTTACTGCATGTGTCTCCCACCTCAACCCACACACACCAGATGAGAAAAACTTTGCAGCTACTATGGCAGAAAGAGTCTACTCGGATAAAAACTGCTTTAATAGGCATATTTATAATATTAAATATTAAAATAGTAACACTAGTAACGGTTACAGTAATTCGTAGTAACTAATTAGATTGATTACACGTTACTGAAAAAAAGAACTGGCATAAGAAAAAGTTTATTTATAATGCTGTTATTACCATCAGTATATATAACACACCAATTCCTGTCATGATCAACTAGGGCACCAGAATATACAGCAAGGAAAAGTCAAAGTCATTGTTTCCTGTCTTAATATCTATTTAGCAGCTCATCTTCTAGCATTTCTCCTTCTTTGTAAAAATTAAATTTTTATTAAAATGTTTTTCATGTTAAATGGAAAAAAAACATGGATGCCTTATAGTTACGTGTCTTTTGTCTGATTTGTCAGACCGCATAAAGCTCATAACAAGCTGGGTTAATGATATTTTTACGGGTAGAGGCGTGAGTGGCTATTGTTCTGCTTCCTGTTAGTGAACTTCAAACATTCATGCAACAGTGGACAATAGTAGGTATCCTAGCAACCAGCTTGATGATGATCTTCTTTAAACAGTAGAGGCAGTTTTTAACTGAATCACTGGGGTAAAACCTGACAAACCGGTGTGGTCATTTAGCATCATATTTGGTCTTCTAAGTCAGGGGTGGGGGGGGTATTCTCTATTAAGACCTGTCTTGGCTGCAGGATTACATTCCAACCCAGAGCCACATCTGCTTTCAGTTGTTCAATCGATTCAGCTTGGTCTGAAACCAAATATCAAGTGTTCCTGAAAATTTGGCAGTAATGACAGCCTGAAGCCACACTGGACCTTTCCGTATTCGACTATGAAGTGAAGCCAGCCAAATTCATCATTTCCAACTGCTGTTTATGAATAAAATGTAAACAATTAAATCCATTTATCTATTCTATTATCTATCTTTTTTTTTATACATGAGTTTATGTGGGTTTGCTTAGAAAAATGAGATTATGATGAACATTTATACCTTTGTTTCTACCTGATTTCACTGCATAATAAAGCACATTAATAGAGCCTTACAGTACGTGCTATTAGTAGCATTTATTTAAAAAAATGCTAACAAGAATTTATGACTTTAATAACATACAAAAGATAACGGGTACTGTAGCATTTACCGTTTGAGCCGAGGTTCTCGAATAAAAGCTCAAACATTATCTGAAGGTAATCGATGAAAAGCATCTGAAGAACAAGGGTCTTTATGTGTTTAGTGAAAATAATAAAGAAAAATAGGTTGTGGGTAGAAACTCATTCCCCACCCACTAAAAAGCTAAAGTTCTAAGGCAGTAAGAGTCGTGCAGGAATACCAGACAGGAGTAAGTAGGCAGATTTGATCTATAGTGCACAGATAACTTGGTGAGGGAGCAAATGAGGATTCATAATGAATGGATTGTGAAGACAAGTAGGCAAGAAAGTGACCACAGTATGGGGTCACATTAGAACACTTTGGCAGGTTACAGAGCAAGAGGGCAACAGTGTTCTTTATAGAAAATAGAGTATATATTTTTGAAGTAGAGTGTTGCTGTAGTTAAGATTATAAATAACTAGACGTATGAAAAGTTGATCATGTTAGAAGTTTGAAGTTAGAAAATGACAAAATCTTACTCTGACTGATTTGTAGGACTCTTTTAACAATGGACATTATCTCAAAGCAGCTTTACACAGAATGCATTAACAGTGGAAAAAGTGTAAGTTTGTCCCTAATGAAGAAGCCGGAGGCAAGTATGGCAAGGAAAAACTCCCTGAGAAGTAGAAAGACACCTTGAGAGAGAAACCAGGCTCAAAAGGGAACCCATTCTCATCTGGGTGACACTGCATGTTATTGTTAATTACAGCATATTGTAATGATCAAATGTAATGTAAGCTGTAGCCTTGGGTCAGTAAAGCAGAGTGAGTCTCAGTCCATCCTCAAAGCTCATTGAAATCAAGGAAAGGGCAGGAACCTGGTCTCTGGTACGTCAGGGGCAGATACGAATGTTGATGGCTGCAGCAGAGGTAAAGTTTTATTAAAATAAACGTTAAAATCAGTCCTACATGTGTTCCAATATGGATATAATGTAAATACGTATTTAATTATACTCTGTATATAATAAAAGTCCTCCATCTGTAGTATAAGCAGGGAGCAAAATGTGCCAGGAGTGATGTGTGACAGGAGAATATCAACTAGAATCAAGGGGAAGGTGTACAAGACAGTGGTGAGACCAGCTTTGATGTATGGTTTAGAGACAGTGGTGAGACAGCTATGATGTATGGTTTAGAGACAGGGGTGAGACCAGCTATGATGTATAGTTTAGAGACAGTGGTGAGACCAGCTATGATGTATGGTTTAGAGACAGTGGCGCTGAGAAAGAAACAGGAGCTGAAGATGTTGAGGTTTTCTTTGGGAGTGACGAGGTAGGACAGGATTAGGAAAGAGTTCATCAGGGGGACGGCTTATGTTAGATGTTTTGGGGAGAAAGTCAGCGAAGACAGATTGAGGTGGTTTGGACATGTACAGAGGAGGGATAGTGAGTATATTGGTTGGAGGATGTTAGAAATGAAGCTACCAGGCAGAAGGTAAAGAGGAAGACCAAAGAGGAGGTATAGGGATGCGATAAACGAGGACATGAAGTTAGTGGGTGTGAGTGAAGAGGTTGTAGAGAATAGGGTTAGGTGGAGACAGATGATTCGCTGTGGAGACACCTGAAAGGGAACAGGCAATAAGAGAGGAAAAATACAATAAAAGTGCTGGAATAAGCACAGGAGAGACTTTATGATTACTACAGTAGTCCTTAGGTGCAAGTTAATATAGTTAGAAAGTTAAAATATTTTTGTTTTTCATTCTTTTGGAAAAATCATTCTATTTTCCGATTCCTTTTTATTAAAATTTAATTACAGTTTCATAAGTTACAATCCTTTATTAACACAACCCTCACATTCCTGACACATTAGTTAAGTCATTATTTTCATTCAACCTTTTCTGATCTTTTGAAAACCTATCATACATTAAAAAAAAAACCTGATTCCAAACTGCAGGCAACTATTATAACATTTTTCTTTTTTTTAAGCGTTTTCCTGATTGTTTTCTTTTAATCGCTTATTGTGGTCAAATATGCGATCCATCTCCCAACTTTTGTGTTAGAAAAAAAATCTTATCCGGTTGTTGTAAACGAATTTCTATTCAGCAGAAATATAAAGTTGCTTAAATTAGAAATGTGGATTAAAATGCTTTAGTATTATGAACCATGTCTACCAGCTGTCTAAGATTCAAATCAGGTTGAATAGGATACCCTGCTGGAAATATCAAGAAGTTGAAAAAAAAAAACAGACTGATAGTTCTAGCAGTAGGTAGTAGGGTAATTAATATGATTACAGACTCCATTATCATTAATCTCTGTGACAGCAGGTGCCAAAACGAGTTATACCATACGCCAAATTCCAGCATTAAAAATGCATTTGCTTGCTGCGTGGAACAAAACGTGAATGCAGCATTCCACTGCAAGCGCATGGTGTACATCCTGCCGCGTGTGTATGCAACATAATGGTGTACGACTAGGGTGATACTGTTTTCTGTAATGGCAAACTTGTGTGTTCTTATTGTCTCAACATAATTGCGATCATGCATAACAATGTTTTCTGCATAATGCAGGAATGCATAAATAGTGAAATAGATCTGATTTAATTACTCTGCTTTGAAAGCCAAGTGTCGGCAAGGGGTGTACACATGGCCTGGTGCAGAATCCAGAAGAAGGGGAATTGATCATATGGAGCTTGGTTTGTACAGCCTGTTCTGTCCTGCAGGCTTCCAGTCACAGTCGATGTGTCTCTATGGAGCAGTCAGAGGTGACTTTCGTTTGATTTATCTTGAGTGCTTGAATCCTTATAGCTTCTCTGTTGGAAAGGCTTTGCTGTGGTGGCCCTGCAACACAGTACTGAATAGGTGGGAATATGTGTGGACTAAAAAATCTACCCCTGACTTATATCTAGGGTATCTGGAGCTCTTGAAGCCAAATGACACCTTTAGTGTTATTTCCAAATACACTATTATAGGTGTGTGTATATGTTGCAAAGGATTCAAAATTTCAGATAAACTTCCAGAAACTTTCCACAGGAACTTCATCTATGGAATTTCGAAAATATTGGAAGCTAAGTTGGAAACTTAACAGGAATTTATGGGAAATTACAAGAATTTTATAGAAATTTATTTGAATATTTGAGAAATTTGGAGACATTTATAAAATGTATATACATGCAAATCTAAACGTTTGGTCATAAGCTGACATGGAAGCAACCTAATACACATTTCTAACGTGTATGTTCTAAAGGAATGCACAGTGCATGCAGGGGAAGTGGTATTAGAAAATCTGGGTTTTCTAACCCAGCAAGCTGCTGCTGTTGGGCCCCTGAGCAAGGCCCTTAACCCCCAATTGCTCAGATGTAGATAAATGTAAGTCGCTCTGGATTAGGGTGTCTGAAAAATTCATGTTAACTTCCGTATTTCGCAAATACTTTTGTGAATTACAATTAAAAGTTTCCAGCCGTAAAAATTTTCAGAATTTTGCAACCCCAGTTCAACCAGTCTAAAATATCCTAGTGAAATGGTGGCTTGGGGGTTAGTATGCTTGTCTTCAGGGGCACCACTAGCAAATTTTCTATTCTATTTCTATTACATCATTTCTGGTACTATTTCTACCTCTGGAGGCCCATAAAATGCTTGTACCCTTTCTCATTCTCATTCTAACTCTCCCCCGCTTAGTGGCGCCCTTACTTGTCTTAGAACTTTGGGGTGATGCATTGACATCATTTGCATGTTTTCATTCTATGCTTCAAATGATTTCCTCTGGTTCTCTTTCCAGTCCAAAGTGGTTGTTTTTTTTTCATTTGCTTGTCTTAATTGTCCATAGTGTGTAAATGGCAGCATTTAGTATGTAATTTTGCCCTGCAATAGGTTGAAACCCCGACCAGTCTGTCCCCTGTCTTAAGACGGATTTCTCGGGGTTCGACTTCTGGCTTCTTGTGACACTCTTTAGGATAAACGCTTCAGCAAATGAAACGAGTCCTAGACAAAGAAGAAGTTTATTTAATATTTTTAAAAAAAACAGATATAGCCATGGCACTATCTAATCTTACATTATACCTTGTATAAGCAAAACCCTTCAGTAAAAATCTTGGCATTTCACAGAGCAAGATCATCCATCAAGTATCTAAAGACTAGGATTACCAGGAATAGCCTTGGTTTTATGGAGGGTATATTAAGAGTACCCCATGTGACCCGTTGAAGAGCTCTTCAGCGCTTCAGAAATGAAGTAAAAAGCATGCTGCTCGCAAGAGCCAGCTTCATTATTCTCTTAAACGCAACAGCACGTCTCAACAAACCACTTGATTTTGTTTGTTCATGTCTGGCTTATTAGCCAGAATGCAGACTGCTCTCATATAGAGAAAATGAATGAAATGTAAGGCTTTTGTTCGGGAAGTTGGTTTTATAAATAACAAGTGCAGTGATGATGCCTACGAGTTTACTAGAGTTTACATTTATAATTTCAGGGGAGTAACATATTAAAAGTCACCGAGTTCACATATTTACTGATGATGTATTACTCGCGTGATTATACTTAAAAAATGCAACTTTAAACCTAAGGGTTGTCTTGTGTTTAGAAATGAAAAATGTTAATAGTGTGAATATGTCTATAACCCTATAGTTTAATCTCTAAAAAGTAATGACTAAGCTTAGCTATATTTATATTTTTTTTCTAGTGATTAACAGATAGATATATTAGGAGATAATTACATTACCTTAACTGCGTAAAATGATAAACTATGAGCAAGAACATAGTCTCCTTTTGGCTATAATAAACCAATGCATAAACATTATCCTTTATTTCCTGGTCAGCTGGTCATAATAGAATTTATTTATAATGTACCTTATAATGTTTATTACACTAATCTGTCTTTTAAATATATACTTTCTGTACAATTCACACAGTGCACACTTTTGCACAATGCATACAATGTACACAATGCACACTGTTGCACAATGCATACAATGTACACAATGCACACTTTTGCACAATTGCATACATCCACAATGCACACTTTGCACATGCAACAATGTACACACTGCACACTTTGGTTTTTGCACAATGTACACAATGCACACTTTTGCACAATGCATACAATGTACACAATGCACACTTTTGCACAATGCATACAATGTACACAATGCACACTTTTGCACAATGCATACAATGTACACAATGCACACTTTTTTTGAACACATGTACACAATGCACACTTTTGCAAACAATGCACATGTACACAATGCACAATCAATTTGCACTTTGCACAATGCACAATACAATGTACACAATGTACACAATGCACACTTTTGCACAATGCATAGAATGTACACAATGCACACTTTTGCACAATGTACACAATGCACACTTTTGCACAATGCATACAATGTACACAATGCACACTTTTGCACAATGCATACAATGCACACAATGCACACTTTTGTGGCAATGCATAGATGTCACATGCACACTTGCACACATACATTGCATACAACTTTGCACAAGCAACAATGCACACAATGCACACTTTTGCACAATGCATACAATGCACACAATGCACACTTTTGCACAATGCATACAATGAACAAAATGCACACTTTTGCACAATGCATACTTACACCAAGCCTTATTTATTAATGTACATACATATACATATTACATACATATTGCATTTCTGGTAGATGCTAAACAGCATTCCGTTGCTTGTACCTTGCAATGCCAATAGTTCTATCTATCTATCTATCTATCTATCTATCTATCTATCTATCTGTGGCTCTATTAAAGAGGCCATGTCTTATTAATGGTGTGTAAATTTTGCAAAGAAGTTTCTAATCCAATAGTATCCTATATTCCTATATTATCATCTTTTATGTAAGCTTGCATCCTCCTTGGAAAAATTCCCAATAATTTAAAGCAAATGTTCTTGCAAATCAAGGTATAGTATAATGACTTAATGTACTAGCTTTGTGTCACGGGGGTTAATAAAAGAGAAACAACCTTTTATAGTATGTAACTATCATTAGAAAACACAGTGAGTGGTCCTAAAAACGAGCATCTGTATTTCATACCAAACTGGGTCCTTAGGATCCAATGTAATTCATACGATTGCCACTTACTATTGACATTATGATGACTTACCGTTGCACTGAGAAACTGCCTAAATAATAATAACCAAAAAAAAAACGGTTTGTTTCATCATTATTTGATAGAAATCAACCACACAGGGTTGCAAAAAAGTCTAATTAAAATGTATTTTAATTTAATTCAAATTAAATTATATTGAGCAATTCCTGACTCTTACATATAATAAGACAGAAGAGGCTGCATGGTGGAATAGCAATTATTTTGTTTTCTCACTGTTATGCAGACCATTCATTAATAGGCCAGTCATTGTGGGTGCAGGAGTGTGTGTGCTGTGTGTTTGTGTGTGTGTATGTGTGGGAAAGCAACTTCTTGCCTCATCTCCTCTAAATGCTCACTGATCTCCTTACAAATCTTCAGTTTCTCAGACAGATGGAAAGAAAAGTGGAAGGATTGTGATGTGTCATGCACGAGGTCCAGTACACATGTCCTAGAACCCGACAACCAGAGTTCTCTGGAATTATAGAAAAGGATGACTCAGATCATACATAGATATAGACCACAAAATACCAGAAATGTTTTTTAAGGTAAAAAACTTTTATCCTTTAAATCAAGGCATGTAATTTTGCATAAACTTAAAATGATCAGATTATGAAAAACTAATTATCAAGACTCAACTAATATTGAGTATTTATTTATGTGTCTGTGCAATTGAGTATCAAGGCTAGGCAAAAGCCTTTTTTTCAACAAACAGTCAAGCTCAAAGAGACAAAATCTGTTGTAGTTCAAATAAACCAGCGATTCTATTAAATGATATACGTTTGGTGCAGAAAGAACGTAGTTTATCACCCAAAAACTACATAGGTATTGTTTATAACCATTGTTCTGGGAACATTAAACAGTACTGTAGGGCTAATACTACAGTAACTTCAGCTGGTACTACAGCTAAGGGATTCCTGGAATTCTTAGCTTCAAAGAACACGATAATGACACAAAGCCCTGCAAATCAATAAAAATGCCTTTGGAAGGTGAAGACCATTCGATAGATTTTGTTATGGCCTAGACAGAGCCGAGAACTTAATATTATTGAAAATATGTAGAGGGGCTTAAAGACTGCAGGAGATGCTTTTGCAATGCCATAATTATAATAGACTACTGTAAATCTTCCAATGTAGTAAATCTGCTAATGGAGTAGATCTTTCAGTGAAGTAGGAATCTTCCAATGTAGTAAATCTGCTAATGGAGTAGATCTTTCAATGGAGTAGGAATCGTTCAATGGAGTAGAACTTTTCCAATAGAGTAGATTTTCCAGTGGAGTAAAAATGTTTCAGTGGAGTAAAAATTCTTCCAATAAAGTGGATCTTTCAATGGAGTAGATTTTCCAATGGAGTAGAAGTCTTTAAATGGAGTAGACAGCTCCGAATGGAATAAAAATCCTCCACTGGTGTAGAAATCATTTCAATGGAGTAGAAATCTTCCAATAAAGTAGAAATATTTCCATTGTACTAGATCTTCTAATGAAGTAGATCTTCCAATGGAGTAGAAATCTTTCAATGGAGTAGAAATATTTCCATTGTACTAGATCTTCTAATGAAGTAGATCTTCCAATGGAGTAGAAATCTTTCAATGGAGTAGAACTTTTCCAATGGAGTAGATCTTCCAACGGAGTAGAAATATTTAAATGGAAAAGAAATTTTATTGAGATTAAATAAGTAAGAAAACAAATAAGAAAGATACACAAGCTACATGTCAAACATTATCTAATGTCAAACATTTTTAAATGTAAAGGCTTTTCCAAATGGCACCACACAATATCCTCACACTCTGGCACACCTTGAACCTTAACAAAGCAAAAAAAACAGCAAACATCCAGTCTAGAATATCCGGTGGTATCCATTAGCTCTCACATTGGAACATGACCAAAAGATTATTTCAGAGCAGGTGGTAAACTGTATTTTGCATTGCAGTAGCAAAAAGGTGCTTATGATCCGCCTGTCAAGCTGGGAACCCCTAATGGGGAGTGAGTTATGGCAATAATAACTTGCCTCTTTATAATCAGGTAGTATACTCAATCTTCTGTCAATTGTCCTTGATCCCAGTGGGTTGTAATTAAAGATTTCCGTCATGGCTGACTGTTACAGTGAATTTTTTTGATGTGTGACCAGGAATTTGAATAGACTAGGAGTTATTAATATAATAATTCCTAGTCTAGCCTAGTGTAATCATGGTGGAGCAGCAAGGCTAAGTTCTGTGTGTCGATGTTTCTTCACATATGGTGATTAATGCTAAATAATTATATTATATGACTAAGTAATTAGGGCATTAGTATGGTTTAATAGAAGAGGTTGGCAGGGGATGTAAACTGCAAAGTGCAGTGATAAAGTTAAAACCTTGCTAAGACATGCTGACATGTCCGAAAAGCTTCAAATACATTAATAACCTGACTTCTCAGTACTTAAAAAAAATCTTCGGTAAGTCAGAGGAGTTTGAAGAGCACCCACATTTGTGTTTTATACGTTTTATCTGGCGTTGCTTTCCTGTACAATAAAATAAGCTAAATTAAAGGTCACATAGGGACAAAGTCGACTAAGAGTGAAATAAAGATAATAGTGGATAAAACTCCGGACTTATAAATGGAAAAAGGAAGCCAGGTAATAGAGGCAGAATGAAACAGACAAACTTTTATTGCTGACAAAACCAATAAAATCTAGAATTTCTAACAAAGAAGGATATCATTTACAGTTACATTTCTGGCACTTGGCAGACAATCCTATCTAGAGAGACTTACACTGATCTAACTTTTTTATCTAACTTTTTTCCAACTGGGCAGTTGAGGTTTAAGGATTTTGCTGAGAAGCCCAGCAGGGGCAGCCTGGTGGTTTCAGGAATTGAACATTGTACATTCTCTTATCACAATACTGAGCTATCATTTTCCCCATTTTATCCACTCTATTATCAGCTTCTATATAAACTATATAAAAGTAATTATAAAACAAACCTCAAACAAAATCATTAATAAAGATTTATTCAAGTTGGCTTTTGATAATCTGAAGTATTTTGCCAATTTGTGTTTCCAGTGTTTCCAATTTCTACCCTGGGAATATCCGCATTGCATACTTTGGTGTGTTTTTTATGCAATAACACATCAACACTGTTGTGCACAATCAGTTGTAACTTGTTTGCCTTCCCATCCTGTTTGTAAGACCTGGAAAATATACAAATCTCTAGCATATTTATTGCATCATAACCAGTTATTGGTAAAGTCATTTGCAAATAATTGTTAATAGTAAAGAAGACACTGTAGTATTTCAGTACTTTAGTAAACATAACTTGCCATGAAAGGTGCTGGATACACAGCAGGAAGTAAGAATACTGTACAGCGGTGATTTCACTTTTCATAGACTATTATGTGGGCAGCACGGTGGCTTAGTGGTTAGCATGGTTGCCTTACAGCAACAAGGTCCCGGGTTCGATTTCCGGGCAGAAGTTTGCATGTTCTCCCCGTGTTTACTCCGGGTTCTCCATTTTCCTCCAAAAACATGTTAGGTTAATTGGTGATTCCAAATTGCCCATAGGAGTGTAAGCTTGAGAAAAGGGAAATGTAGAAAGATTTATTTAGTGTAAAATATAGTTGTGGGGCAGAACAGTTATTTTATAGATTTGATTATATAAATAACAGTAATTTTATAGATTTGATTTATAAATAACAGTTAATTTTATAAATTTTGATTATATAAATAAAGTAATTTTTTAGATTGATTCTATAATAACAGTTATTTTTTAAGATTTGATTATATAAATAACAGTAATTTTATAGATTTGATTATATAAATAACAGTTATTTAAAGATTCAATTATATAAATAACAGTTATTTTATAGATTCGATTATATACTTGTTATATATATTTTATATAGATCAAGATACATTAAAACATCTCAACAGCCCCGCAGCCAGAAGTGGCTAGTCGAGCGTTATATTTATTAATAGTAGAAATACTACTTGACTAACAGGCAAAGTAACTTAGGACGTTTAGTTTTGTGCCAGGTCCCCACAATAACAGACCAAAATTCAACAGGTAAATCATTTATTTACACCCGTTTCTAAAATGTGCAAAACTATAAACGACTTTGGGTTGTTTCCAGACAGATCATAATTTCTTCGATTGTGTAAAGCTGCTTTGTGACAGTCACCATTGTAAAAAGTGCTATACAAATAAAATTGAATTGAATTGAATCATAACACAACATGACACAAGTTTACTGGAAATCCTTAACATTTCAACCAATTAGAGGACGGCTTTGATACTCCTAAAGTGTTACAGCTAAGTATGCCTTATGAATCCTATATTCAGCCAGCAGTCTAAGGCTGAGAACAGGGTATAAACATGCAGCCAGTACAGATATGTTTTAGCACAGCACATGGCAAAACATGAAGAAAAATACATTAGGAAGTTGGTAAAAACTTATATACTATCAAACTCATACCTGTTTTAATTCTTAGTTTTAGTTTTAACTCTTAGATTTAATTCTTCTTTTCTTTATTTATGTTTTTCATCTTTAGCCATTGAGCACAACGATTGTTCGGGTATTTGATTATTTATCTTAAAGACGTTAAAGCTAAAGTACTTTCTGGGAGTTACGACTTAACGTTTTTCTGAAACTACTTTCTTTGTAATGTTTATTGTGGTTCTGGTCTATTCAAGCTACAGGACAAAACAATCTTAAACATAACATTTCAACATAACAAATGCTGCAAACCTTGTCGAGATTGATATCGAATAACTGTTCTGTTCCTATTTTACAGTTTTGTTGAAAAGAAATTTGCTTTCTGAAATGAACTGTTAAGGAAATTAATGTTTTTCTAGCATTATTGTAGTGAAAATTATTGTGGACTGTTATGACAAATAATGCACAATTGATGTGTGCAGTTGGTTTAATGGTGTTTTGACATATGCTAGTCAGGTCTCCAGATCATTATTCTGACATCACGCACCCCGACTCATGCATAAGGCCAATTTGCTAAAACAAAATGTTATGCTGTCCTGCTTACACTGTACAGACTGAATATACTTGAACAGGTTTGAGTTACTGATCCAGAATCATCAGGCTTTTGTTTGTGGCTGTATTAGAAGGTGTAGACAGATAGTAACAAATTACATTTAAAGAAGAGAAAATAAATAATAAACAAGCAAATAAACTTAGACTTTAACACTACAATTCAGTAATTTTGGGGAAAGTGGTGGCTCATGGTTAAGGTGTTGGACTGCCAACCTAAAGATTTTAGATTCAATTCCCAGCTCCTTGGGTTATTTTACCTTGGGTTATTTTATGTAATGTTATGTAATATGACAAAATCTGAATTGGGCATCAAGACCTGCTTTGTAAATGCGATCAATCGCAAACAATCAATCACAATTTATGTGTAAACCTTATGGGAAGACTTAAGACAGTTACATGATCTGAAGTACAAAAAAAGTGTCTCCTGCAATACGGAGCCTCTAGTGGCCAGGCAGGGTTCTGTCCCACATGTTCCTGGTAGTCTGAACACATAAGTGTTTTTTTCTTAAAATTCTATCCTCGAATCACCGTTTATTAGGTAAAATTTCTCATATTTCTAGCAGAGGCTCCGGTAGGGTGCGAAAGTAAAATTTATTTCAGGAAAGAATGTCTAATAAATGCCCTTCATGTTGTATTGGTAGTAGATTATATGGATTTTAATAATTCGCCTTTATGTTTAGTGTTTCGCAAAGCTACTAGCACAACAAATCATTAGAAAATGATGTTAACTCGATATCAACACAAATACGTAATAATCTTTTTGTGGTTAAATCTCAGTTTACCTACTTCCACACTGTACTTTAAGTGTGTGCTCATATATTTAAGTATAAATCAAAATAGTGTGCAATTACTGGCACACACTGACACATCATATAATAGGGGAAAAAAATGGTTGCCTAGTAACGCATACTGTCACACGGTAACCAAACTGCTTGTGGCGTTTCAGCTTTATTCAACATACTGTAAATTTTTTATATCATATATAATTTCTTTTATATTAACAAGTAAAAAATGTAATGTAGGCTGATGCATGTGAGTGTGGCCACAGGACTCTCTGGGTTTGCTTCTGTGTAAGATACGAGGTACAGAAAATGGATGGATTCCCTTTTATTCTGTTTTTTTTTTATAATATCACCACATTTACTAGTCATAAAAGCTGGTTAGCTGCGCATGCCTGAGCGCTAGTAGGATCCATCCAGACAGCTTATGATATAGTATAGGACAGTATACCACCTAAAGCCAGCATATTGCTCTCTATGTCATCATTACAAAAGGGGGGTTTAAAATATTTGAGTCGTACTTATTCAATATTTAAATAACAAAATTCGCTGGTGAAATCCTTTTTTTTCTCCTTTTATGACTATTTACCAGGACTAAGAACACCCTTCATTTTATTAGAAGAACATGACTTTGAGATGAGTTTGTAGCGTTTATTTTAGCACCCGTGCATATCCTGCTGTTTTAAATGAGTTTCTTTTGTAAAAGCAATTTGGGCTTCTCTCTTTTTTTTTTTACTATAAAGGGAAATTTAGGCATTTTGTTCTCTTGACAATCTCATTAAAAGTATGTCTTGTCCAGGAAATTGTAAATTATAGTTATCTGTGGTATGTGTTTACAGTGTAGAAGCTACCATTTTATAAGGTTTACAGACATTTATATACATGTTTATGCCACATACTGTACACAGCATTCGACTGTGAGTTCTGGAGATGGTGGTGGTTCCAGAATGTTTTCTTGCATATTATTTTAATAGGCATCGAATCAACAGCTCATTTTATTACTTCCATGGTTTTGTCTAGTTGAAATGTCTGTGTCCTTAAGGCACTGTAAGGGGTTTTGCATAAAAGGACTCGGACAGTATGTGCAAATAATAATAACTGTTCTGAGCACATTTGGTAAAACACCCAAAGCTGAAGCAATGAGGAAGCCCTGACTTTCTATAACTGTGTACTTCTAGACATGGTTCTTCCAGAAAAGGGTCAAAAAGAGAAACCTGCTAATCACGTTGTCTTGCTAATTGCTAACTGGAGCTTTCTGCAATTAAATTTATCTTTTATTTCGGCATGTAATTTTTTTTTTATCTGAGCAAGAGACTGGGTATGCAGGTAAGAATTTTTGTAGCCCTCATCTTATACTTTTAGCCACCATGAAGAATACTGTTAATATAAGGTGTTTTTGTATAATAGGACTATGATTATAAGCGTATAGCCGTGGGAAGTGATAGCATAGTGATTAAAGTGTTGGACTGCTAATTGGAGGATTGTGGGTTCAATTTACAGGAGCAAGTGGGTCCCTGAGCTAAAATCTTAACCCTCAACTGCTCAGATGAATTAAAACAAATCATTCTGGATAAGGACATCTGACAAATTCTAGAAATGCAAATGATAAAGTAATAGAGCACTTAAAAACTGACTGCTTTACAACTGACTTTAATTTAGTTCTGTGGACCAGTACCGGTCCATAGATCATTTGGTACTGGGCCGCAAAGCAAAGCAAAAAAATTATAGTTTTTTTATTGTTTATTTATTAGTTTTTCGTAAAACGCTGTTTCCGCCCTCACCTCACTACCGCACTTGACCACACTTGAAAAAAATGAGCCAAAAATAAAATTCACTGGAGAGCTTTTGAAGGAAAGAACGAGCAAACGATGGGACAGCAGACGGGTCTCAGACTGCATTTAAAAGAAAATGCCGAAATTCCTACCTGTTATTGTAATTGCCTAATATAAAGTGTAATTATTGCCCTCACATTACATACTATCAACTAAAAAATGGTTTTGTTATTGGAACCCCTGTCCATCTACCCGGTCCGTGAAAAATGTTATGCATAAACCTTTTTGCCTGGTACAAAAAATGGTTGGGGACCACTGCTGTATTTTACTGAAGTTATCATTTTATTTTTTCCATACAGCGGCATTGTGAGATTTAAAAGCATACAACAATGTGTCTATAAAATTAAAGGTACAATAGGTGACTGTCTTTAGAAGAAAATTTAGTTTTGCTGGTTGAAACTCTCTCTTTACATTTTGACAGCAGTCATAAAGTCAAGAAGTCTAAATGTATTTATATCTATTTATAGAAGTAGAACCAAGAAATGTTTGTCACCTGAGGCGAGGATGGGACGTACACTTTCAGTGCTATACGGCCACAGTTACCTTTTTCCAAGATGTCCTACTGCACCTTTAATGATAAAACAGTCCAAATTATATAGATATATCATTCACAGCAGGGAGGAAGATTTATTTTTAGCAGAACAGCGTAATGTTTTCTACAGGAGAAAATGACTATGTTTATAGCTTTAATTTAAATTCTCTATAAGTACAAGGGTGAATACTAGCTTTCCCAAAGTAATCCTCTAAATCTTATTTACGCACTTATCTCTTTAGCCCTTGCAGGGCATTTAAAATCCACTGGAGAGTCTTTCACCTTGACCTCCTCCCTGACTGCGAATAAACGCATGTTATTCCATCGTTAGCGCATTTGTTCTCTTCATTCAACCAAAAGCAAGGAACTGTCTGTGTGTGTGTGTGTGTGTGTGTGTGTGTGTGTGTGTGTGTGTGTGTGTGTAAAAGTGATTAGTGGAATCTCCCAACACAGCTGAGAGTGAAAAGGCCAAAGACAGTTACTGTATTTAACCCCACTGAAAGAGGCTAAATGTCTCATCGAATATCCCTTCCTTTTAATCAGTAAGCTTCCAGTTGGCATGTTTATACATCTTCTCTGCTTTGATCCAAAACAACCTTGAGGTAAAATACAGTTCAAGCAATGGATTTCTGAAAGTCCGTGATTTTTTTACGACTCTCCGTGTGTATATATACAAAATGATGGGAAAACAGTTATAAATGAAATCTTTTTCTGCTTTCAGCTGTTCCTTCTAGGGGTCACCAGAGCAAATCATCTGTCTCCACCTCACCCTATTCTCTACATCCTCTTCACTCACACCCACTAACTTCATGTCCCTCGTTTATCGCATCAATATACCTCCTCTTTAGTCTTCCTCTTTACCTTCTGCCTGGTTAGCTTCATTTCTAACATCTTCAGACCAATATATTCACTATCCCTGCTGTCCCCCTGAGGAGCTCAGTCCTAATCCTGTCCAAACTTGTCCAAGGCAGTTATAAATAAAATAATTCACAATAAAACAGAATATCACAGCGATAGAGAGTTTAAAATAAAGATCAAGGTGGATAGCTGGGACAAACAGTAGTGGTCAATGATAAGTGTTGGGGGGGGGAAAACATTGATTCCTGACTGAACATTGTGAATAATACGAAATGGTCATTATTAATAAAGAAAAATAGTGATTTGTGATTCAGTACTCAAATTAATAATTATTCACTGAGAAGAATATGGATTATTGTTGATGCACTACCCATATAAGCACTACCCACTAATGGCAAGACCACCAAACCTCTTCCTCTGCTTTAATATAAACTGCAATAGCTTGGTTTGCAATCAACTGATTCTGATGATGTAAGAAATTCAGACGGGAGCCCGGGAGTAAAAAAACACAATGGAAGACATAGAGAAAAGTTCGTATTATAGCAGTTTTAAACAGTATTACTAGTTAGACATGATCCTTAAATTATAAAGATAAGTGAATTTTCGGGTCGAGATAGGTATAAGTAACTACATTGTCCTCCAGACATCGTCCTTAATTAAAGGACAAATAAAAGCCTACAAAAGCATGGATGCACACTAATTTTTTGTCAATGACGAATCAACGCCCTCGGTACCAAGGAGCCCAGAATGTTTTTGCCAAAGTGAGTAGCATTTCTATTTTGTCTTGACTCTCGATGATAGCGTTACGGCTGTTTATTTTACTTTTTTAGCTTAACCACTTTCAAAGATCTGTCAAAAGGCAACAAAAAGCATTAACTATCACAAAACTCGACGGAGAAGTCATTGAAGCTTACTGCAATTGCATGGCAGGGTTAACTTACGGGTTAAAATTTACGGCTGCCTGTATTTCTTGTAAAATTATTAAGTGTAGCGTGGTGTTGCTAAACTAGCGATACACCCAATATACAGTAAGTGCTAGAAATATATCCGGCGCCCCCCCAGCACTAAGGCGCGGAGTTGTTGCGGGAAGACCTGAGTTCAATCCCCACTGCCGCCATTGGGTCCCTGAGCAAGACCCTTAACCCTTCCTGCTCCAGGGGCACTGTATTATAGCTGACCCTGCGCTCTGACCCCCAACTTACTAAGATGGAATATGCAAAGAAGCTGTGCTGTATAGTTAAAGTGACAAATAAAGACATTTAAATTTAAAAGCTCACAATTGAAGCTCCTCATAATTTGACGGTTTGCGCATCTTTAAACAACGCAAAACAGACAACATTTGAAGTTTTCAACCTATTCATCCACAAGTTATCTATAGCACATTTATCCTAAATTCTGCTGTATAATTTGTCGTGATGTTCTCACTACAGCGTGTTTTATCTACTTCCAACCGTGTACATATGTGCGTGCTTGTGTGTGTATATATGTGGGTTTTTTTGTGTGTACACTCTTTTTATTTGATTTGGACATGAAAGCAGAAAAGAGCCCCAGCAGTGGACTCAGCTGTTGAGAGAGACGTAAGTGTCAACACAGCTCATTATGGTTGAATTGCACTGCCACTCTTGCTAAAGAACAGCGTTTTTGTCACCTGCTGTTTCTACCAACTTGTGTCCAAACATTAAGTTGCATTTGAATTCAGCCACAGTGACACCCGATAGAGTTTCACAAAACCCCTTTTCTACCTGTTTTATGTATTCCTATACATAAAAATACAAAAAATAGATCGTCTAAGGCTACGTTCACACTGCCAGGGCTTAGTGCTTAATTCCTATTTGTGCTCAGATCCATTCTTTTTTTTGTTTTATGCTTTCATGTTGTTTTGTTATTGTCCATTTGTTATGTTGATCTTGTTTCATGTTTGTTGTTTTATGTCTAGGCTATGCTATGCTATGCTATGCTATGCTATGCTAGCTAAGCTAGCCTAGGCAGTTCATGTTGTGTTTACTTCCTGTCATGTGATTCCCTTCGTCCTTGTGTCTTGTTTTTATTGTTTTGTTTTATCATGCGCCGTTCATTGGTTCAGGTGCGTCTTGTTTTGTTAATGTGTTTATTTTGTATTTATAGTGCTGTGTTACCTTGTCTTTGTTTGTTGTTTTACCACTGTTAGTGAGATCTAGGATCATGTTCGATGTTCATGCTCAACGTCCATGCTCAATGTTCTTGCTCAATGTTCCTGCTCAATGTTCTTGTTCAATGTTCTTGCTCAATGTTCATGCTGATCACGGCCCTAAACTGACCCTGTATGTGCAAAAGAAAACAAATCCTACATCTCATGAACCGTCCTGTCATACGGAAAGATAAACAAGGAAGACCCTGAAAGCGACATTTACATGTTACTTTTCTAAGGCTATGTGGTGCCGACCAACATTGTTGTTTAATTATGTGCTTTAAAAATAAAGCTGAGTTGAGTTCAAGAAAGTTCTTTTAAGTGCCCTTTTAAAATCAAAGCTAGAATTCTGGAAACAAAATATTCTGTTATTATAATTTTTTTTACATCTTTCTCCCCTGTGTCAAAACATCCCAGTTAATAAAATCAGGAAATATGAAGCTGTTTTAATATTGCTTGGTATTATAAAGCAACAACGTGGGCTTTACGTGTTAGAGAGAGATGGAAATAATTAAAGCTGCTGACATTTGAGAAAGAGATAGAGAGAGAGAGAGAGAGAGAGAGAGAGAGAGAGAGAGAGAGAGAGAGAGAGAGAGATACGATATGAAATTTTTGAAATAGAGAGAACTTTTTTTTTAAAAACTTAAGAAGATCTGAAAAAAGAACGAGACGCTTAGTGAGCTTATTTATTTATTCTGCCATTTATTTATACATTATTCATTCTTTTCTTTTATTCTTTATTCGGATCTCAGGATGTTTAACAAATTGCAGATTTACGCACCAGAATCCAATACTGACCGTGTGATTTTGATCTTTTTTGAAAAGCTTTCGAATTAAAGGACATATCAGTCCACACATTTGCCATTTTTGTTTGCCGGTTAAACTTCAGGTTCTTTTTTTTTCTTTCACTTGAGTGACAGCAAAAAGATTAGACAAGGGGATAAAAGTGTCCATTTCCCACTAAACATCCTCAAAAGGAGGCTGGAATCTGGGTTAGATGTTTGATCATAGTGTCAGAACAATGAGCAAACTAAATCTATTGGGTGTTAAATAAATAAAGAAAAAACTCCAAATTTTCAGAGTGGACAGTTACCCAACAAAGAAATAAGACAATGTCCATTGACTATTTTAGTGGGAAGACATACCAGGCAGGTGGTCAATATACAAGGACAGCAATCTTCACCATTCAGAGTGTGAATAAACTAATAATAGGGACACACAATAGAATGAACAGACTAATCGCATGATAAATATGGAGAGAGAAAATAAATAAATAAATGTATAATATTAAAAAAAACAATAAAATAAAAAATTGCAAATTGTGCGTGCTTGCTTGCATGTGTGCAGTGGTTTATATTTACAGTAGGTGGTGAGGACCAAACGTCCCCACAAGAATACGGATGTCTGACAGTTTTGACCTTATGTGGACAATTGGCTGAAAATGAGTGAGAGAGAGAGAGAGAGAGAATAAAATGTTTCAGCTCTACTCAAACACATGACATATCATACCCTTTAGCCTGACCAGTGTGAAAAGAGTAAGAAAGAGCGAGAGACAGAAAAAAAAGAGAGAAAGAGAGAGACAGAGAAAGAGAGAGAGAGAGAGAGAGACAGAGAGAGAGAGAGAGAGAGAGAGAGAGAGAGCGAGAGAGAGAGAGAGAGGGATGAAAACAGGGCCGGACAGATTTTTTTTTTACAATAGACAGCTGAAGACAAATAGAGTGGAAAAAAGTCACCTTTACTCTTAGCACATGACATTCAAGACCAAAAATCCAATCTATTGTGACGTAAGATTCTTCTGTGCGAAATAACTGGCAGTGCGAAACTCACGTCTGCTTTACCAGGGTTTAAATTAGACTGGGGCTGGGATTTGTGGCAGGTAGTCTCCAGGACTCAACATTAATGCTTCATTAACGCCAGACAAGTAACCCAAAATCCTCAAAAATCTATGCAAAGTGATTTTATTACATTTACAGGAAGTGACAAATAGCTGATAGAGCTACTGTATATAATGCATATTGATGGTGTAAGGTTGTGCTGTTGAGTCGAGGCTCATACCAAAAAAAACTCATTATTCTGGGTAAAAAAGTGTCCTGTTAGTGGCATTTATCTGTTAAGCAATATATAAATTAATTCATTTTTTATTTAGTGGCATTATGAGTTATGGATCTTATGGAAGCGCGCTTGGAGCGTCAGACGTCAACGCTCCACCTTTCAAATCACGCTGCTCCACTTACTTACTCTGGTTGAAAGTAGGATGTTGCAAGTACTACAGCTCCCCCTTGTGACTAATAAAAGTGTGCAATAATTGCGGTTGTATTCATCGATCGCGGTTAGGTCAAATGATTGCGATAATACGATTATTTAATAATTGTGACTTAAAGTATTACAAAATGCTTTTGTTGTATTTTAGCGGTAAAAATGATTGCAAAGGAAGACACAGCATGTCTGATTCATTGCTGAATGATTCAGTGTTTCGAACGAATCAACTGGGTCAAAGTTTCATTAGTTCAAGCATATACATCTAATGAATTCAAGCGAATTGTTTGAATGAACGACTCACTGACTTTGCATACACATGTGCACCCTTTAAAAGCCCGACCTATAGAGCCCCCCCCATAACAAACTAATTTAACCCCTGACTATTACAACAAACACATAAAATAAAAGGATTTGCTCATTATGAGTTCTCGATACACAGTTTCTATGCATTATAAACCAACTTTTGCTAAATAAAAGGTGTTTTAAACAACAGCAAAGTCCAATCTTCACTAATGATTGATTTCCAGGCTGTCAGACACAAAGATTTAGTTCATTAATGGCTGTCCGAAATGGGTTTTTACCACTGGAATAAAGAGAGAGAGAGAGAGAGAGAGAGATAGAGAGAGAGAGAGAGAAAATCTCTACAATTTCTGTTTAATTAAATGTATCCTATTAGGGACATTAAAGGAAAAGTTGTACTTGTTATGAGTCTGGACAAAGTTTAATACATAAAAAGCCCACTAGAATTTGGCAGCCATCTTAAAGTTTGGCTTAGTGATGCCCTAGAGAGAGCTACACTGGGATTTTTCCCAAATGTTTTTTAAAATGAGACACTGGTAAATAAAATAGCAGTTTGTAGCTGTTATGACAAGATGAGAATGCATCTAACTGTCAATAGATACGTATATAGGCAGCTATGTGTATTTTTGTGATTTTATTTTGGTGGCTCTTATCCTATTGGTGCAGCTCACTTGACAATATAGTGAGGCACACTTATCTAAGTGGTTATCCATGTTTGCTTAGAGAGTTTTAATTACTTTGTTGATTGTTAGAACAAGTGACGCTTGTAGTTAAGACCGACAGCGTCAGAAGCTAATATAGAAAAAAAAACTAATTAAAAAGTCTTCTCCAGTCTTTTAGTCCATATAGTATTTGCATTGTACTAACGTTCAGGAAACATAATCCAGGTTACATGTTATTAGTTGAGTGTCATTACTTTATTAGTCAATAATACACTTTATAATAAGTTTAATTAGTATAATGATACTTTTCTGGCATTAGTATTATTTTCAATGTTAAGGTTTGACGTCAATTGTAGAGCTGGCTCCAGACCATTTTGATGTAGGATATTCCAGTTCAACCTAAACCAACCTAATTATTTGGACATTACACTAATAAAAATAATAACTAAATAACTCTTTTTTTAATTTTTTAAAATAACATTTTTTTCATTTATTTCATGACAGCCCACCACTGGTTCTATTCCTTACTGTTATGCATGACTAAAGCTCTGGTACTTTATACTTACTTGAGTTTTGTTTCTTCCCTACTAATTACTTTAATTGAAGAGTTCCAGCAGGCAGAAAGCAGAAATGTGCACATATGTCAGCAGACGAGCTTCGAGCACCAATGCGTTTTTAATTGTGCAGTTAATGTCGAGTAAATTGGGAGTTGGCTGACAGTGTGAATTACCTTTTACAGTTGATGAAGGATGTGGTGCCAGCTGAGGCCGTACCTCTGCACTCCAATTTCCAACACCCTGCACTGAACATGTCTTTCCAAGGGCAGTGGGGTTTTTTTTGTTGCTGTTTTTTTTTTTCAAATCGAGGCCTAGAGATCAATTACACGTTATTATTTTTGTAGCTATAACTTATTCTTATCGCAGGTAAGCAAGAATGAAAAGAAAATTAAGTGTACAGAGTGGAGAAAGCGGAAAAAAATGTCTTGTTCATTTATTCAGGTTGTGAAAAGTTATAAAACGTGTATGCAAATTAGTGGGGCAGTTTTTTATTGGAAGACCAGGATGACCTGGGTTCAAGCTCCACCACTGCCACTCAGCCACTGTCGGGTACCTGAGCAAAACCTTTAACCCTTTCTGCTCCATGGGCGCTGCATCATAGCTGACCCTGCACTCTGATCCCAACATTCTAAGCTGGGATATGCGAAGAAACAATTTCACTGTACTGTAGAGTATTGGGGAAGTAATGGCTTGGTTAAAGTGTTGGACTAATGGGAAAGATTGAGGTTTGTTTCCCAATACCACCAAGCTGCCACTGCTGGGCCCCTGAGCAAGACCCTTAACCCCCAAATGCTCAGTTGTGTAAAACAGATAAATGTAAGTCGCTCTGGATAAGGAAGTCTGCCAAATGCTTTAAATGTAGTTTACTTTATGCAACTGTGTAATTTATAGCATACAAGTATTAAAGTAACACAATAAATCTGAACAATTTTCCAACCCTATACTTACCGTGGTAAACATCTATAGACTTTTAATTGGCATCAATTTCATTACAGACTGGTTCTGTAAGCAAGATTTTTATATAACAACTGATAAAAAAAAAGAAAGAAAAAAGTCCAAATCTGTTCCCTTTATTGGTTTTCTGTAACCGCCTACCGGTTTCTACCACTTGTGCATGCCTAGGAAGCCAAAACTGGACCTTAAGAGAATTATTACACACTTCGATTAGACAGATTTTCTCAGAAAGTGCAAGGAAAATATCCAAACAGCTGAGTTACGGGCCGCAATAAAAAAAATATTATATTTTCCTATTCCCATAAGATGACTTTTTTTAAACGTTTTTGACATTTTAAATTCATTTGCTGTAATGAGAATTATTGTGAACATAATAAAATATAAAAAAGTGGCGGGGGTAGTTTTGTCTAAAAATAGTGCATAGCAGGGGGAATAGTGTGGGGTATTAAACAAAGCAACAGCCACTTTCGGAGTCTGATGATTCCATTAACCAGATAATGGCTAAATCTCCATAGCTCATTTGTCCATGTTTATAACCACTGCATCTGTCCTCTTCCCTCTCCGTGCCTTTTTATACCACTTCAAATAAAGACTAATGGTCCAAATATAGAAAGTTTTGAGTATGTCAGAGTTGTGTATTAGACAGAGTTGAATAATGTCAGAGTTGTGTATTAGACAGAGAAGAAGAAGAAGAAGAAAGCTAATCCGACTTTTAACATACCGGATAGAAAAGCTTTATGGATATTCTCAATGTTATTATTTTATAACATCATGGATAAAAATCTGTCCACAATTTAGCATGATTGAAAACCAACTCAAATAGTAATCAATTGGTCTGCTAATTAAAAGATCAGGGTTGGATTCATACCACAACCAAGTTGCCACTGCTGGACCCCTGACCAAAGCCCTTGGTGCATTTGTATAAAAGAGATAAATGTAAGTCACTTTGAATAAGGGCGTCTGCCAAATTCTGTCAAACTTTATCCAAAGATAGAGATAAAAGATGTATTTGTAAGAGATACTGGCAATTGTGCACACGATGATGAGAATAAAATGGGTGTAAGTGATTTTGCCAAGTAGGATGTGATCCTGGACCAACATTAACATTAACATTTAAATCAACCAATAATAACCATCTGATGTCATCAATGTGTGTTGACCAAACCCGCCTTAATCCATGTCTGATTCTTTTCCTTTTTTTGTCCACAAACAAACAAAACAACTTTAACTAAATAAATGCTAAAAATATCATATTGGCTGGGACTGGAAGTTGATTCTGGAATACATCGGATACAAAACCTGAAATTCGACAAACGACATTAAAATAACATTACTGAATTCAGACTGTATTGATTATTAATGATCCAAAATAAACATTAATGAATTTTAAACAGTGAATCATAAACAATCAAATGTAAATGTAAAATGTGAGCAATTGAGCAACATTCTTACTATAAAACAGGGTTTACGTTTATTTAATTCAATCACAGCCTGTTATAATTTAACAATTGCAAGCCAGATTTTTTATAACCATACATTTTATTCATGCCTGCACACCTATACATATTTCACTGCACACACATACATCTATTTTTTGGTCCTGATGGTTACACATTAGCTGAACTGCACATACATGTTGTATGCAATTGTTCAGTAAAGCATGTAATGTGTTCTACGTATGTCATTTAATTCTTTTTTATTTAATTAATACATTTCTAATATTACGTTTCGGTTTAAAATGAGGGAAAGATTAAAAAATGGACTGAGGAGGGTTTTAATTAAAATCATCAAGAAAATGTTTTTAAATCATTTAAAACTAATTAAAAATAAATTAAAATAGCCACGAATAGTTAAATACAATAATTGCACAGTATCAGAATGCAACACAACATGCTTTAATCACTGGGTTCTTGGTGTAGGAAGTTCACAATAACTTTAAAGTATTCAAATAATTTTTTTATGAGGGTAAAGCGTTGTTTGTTTTAAGCTGAAGACTTAATTTCATTTAATAGACGTGATAATTATCTTTAATTTCTGCTTTTGGAACAGCTGTGCGAGTTACCGATAAACAATTATTACTTGCTCATTAATCTCAAAGGAGAAAGAGGTCGGTATATTGTTTAGAATACTTGCTGGGTAAATCTACAAGACCTTCATGATTCCGAATCCATCATTACCATCATAATAAAGAATTCTAGCCTTTCAGTCAAAGTTCGAGTTAGACCTCGAACACGAACCCTGGCTAACAGATGCAAACGTTTTTGGGTTTTTTTATCTGATCTGAAATCTCACACTATCTTTGTGTTTATGCTGCTACGAAAGATTTTACAAATAAATTCGTTCAACCTTGATGAATGAGGGCCACGGTGTTTAAACAGACTTTGGCTGAAATATGATCGATACAGTTCTCTGTGGTAATGCTGAGCTAGACATACTTCAATACACTTCCATATTTTGTTTCTTGACCAGCCTTGTTTTTTTTTTTATATGACATCTTAGTCGACGTTAATTATTCGAAAAAACTATTCGTTAGATATGATTAGTCCAGGAAAGCAGGATGGCTTCATGAATAGCATGTTTGTAATTGCGGGATTTGTCATGTTGACACTTTGCAAAGCTTATTAGCAACTTCTTTTACTACATACTACAGCTTGACATAACTGTTCTGCATCTTTGCTTTATTAGACGGCATCAAGACGGCAATATTAGGTGTTGGACTACCAACTTGAAGATTGTGGGTTTGATTCTAGGCTCCACCAAGCTTCCAGCATGGGCTTTAACCCCTAATTGCTCGCTGTATAAATGAGATAAATGTAAGTCGCTCTGGATAAGGATGTCTGCCAAATGCTGCAAATGCAATATATTTCTTCTGTGTTTGAAGCACCAGGATAGTCCAGCGGCATGACAAAGGTCAAAACGACTGATACAAATGGTTCGAAAGTGAAATTAATAATCAATAATTAATGTTTCTCCACATATAAAAAACAAATCTTTTTATCTTTTACACTGTAGCTATTGCACACAATATACAAATTCACACATTATAAGACAATTTTTTGCTTGTTACTTTGCCTATCCGATATTTGACCACCAACGAAGATTTTAAAACCTTTGATTGGATTTGACCGCTCACCAGAGCGCCATCTACAGATGTGGAGCTACAGCAGAGAAAGCTTTTGTCGTTGAATAACTACATTGTTCAGTTGAATTGCAAAAAGTTCATCAAAGTAATTTAAATCAAAAAAATATATAAATCTAATATGAATAAATAAAGGTTAGCTTTATTTCAAAATTTGTAGGGGTCCCTGTTTTTGTTATTCCGATATGTCATGATGTCACTGTAAAAAATTTAAGCCTACTGTAAATTTTACAATAATTAACTGGCAAAACAACGTCATTACAAATATATTATAGTTTCAGCAAATGTATTTTAATTATACAGTTAAAAAATAAGGATAATATAAAATACAATAATAATGAACTATAGTTCAATGTTGTAAAAAATCTGTATAATTTTTGGCAAATTTAATAACGTGGATGTGTTCGCTAATGGTTAAGGTGTTGAACTACCAACCTGAAGATTGTGGGTTTAATGCCCAGCTCCACCAAGCTGCCAGTTCTGGACCTCTGAGCAAGGCCCTTAACCCCCAGTTGCTTAGTTGTTTAAAAAAGAGATAAATGTAAGTCACTCTGGATAAGCACGCCTGCCAAATGCTGTAAATGTAATAACCGCTTCACTGTATCTTCTATTTTATTATGTGTGTATTATGCAATACAAATTATAATTCTGAATGGATGTGTTTTGAGGCCTCAATTAAAAAAAAATGTTTTAAACTAAATCATAGCTGACATAGCATTGATTTGATGTGAATTGAATGTTAAAAATATTGGCCTACATATACAATATACCAATTTTAGCATTGGATTAACTTCCTATTTTTAACCCAATAACCAGTAGAAGAATATGCCATCCAAACTAAAATTAAAATGCTAAAAAATATTTGAGGCCAAATTGATCAAGGTTCCCGCTGGGTAACAGGAGATCTTGTGTGGCGTGATGAGTAATGATTATAAAATACTGTTGAAGCAGCATGGTCTAAAATGAGAGTGAAATTAAAAGATGAGAAAAAGGTCAATGTGCTGTGGAGATCGGAGGCAACAGGGCTTTATTTAGAAACCAAGGAAGATTTCACCGGTAAGACGAGGAAGCATAGGACGCCGAAGGAGGTAGACACAACCAAAATATCACAGACAGAAACGTCGCGCAAGACAAGGACTAGACTAAAACAAAGGGGAATATATGAAATCTGATTGGTTAAAGAAACAGCTTCTAATAATATTAAACAATTAGCAATCTGCCATTGCTAATATAGTTTACGTTGCATGGGCAACACTACTGATTCTGAAGGCTTTGGGCAGATTAGATTAACATGGCAGCACATAGAAACTGAAATCTGATTGAACAAAAAAATGTAACATCCACATACACGTACTGGAAGCAATGCAGCTATGAAATGAAGAGAATAAACTGTTGGGAATAAATTAATACTATTTCATAACACAAATTTTAGTATTTAGGTTGTAAATGTAGGCCAGATTCTGATAATGTTTAGGCAGCAGAGAAGACCTTGCTGACCCTGACTGCACGCCACTGCCAGCTTTTAGCATTCTTTGAATCTGAATAATGAGTTTCAATATCATTACTAAAGCACATACGGGTGGAATTTGTTTAAATAAACGGACGCGCATATGGTCCCTATTTGAACAGCATGTTATTTGCATATATTTATTTTTTTCGCTGCTTTTCATCAAGGTTATGCCCTTTTCTCTGTCTTTCTCTCATCCGCCTACACATCCTTTCTCCTATTTCACTCTTTGCCTGCCTGGGAATACAAGCTGAAAAGGGTAATTTTCTGAGTGTGGTAAAGGTTTAGTCAGTTTCCAGTGATAACACAGAGGTGTGTTCTAATTCACAGGGCTATCATTAAGTCCTCTTTCTTCTGTGATTAGTATGCTTGGTACGTGATAAACTCTACCAAGAGTCTGATTTTTATCATAAGGTTCTAAAACGAAATCATTTGTTTCATGGTCATGTATCAGATATAAATACTACACGGATATCTGTATTCGATACATGACCATAAAACAACAAATTTGCAATAATAAGGTAAACATCGGCGTCCAATATTTCCATAAATGTTATATTTCCTGCGTCATCCAGTTATTTCTAATAGTAACTGAATCCAACTCATTCAGTCAGTTAATTTTTAAAGTTGTTACCGAATTATACAGTCTGTGTTAAACAATTGTTTATTAGTTTTCAGTCGCTGCTTCAAGAAATACTTAAAAAACACTGTTTACTGGTGATTTCATTTATTCTATTTTTTTTTCTTATTAGTATTAGACATATAGAATTCACAGCAAAATAATAAAAGATTTATTGTATATTTCGTCTGCATTATACAGTCAGGAAAAAAAGTTAAACAACTAAAAACAAACAAGCTTCACACCCACCTAAAAAATACCATAGTATGCTTTAGGATTAACCGCAGTAAGATGTAGTAAATTGTAGTATTGTAGTGTATTATATTACACTATTTACTACATCTTACAGCAGCGTGCTATAGTATTAAGTACTTAAACTAGGCAACTGTGGTAAACTATATTAAGTACTAACTAAATAATATGTATCAGTATTATAGTATTAACTAAACTAATAATGTATTAACTAAAATCATATAGTTATCAATATTTTTTTTTTATAGTAATATTATGTATATGTACTAACTAAATTGATAATGTATCATATTATAGTATTAACTAAACTAATAATGTATCATATTATAGTATTAACTAAACTAATAATGTATCATATTATAGTATTAACTAAACTAATAATGTATCATATTATAGTATTAACTAAACTAATAATGTATCATATTATAGTATTAACTAAACTAATGTATATATATGTATCATATTAGTATTAACTAAACTAATAATGTATCATATTATAGTATTAACTAAACTAATATGTATCATATTATAGTATTAACTAAACTAATGATGTATCATATTATAGTATTAACTAAACTAATAATGTATCATATTATAGTATTAACTAAACTAATGATGTATCATATTATAGTATTAACTAAACTAATGATGTATCATATTATAGTATTAACTAAACTAATATGTATAAACAAATATTATCATAGTATTAACTAAACTAATAATGTATCATATTATAGTATTAACTAAACTAATGATGTATCATATTATAGTATTAACTAAAATATTTTGTTTTATATTATTTAAACTTTGTGTCATGTATACACCGTACTATGTATACTGTACAATATAGCGTAGTGAACTGATAAACAATACTTTGAGAAACAGAGTGTGTTCCAGTGTGAACGAGATGCCAGATCGTTGACAACAGTTAAACAATGCAGTAAAGATTTTCAACACCAAGAAACAATATAAAATGAACGCTATCTTAACATGTTTTGTTTTATTTGTTTCAATGATTTTCTGTGTGTTGCACCGATTAATAGATTTTTTTGTTGCTGTGTTTTCTTGGTTTTCACACATACAGTATAATAGAGTTGTAGAAAAGGTATTTTAGTAATCAATAAGTATTAGTAAATTAGTAATTTGTTTATTTTACCATAGTAGAGTTACTATACCGAGTGTAACACAACAAATTAGCACATCATTGCAATTAAACATTACAGTTTTTACTATAGGAAATTTTACTACATGCTCTACAGTCTATAATACTATATCATTTTTTAGAAAATGTTTAAAATGGGCAGCTGTCTAATTTTTTTTTTATTTCTTACACCATTATACCTCTTTTAGTAAAGCTAAAATATTTATTTTACTGCATAAAAGTGCACAGTGTATACAAGAAATGAGACATACATGCTTTGTAGCAGAAAAAAAATGTTGCCTGGTTTCACTGTAGTTTTTCACAAAAGAAATGTTTTGTTTGCAAGTCTGTTGGTTTATCTTTGTCGAGAGTAGACCATCAAATAAAAAACAAGGAGGATAAAAGGGGAAAGACAGAGAGAGGGAAAACATGAGGGTTATACGTTGGTTGGTGTTTTGTTTTTTTTTCATTTTAAGTAACCCAAGCAATTTGGTTGCAAATTAATTTTCTTTAGATTAGAGAGCAGTTTTATGGAATAAGGAAAACAGGTCCATTTTATCCATTAATGTAGGACAAGACAAAAAAAAAAAATCCTAATCTTTGTTTAACACAAACACGTAAAGACGATTTATAAGAATTGGATTTAATTCATAGGTGGCTGCTTGTTTTTTAAAGTTAGTTTTTAATTAATAAAAAATAAAGTTTTGCATTATTAAATTTTTAATAATTAGTTCTTTCCTGTTCTTTCAATATCAAGGTCAAATGCCAGAGACATAAAACAAAGACATAAAAGCTTTGGGAGAAGACGACTTAGAAATGGATATTTCTGATGAGGACTGGGAATCAGCCTTTAATAAAATAAACACAACTTCTACACTGGACAAAGTTAAAACTATCTGAGCGCTTTCAGACTATAGATCCTGCCTGTGGTCACTGTAGGTCTACCCCAGCTTCCCATGCACATATGTTTTGGTTCTGTATAAGGGTTAGAAGCTTCTGGTCCACTGTTTTCAAAACTGTCTCTGGTTTTTTTTAGATAAATCGATCTTCCCTTGCCCATTGATAGCCATTTTTGGAATCACTCTCAGGTCATAGAATCTGCAATCTGATAGTACAGCTTTTATCATGCTGTTAGCAAATCGACTAATATTGCTGAAGCGGAAGGATTAGAGGCCCCCCAAGTCCAACACAATAAATTCGTGACGTCCTCTTTTTTTAAAGTTGAAGAAAATCAAACATTTGATAAAAGGCTCATCTTGCCAGTTTATTAAAGCTCGGGGCTCTTTCAAGCAATATATTAGAGAACATCTTCCTTTGCCGAGCATAGACTAAATTTTGTTCTAGCATCTTTTGTTTTTCTTTTTTAATTTTATTGTATGATGCTAATTTTTGCTTTTTTATCATTTTCTATATATATATAGTAGTTTATCATCATTATTATTATATATAATATAATTTATCAATGTGTCTTTTATTCTGCTTTGTTTCCTTCTTTTGTATAATATTGTCCTAAAATTCATAAATAAAGTTTGAAATTTACAAAAAAAAAACACGAGATTGCAGTTAATTAACTAGTTGAATTAAAATCTAAGGTTCGTCTTGGGTGTGTAAAGAGAGAACTTTTATTTAGTATTTATTTTTTGCTCCCTGTAAGACTGCATGTTTTGTTAGAAGATAATTTCTCGTTCTTTTATTTATCCGGCTTCAATTCCTCTTCACTGTTGTATTTATTAAAACTGTCTCCATGATGCATTATTTTATGTCCTTTATTTGCTTGGATTTTTTTTGTTTAATTTTAATTAAGTTAATTTTAATATTCTTCATTAAGTTTTTTTTTCATATCCGTATTTGCTTATTATGCTTGCGCTTCCAATACTTGGTAATTTGGTAATGCTATTTGCAGGAATTGATTGACTGGTTGCTATAGATGTTTTCATATAAACTCTTTTAGAAAATATATCTTCTAAAAAAAATATATATCTTCTAAAAGAGTATATATCTTCTTCTCTGTCTCCACCTAACCCTATTCTCTACATCCTCTTCACTCACACCCACTAACTTCATGTCCTCGTTTATCGCATCCCTATACCTCCTCTTTGGTCTTCCTCTTTACCTTCTGCCTGGTAGCTTCATTTCTAACATTCTCCTACCAATATACTCACTATCCCTCCTCTGTACATGTCCAAACCACCTCAATCTGGACTCCCTGACTTTCTCCTCAAAACATCTAACATGAGCCGTCCCCCTGATGAACTCATTCCTAATCTTGTCTAATCTCGTCACTCCCAAAGAAAACCTCAACATCTTCAGCTCTGCTACTTCCAGCTCTGCCACCTGTCTCTTCCTCAGCATCACTGTCTCTAACCCATACATCATAGCTGGTCTCACCACTGTCTTGTACACCTTACCCTTAATTCTAGCTGATATTCTCCTGTCACACATCACTCCTGACACGTTTCTCCACCATATATATCTGTATTCTATAAAGTGACGAACTAAATAATGAATAAGGTGCTACATAGTGTGCAGGTATTGCTGAAAGCTGGCTGTTGGTCGGGATCCTGAGCTGTCTGACGATAATGCAGTATACTGAGCTATACAGAACAGAGAAGGACAGGTGACAGGAAATGTGTGTACCAATCATTTGCCCTATAGTGCTACTAAAGAATTCAAGCACTCTTAAGTGGGAGCCTCACTGCACATCTTTTCCAGTCCAGAGCAAACTCATGTGTTTTCTCTAAGGTCCACTTCTGGCTCTCGGTTAGATTAAGCAGGTAAGCCAAGTACATTTTTTTCTGCCGTTGCCAAGCAGACAAATTGGCTGCTTTTGTTTACTTTTATTACAGGGATGCCTCAAGATTAACTGAAAACCTGCTGCCTTCTCTCTCTCTTTCTATTCCATTTTCTCCTATGGTGATATTTTAAATTACAAATGTAACATGATATATTTTTGTCTAGAATTTTGTTATTCATGTGAAAAATTTTAAAGGTAATTATTAAATAATGCTGATTAGTTTTACGGAAAACGAGCTGACAGGTTGTACCAGTTGTATGAGTGTGGCTTGCATTGGTTGTTTTTATGTCTCGTTTTTGAAAGTTACTGTTGCTGCTTGGTGCCGCTGAAAACCACATACCTCCCTGTTTATTATGGTCTGGTGCAGACTCTGGTTAGCCAATTTCATAAATATTAAACCATATTTTTAAAACAAAGAATGTTTTGAAAATTGAATTTGACCTGAAGGTTTGACCTGAACGTTCGGAAAACCTGAGACAAGAAGTCTATCAGTGGTGCTTCTAATATGGCTGGAAATTTTATTTGGTGAAAATAATATTATTATAATAATAATATAGTTTGACGAATAAAATAAAAATGGCTGTTAAATGTGATTTTTTTTTTTACCTTATCCATTATACAGTTTCCAACAGCATAAAGACTATTTACACTGTAATTTGTGGGACACGACAATAAAAAGTCTCAGTGTCTATAACGATAACTGATGAACTAATTGCTCTGTGTATTAAATAAGCGGTAACAGTGTCTGGTCCCTAAATGCTTAAAAGGATGCCTGGTTTACAAATAAGTATCGGTACGATTGTTTTTGTTTTCATTAGTGTACAATGGAGCTGAATATCAATATGCAAATGATTAAAGGATTCATCAAAACATCAGGAATAAAAGCTTAGTGAACTGAGAAGATGCAGCAGAGGCATCGGCTCATTTCAATTGAAATAATCTAATTCAATTTTTTCCACTGAAACCTAATAATCACTGCGAGTGCCAATTACCTAGAGAAGAAACAGTGCCACTAATTATAAGTTTAAAACTAATTCCCTAAAGATTTGTTTTGTAGCTGTTTTTTTTCCATGCAGTCACTCAACCAGGAAAATTCCTGCTGCCAATTTAATGCTTGTCTGATTTCGATGCATGGCGGCAAAAAAGAATCCATCCATTTTTTTTCAACAAGTCACATAAATACCAGTGACCATTTAAGTAAACTGTCCTAACTGCTTGCCAGTAGCTACAATCTTTCCAATACAAAAATCCTAGATTTAAAAGGTCAGCGTGTGCGTTTTTTATATAGCCGAGGCCTGGCTAGTTCATTATCAGAATAAATATTTCATTCATCTATTCATCTCCGACACATAAATTACATTTGGAGCCGACGCCTAAAGGGACTGGGTTTAAGACTTTGCCTTGAGAAGTGATGTTAAATGACCTTTGAAACGATTTGATTATGATGTTCTGCACAGAAAGACAGATGTGTCATGAGCGAGTGGAAAGCAAGAGGAGGAGGAGGCCCCAGATAAAGTGTGAGAATACAATTAATATGAAGAGTTTTCGATGAGGGTAAAATATCATTTTTAATGGTATATTAATTACGTTAGTGTAGAACTTTTCCGATAGTGGAGTGAACTTTCCATCAATATCAGAACCGCTGAGTCACTGCTTGTCTTCAGGAGACAATTGACATTTTTTAAAATAAATAATATGCTCTTTTTTTCTGCATCGTGCTTGTTCGACAGTTTATGGGTTGTTACACTTTGTTTTGTGATCTAGTGTACCGGTATTCAACTGTTTAATGATGACATTTTTGTATGTCTTTTGTGCATCTGCTAAATAATGTAAATGCAAATGAAAATATCCCACCAAAAAATCTTATTATGACACATAACTACAGCTAGTTTTTTTTAAGTAGCACTTAAATTGCAGAACCTAAATTACATAAAACAAGGAAAGTGTTTATTTATTGAGATTAAGACTAAGGAATCGGTCTAGCTTCGTCTTATCTACGTTTCTACAAAAATACACACACGCATCAACATTTGAACACATTTTACAATTGATCATAACTACACATATTGGCTCAGGTATTCAGATTGATATATAATGTTTGTCATAATATTATTTGTACAAATTATAATAATTTGTATTTTAAGGATAATCCATCACAAGCCATCTTCTCTGAACAGCATCATAACATTCAGTATTCCGTTAATTTTTAACAGAAGCTGGTTCCAGCATCATAAGCGACAGTGACCGGATGTGGGAGTGTCTAATGGCATGACATGTTAATCAAGCAAATTGGTGCTGCGACTCCTTTATATAACATGATATAATGTGTATATACCCTCTGCACTATACATACACTCACAAACACTCTTTCCTCAGAAGGCTTTATTCTAGGGCCAAGGAATTTTAAATACTCATGGCACCACCCCAGGCCTGGTTCTTGCCAGCCATAGAAGAGATATCTAGAGTGGGCATTTGGGGGACAGTCAAAACAAAAATACTTTGATATCTATTGTTCAAAGGAAATATTATTTGGGCTAGTTGATTTGTGTAGACTTTGTAAAATCCAACTAACAAAACAGCAAAATTTTTGTAAAATAAACTAACACTGGGGATAGTTATTTGGTACCTAAACTTAAAATAGAGTGTAGACAGAAGTAAAAATAGTAAAAATATTCGAATTAACATGGGCAATAAATCATCCACATTTTTAGAAATTTACACACTGTAAAAATAGACCCGTAAAATATCACTTCTTATTCCCTAATTCAGGGTAATTCAGGTTTATTCCAGCCGTCTCTGAATCCCACTTGAAAGGGCGAAAGGCAGGAGGTGGACACCCTGGACAGGTCGCCAGTCCATCACAGGGCCACACACACACTCACACTCACTCCTATGCGCAATTTAGAATCACCAATCAACCTAACATACATGTTTTTGGACTGTGGAAGGACACTGGAGAACCCGGAGTAAACCCACGCAAGTACGAGGAGAACATGCAAACTCCACACAGAAAGGCCCCTTCCCAGGAACCGAATATTGAATATGCTTTTAGCTACTACGTTAAACCCTTAAACTTATGGAGGTAGTTGGGGATTTGTGTACGCTTCTGTATGGCTTTCTGCTTGCTTGATTATGTATCCTATTAATTCATACACAGTCTTTCAGTAGCTTTGGAATCGATAGCAACAGAGGTGTTATAGCTTGCATGCATTGATTATTCTTGGCAACCTCTCTGCAGATCAGAAATAATGCACAGACCCAAGGATGAACCTTACATGAACGAGATAAAAGACAGATAAACACTGATTAGATGTGGATTTGGAGTAAATTAGCTATTGATGATACCGAAAGCAGAACAAAGACAAAAACCCACTCTTTCGGATTCGCTGCTGTAATCTAACCATCTTTTATCCCAGCATTCTTATTCGTCTGTTCATGTTAAAAAACCACAATTTTTAATTACTGTATCCCTGCACAATAAGGATTATTACACTTGTTATAGCACATTTTATTTCCTAATTTTTTTTATCCATTTCTGTGTACTAAATAGCAGAAACAAGCAGTTTCCAGGTCGATTCCTGGGTGTTTTTGTTCCAAACACTGAACATCTGCTCTATGTTCAGTGTTTGATCTGTTTTAGGAGCCCAGGTAAAAACGGAAACATGTAGCATTGCCATCTGGTTTGGGAGACACACTGTTCTGAAAATAAATAGCAAAAAAAACCATTATTTATTTTTTTTACACACTTTCGCTCGTGTGATTCATTATTTTTAACACGGCTCTGTTGAATATTTTGTTATGATCAGTTTAGACAGCTATTTAATTAATAGCTTATTATCGCAGTGTTAAGTGTGAACGATTATGGGTTTCTATAGTAAAAGATCACTTATGTTGTGACAGCTTCACGTGAACAGATGGGTGGAATTACTCGCATGCCATAGTTATACAGAGAAGCAAAACCGACCCAGGGCATAAGCAAAATAAGCAGCTGCTTAGGGCCACCGTGGCCACTAGGGGCCCTCAAGAGTACATGAGATGACAGACTGGGTATTTGATATATATATATTATGTTCATGTTAAGTAAAGACAAATGCAATATTGAATGAAAAAAAAAAAAAAAAATATATATATAATATATATATATATATATATATATATATATATATATATATATATATATATATTATATATAATTTAAATAGGATGCCGAATGTATGTACAACCAGAGTGTTAATCAATAACTTTAACATTATTGAAGTTGATTGAGAAAACAGCAGCACAGCAGAAAAACTTTCATTAATGCTGAATCCTTCTGGTGCATTAAAATGATGTAAGCAACAAATCAAATTAATAATTGGGGGTTAGCTTTATAGATAGTGTGCAAATATTTAAAAATTAACAAGAATTAGTCATATTGGTGGCCAACGAGGGGGCCCTCCAAAATAAAATTATGCTTAGGTGCTCCTAAAGGCGTGTGTCGGCCCTAGTGAGAAGATGCACTGTGTAACAGCCAGCGACGTAATAAAACATTTTAGGATGTACAAAATATTTTTATATTTATATTTACCTTTTTATATTAAAGCCGCTATGAGAAAAACATTTCATAGCGGTAATAAAAGCAATAACAGACAGTCCATAACATTATACTACTACCAAAGATAAATAAAATACATAAAGTATTGTTTTTACTGCATAAAAATCCAACCATCTGCAACATGCCGTGAGCCATAGTTTTTGGAATCTGTGGGGGGTTCCAGCACCTGTTAAGGGTAAATTTTTTTGGGCATCCACTAGGGGTAGTCTAATTAGTCTCGCAGCCCACCATTTGTGTAGAGAGCAAAGGTCATGTAGAGACCTGCAAAAATTGTTATTTTATCCCGCTCCCGTGCAAAAATGCCCGCAAGTAAACATATAAGTTTTAAGTTTCACTGCTTTTTTCTTCTAGTCAGTTATTTTACTTGCTTCTCGTCTGAATTCAAATAAAAAAGAAATTGAAAATGAACAGATATGTTTTGTTTTATTTGGGTTTATTTTAATGGAATGATAAACATAATACCTGTAACACTATTGTGATCCTCCTGTGTCATGTCTATATTCCTCACATGAACTACACAAGTTCTTCCAACTATCTTATTTTAGTCAATGTTGTTGCTTTTTTCCAGTAGAAAAATAATAGTTTATTTTTTCTTATCTTTCCTGACAAATCTTGTCCTGCACCGCACTCGGTTGCATCGGGTTCGTCAGCTGCTGCAGGAGTGCAAGTCTTTCTCAAGATCGAGTACGAGAAAAAATCAAAGTCAAAACAAAACAGTGGCTGTTTAAGATTAATAACTGTTAACATAGTTTCTGCTTTCAGAAACAAGCTTGATCATCACAATGAATAATGATATAATTAATGCTACACACACTCTATGCGGCAAATAATATGTGATAAATGTTCGTATGCAATAGATTGGGCTGGTGGGAGGGAAAAAGGGGCTCAAGTGAAATTAGACAAACTTGAGGGTTGCGAGTCCTAAAAGGTTGAAAACCCCTAAAACAAATGTACTTAACAATAACAGATTGCTGTGTTTCTTAAGCTCTTTTTTCATAAGGTAATCTAATAAAGTTTGCAGTACTCTACAAGGACGCCCGAATGTTCCATCTCCTCTATTATTTATTTGGCATCAGTCTCTGTCTGTAGTACTGTTATTGGGTGAATATGCTCAGTTTGCAGACTATAAATAATTACAAAAGGACCAATAACGGATTTTAATAAGATCCAAAGTAGGTGAAACTACCAACTACCAACAAAGAACCTAATCAAATGAACACTAAAACAAGTTAATAACTTTATTTTAACTCTAGATTTGTGTATACTTTGTGTGACTTTTTTCAATTATCTTGTTTAGTACAAATTTCACACGATATTGAAAATTAGCTATGTCACATGTGACACAATTTGTCTTGTATAAAGCTGCCGAAGATTCAGATTTTCTTAAATAAATTTTTTTAAAGTTTATAAATAGGGGGGGGGGTTCCTGATACATTGTTAGTCTGATACATTGATAATTATTCTGTATATCAAGGAATTCTGATTAAGTCCAAAACTAAGAAAAAAAAAAATCGCTTGCTCGCTAAATGACAGTAGATGCTGATCAGCAATCAAGTCTCAATTTGTAGAAAAATCTGCAACATACTTTCTATCTTGATAAATAATCATCATTAATCTCACATTAGACTGCCGGAGTGTGCTCGGTAGTTTAGAGAACTGCACTCAAGCAAAAAATAATGTCTTTAATTAGAAGAAAATTGAGCTCACACTATGGGGTACCGTTCAGAGTGCACACACACACACACACACACACACACACAAGATTCAATACTAACAACTGGAAATTATTCACCCATTTTAAAGTTTTTC
Organism: Bagarius yarrelli; assembly: GCA_005784505.1. Classification (NCBI taxonomy): domain Eukaryota; kingdom Metazoa; phylum Chordata; class Actinopteri; order Siluriformes; family Sisoridae; genus Bagarius; species Bagarius yarrelli. The sequence goes on along the minus strand of VCAZ01000150.1, from coordinate 494,090 downwards.
TTTCATTTGTACTTTATGTACCATAATTGTTTATGCTATACTGTCAAAATTAAATAATATCAAGTATTCAAATGTACAGTCAAGCCCGAAATTATTCATACCCCTGGCAAATTCTGACTTGAAGTTACTTTTATTCAACCAGTTTTTTTTGACCGGAAATGGCACAGGCTTCTCCCAAAAGATAATAAGACGATGTACAAGAGGCATCATTGTGGAAAAATGTATTTTTCAGCTTTTATTTACATTTGAACAAAAAGTGGCATGTCCAAAATTATTTATACCCTTTGCAAACTGTCACAGTCTATGGGAAAATCCAAAGTTCTATACTATTCCAAATAGTCCAAGCTGCTCTAAAGCATCCTAATTACCCTGATTCATTGGGAACAGCTGTTTTAATCAACTCAAAAAACAGGAGCTCTCTGCTACAAAAATTAAATTGTTTGGCCACAATGATGTAGCCTTCATTTGGCGTAAAAAAGGAGAAGCCTTCAACCCTAAGAACACATCCCCATTGTCAAACATGGTGGTGGGAACCTAATGTTTTGGGGGTGTTTTTCAGCCGGTGGATCAGGGAACCTAATCACAGTAAATGGCGCCATGAAAAAGGAGCAATACATTAAAATTCAACATCACTCAACAACAACATCAGGCAGTCTGGAGAGAAACTTGGCCTTGGGCACCAGTGGACATTTCAGCACGACAACGACCCAAAACACACAGCAAAAGTGGTGAGGAAATGGTTAGCGTTGTGCAGTGGCCCAGCCTGTCCTGACTTAAATCCAACTGAGAATCTGTGGAGGGAGCTAAAGATCAGGGTTATGGCAAGCAGACCCTCCAACCTGAAAGAGTTGGAGCTCATCGCTAAAGATGAATGGGCAAAAATACCAGTGGAGACATGCAAAAAGCTACTCAGCAATTATAGAAAGTGTTTGATTGCCAATAAAGGCTTTTGTATTGATTATTGAGAAGGGTAATTTTGGACATGCCACTTTTTGTTCAAATGTACATAAAAGCTGAGAAATGTTTTTTTCCACAATGATGCCTCTTATGAATAATTTCGGGCTTGACTGTATATATCAATAATGAAATCACATTTTGAACGGCAGTTCTGATTTAAATAGGTTCTTACTTACACAAGGATGTATAATCATTATGACATTAATCGTGTCAGTGCCTGGCAACAATGCTGCCATCGGAGCACTGCATTTACACTGCAAGTGACCCGATTCCTTAAATGCGGCACAGATTGGATATGACTCCTACTCGTGTAAGCAGAAAATAAGCACATGGATTCTGATGTTATTATATTATCATTCATATGTGGAAATAAATTATATATAAATCGGATATCGCATTAGCGTCTGCCATGTAAGCAGACAGATTAGATTTTTACCTGTCAGTACGAGTCGTACACCATTGACTAAGGAGTGATGGCGCAAAATACTGATTAATCATTACCTCTTTGTCCATTGCGTCTATTTATTATCGCACATTTTTACTCTCTTTTCTGCTTAGTACATCTACGTTGGGTTGTTTTGCCGTGTATAGTGTAAATACAGATATCGGATACGGGTCAGTTTTAAAAAAAGATTTTTAAAAATCTGATGTAAGTCACAAAATCGGAATTGGGAATAAAGACCAGCAGTTTAAATTTAGTTTATTATTTTCTGTGTTAATCTTTTTCTATTTCCAACATACCAGAAGCTCTCACCCACAATGAGAGGACCCTTTCATACTCTGACAAACAGCAGCTGTGATAAAGGAATAAACGTTGCAAAGAGAAAGTAATGTCAAGCCGAAAGACATTTCTGGCTCTTCCATTTTCGAGTTGTTGGAAGTAATTGGCCCAGTGGGGGTCATTTTGAGGGTCTCCCAGTAGTGCAGCCAGGACTATTGTTTTATGGCAGCAGGTCATTTTTTCACAGAGGGTAACAGTGTAGGACACAAACTCTTAGTGCATATGCTCATATTAACTTCTAGAATTGCACTATTCTTCAAAACTATTGCCACCGACTGAATAGCACACATACTAAACAAAAACCTAAAAAAATTTTAGCTTTTGGGCTGCTAAAATATTTTTAAAAATCCATCCTTTATTACAAAAAAAACTGAATGGTCTATTGGTTAATCATTATTTAATACAATTTTTATTATTTAATAGCTGTAAGCTTTTAAAGTGAACGGTGTAAGTAAGGTCCTCGGTGGTCCATGAAACAAGGTCATAAAGTCCAATTACTTATATGCATCTACTTATTTGTTATTTATTAATTTGTGTATTTTGCTACCATAGTGACAATTTACAATTAACACATTAATTACAATCTTATATTTATTATTAAAGTCTATAGTTACAAGACTGTTTCAATGGTAATTCAAATTTAGCCTTCATTTTTTATTCTAAGGACAAGTGACAATTTTATGTACATATAAAAGCAGTTTTTAAACTTACTAAGTGTCACGTGCCAATTGTCCTTTTAAAGCCAGCACAGCATAAAGCTATAGATAAATAATAGCACTTGTGCCAATACACTGTCTCAAGATAATAATAAGTCTAAGAGAGAGAGACAAATATAAACACAAAGGGGAAAGACAGGTCGTAACGACTGCTCACACAGTCCACAATGATGCCTATACCTTATGTCACTAGATTTGACATAAGATATTTCTTTAAAACAGGTTCAGAAAGGCCCAGAAAGAAATAAAAAAATTACCACAGATTTTGTTGGGAGACAATAATAAGACTAATAACATAGTTTTTTTTTTTCTATCACTTTTCCATTCTGCTATTTATCTCAGTTACAGTGATTTCAATACATTTAATGCAGCAGATAATGTGCCAGCCTAAAGATCCATATTCTACACAACTACACCTGAGAAAATGCCTGCTTGCCTGAAATAATTAAAAAAAGACATATTTTTTCCATACACATTAATGACATGAAATGGCATTTCAAGCCAGCCATCAAAACAATTTACTTTATCACAATTAACACAGACCCACAACCGCTAATTACATTACTTTCCGTGTTTGAAGGTTTAAAAAACCATAAAGGCCATGTCGGACAAAACTGATGGCATGTGTATCACCTCCACATGTGGGGTCTAGGAAAGGGGAGTTGTAATGGTAATGATAAGATGGCTGGAGGTAGAACAGTCCGAACCTAGTGGAGACGAGCACAGACAGAGACAGAATAGAAAAGTATTATTTTTTATGATCAGGGGAGAGCAAATGAGGGAGGCCGAAACTGACCAAACCATCCAGGACTGTGGTGAAGCAAAAAAACTCAAAATCTAACTTCTATTACATGGCAAGTCCAGCTATATAAACTACAACATACATAGAGAAAGATTTAAAATTAAGAAAAAAACAATGGGCTGCCAATTAAATGTCTCGTGGGTCGTTCTGCCTGGAAAGAAAATACTACCCTCACTTTTTTGACAAATACATTACACCACCACATAGACACCAGAACCATAAACTATTTAAACAGAAAGAAGAACAGTCCAATAAAAGTTTTATGGGCCGATCAGTCAAAACTTAAGATGTGTTGGACCAAAAATAATGTCGACCCAACAGGAAAATGCCCTGTCTGCCAGATTGTTAGTCTGCCCCTGGGTGGCGCCCATCCGCCAGTGAGAAAGCAAATAATCATTCTATGTGCACTATTACTGTTACTAATTTAACAGTTTAAACTTAAGTAAAAAAAAAATAATTTGGGCACTCCGGTTTTCTCTCATGTATGTTAGGTTAAGTGGTGATTTTAATTGCCTTTAGGAGTGAGTGTGAATAGTTGTTTGTCTGTATGTGGCCCTGGGAAAGACTGTACTATAAAGTTTTCTCACTGGTGAATGACACATGATGTATTGTAACGATGTTGTCTCTGGTCATCTAGTCTATGGGTTCAGAAGGCATGTCTTTGGACGGCATAGGTGGGACATACGGTTTCAGTGCTATTAGGCTATAAATAGCATATGATTAAGGACTGTTCTATTTAAATGTGGTGACCTGTCCAGTGTGTATCCCTGCCTTTTGGCCAATGACAGATATGCTCCAGCAGATCCCCATTAAAACGATTGGAGGAATAAGTGGGAATAGACAATAGATGGATGGATGGATGGATGGATGGATGGATGGATGGATGGATGGATGGATGGATGGATGGATGGATAAATGGATGGATAAATGGATGGATTAAATTACCCTACCAGACAAAATAAAATGAAGACAAATATAGCCGAGGATAGACACTCTGACCCTAAAGACAAAAAAGCATTTACTAAAGGTGTGAAAACTGTTGATCTGTAAAATTTAGACTAACTTATTATAGTAATAATTAGATATATATAGTAATTGCCATACACACAAGCACACAGTTGTATAAGAAATAGTGGACAGGAGCTATTTTTTGTTAAAAGATGGGCTTAAAAACAGGGCTGTGTTAAATTAAAGAATAATTAGAAATTTTAAAAAAATAATTAATTTGATTAACTACAGCCCTATCTTTGCAGTTAGTTTAATCTGATTCGATTTTGGCTGATTTACAGAAATTAACCACAGCTACATCAACTTTTCCCAGACTGCCCTTACAAATATGAATGTCCTAAAAACATCCAGCCTGAAAACTATACAATCTTAAGAACTTTTTTAACCCCACACAGAGCAATACAAGTTTAAAAAACATTTTTTTTACCCACCAATTTAGGTTTGAGGTTCAGTTTGTTTATCGAAAGAACTTAAAAAGGTGCACATCACTAAATATTTTTTTTTGTCATAAAGCAATAAAACATAAGGGGGAAAAAACAGAGACTGTAAAGCTGAATTATTTATCAGCGTCGCATTAAAGATGCAACTTTTCTCACAGTAATGAAACATCAGACTAGTGGAATCATTTTACACTTGTGTATTGCTAATTTGAAAAAAAAAAAATATAGTTTTTCGGCTTTAGCTCTCAATTTTCTGCACCATTTCTTGGAGTTTACTTTTCCAAAAAGCCCTATTTCTTTTAGAAACTGAATTAATATCAATTCATACTGGCTGTCGTTCGATATCCAAATTTCCACTACAAGAAAATAAATGTGATAATCAACAAATTAAATGTAGTGTTGTTTAATTGGAATAACTGTAATTTCACCACTTATACCGTGCATCTAGATGTAAATTGCCTATTGCTGATAAAAAAAGAAGGTCTTTTAGTTAAGAAAAAGAGGAACAGCATGACTTCTGAAACACGGCACTTTTCACACAGCAGTAAATGACAGTGAGCCAAACAAAAAGACTGAAAGAAAATAATAATGAGCTCGGCCTATTAAAAGATGCATTCACCACAGACACATGCAGGCAAAATCATTCCTGAAAACAGAAGCATGTAATCAAAGTGACACCATGGACAAATACTTTTCAACAGTTTGAATGACTCAATTCATGAAAAAAGACAAAGATTAAAATGCATGGAATATGTTAAAGCAGACTTAGATTAGATCAGGTTAAGTTTAGGTTTCGGACAACAAAGGGTCTAACAGAAAATTTTATTTTAATTTTAACTGTATTTATATTGGGCAGCTCGGTGGCTTAGTAGTTAGTACTGTTGCCTCACAGCAAGACTTTTCCTGGTACTCCAGTTTCCTCCACAGTCCAAAAACACGTATGTTAGGTTGATTAGTGATTCTAAATTGCCCATAGGAGTAAGTGTGAGTGTGTGTGTGGCCCTGTAATGGACTGGCGACCTGTCCAGGGTGTCCCCCTCCTGCCTTTTTCCCTTTCAGAGATGGCTGGGATAGACTCCAGCAGATCCCTGTGACCCCGAATTAGGAAATAAGCTGAAATAGATGATGATGAATGAATGAATGTGTTTATATTTCAATGTCAACAATGGCTTTTGCTTGTTAAAGTTATCAACACTGTCAGCACACAGACCCGATTTTCCTATTTTATTCTTTGGTAACTTTCCAAATATCAGCTGTCACCGATCCTGTCAGTTGAAAGAAGTAGACCCTAATGTGTTCTTCTGATATTAAAGTCTATTTGCCAAGCCAGCTCAAACCGGTTTTGTCTAATCTTCTCTGATCATCAAAGAATTTTCAGCTTAACAAATCTTACGGCAACAATGCTTGGCATGAACATCAGCTGACATTTTTTGACCTATTCCTATCTCAGTCTATGCTTTGTGCCAATGTCCCGTGATTGGCTAATTGAATAACTAAATACATAAGAAAAAGTAAGTATAGAATATGTAGAATGTTTATACAGTATTACTTTCTTTTGTCAGTCAAATCATAGAAAGTCCAATATCGCCATCTTCAGTTCAGACAGTGAAAGATGATTCTTTATGTTTCCAGACTTTGTGCAAAGATATTAAAAAAGATCATATTAAAATACACAACTAAAAAAGACTCACTCAACACCTTCTTCGTGGACATTATTATTATGAAAGTGATGTTGGTAATGAGCAGGGAGAAAGTGGAAGTGTAAAAAGACTTGGTAGCCACCAAAAGAGTTTAATCTCAACATTTTTTACTTATAGCATGTAAATGGGTTTTATTTTTATGTTTTAATATTTTAGTACTGTACTATAAAGTTTTTTCGCTGGTGAATGACACGATGTATTGTAATAATGTTGTCTCTGGTCGTCTAGTCTATGGGTTTAGGACGCATGTCTTTGGAGCAAAGGTGGGACATACGGTTTCAGTGTTATCAGGCTATAGGTAGCATTTTACATTTACATTCACAGGATTTGGCAGACACCCCTATCCAGAGCGACTCACATTTATCTCTTCTATACAACTGAGCATCTATGGGCTAAGGGCCTTGCTCAGGGGCCCACAGTGGTTGCTTGGTGCCACCGTTTTCCAAGATGTATGATTAAAAACTGTTCTATTCAAATGTTTGCACACTAAATGAGCTATATTTTTTGCTGATTATCAATAGATATTAAAACATGTATTAAGCTTTGATCACCCTACACAATTCGTATTAAATTAAAAATTTGATGCTGGAAAGCTTAGAGGGAGGAACAGAAGAGATGGGTTTGAATAAAATTAGATCATTAACAGAAAATAGACATTTTATGTGTCTATTTATTATTAAATAGTTGTACTAATGTACTGTTAATAAAAAATTACCTTGTTTTAGTGTTGTTTCTATAATAAGCAGTTAAATGACAAGTCCTATCGGTCTTGTGCATTTATGAGAGATGCCAGTCAGCTTACAAAGCACACATACCACAGAGGTCAAATACAGATTGCACGCTAATCACATTGCATTAGTTTGTGGACAGCCTGTGTCATGAGTCTCTCTCTCTCTCTCTCTCTCTCTCTCTCTCTCTCTCTCTCTCTCTCTCTCTCTCTATATCCTATATATATATATATATATATATATATAGATATATATATATATATAAGCTTTTTTAAATGTATTTATTTAGATATTTTGAAGATATAGTGAAGTAGGGCAAAAGTATTCAACATTTTTAACATTAATTTACTTTTGTACTGTTTACAGCTAAAATAAATACATAAATAAATAAATAAAACAGGAGACTGGGGGGGGGGGGAATGCTATCGTTACTCTGCCAAACTGAGTGTAAGTAAGTGTAAACCTGGTCACGTGACATGTAATAAAGGCGCCCGATTGTTGAGCTGTGTGTAAATAGAAGGGCGATGAGGGGCAGCTTTTACTTTCGTTTTCTCTGAAAAGTGAAAGATGAGTGTGAGTTTCTGTGTTATTCGGAGGGTTTGGTGTGTTATTCGGCGTGTTCTTGGCCTGCTGTGTAGGTTTCCCAGTTATTCTATTCTATTTACTTATTCCGTTTACAACTTTATTTTCTGGTTGTTCGGCTCTATGGAGAACCCTAAAAGAACAGTAGGACATGATGAGGTTTATGATTCGATAAGGGAAGACGAGCATAAGGACGACTCTGAGAAGACTGAGGAGGTAAAACACTTCTGGACTACTTTCTATCTGTCGATCGATCTGTTTATCTCTCTATGATTTAATGGTGATACATGAGTAAAAATACGTTTTTTTTTCTTGCTAAGTCTTTGCTTTGAGACTACACAGTCCAAATTTCATGTCCTCGTTGTTGTGACGTCATGTAGGTGGGCGGAGCAAATATTAAACCGGAAATTGATCCTGCAGCGCGTGAGGTGAGAAAGATTACGTATAATAAAATTAATATTAGTCTATGTATAGCAAAAACCCAAATGTCAGTAACAGAAAACTAGTTTATATTAGGTACAAAAGTCAGAATTGTGAGATAAAAAGTCGCAATAAATATATATTTTTATATATAATTTTTTTATTCAATGGAGGAAAATAAAAACTTTATTTTACCAGATTTAAATATTGTGAATATTGTTTCTGCTCCCTAAACAGAATTCATTTATGGCACAAAGGAACCTGTATGCTATGTATGACATGCAAATCTTTAGAGAGAAAGCTGAGGTAAGTCAGCAACATGCAGCATATTTTTTTAAACATTTCTTTTCATTCTAAAGTTACGACTGCGGTCAGTATATCATCTCATAATGTCACTTAATTGTTTGCACAGAAAATCAGATATTTTATGAGGAATATGTCAGGTTGTAACTGACGTTATCCCATCAGACCACCAGAGGGCATTGTTTTGTGCTGTCGCCATGTTCTGCTAGGTTTTTCAAATTAGTTTCTGGTAGAATGTCTTTGTTTTGTTGTTTTTGTAATAAACTTTGCTTAAGTCACTCGTGCACATCACAGTCAATGCCTTTGTTGTAATATTTCATTGTCATGAAGAAGTCATATTATGTAGAATCTTTAGAAAAAATTACAAATTCTCTGTTATGCAACAAAATGTTTGAGAGGAACTTGCAAACTACAGTCGATTTTCTAAGATCTCTCTTGAATTGTCCTCGTTGTAGATATAAGTTTAGGTACAATGTTGCACCATGTGATTAAAGCACAAAATTACTTTATAATGACTGTTATAGTCACAAAGATAGATAATAAATATTCTACGTTGACTTACCAGTGTCCCAACTAATTATTTTTTCAAGATACGTGTCGTCTCTTGGCCGAATTTTTTGCTTTGAGTTGTAACTGTATAGTCAGACATGCGCAATAGCAAGTGTAGTCATCTGATCTCCAAGGTAAATGCTGTACATTATACTTAATAAAGCCAGTTTATTGCAGTTCATCGTATGGTATTTTTTTGTATACAATATTCGTTATTTATAGGTTTATTTTTCTTATTTAAAAACATGCAACAAAAAAAATTGCGGTGTTTTTTTGGGGATCCGAAACAGATTTATGATATTTTAAATCATTTCAATGGGGAAAATTTATTTGCCATACGAGAATTAAACTCGTACGTCAGGGCACCACACATTCATATTATTAGTCGAATCTGTACCAGTGATTTAATCAAAATTTTATGCTACTTTAAATAAAACCATCAGCAATATTATTTTTGATATTTATTTTAGGAAGCCTTTGAAAAAATGAAGGACTTGACCGATGAATTCATGGAGGATGTGAGTATTCCATTTATCTGTATATTATCGTTTGACTTAGTGCCAAGTCACCTGTACCCTTTTAAATATTAAAGGATCTGTACGTTCTGTAATTGTTGTACCTGCAGGTGGAAAACCTACCCAATGTGCAGTTCTACCGAAACAACAAACAGTTTACACCTAATGGTAGGACACACTTTTGATAAGTGTTGTTATGAAGGTTAAATACAGTTGTGTTTAAATCTTTTATCGTAAAGTTGTGTTATCTGTTCTCGATATTCAGGCGTGTACATTGAGGATTTTCACAATGACTGGTTTGGTGAATATGACAGGCTGGAATATGTGCACACGTACATTCAGTGGTAAATATTTCGTATTACTATTATTATTATTGTTGTTGTTGCTTGTCCCTCTGATGGTAGTGGGTGTCTGAGATCTAAGCAATAAATATTCTAACGTGATGTGCTGTTGAGGATCAAAAGGCTATTCCCAAGACAGGAGCTACCCAAATCTGCTTTTTGGGATGCTGGGAATCTAATCTTAAAAATGGACTTTATGCTGTTTTGTTTTTTTTTGTTAGTATGTTTGTTGTTTTATTTTATTAATTGGGTTATGGTATCTGGCTAGCCTATACTTTTAGTTTAAAAAAAACATCTAAAATCTAAGACGCTGGATGGTGGAGGCTGCAAATTTGATATAATTCGATGTTAATATTTCTTTCAAAGTAAAAACAGGTTCCTTCTTTTATCCTGTTGAAAAAACATTCAATAACTGGAGAGTGACATTTAGACACATTTCTTGACAGGATTTTTCCGATTCAGGAGAAGGGAATGAATTATGAATCACACGAGCTAAGTCTGGAAGAAATCAAGGTAAGCAAATACTTAAAAATACTAATAATTGTAATGTTTATTATCCAATAAAACACTAAGCACTGTTTTAAAAAAAAAGAAATGCTTTTAAAGTACTAAAAGAAATCAATATTTTTTCATAGTATTTTCATCAGGATCAGAAGATAAAAGAAAGAATGTTGGTATCGTACAAGCTCATGCTAGACTTTTACGGCATAAAGCTGGTCGACGATGAAACTGGAGAGGTGGCACGTGCAGAAAACTGGAGCGAGCGCTTTGAAAACTTAAACAGGTAAATGCCGTCTTCTGTTTCTGGATAATGAATCTTATTTAAGCACCAACATCCTTCATGATTACGTCCTTTATTTGAACAGAAACTCGCACAACAATCTTCGCATCACCCGCATCCTCAAGTGCCTGGGGTTGCTGGGGTTTGAGCGCTATCAAGCACCGCTGGTCCGCTTCTTCCTGGAGGAGACGCTAATGCATGGCACACTTCCGCGAGTAAAGCGGAGCGCGCTGGACTACTTTATATTCGCAGTTCTGGACAAAACTGAACAAAAACGGCTGATTGAATTTGCCTGTCAGTGTAAGTCAGAAAGAGAATATGTGTGGTGTCCCAGTACTACATTTCAGAACAGGAAAGAAATGGAAAACTACAACGGAATTGATAGTCCCGATAAAGATTGGTCAAGTGATTCAACTTCTCAGAGCCATCAGAAAGATCTGATAAACGGCGGAGTACAAAATAAAGAGAACATCGCATCAGATGCTAAAAAAGATACGAGTGACGATGACTCTCTTAGCAGTGAAAACAGAAACGTTGAGAATGTGTCTGGCGTGTGTCAGGAGTCTGATGCGCAAACTTTTCCCATCCTCACTGCAGGAAATGCAAACACGGCTGACTCTAATGAAGATACTGAAGGTTATCTTCAGCGTGTAGTTTCAGTCCAGGAGGATGACAGTAAAACAGGAAACAATGAGATCTCAAGTACAGAACATTTAGATGACAACGGCAACGATAATGCTGCGCTTGCCGAACGGCCAAAAGATCAAAGTGACCATAAAAACGGGAAAGACAAAAATCCACCAACTTCTCATGGTAGCACCAGTGAGAATGTTGCAAACCAAACACCTTCATCAGGAATCTCAGAAAGTGAGCAGCAAGAGCAAGGAGACAAATCTGACCAAGACAATAATAATGAGCTTTTTGACAAGGAGTCCAAAGAAGAAACTCAACAACATGGCTGTGAATCACAAGATGACGGCGCAGCGACTGGAAGTAGCACAAACAGTGAGGGTAATTCAGCAGATACGAACAGTTCTAATTATACTGAATCAGATAAAAACATCTTAGGAAATCCGCACGGTGATATACTGGACACCTCAAAAAAAGAAGAGAATGAAATAATAAAAGATCCAGTAAATCGTGGATCTTTTATGGAAGAAAGTCCTAAAGACAGGGTTACTGATGTGTGTAATAATGTCACATCAAACACTGATACGCACTCCGACGCTAACGAGGCTAAGGATGGAGACAACACTGCATCTGAACAAGCCACTGCTCATAGGAGTGGTGTTACCCCGTCTCAGGCTATTCATGGAAATGATTCAGACGAGGGTAAAGAAACGGCTATGAAGGAGGAACAGACAGAAAGTGGATGTGTGAGAGGTGAAGGAAGTGAAAAAGAGGGAAACGATTGAACAGACATGGTTAAGCAATCGTGGTATAAATTAAAAATTGTTTTTATTTTGAAAATGCAGTAAAATAAATTCCTGCCAGTCCTGTTGCACTATTTATTGTCAGTGTGATGTCTGGATTGGAGCCTGTTCGAGATCAGAATCTGAATCTGAATGCGGCGGGAATTACAAAACTCTATTTTTACTTAACTAAACAAGGGGCATTAATACAAATACATTTTTCTGCTGTGGATTGATGTCAATTTATTGACTTTTAAGGTGTGACTGACGTAACACAATGTACAAGTGTAATAAACGGCTGACGAAATAATAACTGTTTTCAATGCCTTAAAACATGAAGTCATTTAAATCATTGCCTAAAACATTTCCTAGAAAAAGTAATAATACATTTTTTTTTTTTACCCAATTTTGGCTTACACCATATTCATTCTATTTAATTGCTCGAAAACAAATTCATAATTATAACAAAACTACAGAAAGCTTAAAATACATTTCATTCTAAGTTAAAGATGGCTGTTAAAGCGATGCTGAACTTTGATTGCTGTCAGTACTTACTGTGCCGTCTAGTGAAAACTAGATGTTGGGGAAAAAAAGCATAATGTGTCATCATTAAATTTGTTCATATATTTCAGTTTGAATGTTTTACACAACGATAAACATTTTATTAGTGGCAATAAAAGTAGGCCGTCTGACCTATAAAGCTTTAAATCAATCCATTAAAAGGATATAATATTTTATATAATATCTCATAACAGTTTAATGTGTATTTTTGTGTAAAAGCAGGACTTCGGTGTTGTATTAATTGTATTTGATACAGAACTAAATTGTGCATCTCATATTGGAAGACTATAAGAACGCTAGGATAATTTAATTCACATGCATTGTCCACGTTTTTACCTCTGCTTGTGGGTTAAAAACTATGTTAGCTTTTTCGCAAAGATTTTATTAATATAATTTTAAGCAGTCATCGCAGTATATTAAAGAAAAATGCTACAACTGTCAATGACAATGTTTAACATTCAGCAAACAGTCCAGCAGGCGGCGCTGTTTTAGCCACTTATCAAACACTCCAGCAGATGGCGCTCTGTTAGTTTAAAAAAAAAAACAGTCCAGCAGGTCGCGCTGTTTTAGCCACTTAGCAAACAACCCAGCAGACAAAGCTGTGTTAAACATTTTGCAAACAGTCCAGCAGTTGGCGCTGTGTTAGCTATTCATCAAACAGTCCAGCAGATGGCGCTGTGTCAAGCAGTAATAAAACACTCCAGCAGATGGCGCTCTGTTAGTCTTCAAAAAAACAGTCCAGCAGATCGCGCTGTTTTAGCCACTTAGCAAACAAACCAGCAGACGGCGCTGTGTTAAACTTTTAGCAAACAGTCTAGCAGACGGCGCTGTGTCAACCGTTATCAAAACAGTCCAGCAGACGGCGCTGTGTCAGCATTTAATAAAACACTCCAGCAGATGGCGGTGTGTTAAACTATTAGCAAACAGTCCAGCAGACGGCGCTGTCAACCGTTATTAAAACAGTCTAGCAGATGGCGGTGTGGTAAGGCACTTAGCGAACAAACCAGCAGATGGCGCTGTGTTAGCAATTTAGCAAACAGTCTACCAGACGGCCGTGTGATAGCCACTTAGCAAACAAACCACACGTCGGCACTGTACTAAGCCTTTTAGTGCACAATTTAATCATGTTATGCAGTTGGCGCTGCATAATAAAAAAAAAAAAATAAAAAAAACATATTCAGACTTACCAAATGCTGACATTTAAGAGCTCTTTGTCATAATGTTCCGTTTGTCTGTTATCTTTAGTGAGTATCTTTCTCAGTACATACCGACGTTACAGATAAACACTGCAATTTAAAACTCATTCAACTACTTAGAGAGACTGGTGTTTCTGACGCCTCCTAGCGGCGGAATCTCAGAATGCTGACAATGAATAACAACATTTGCCCAAGATTGTTACACTGAAAAAAGTAAATAAATATTTACATGTGCTGCCTTAAAGTCTGTTTATTGTTTTATGTTGGTTTGGTAATGTGAAAACACAAAGATTAGCTTTTCAATCATTAAAAAAGCGGTCCAGGAAAAATGTGAAACTGAAATTAAGTTTAATTTTTTTTTCCCTTGACTTTCTATTTACTGTTTCCAACTTCTCGCAATTATTCTGCTTAACAGAAAGACTATAATGTAGCTTTGTGTTGGGTTTAAATTCAAACATTAAATGGGCCCCATAATGTCAAAGGTAGATTCTATAAGTAAAAAACTATGTTTTAGACTATTTAGTGGTTTGTCTCAAAATCTTTCATCATAGGCGACTTTTCCATCTAAAATGGCTACGAGCAGGTCCCCAGGTGGAAAAACTGTTTCAGAAGGTGTAATTAAGTGTTTATATCCTGTATCTTTATTAAGAGAATAAAAAGACATTTTTATATTTAACAGCAAAAAAAAAAAACTCAATCCAGGTAGACTGGTATAACCTAATTCAACATTTACGGTAGTCACATTGTCGAAAAGTGTTGCAGACTCATACTAATCCCTCAACATGTATTTATTAATAAAGCTACCATTCTGCATTTTAACTGACTTTTTGCCAGATTAAAATGTACATAAAGAGTTCGATCATTAATCACCATCTACATGAAGGCTGCCATGTTTTTTTTTTTAGTCCCAACGTGGTGTTAAACCAACAGTGTCAGATTGTGAGTGACGTGTAATGACACAAAAATACACGGGAGTGAATCTTGTACAAAAAGAGGGGTTTATTAAACAAAACAAGAAAAAGATCACAGAACATCTGACCGACAAAAGCCTGCAGCCGTATATACGGACTGCTGAATAAGTTTTACCAAATAGAGACCTTGTTCATCAAGGACACCGTTTATCCCTCTCACATTCATTTTCTTCAAGCTACATGGCCTCACTTTTCTACCAGAAAAAAAAAAAAACGCTAAAATCATACATGTATTTATATACACAAATACATATTTACAATTTTTATTTTAAAATACATTTTATCAGGTAATGGGTAAGATGGTGAATTATCCCTCTAATAGGATCTTTAAATGAACTTCACAAGAGTCAGGGTCCTTAATTGAAGCCCAGAGCATGTCATGGAAGCAGCAAAGAAATGTTCAAAACGGACCTTCAATCAGCCATGAACTGTTTAACTTGCACAAAAACCAAAAAAAATCCAGGTACCAAAGCTTGTTAAACGTGAAAAATACCAATCAACGTCTGAGGTAAAATTAGGACAAAACATTTTCAGTAGACTTTTTAGTGTCTCCTGCTGTCTCAGGGGTCTCTTTTTTCTCATCCTTTCGGTCTTTGCTTCTGCTCCTCTGTCTCCGGTCCCTGTCTTTTTCTCTGTCTTTGTCCTTCTCCCTGTCCCTCTCTCTCTCTCTGTCCCGCTCTCGGTCCCGCTCTCGTCTATCTCTTCCACGGTCTCGTTCACGGCTCCTTGAGCGTTCCCGTCTTTTGTCTCTACTGTCTCTCTCTCGCTCACGGTCTCTATCCCTTTCTCTGTTCTTTCCTCTGTCTCGGTCATGGTCTTTCCTGTCCGAATCTCTCTCCCTGCCTCGCTCTCTATCCCGATCCCTTTCCCGATCCCTCCTCTTGTCCCCATCACCATCTCTGTGCCGATCAGCGTCTCTACCTCTACTGCGGTCTCTCTCCCTGCTGCGGTCTCTCTCTCTGTCCCTTTCCCTGCTGCGATCTCGATCTCTTTCTCTTTCCCTTTCCTTGCTGCGCTCTCTCTCTTTGTCCCTTTCCCTGCTGCGCTCTCTCTCTCTGTCCCTTTCTCTGCTGCGCTCTCTTCTCTCTGTCCCTTTCCCTGCTGCGCTCTCTATCTCTGTCCCTTTCCCTGCTGCGCTCTCTATCTCTGTCCCTTTCCCTGCTGCGCTCTCTATCTCTGTCCCTTTCCCTGCTGCGCTCTCTTTCTCTGTCCCTTTCCCTGCTGCGATCCCGATCCTTATCCCTATCTCGACTGTGATCTCTATCCCTATCTCTGTCCCTATCTCGACTGTGGTCTCTATCCCTATCTCTTTCCCCATCTCTACTGTGGTCTCTCGTCCTATCTCTATCCCGGTCCCTCTCCCTACCACGTTCCCATTCACGGTCTCTGCTCCAACCCCAAGATCGGCCTCCAAGCAGCCCATCGCGGTCTCTGTCCCTCCTTCTGTCCTCAGACACATCTCGCTGCTTTTCTTCAGACAGCCTCGAGGAGCCATCTCTGTCACGGGGGCCACTGTCGAACCGACTTGACCTTTCCTGAGGTTCAGTACCATCTCTGTTTGAGCTGCTGCGTCTTCTCATTTCAGGGGAGTGTCTTCTCCAGTGGTCTTCACGGTGGGACTCTGGGCTATGCCCACCCATGCGGCCGAGAACTGGGATGGGACCTTCGGTAGGAGTAGGCAGTAGAGGCCCTCTTATAGGTCTTATGTCATTTAGATTTTTATTGAGCTGGTACCGTGATGCCTGACCTCCTGAATCGTTTTCAAAGTAGTGTCCTGGGGGTGGAGCTCTTGGCCCTCCAAAATGCTGAGGGGCAGGACCCCTGTGCCTTTCCAAGTCTTGGGATGACCCTCCTCTTGGTTCCTCAAAGGATATTCTATCCTGAGGTGAGCCACGAAACTGGTTTGGAGGAGGAAATCTATGCCCCGGAATATCTCCTGCAGAACCAGATGGGCCTCTTCGTGCATCAAAGTGGTTTGGTGGTGGTCCTCTAAAAGGAGGTCCATGTGAGGGTCCCTGATTGTCTCTGTAATTGTGTGAGGCTACCTGTCCTTGAGTTTGCTCAATTCTTGACTGATAACTTCCACTATCGTTCTCAGCGGGGCCTCTTGGGATGTTGGGCAATGGTCCAGGTTCCACCATGCTGTTGGGAGGGGCCGGGCCTCTTGGCCCAGGGAAGTGAGATGGTGGTGCCCTGCTGTCAAAATGACCAGGAGGAGGGCCTGCAAATGGTGGAGGTGGGCCTCGAGGTCCAGGGAAGCTAAAAGGTGGAGGAGGCCCATTGAATCTTTGTCCATCAAAATGAGGGGGCAGAGGTCCAGGTGGCAGAGGACCAGCAGGTGGGCCTCGGGGTCCTATATGTGAGGGCATGTTGTTATTAAATATTTGAGGCGGTGGTCCTCTTTGGCCAATTGGTTGGACAGATGGTGGGGGCCCTCTGGGTGTAACCAGTGGTACTGCTCTTGAAGAATCAAACTGTGTACTGTTTCCCCACTGATTCTGATAAGGGGGATAAGGGCCAGGTGGTGGATATTGTGACAGGTCATTTTCCCTATGAGGTGGAGGTGGGCCTTGCATTGGTGGAGGTATCTGCAATGGAGGCGGTCCTGAAATAGGAGGCGGTCCTGACATTGGGGGTGGAATATGCATGGGAGGTGGAACAGTCATTGGTGGTGGACCAAGAGCAGGTGGTGGTCCAACTGGTGGTGGGAAAGACATTGGCGGTGGAATATCTGAGGAAGCTCGGTATTCGCTTTGTGAGTTTGGTCCAGCCATGTGTGGCAAATGAGGGCTGTGTGAATCCATATAAGATGAACTTACTTGTGTCACATCCTGAGGCCTCACTATAGAAGTTATTGGTGTACTGATTGTTGTGATGTTATAATATGTTGTTGTAGAAGACTCAGTAGGTTCTCCAAAAGAAGAAATAGATTCTTTTCTTAAAATCGTTGCAGAATTTGGCCAAATTTCTTCAAAACTCTTGCTTTCCGATTCCAACGGAACATCATTTTCTTTGGGACTCTCTAGCGGTTCGGTGTCCAGGTAACTTTCTACTAGATCAGGGTCTATTTTTTCCCCTAAAAGTGGTATTTCTGTGCTATCTGCCTCAGGAAAAGACACCTCCTCACTGACTGACTTCTCGTCAGGCTTGGACTCCAATTCAGTATCGGGAGGATTCAAAAGTTGAGAGTCAACAGTTGGCTCATTTTGTAAAGGAGGTGTATCTGTGGTTGCACAAGGTTCAGTAAGTTCCAAATTTGATGAATCCTGTAATGAAGTGCTGATGATTTTAGACTGCTGTGAGGTCAACGTGTCTAGTATTCCAGCAATGTCAAGCGGTGGGTTATCTGTGATTGTAGTAGAAGCAGCTGTAGCATCAGTATTACTTAAAATAGTAGCAACAGAAGAAGAAACGACTGGAGCCTCTTCCTTATCTACCGAATCGTCTGAGTTTATTCTCTGATTGGCAGAAATCTGTCTGGGGTCCCTACTCTGTCGGGGGTCCCTTTTCTGATTAATAACTGGAACCGTAGCTGTGCTTTTTGCTACCAACTGCTCAACATTTTTTCCAAGCTGAAGCAACTGACTGTTGGCTAAAAGAGATGTGGTATCAGGTATTTGCTGTTTCTGTTCCTCCATTTGCTTTTTTGATACCGGGTCACCCTTAACCTCCTCAAAAATAGAGTCATCTTCAGGGTCATATGCAATATCATCTACCAAACCACTTCCGACTTCTGGTTGTGTGTTGCTTTTAGAAACCTTAGAATCGTTCGTCTTTTCTTTACTGTATGACATACTTGGATCATATTCTTCTTCCGGGTCATATGGTCTATCATCTTTGTCATCTACATTTTTTTCTTTTATAATGCCAAACTGCTCAACTATAGGATCCAACAAAGGAACAGAAGCATCTGTTGAACTTCGATCTGAAGGGGACTGAGAAGCTTCAGAATCCTTCTTCTTTCCAAACAAAGTCTTTAGGATAGTTTGAAGGGGAGTGGCAGATGTAGCAGGAGCTGCTGGGGTAGCAGTAACTGATGGAGAATTACCGCCTGCATTTGTGGTGACCCCAGGTGCCTTGACAGAGGACAAGATGGAAAATACTGATGTAAGCGGACCGACAGTCAATTCCATACTGCTAATAGAGGGTGGGGTTCCAGGTGGTGTTGTGCTAATGGACTCCTGACTGGTTCGCAGAGCTTTGTCAGTTTTGCTAACAATAATTGGTTTTGGAAGGCCAGTCTCCTCGTCTCGCGGTGTTTTAAAGCGTTTTTCCTCACTTTCCAGGGGGGCTCCAGCACGTTTCTTTTCTTTCTGACAAATTAGAAGCCCAAGCAGGAGATTTGGCCGTGCAGGCTCGAGACCTGTCAACAAAAAAACAAATATCTTTTTAAAAAATAAATATACCCTTTGATAAACATGATGCAGATAAAAAAAGCGACAAATATCACATTTTTTTAAGCATTTTAAATTCATAATGTGACTAAAAAAAAACAGCTAATTTATTAATAAATTCTTTAAGAGGAAAAATGTATATTCAATCGTTTTCTTTTTCTTGCACAAGCTCACCTGGGCCATCAAAAGGCAGCAGTTTAGCAGGCAGAGGGTCCTTGGAGCTCAGTGGAATGAGGTAAAGGTCTTTGATTCGTTTGTTGCTGTTGGCCACTACACCAAACCTCTTTCGACTGCTGAAATAGGAAAACAGGGACACGTACGCAACTTCCTCCTCTTCTGTTGCTGGATGGAAACGTATAAGACAAAGCTCCTGCAAAACAAGAAGACAAAAATATGGTCGGTATACAGATGATTTCAAATGTTTACTTCATCTGTTGTTGTTTATGTTGTATGTATATATATATATATGTATATATATATATATATATATAAATAAAAGAAGGATAAAAGATTGTCTCTTACTTTTGACAGTGAGGTTCTTAGTTTACCAACATAGTCCCAAACTGTGTGTGGTGATATTCTACCACCAATGTGAATAGTATCAGGTAAGTCCTGAAATCAAGAAGAAATATTGGCCTTAGCATGTAACTTACAGTAACTACTAACATTGACACATACAGCAAATGGTACATATAACAAACCTCCTTAAGATGCTCAAAGGTTCCCGAGACCAGGTATGCCTTTGTGACAAACTTCGCAACAGAGTGCATGTTGACAAACCCTTTCCACATAATCTCCTGTCCAGATAGGAACAGAGCTGTCTCACCTTCAGGTGAAGGTTCCGCCATGCTGCACAAAAAAAGAAAACTTATTACTCATGAAGAAATTATGCTGTATCTTAACTTTAAAAAAAAAAAAAACAACATACATTCACAGTGTCAATAGTCACACTTAAATTTTATAAATGTAATTTTCACACAAACCACAGACATGGACATTACATACCGCAAGTTTACAAAGTACTTTATTGTGTAAAATGTGATCTCAATTGAAGAAGTGATGTTAATTCGTCACTTACAGCTGTGCTGCACACACAAAGAGCTACAGTACCTACCATGGGGTGCGAATTCTAAATCGATGTCTTACACTTGAAAAGATAATGAAGATATACAAATCATCCTTAGTTTTGTCTAATGTAGGGTTTTTTGTACTTTGTCGGTTTTGTGAAAAACAAATGTAGCAAAGTTGAAAACTTTTTAAACTCAAATAAAAAGTACCACAAGTTAAATTTTCTCAAAAAAAGAAAAATTAAAAAATCTGCTTAAGTACTGTAACCAAAGTATTTGTAATCACTGATAAGAAACCAATAAACACCTCTGACACAACCTACCCAGACGTGCTGCCTCCATAGTGCCAAGACTCTGCTGAAGCAACTGGTTTTGTCATCACAGGTTTAGGCAGAGATACCGGCGCTGGAGGTGGCATAGGCAATGGCCCTTTCATGTCCAAAGCAGGAGCTTCAGTGAGCACAGGGGTGGCAACAGGCGCACTGGCTGGCGCACCAACAGTCAAACTAACATCAGGCTCTGTCTGAACGGGGGTTGCAGAGGAGCGGTGGCTGGCAGTTCGTGGGTCACGGCGGCTTATTGTGACGGAGGAAACTGTTGCGATAACCGCAGGAGCTTGCACCGTAGGCACTGCGCTGCTCTGGTCCTCCATGCTAACTGTTTGATGAGAACTAGGCGTATCACTGGCAGAAAAGACATTGGGTTGTTCTGCTGGTGCCCTGGGGGGGTCGCTGCTCTGTTTTCGGTTTTTCAGGAGGATCTTGTTTTTTAGGAACTGACATTTTGGGCTTTTTAGCTGCTGGCTCATCATCAGCTGACCTCTGACCTGAAAACGATCATGGAAAATGGGTATAAAACTCCAGCAACACAACATAAGACAGATTGATGCAGATCTTACGGCTATATCATGATACCTGTGCAAATCTTGCAGTTAAGGTCAAACAGATGAGCCCTGTGTTCTGCTGTGGTGTCTTTCAGCATGCTACTTAATATGTCAGGGACAACGTTGCTTTTTCCTGAAGAAAAACTCTGAGGTGTAGAAGACGAGTGTGAATCCTGATGATCCTATAAAAATATATACTACGTAATCAGCTGGTTTATAAAGCTTTAAAGGATTGTTCAACATTGAACAACAGAAATAGACGCGTAAAGTATCAAACTAAAGCTTCTAGAAGAAGTATTCAGAAAGAAAGGAACAAGTAGAAGGTAAGAAAAAAAAAAGCCAGAGGCTTGAAAAAAGACAAAGCCACGAAGCCACCACTTACTGCCCCAGAAGCCAAGCGAGGAGATTGGGAAGTAGCAGAGATACATACATCTCCATCAGACATAGAAGGAGCTTCCTCCATGTCAATATCCAGGGGAGCCGTGTCGTGTTTGGATCCAACTTTGGAATGCCCTGGTTGGGTTCGTCCACTAGCATCCAGAATCTTAAACAAATTTTAAAAGAATCAACTATATACATTTTTGGATGTGATTAGCCAAAAACCTAAACGCTTCAATTCAACTTTTTCTATTAAGAAATTGTTGCTGCATTACCTCAGAGGTACCAGACTTCCTCCAATCAGAAATCTCTTTGGAAAGCAATTCTTCAGGGCTAAGCCTTACTAAGCGAAAAGGACTGACCTCTCCACCAATCACACGATAGAACAAGCCCTGTTGATCAGACATAAGCAAAACTTGTCAGGCATGTTTACATAGTCACAAAATGGTAACAAAAGTCACAGAAATGTTGACAAACCTTATTTTTCGGGTCCTTAAGGTTGAACATTAGGGATCTGTACTTGTTCTTGTACTTGCTGTCTGTATTTGTGTAGAGATTAAACATTTCTTTCTCAATGCTGACAGCCAGCTTGCCCACCTCGCTCTCAGACATGGAGAGATCATCGCTGTCACTCACCCTACAGTACAGTAAAGCATGCCGTTTAGGGAATGTTAAATATTAACAGAAAATGAGAAACTGCTTTCACCTTTTCAAATTTTTTTCCTAGAAGTTTTCTAACCTTTTGTACAGAATGTCAGTAAGTGAACGACGGATGTTGGACCTCATTTGGTTGTTTGGAGGTGCCTGTGGAGGGAGAGGTGCTGGTGGTGCTGCCTTGAATGATGGTGGCTGGCTTTGGGAGCTAGAGGGCATGGAAGCAGGCGGCATCTTGGAGGCCACAGGGGTACCAGAACTCACAGAATCTTTGGTCACAGACTGTGGCTGCTTTTTGGGGATGGTGAAAGTGCTCTTGCCAACACTTAAAGCTCCGGTGGGGTGTAGCCTTGATCCAGGAGGACCAGAAGAGGAGAAAACTGGTATGGGGGGTGGTGGTGGTCCTGTTTTTTTTGCTTTGACAACTTGAGCTTGGGATGTAGAATGTTTCTTTAAGTCTTTTGAGCTGCTTGAGGAAACAATGGCCGTTTTGGCTTTGGGCGTAGAAACAGGAGTATGCTTGGACACCTTCGGGCCTGGGGACTTTTTGCCACCTTTGGGAGAGACGGTTGCTGCTGGGGGTTTCTTCTCTATAGGAGCCGGTTCTTTCTTTTCTGGTTCCGGTTCCTCAATTTTTTCCTCCTCAACCTTTTGCGCAGCTGCTGTAGACAAAATGCAAGGTACAATTTTTTAAAAATGAAAATGTTACTAAAAACCATATCTACCAAAATTTATATTTACAATAAAATGTATAAATAATATAAAAACATTTATATTAACAATAAAAAAGAACAACTGTATTTTTGTGGTTCTTAAAGAAAGTAAATTTTCTATAGTCCCCAATTAAATGTTAGTGCCTTGCCTTGATTCTGTTTCAAATGTTGTTGTTTTTTAAATTTCATGCATTATGGGATACATTTTAGAACAGTGAAAAGAATAGTGGTGGAAGAAAAAATTACACAAATCTTGAAGTAGAAAAATAATGTGTTTATTTTTTCTTAAAGATTCAAGTGCCATAAACATAAAATGACCTAAAACTAATTTTACAGGGACACATTTATGGTCACACATTGCAAACTGTGTCCTCATTTGTGGGGATAAAACTCTTAATAAACTAAGTAACAAACAAAATTATATCTAGACCATATGGAATGTAAAGTTATTGGTGGAAAGCCAGACCTACCTATAATTATTCAATACATTGCACGTATATAGATATAATAAGTAAGAAAAATTCTAAAAATTCCAAATATTTACTAGATGTGATGTAAGAAATTGTTCATGTACTGTTCTTTTAGGAGACCAGACCTTCAGGCCTACCTGTTGCTGATCACATACACACACACACCAGTGCCTCTACTCTTTACTTAGTTTTGTATATTTAAAAATATACATTCATTAAAAATAATTTTGATAGACTTACTCTACATGAACACGTTCGTTTGCATGTAATTAGTGATGAAACAGCATGATCAAGACAAATTATAACAAATCTTTGTTAATGCAAACTAAAAGTGCAGAGTTCCAACTCAAGGAACCGTCTACAGCACAAGGTCCCACACAGCAGTGGAAATCAGATTTTCCAATCCTCTGGCATGTACAGCCTTTAATTTTCGGTTTATTTTATTGTCAGGGAATACCGTATTAGTATATTATCGGCATTGACATTTTAGGCATGTCAAAGATTACGAACTGTACAACACAATTTGTCATTAAAATGTCAGAATAGACAGTATTTGGTTGTGGGTTCATTCTCAGCAAAACTTCACTGAATATAAAACGCAAAAATATATATTTATGAATATGTGAATCTTTCTAACTGCTGGCATTCAGCATTTCTCAGTTTTATAATAGAAGCAATGAAACCTATATAAATAAATAAAGTCAACAATAAACAAAGCTATTAATCTCTTAACTACTGATTGCAAGTCAAACTTGTATGAAAAATGCCTGCTATCTGCATGTGATCTAATTGTGGCGTGACACGTCCCATGCGTCGTACTAATATGAGAATTCTGCTTCTGGGTGCTGTCTGGCAGACCGCTCATCTTCCAGTTAGTGTAGTCTCTTCACATCGCAGCTTCCAACTTCACAACCAGTGTGTCTTGAATGCAAATATCAGCAGTGATCAGCTGCTGGATGGACGGCGATGGCCAAAACAGGTAGAGGCCAGAATACCGAAAGCACTTAAAAAACCAAGACTGTTCCCAAAATTGAAGCAATGGGCATCAAAGTATTTTTATCTGTAATATCACTTTATTCTGGAAAAAAAGGATTCATAAAAAGCAGGGCATGCAATTCAGATCAATATAAATGTTTGTTAGTGGTATCAGAAAAGGTTGTGTTCCTGCATGTTCCTGTGTTTAGAAACGCTGGTCTATTCTTTGTGAGAAGGTGGCAGGAGAAAAAAAAGTTACAGTTACCTACCTGTTCAGATGAGCAGTCAAGACTCCTGTTCATAAGATACTATTCCCAGATCAGAGCAGACGTTGAAGGCAATGTTGACATTCATAGACAAACATTTCACTTTCATACAAACTATATACACCACGGACAACAAAGTGCAAAATCATCAGCATCATGGCAAGGCACTTTACGTCTAAACCTCGTGTGTTGGTGTCAAAACGGATTCAGCCAACTCTTAAATTAAATAAATATGAGGAGTGTGGCTTTAAAAATTCCAGACATTCTTTTGCCTATGCCCAAAAAACTGGCAATTTAAATGAGTATATTTTGTCATTAAAAAAAATTAGACACCCATATTACAACCTGGAATTGTGATAATTGCTGTTTCTTTTTACGTTTTTTATACACACACACACACTTACCTGTCCAGGACATTTGTAGACTTAAAAATGTGCACCAATTTAAAAACCTTCATGATTACACATGCTTTCTTCTTGCACAGCCAGATAATTTAGGTCTTCAGGCATAACCTGAAATCCAGTTTAAAACTAACAGCCTGATGGCTTCTGGGCCAGAACATCAACTCATTTCTCATACCCTCAGTTCTACAACGCAAGTCACAAAGAGACCGAAGATTGAAGTGTGGAAAACCTTTAAGATACATACACGCTTTGTTTAACACAGTTGGTGATATTGCGGTAGTCTTTTCTGGCGCTACTGCAATGTAATTATGGTCGCTGGACCAAGACGACATGGCTGGAGGTGGCGGATGCTCCTCTGCAACTCTGTCTTCTTCGTCCTCCTCATCTTCATGCTCTCTGCCTTCTGTCTCCGGGGACTCCTCTTGAGATTTGCTGGACGATTCGGTGGACCTCCTAGTGCTTCTTCGCTCTGGAACCGAATTCTTCAAGAGAAACAAGGACAAAGGGTGTTGGAATACATGACTAAACGGTCAAACAGCATTTACACGTTCAGGTACCAATATTAAAAGGTAGCGCAGTGGTTAAGTTGAAAATCAGGGGTTTTTTTCCAGCACCGCCGAGCTGCCACTGTTGGGCCCCTGAGGCCCTTAAACCCCAATTGCTCAGTTGTGTAAATGTGATCAATGTATGTCACTCTGGATAAGGGCGTCTGCCAAATGCTGTAAATGTTTATGCAACACACATTTCAGAAATCTAGAAGGTTTACACAGATATTTTTAGATTTTTTCAGACTTCTAATAAGAATTACTGATATAGCTCAGAGATTTTATTTAGAACAGTCACGGTTTATGTTAACAATTTGCGTTTAGTTAAATTCCCAGCACATTAAATATACACAAGTGATATATAATTATGTTTATTCTTTTAAACCTTTCCTAATGCATAGGTACCTTGACTGTAGTTATGACAGCAGGCTTTTTCAGGATTTTTGGCTTGGGCTTGTCCTTGGGTTTAGTCTCCTTGTCAGTAGTAATGGTCTTCATGGCAGCAGCAGCATGCTTGAGAATGCAGTCATTACCACAGTAGACAGAGTCGGGCAGAGCATCTCTGTCACAGCCAGGACCAATGCACTTAGGAAGAGAGGATTCCTCTGCGCTCGCCATCACCTGCTAAAAACTTATGCTGGTCAGACCAATCATCAGGCTGTGGAACTATCAAAGCCCCAACAAAAGGTAAGGAGAAATTTCTCAGTTAAAGAAACAGGACTTGGTGTCTTATATCTTGTATCTATAAAGTAACAACCCCCTCAATTGCACACACCCTTAAACAAACAACTAAATATATACTTTAACCTTTTCCTAAAATCTTTGGGTAAAAGTTACTTGATCTCGGTGCCATAATCATTTTTGTGTTCCTGGCAAGCTTTATATTTATCATCAAGCCAGTGTTTAATCATTGTGGCTTATCCAAGTTAAATACATTTTTACAAACATCTACCAATGTTTATCTGTAACTTACATCTACATTTCATGCTTCCCTAATGTAGGATATTTTATTTAAAGAATTGCATGGTACTATTTGCCCTACTTTAAAGGGGATAGGAACGCTTTATGTGTTACATATTACAGGCACATCCATACTATTACATTTAAACTTTAGGTTTGCTTGCCATATGCGCCTAGAAGTTTACATGCAAATTATTACAATCGTTAGCCATAATGCATAAAATTTCTGTGTCAGTTGTGATGTCCTATAGTGGTGTTAATGCGGTGTAAAAGAAAACAAGTTAAACTAGTTCTTCATTAACTCTTA
This sequence comes from Bagarius yarrelli, assembly GCA_005784505.1. Lineage (NCBI taxonomy): Eukaryota > Metazoa > Chordata > Actinopteri > Siluriformes > Sisoridae > Bagarius > Bagarius yarrelli. The sequence continues at coordinate 467,311 of VCAZ01000150.1, read as the reverse complement.
TGTATGCATTATATACACATCAAATACGCTATACATTATAACCTACAACACCTGCTAAATCTCTACATGTAATGGTATGTGGTAGGATTTCCTATTTTTAATCATTTTAAACCTTCTTATTAACATTTAAAAAATTAGCATAGATACTAATTATATTTTAAATAATAAAAATAAGCAATGCAAAGTCATAAAAATTAGATGACAGACTAAACAAAAACCATACAAACAGCATTAAATCACAAATCCTTATCTTTTAACAAAAAAAATCATTTCTGAACTCAATTCAACAGCTAAACAATTCTGTATTACACTTAATTTGTATGCAATTTTACAGTCTATAAAAACAATAATTACTAAATTTCTTGATCACATTTAAAACAGTAAAATTGAAGACAATTTTTTGAAATTTTTGTGCATCATCTAAAAATGTTAACTGCATTTACAGCTCTGAATTTACACATACTGTACAACAACCTACCGGCTGGAAAATCTTTATTTTCTTTTTGCCGCTCGGGTTAGTAGCTTTCTCAATTCTGCCCTTAATGCCGACTTCTTCCCCGGTCTTTTCTTCTGCTGCAGGAGGAGCTTCAGTAGCAGGAAAAGTAGCAGAAAGTTGACCTGCAGCAGTTGTAGGTGTTTGCACACTGGCCTGGCTAATAAGACCTTGACTGGGCTCTGCCTTGCGAACAGCAGTGAGAGGAGCAGAACGTTTACATTCAGCACCTGCTGCGGTGGTGGCGGGCCTGGGGCTCTGGGCTTTTTTGGCTGTGCAATTGGGACACACGTAGTCCTCACTGTTGCGCTCCATCAGGCGGCCGCGTGCTTCCGTGATGCCCACACAGTCGCCGTGAAACCATTCCTCACAGCGATCACAGCAAATCATAAACCTAAGCACATACTACATGTTTTAACCGCACTTAAAAGGCTATAGGATATTATCACATCCAGTTACTATCAGTATATTGAAACATCAAGCAGTAAAAGCACATGTTACCAAAGATAAAAATGAAGATGACAACACACATTAGTTAGAAAGCACAGATAACCTCACTGGATCGTTTATGTTAAAAAAAAAAAAAAAAGCCTCAAAAAATATAGAATAAAATCAGGCAGAAATACTTAAACCAGCAAAAGTTCTGTACCTGCACAATTTCATGCATCCTGCTGTTTCCATAAAAGTAGTTAATAATAACTTTATACCAAGCACTAACCTTTTGTTGTGTTTTTGTCTGCAGATGCAGTAAAGTGCATTTGGATCATAACCGTCATTATCAGACTCGCTGGATGATGACGACGAGTAATCATCAGCTTCTTTGTCGTCATCCATTCCTTTACATGCTCCTGTCTTAAGTTTAGCCTCTCTTTTGGGGCCTGATTTCGAAGGGCTTCTTGAAGGCTTTGCGTTGGGAGGGTCTTCCTCCATTTTTGTCTCTTCATCCCGTTTCTCCGGTTGTTCTTGTTGCATTTCTTCTACCGCCTCCTTTTTCTCAGCATCCCTAGCACCAGTCTCTATTTCAAGCTGTTCCTGTGCCTCGGTCATAACTTTCTCTTCATCCTCCGAACTATCGTCATCACTGGTCGAGCTGGTGACGTCTGCTTTGGGTTTGGGGGTTGCCCTACCCCTGCCTCTACCCCTGGTCCTCATTACCGGGGAGGGTGTTTTGCGTTCTAACACTTCCGCCTCCATGTTCCTGTCCAGACTGGCCTCTGATGCAGTTTCAGATGACGGATCTCCACTTTCCAGGTAAGCGGGTGCGCTACGTCTCGTTGCTCCTCTTCCTCGCTTGACCGTCACCAAAAACTCCTCAAGCTTATCAGTGCGCTTAGCCTGCCTCCCGCTTCGACGAACCGGTGCTCCAGGACTATCTGCTGTGCCTGATGTCTCTCCAGCCATGTCTCTTTTTGCAATAGTGGTCCTGCGGAAGCCCCAGGTCTTCCTAAGTTCGCTGGAGTTCTTGGGTGATTTCTCTGGATCCTCTACTTGGTCTTTATGAGCAGCATCACTTTGGTTTTTGTCAACCTGGTTCTTTTCCTCCTCTGCAACAGGAGCTGGAGCTGTAAAATGGCAACATAAATTGAGCTTTTATTTTTGGCATTATGGACAATTTGCCTCAATTCAAAAGAAAAAAGGTAAAACAGCTGTAGGAAAGGTGCAGATGATTACGTGGCATTTATCAAATAGTTTCACAGAATCTTGCAATTCCCTGCCCCAAAAGCACTGGATTAAATGTGCCTAATTGATTTAAAGTGCAAGATTTGTCAAGAAGCCAGCGTGCAATCGCAACTGCGATAAAAGAACTGAACGAGCACCAGATTAAAGTTGCTGCGAAGCAGGTAAATAAAGCACTCATTCATACAGCAGTCCCAGGTCAGTGGTACCTTGTGAACTGGAATCCAAATTTTGGCTGGACTCAGGCTTAGAAGTTTGAGCAAGCTCAGGGCTCACAGTCTCCTCCATAGCTGATGGAGTCACTTGCTAGTTTTCAAACAGAATTATCTACAGTCAAGAGAGAAGCACAACACATAGAATGCAGAGTTGAGCTTTTCACCACGTCAGTTAGGGTGGGTGGCGAGGTCCATTTACAGTTTGATGTATATTTAACATTACAATTAATTTGCCTATAGGGAAACGCTTCAAATTTATTTAAAAATTCGAGGTGGCACGCAGTCTATAACACGTTTATGACGCACAGCAGCTCGACTATATTTACCAGTGAACTTTTTTGCTCATCCTAATAAGCAATACATGAAATGTTTCATTTTTAATTGTATAAATGCTGCAGAAATTGGATTCTTTATCCAAAGTGTCTATAACAAGGTTAAATTTGTTTACTTTTTTTTGGAAGTCTGATGCATGTAGTTTTATTAATGCTTTACTATTTAAAACCCGGCCGGGGTATATATAACGTTCTTACTCCAATACAAGTGCCGTCATTTTAAAATTTATTGGTGGAGATGGTTAATAATTTAGTCAAATCTAGGTCTAGTTCTACAAATGTGCCCAAATGAACAAAAACAGGTTATTTACCATGTTATATAGCAACATTACAAATAAAAGTAACATTATTCACAGATTTTAAGGTTTAAAGGTCTATGTCCTCAAAATACCACAAATAAAAATGACCATTTTTCATTTTTTTTTTTACAAAGTCAAACAGTCTGATGTATTACAAAGGGATTTTAGTCCACTATGGTCAATCCTGCCTTTTACAGTAGAACACAAGGGTCCACACCAGTGGAGAGTCCAGTGCATGTAGATTACTTATACATTTTAAACCTCTATATATTCAGGTGCTTAGACAAATGAGCATGTTCAGATAATGCATCCTTTATATGATTGTGAAGCTCAAGTCGTGTGTAGATCGTATAGTGCAGAAACACACACACAAAAAAAATCACAACGTGAACCAATTCACATCAAACTGTAATAACTGGCCCTAGATTCTTCCTTATTACATAACACACTTGAAAAGCCCTAAGCCAGAATTAAGTACTGTACCTGTTGGGGTGCCTTTCAGGCTTTGTCGAACTTGGAATATTGTTTTTTAAGCAGCTCCTGAGCCATTCAAATCACAACGAGAAATCTAAGAGGAAAAATATGATCATTCAACCACACTGCCTCAGATCTACTAGCTATCTAGCTAATCATTTTCTCTCTTTCATACACACACCCTCGTAGAATATAAATAAATTGCAGACATTAAAACATTATTTTTTAAATTAAGCAAAACCCAAATACAAACATGTTTAGCATCAGTATCTGTAGCCCACAATCAATTTACTTCATTCCAATCCAATACAGCTTTTAGCACAAAACTCATGATGATAACTTCACAATTTTGTTGGCTTAAATATACTTAAACATCTTTATCCAAGTAACTAGACACAGACAGGTAAATTATAAAGTACATGACAATTACTTTTGTTTGTGTATTTGTAAATCAGGTTTTTTTTTGTTAGGCTGGATGAGGGAATTTGGCAAGGATGCTCATTTGTGGCTTCTTCGTTTCACATATTCTGGCTTCACCCCTTTTAAAACAGCTATTTAGACAGAACAGCAGATCGAGAATAAAGCTATTCTGCGGCACATAATTGCAGATTTACAATCAAGTGTGCTGTAAGTTAAGGTCTACCAAAAAAATAAAATAATAATCAAACATTTGAAGACACCTACATGCAGTAGTGTTTTCCCCTTGATGATATTGTTATTACACATGTTTATTAATAAACTTAATTAAAATCATGTCTTATTTAAAGTCAGACCCACACTGAGATTTTGAGATTGTGGACATCGTTTTAGACAGAACTCTGCATAAAGATCAATTTCATCTAAAAACATGCAACAAACATTTGAATCGAGACATAAAAGAATACCTCGGCGCTTGTTTGTCTGGTGTCAAAATTACCTTATAAAGAAACTAAACAGAAACTAACATGTAGACATTAGATACATCATTAAAAAAAATTAGCCTGTCATTCTTAAAAACTAGAAAAACTATTGGATTTGTTGACAAACAGCTGTGTTATGTGAGGAAAAAACCAAGATATTTGCAATGATTTTATAATAAAACAATTAAATCTTTGTTCGTTGATTAGTGTTCTTAGAACACCAAATCCCCGGTCCTGAATAACTCCTTAAGACTTCGCTTGACAACTTACACACACACACACACACAGTATAAGCATAAGGTAAATGTGTGACCTTGTCCATTGCTAAATGAACCAGAAAGGGAGAAAATCCTCCTCTGAAGAAGATGGTGAGGTTGTCCTGAATCCACGCCATGGTGTCTAAACTACTACACATAAACTTAAAACTAGTTCTGGACCATTGAGTTGGATGTACTTTTTTTTTAATAAGATTAAATCCAAAGCAGAATTAAGAATTGTGTTTGTAATAAATAACGTTTTAACCTAGTTAAAATCATTTCTAAGATACAAAATATGAAATCAAAAAACTCATAAGCCTCGTGCTTTCAAGAGATTGAAAACGCAAATGTATTACAACAAATACAAATTAATCAAAGTTAAATTAAAATAAACTATTCGATCCGTTCAATAACGCAATTATCGTTATTATTTACCCTCGTAATTTTTGGCCATTGTTGAGCATAGCTAACAGGTCAACGCGCATGCGCAACACAAAGTTTCGCTAAAACATCCATGCATATAATAAATCTAAACGAATTAAACAAATGATGACACAATGATTAACAATTAAAGGTAATGTACATTATCTTACATTAGATATAAAACCTTCACTTAAACGCGCAGAAACCTGTGCTTATCTTTTCTTCTTTTTTTTTCTAAATTATGCGCGAGGCAAGTGGTCAAATTGCATGCTAGTTTTAGCTTCCGTTAGCTAATCACCATAGCGACAAACAACGCAGACCTCGCGTTAACAACATTAATACATTTATTCGCGCAGTGTAAAGCGAACTAACTGTACATTAATGTCGGTCCTGTGCTGTGTAACACACAATAGCACGTCATTCTGCACACAACGTTAGATTGTTAATACGGTGGCCTTCGACCGTGACGCCATTATTGGTGACTAGACTTGCGCGCGGTGTTCGCAACAAGAGTTAGCTGATTAAATATACTATTTTAATTAGATATATATATATATATATTCTCATGCATTAATGATTTAATTATAAACGTTCAGCAATGCATACTTACGAAATAACTTAGAATATTGGCAACGCGGTCAATGCAATTTGACTTCCTCCATTTTCTCTTTTTGCTGGCGATATCTGTAGCGCGCGCATGCCTGTACGCGTTGTCATGAGCTGCAGGCTACAGCGCCACCTCGGGACCGGGGAGGAAATACATATCCGGGAAGGATATACTTACATATATATTTACACGCAACCTTATAATTTAACTGGAAGTGAAATAACAATAATAATAATAGTATTAATAATAAGTCGTGTCGGGTGGGTAGAATGTATGCAAAATCCGTTAAATAAAACAGACTCGTAAAATCTTAATCTGTTTACATTCACATTTAGGATCTGTAAATAAGTTTGGTGAATAAATAAACAAACAAATTACATCAATAGATCATGTGTGCACTTTGTCATTTTCAAAACTTTATTAATCCACATAATTGGCTGGATTCACGTAAAGCTTCCACACATGAGCATTACCGCTGATTGGATTACATACAACGTGCATGTAAAAAATAAGATAGACCTTTACTTGTCCCACACTGGAAAATTTCTTTAATTTCTATAAACAGGAGTTTATATATACACAGAGGGCCTGGAATCAGAGTTAATTCATTCGGGTTGGTCAAAATCATTGCATATAATAGAATAAGGCTTTTACTTCAAAGCTTTCGAAATTAATTTCTTAATTATTAAACAAGTATTCTGGCTATAATATGACAGACGCACAAACAAGCATTTTGGACAGAACTATGTTTTACCGGTTATTTGTGGGTATAAAAATAAATATCTATTGTAGATTTATGTGTTAAAACTAAACATGGGGGGATGTTTAAGCCATGTAATACACAATCTAGTTAATACGATTATAAATAATCATATAGAATAGGGCTCAAGGATTTCTTCCCTTCGATTTTTTTTTAATTTTTAGTTTATTTATATATATTTTTCAGATGCATTACAGCTTTAATAGTGCACCAAAATTGTTTAACCGCATTCGTCTTATCTGCGACTTACTAGAGCGGAAGAATACAGGAAGTCTCAGCTGGAGGACTAGGCCTTGTCCAGAAGTGTCCATTAGCGGGATGTTCAAGTGCAAACCGTTTTTCAAATGCGCGAAAAATAAGTTTTGAAACATAAATTAACGAAATATTTATTTATAATCATGTGTCGCAACACGGTACCTTTAATAGTCCATCGCACGGCTATTAATAAGTGGGTAGGAAAAAATAAGCAAACTCGGCCATGTAACAAAAAGACTGATATTTACAATCTCATAAATGTAAAATTGCGAGTAACAAAACCTTACAAGTTGGTAGAATTTGACGCTTGGATTGTCGGAGTCCTCGTCGTTTACTTCTAGCGGTATTTTTTTAATTATATAATTTTTGTATGGCAGTCGGAAACATTTTTAGTGCAGCACCGCCACCTAGTGGTTTGGAGGTAAGCGGGCGGGGGCGCTTAAAAAAATAAACGTGTACGATGTTCTGCGTTGTGGTAATTATTTTATTTTATAAGTGTAATTATTTGAAAACCAGCCCTTTTTTTACTCATTTTCATAAATTGACTTATTCCTATAAACAATTTCAAGTAATAAGGCAATAAATTCCTCTAAGGAATTTAGTGACTCAGTTAAGTAATTGAGTCAATCAATATATCATAACCTCTTTTGCAAAATTATTTAAAGTATTTATTTATTCATTCATTTATTTGTTTATTTATTTACTTCAAGTTCACCTCCTGCCATCCTTTTTAAATATTTGTTTATTTTTTTAATTCAATATAACAACAGGGAAATACATTGTATGTGAAAGTAAATAAATAAAAGCAATAACACCAAAAAACACCTACATATTTAATACATCAAATATGAATAGTTGAGATGTTTTGCCAGCTTTTCTATTGATATGTGAAAATATTAGCAATAAAAAAATATTCACATCAATGGAAAACAGTGTACTATTTGCTGCATTCTATTAAATAAATAAATACATTTTACTTATATTGTCCATTTGTAATTGAGCCGTATTACAGTCTACAAACAATACTATCATATCAGTTATAGTGATAAACTTGTAAAACACTAGAAATAGAAACACTAATACTTGGGACCAGAAGAGTTTGGTATAATTACACGTGAGAAATCAATGAGAAATGGTTTCAGACTTGGCCTAATTGTGTCTGCCTGGTTTAATTTTAACTGTATTGTGAAATTTATTTTTAATGTTTTTGTAATGGATGTAATTTCTAAATGAATTCGAATTGCTTTTATTTACATTCCAGCCAGTATACCTGCCTATTGTAATCATGTGAAGTCGTTTTATTCACATAGTGAAAATTACATTTAATTCCCCCATTAAATGAAAGATTTTTATTAGAAATGTATTGAATGTATACCATGATATATGGCATAATTTAAAAAAGCCTTTCTTTTAAACATTTACAGCACTTGGCAGACGCCCTCATCCAGAGCGACTTACAATAAGTCCTTGTTATACACCTGAGCAGTTGGGGGTTGAGGGCCTTGCTCAGGGGCCCAACAGTGGTGGCTTGGTGGAGCTGGGAATCGCACATGAGAAATACATGCATGCCCAACCATGGAATAAGTAGCCTTAAGGCAGTGTACACAGTTCACACTATTCTAATTAAGTGTGCTGACACTGGAGACTCATTCTGCCATTGGATAATAGCACATGAGGTTTTTTTTTCCATAAAACTTCACCATATCAATAATAACGTTTTGTTGGCTAAAAAAAACAACAGTTCTTTAGTCCATCTAAGTGTACATATATATTGAAATATATATATAAATATATATGAAAAAGATAACTAGGACTCAATATTTTTCATAATATATTTATAAGCATTACTTTGTACAGTAAAGAGTTATCCTGGAGTAGGATTCACTTGAGAAAAGCTTGAAAATGCTAGTAAAGTTACAAAGATTTGCCAAGTAAAACAAGTATTTAAGTTTGGAATTTCCAGTAAATTTAATTAACTCTTTGTAAAAAATATTGAGTCTTAGTTATCTTTTTCGTTATATATATATATAAAGGTTAACTAGGACTCAATATTTTATATTTATAAGCATTACTGTTTACATTTATAAGCTTTTTTTAAAAATAAATCCTACTCCACGTTTTTTTCAGCGTACTATATGGCGCTGTTATTGGGCATCTAAGATACAGATGACAGTTAAAATACATCAATTTTTTTTTTTTTTTAACGTATCACAAAACCTGCCATAACATACAAATAAAACGTTCATTTTTTTTTCCAATGATAAAAAACCCACCAAATAGTTTTTCTGTACAGTATGTAAACATTTTTTATTCATATTATATACAGTAGTTCTTTATAAGGGATAAGAATGTACTGAACAGTCAACAGTCAATGTAAAATTTGGGGGGGACTGATAAAACCGTGTTATTGTTCTGTCATAATGCATCACAATGTAACCTTTGAGCTTTAGCATTTTTTCATCTGTATTTTTTTGTTGATCATACAGGGGCATTATAAACATAAACACAACTCTTTGAAAAAAAATAGAAATATTACAAAATTATTATTTTAAGAAAAAATTGAACATAGGATTTAAGAAAAGCCAATTGGAAAAGCAGTAGTGAATTTCTTCTTGATCTGTATTAACATTGAATGAGATCAAAATATTATTAATCTGGTTTTTAATGCCGAAATTTAATCAAAAGGTTTAATCAACTCTAATAATAAAAAAAAATAATAATAAAAGAGCCCATCCAAAATGAGCAAAGTGCGACTGAAAGCAGCCATGTTTAAATAATAAAAAATAAAGTGTGGTTCTTTAACACTAATTATCCTGGTGTCTTAAGATACGTCAAAATTGTATCATAGCATATCATATTTAATACACTTTGAATAAAGGTAACACAAAGATCATGGAAACTCAATTTGAAATGGTTTAGTAATATGGAGGCGAAAAGGAAAAGACAATGAATGAATGAAACTGAATGAATTAAATATTAATATAAACATGATCCTTTTTACAATTTGTGAACTATTAAAAAATAAAAAAACATTGTTTTCACCCACAAACAGCTTTTATATATATCTATATATATATATATATATATATATATATATATATATATATATATATATATATAATAAAACAACAATCTATATTTAAAAATGTAACATACCATGACTGCCATTTTAGAGCCATTACACAGTGAATTTCCACGTTTTCATTGAAGATATGAGTAGTGTTTTAGAAGGACGCTGAAACCGGATTTATCCAGATACGTTCAGATCATTAACACAACTTTATAACTCCATGCTTCCCGGTGAGAGGCTTGCTATTTAAACGACGTCACAAAAATGTGTTTTTTTAATTTTCTGGGCGGTTCGGGACGGATTAAGAGAATGCAGCATCTTGTTTTGAGTGACGAACTAAATTCCAAATAAGAATAACTCAAACTGAGCAACGTACTTCACTGTAATTGAATTGGTATTAAAGCAAATTAAAAAATGTTCTGGACTTCAGTGAAAAACGAGTAAAAAAAAAAAAAAAAAAAAAAAAAAAAAGTAGATCACCGAAGCGTCTTTCTTCTGTCTGTGTCTTTAATGCTGTATTAATCAAACTGAAATTAAAGAAGATGAAACTGACCCAAATAAATAAACCAGCCAGGCAAGACAACACCATGATTTCTGTTTGTAGTGACATCACCCGATTATGATTTGTACATATGTGCAGTTGTAAGTGCAGTAATTTGTACGTCTCAAAGCTACGACACACTGACAGTGACACTGTCCTTTGATTTGTCCAAATCGCTGTCCTTGTCTGTCACGGGAGCTCCGGTAGTCTCTCGAGGCGAGTCCTGACCAGTGTTGGGATGGCCAGAAACTTTAGACATGCTGTCAGTGTTTGGCTCAGTGTCGGGCTCTTGCTGCGACGTCGCTACAAAATAATAAAAGATAAAATGGATTTAATAAAATCACACACAAGATTTGTGTGGGTAGAAGTGGACAAATGACTACCGAAGCTTTCCTATGGCTTAGATAATGAATGTATGAATTGTCCATTCATAAAATTTAAGAAGACAACATTAGTAGATGTATGGTTACATTTAGGGCTGGACGATAAATACAAAAAAACAAAGATGTGAATGGAATAAAGAGTGTTTTTCTGGAGATTCCGATAATAAATAATTAAATGTAAAATCGCACTGTATTGTTTTCAATAATAAATTAAATACAATTAAATACAATTAATCTTTGTTAAAGCTACAAAAGTGATTGTTTCTTGTACATCACAAATCCTGTAATTTGACTAGTGCCGATACACACATGTCGATGCTGAACTGATATATTGTACAGCCCTGGTTACACTGATATATCCAAAAAAAATTATGATGATTTTCTTTAACCTACCGGACTGTGTGCAGGACTTCATGTGTTCTGGCCAGTGTGCTTGCTGGCAGGGGTAGTCACAGTAGCTTGTGTTCCAGCAGCAATAGAAAATGGCCTCTTTCTTGCAGTTGGCACACCACTGCTTTTTCTTGGTCTCATCGACCGCCTGCTGTTTCTCCACCTCCATTTGCTTCTTCACTTCCGCGACCAGCCGTTCTCGTTCCTGCTCCAGACTCTGCCGCATCTCCGCCATGGTTAGCTCTGAGGCAGGGTGTAACACAGATACCACCGTAACTTGCTTAATCATTTTTGCAGAAACGTTACAAAGAGCAAACAGGTACTAATGTAGAGTTTGTCAGGGTGAGATTTTCAGATAAACATTGCCAAACCTAAATTGTGCTTCATCTCTGATAATTCCTGTTGATGGAGCCACTGCAGCTTTTCGATTTCAATCCGTAACCGTCTGATCTAAACGGTAAAATAAGAGCATGTCGCTGGTTATTTTTTATTGCAATAGCAATAAATGACTAAAACACTTTTATTATGAACACTACGTTTCTTTTTCAGGGTTTCATACTTCAGCTATTGTGTTTCCTGAGGTGCTCTTGGAGAGGTCGTTATATATTTCGGTCATTGTTCCCTTGATTGCATCCATGATCTGTCCGAAAGAAAAATAATAATTTGGTGACACTACAATTATGCAGTAACAGTTTATAACCTTAGTTTTACAACAATGAGTGTACCATTCAATCTTAAACCACAGGATCCAAATAAATACCCCTCACACATCATAAACATCTGGTTTCTTACTTTGTTGGTATATTTTGCAATGTCAGCTGCAACATCAGCAGAAGTGGTGGGGATTTGTAGATCTCCAGCTATGGATGATGAGGATGAAGAGCTAACTGTGACGCCTGCCATGATAGCCGCAGACACAGGCGTGCTGGTGACCAGAGTGACAGCCGATGTCGAGGTGCTGTGTGGGGAATCTTTTTGCTGCACAGCTATGGAAAAATAAACCAAACTGAGCTCCGCATATCATATTTAAAGATTTAACCGTTGCAATTTTTTAACCCAATCTACCTTTAACAGCCTGTCGCGTCTGATAGCGAGTGCTGGATGAAGACGGTGAAGACGATGCCTGCTGTGCTTGTGAAACTGTCTGTGCCTGAGTGTGAGGCTGTGTAGGGCTCTGCTGCTGCCGCTGCACCTTCTGCATGTGCCATTTCTGAGAGGACGTCTGAAATTTTGCCCCGGGGTTCCACACAACGGCCCGCTCTACCACCGGCACGCTCTCACGGGGCAGTAACGGACGCTGTTTCTTTACCGTGCTGGTGGGTGTGGAGGAGGGCAGGGCTGTTGGGGAAGCGATGTTAGGCAGGGAAGAAGAGACAAGGGCAGTGCTGCTAGGGACGGCGGGGATGGTGACTACATTTACAGGAACTGCCATAGGTGACTGCGATGGGTCTTTGAGGCCTGGGGTGGAGGAGGGTGTTGAAGGGGTTTGTGCAGGAGCAAGACTTCCTGCAGGAGGTCCTTTAGCTAGATGGGGCATATATATATATACATAGACATTAGATGCATGTATAATCAAGTGTAAGAATCCACACTGGTGTTACCACACATAGAATATATGCTGAAAACCTAAAACTAACCCTCTGTTTTGGAGACTGCAGGCTCTTTGAGTGCGGTGACAGCGGCTAAGTCTTTCTTACGCCTCTTCCTCTCTCTTCCTCCAGGTTCTTCTCCCAAATCAATCACCAGCTCTCGCTCAGAGTCTGAATCCATGTCTACGTCAACAGACACAGGCTGTCTGGCTTCCTCTAACACCCTGGACTTTTCTCTTTTACTAGGAGATGCCGGTGCTGCTTTGGGTATTTCTTTATCCAGCTCAACAGTTTGTTTTTCTTTTGCTTGAGTGACACCTACTTTCTGCAGAATCTCACCTTTGGTCAGCGAGCTGGATGTACCAGATGAATCTGTGCTGCTTTCCTTGTCTTCGCCAGCAGGGGATGGTGGTTTGGGCTTCTTTTTTGATTGTTCTTTTTCTGTTTTTTCGGCAGCAGTCGTGTCCTTGGTGCTCTTTGGTTTTTGATCGTTTTCGCTTATGTACTCGCTGTCACTGGAGTCGGACTTGTCCGAGTCATCAGAGTCGCTGTGCTCTTCGTCTTTGTACACGTCCTCTGATATTTCATCTATACCTGCTTAAAGCATGTACGTTTAGGTAAAGTTTCTTTTTTCAACGTGATTCAGAAAGAACAAATAACTTATACAAAAAACATAATTTAGAATCTACATGTTGCCACAGGTCATAAGGTGACTTGAGTTACTCATCCAAAAACAATAGATGGAAAACGACCACAAATTTACTTCAAACATTTTTTAGCCTTTTCTATTTATGCTGTACATGTTTAATTGTTTAAAATATTTATTAGTACAAATATTAAGACAGGGGTCACTAGACCTAGTCCTACCGTGTTTATATATTATTATTATTTTATTATATTATATTTATATTTATTTAAGACCTTGCTGCTACATTTTTCAAACATTAATTTAATATTAACAGTAGATTTTAAACCATAGATTTACTACATTTAAAAGAAGCCTTTCTGGCATCTGTGAGCTCACCCAATTGTGCCTTGCAACTCTCAATGGTCTTGTCAAGGTTGAGCTGGAAGCGGCTCCTGATCTGTCTTTTGGGGGAAGTGAGTGATGCCTGAGAGCCCTGCAGCTGCTGCTGTTGCACAGTCTCACTCAGCTCCTTTAGGTCCATCTCAGCCTTACTACGATCTGATACACAAATACACCGGACACACAACATACAAGTAATGATCAGCACAGGTCTTATAAAGCATAATTCAATACAGTTAACCACAGTGCAGTACGGCTTTAACTCAAAACAAACATGTTACCGAGGTTTAGGTTTAAGATGCTGCCTGTAGTGGGCGTCTTTTCCTGTTTAACAGGTGTGTTTGGGACTGTAGAGTGAAATGGTTTGGGGCTGTCCATTGCGCTGGCAGCAGGACCAGTTCGCGGAGCAGCAGAGGACGCTATGGACACAAAGGTGTGGCATCGCTTAATTTAAACACAGGACTATTTTACTTAAACTCTTGTTTAATGACAAATGACAAAAGCACACACAAAATCTTTTTTAGAGCTTCTTTTAACTCAAGGAGGAGAGATACACAGAACTCAAATCAAAATAGCAAAATGTGTTTTCTTTTAACCAGTACCTTAGAAAGAATTTAAACAGGATATGATTTATCATATGCCTGTGGGTAGATTTACAGCATTTACGTTTACAACTGAGCAATTGGGGGTTAGGGGCCTTGCTCAGGGGCGCAGCAGTGGCAAGTGAGTGGTGATGGGATTCGAACTCCAATTTTCAAGAACATCTTAACCACTGCGCTACCACTTCCCCACTTAACCTTTCGGATCCCCATTTAATTTTTTACTAAATAAGACAAAGCAGACTAATCATCATCAACAACCCTCGCAGGTGCTACATTTACTCTTACTATTTTAATTAGTTGTAATTCAAGTAGTAGTTTGAAAAAAAAAATTACATGTGTCTAATAACTAAAAATGAACACCGCAATCATAAATTATTAAGATAAGGATGCTGTAAAATAAATATATAGAAATTTTTTTCTGTTTTAGCACAATTCCCACAACGAACTTTAATTTAAATGTAAAATGTGAACTTTAGCATAGTCAGTACTGTGAAAGTATGAAGTATGTTGTGCTGTAACATTACTCTACTACCTGTGCTGTCAAGAGACTCTTCTCCTGTGCTGTGGTGTTGCAGAAGTGCTCTGGTTTGGCTCTTATCTCCTCCTTCCTGCTCGCCATCAGAGCCGGTATGAGCAGAAGAGTTAGTGCTCATTGGTGAACGCGGTATGTCCGGCATATTGATCCGCCTACCAGTAGCTCCTCCACTACTCACCCCGGCCGACACTATGCCCTTGCCTACGTGTGATGCTGTCATATCGAAGTTGAACTTGATCTTCTCCTGTTTTTCAGGTTTGACTGAGCCTGCGCCAGGGTTTGCCGGGTCGAGCAGCATTTGGAACTGGTTATCAGGCGTGTACGGTGTGCGGAAAGGGGCGTAATTGAAGACGGCAAATTTTTTCCGAATGTTCTCCACATAGACCTCCATCTCCTGCATGGCACTGTTAAAGATGCTTTTGGTTTTTTTGACAGAGAAAGGAATCTCTTTAGACATGAGGTAGCAGTTATTGATTGGGACCCAGGCCCTAAAAAAACAAGCAAAAAAGCATTTTAACAGTATTAATACTTCATTACAGTACATACGTATGTTTTAGATTTCTGTAAACTTTTACTTTTACTCTGCTACAGTCCCTAAATAAATTCTCTGATAAATTCCTCTGAAGCAAATTTGTTAAAAAACAGTTACGTGTTGTTCATGAACAATTTGTTCATTTTAAACGAATCCTTAATATGAATCAGGAACGAGTCGTCACATAGAGCGATTTTTTTATTTGCATTGCCCTGTGCATGCGCAACATCCTATATTCCTTACGGGAAACATTAGTTGTTCATCTCCCAAGTCTTGAGTCGTACTTAAGTCGTATGTTTGTTTGTCACATGACCACTTTTTGGATCTATTTCGTACATGATTGCTTTCTATTAAACAGAGATTTAAACAGAAGTCATTTGAATTGCTTAATTGTAACTAATATAGTTAAATAATACAAATAATTGAGATATTAATAATAGTTATTATTATAATTATTATATAATAATAATACTTATTATTATTGTCATACTTAAAAACATAAACATTTGCCATTAAAAGAAAATAAAAAAGTTGAAAAACTGAACACAGACTTGCTAAAATATTTAATTTTTTTGCTTTTCTATTTTGCAATTATTTGTACTTTTACTTTCAATACTTAAGTACATTTATTATTAAAATAATAAATATTATAACGAGTATTATAACTTGTTATATAAGTATTATAAAAAGTATTATAACTATCACATATACAAATATATTGTATACTTAAGTACATTTATTATTAAAATAATAAAAAAAAATAACAAGTATTATAACCTGTTACATAAGTATTATAATAAGTATTATCACATATACAAATATATATAAATATGATACTTTAAGACGTTTACTCAAGTAATATTCTAAATAGTCACTTTAACTTCTACCAAAGTAATTTTCCAGTAAAATTATTATATGGTTACTTTTACGTAAGTGTTGCTTTACGGTATTTTATACACCTCTGTTTCGTAGCACGGGGAGGAAAAAAAACACAGTACCGGACATGATAAGCATGTGGATTTTTAACGTCATACCTGTCATGCTGTCCAAAGAATCGCGCATCTACTTGTCCATCTTTGTCTCTCAGCGCTTTAGCGGGCCAGAATGGAAAACCCTTCAGTTTGGCCCACACTAGAGGATGAGGGTTACTCTAAGATAAATAGCAAGTTAAACAATTACACTGTTACTTTATACACTTTTAATAACAATAGTGAATTAACCACAAACAAATACATATATTTACTGTATATAGTAAGCACTACTTACACATGGTTCGCAAAACCAGTTGTCTCTCTTTTGGCAGGCTGAAAGATAGCACTCTGGACAGACCTCAATTTCATTCATCTAAAAAAAAACCCAAAAAAACATCTGGTGCTAAATCTGCATTTTTATTTAAGCTACTGAATTTAACTAACTGATGTTATATTTTACTCACTTCGTGTTCACAGATTTTTATGATAACTTTAGCTGTTGTGGTAAGCTTGTGGTTGCCTGAAAAATAGAAAAGTCAATATTTTTTCATATAAAAAAATCAATAACGACAGCAAATTACCGTATAAATACATATGTATCGGTTTTATGTCCAACCTCCATTGTAAATAATGCAGTTGTGCAAAATCCACTTCACATCAGCCAGGAACGCTTCGGTAGAGCCATACATTTTCTTTTTGATATTCTAAATAAAATGGAATAAAACTATTCTTATAAATCTTATAAACATTTCAAAGCTAATGATATATTTCATTTATTTTTCTGGTTTACCTTTTCTAATGTACAAAGATCCATGGGATGAAAAATATACTCTGCGTAATCGGGATGCTGCTCAAGACACACTGGCTTTTGAAACGGTTCTGTCTGGAAACAGATAGCAAGAGAGAGAGAGGGAGAGAGAGAGAGAGAGAACAGAGAGAGAGAGAGAGAGCGAGAGAGAGAGTTTAAATTATGTCCTCAAACAAAAATGTAAAATAGCATATTTGTCAGAAATTGAAGCAAAGTTACTAGTTAACTGCTGAAACTGATATCAGAAAAGATCCTGCATTGATAAATTGTCCTGTGAGCACTTACACCCGGCTGTTTCATCTTCTGGAGGGCAAATTTGAGAAGGTAAGACAGCTGATCCAGTGTCAGCATGGTCATCGCCTTGCTCTGGGTCTCAATGCACTCGGCAACGGTTATTTTCTGAAATGAATAAAAACATTTACATTTGCAGCATTTGGCAGATGCTCTTACCCAGAGCGACTTACAATATTCCTTGTTATACAACTAAACAATTGGGGGTTAAGGGCCTTGCTCAGGGGCCCAATGGTGGTGGCTTGGTCGAGCTGGGAATCAAACCCACAGCCTTCAGGTTGGTAATCCAACACCTTAACCATGAGCCATCATGGTTACATACATTTTATGTATGTTTATCTGATCCTGACAGGCTGTATAAGTCTACAACGCAAATTAGCCTAATTGACGATATATGATAATAGGCAGTTGAGTGACAGGGCAGTAAAGTTACTGGAATCACAAACCAAAATGTGTTTTTTGCTCAAAACGATACAGTGCATTGGTCATTGCATGTTAGGACCCACTCAAAGTTTTTACACTCTGACATAACAGGTATAACCTAAAGAGGCCAAAGGCTAACACTAGCATACGCGAGGCTAAGAATACACGCTAATAGGACTGAATGATCTGCTCTCTTCTACATACATAAACTCATAGAAGCCTGTGATTGGTGAGATCAGATTGCCGCATTGATTCACTATTCTACAAAGAGAAATTAGGAATGATGACGTCGCTTTTAAAACGGTGTGTAAATAAAACCGCCCTGGAAGAGCCAACTTTGTCATTCGAACAAAATTTCAACACCTGATTGGCGTTGATCAGTGACTTACAGTCCTGGATCGATACCCCTGTCAATCATCCATGATTTGATGTGTCTTTTTTATTTAGAGTGCAATTATAAATATAACACACAAAATAAATTAAATCATAATGCCGGGACTTTTATTATTTAGAAATTACACTGTCACTTTAAGACGTAACAAACGTGTTTATTTTGATGGCACATTTGTTCTCGCATTTTGGTGGCAGTGTTAATGTGTGCCAGTACCTCGCACTCAGGACAGAACCAGTCGCCTTCAGGCTCAGCGGCCAGTTTGAGACACTTGGCATGGTAGACGCGTGGGCAGAGCTCACAGCAGAGCACCTGGCCCTCGCGGTGGCACATCCAGCAATAGAAGTCGTTCCTGCCGTCCTGCGGTACAACATCAACAGGGTCTGTGGTGAGTGCGGGCTGCTTCACATAGTAAAAGGGACCATGTCTTAGTTCGGACTGGAACGTAGGCGAGAAAAACAAGAGAGCGGGGGTTTTAAAATAAAGCCACTGCAGATCATGACACACAGAGGTAACACCGCAGATGTACATATTAAAAATCTGGACTGATAAAAGTGGCCAAACTGAAGCCACTCTTCCAAAATGACATACCCTCTGTAGAGTATATGGTGGTTTCATACATAACCCTGTAGTTTTTTTAATCAAATAAGCATTCCAATCTACCAAAGTAACAAGGCAAAATTATTTCTCATCAATTCAGGCTTACAGTGTGTGATCACACTGTATAATCAGATTCCCTGTGTCACACTGTAGATACAAATAAATAGCAAGAAACAAACAGCAACTACGACACGTCATACTACAACAGTTGTCGTTAGGGAAGTCACACTGCAGGAAAGTGTGTTAAATCTTCTGACATTCTCAGAATTTTATATTTTGCTGCCATTAATCAGCTGTCGGCAAACTTGTAATCAAAGACAACAGATTTTGGCGTAGGATTATAGAAATCTAGGACAAACAAAATGTGGCCAAACTCGCACAGTGTAAGCCAGGTTTAATGCTGAACAGTACAAGTCTGCATCAGTTACTCGTCTAAAAGGATTTAGATAAAACTTATTACACAGATCACCATGCGTTCACATTCGGTTCAAATAAAAACTCAATATTACATGGCATTTTTCTTAGTCTACCAGAAATTAATGACATTTTTCTTAGTCTACCAGAAATTAATGACATTTTTCTTAGTCTACCCGAAATTAATGACTTTTTTCTTCATTCCTTGCATTATAAAAAGAACGTTCTTTTGCACAGCAGCATAGATTAAGCTGACCTTACTTTCTTGCTGTATTGTGCAAAAGTATTGTGTACTTCACTTGGTCTTATAAGAGCAGGCATTTAATGCTATCTTATTTAAATGGGCCAAAGGAATTTATCTGCTATTTATAAAAAACAGCTCGCGTCCACAGATACAAGCAATATACTCCATCTATAAATTAACTGACAAGCAATGATTTCCTAACAACTCTACAAGGGATATTATCATTATTGTAGTTTGTACTTGCAGGCTGATAAAGTGGAACCGCCCAAAGCATTGGGATAATAACAACAGCTGGCATGCACTGACAATTAGTAGGACTTAAAATCAGGATTATCATTTGGAAAGCAGGGTTAAAACATAAGTAAACATCACTATTGGTAATGTTTAAGAATAGATCGAGTAAAGCCACGAACCTGATCTTTGCTGCTGTTGACGGCACCTGGTTTCTTCTTCTTTTTGACCGGGCTCGGAGAAGCTTCTGAAGACGAATGTCCGTTGGATGAATGCGGTGGGCTAGGTGCTTTGCGTTTTGGGGCGGTACGCTCCACTGAGCCTGGATCAGACACTGCATAAAGCCAAACTCAAGGAAATGACCGGAATGCCTTAAGTATCATATATGATTATTACAAAAATGGCACGCTTTTTCTACCTTTGGATCGGGTGGCAATCTCCATTCCCTCGGTCACATCTGACTCTGTCTTCACCTCCTCTTCTGCTACACTGTGATACACAAACAATGTTTGCTTAGAGATGATTATTTCTACCCATTGAAATGTGAGGAATGAATAAAGTCAAGGCGAGTGCTTATATCTAGAATTCTAGTTTCCCACACCATGAAATAGTTCTTGAATTTCTCAGAAATCTTTCTTTCAACATGTCTTCTCAAGAAGCAACATAGGGCTTCAGTTTTAGTTTGGAAATCGCTATGATTTGACCTAATGATGCCTCGATACAGAGAATAGACTCAAAGACTCAAATATTTTTAACGACCGATTTCACGGCAAGTTTTGTTCATGCTAAAAGCTGTGCATTTGTGATCGCCGTAAAAGATTTCTTTTTTTATTATATCTTTTTTAAAATAAAACTCGTGTTTGGACAGTAGTGTACAAGACATTCATTGCTAGACGGATAAGGTGTTGGAAGGTCAAGGTTTGATTCACAGCACCACCAAGTTGCCACTGTTGCCACGGTGCCCCAAGCAATGCCAAATGCAAATGTAAAATTATACTAGTACTCAATGTTATTATAATAAATGTGTTTAGATAATTATAAGTCTGTGTGGATGGTTAGTTTGCTAGCAGTAGCTTTGATGCAAGGGGTCTCATTGAATTCCGCCTTTTCCGGTTTATTATTTTCTCTGCTTTGAGTGTGGAAACGAAAAAAGGTTTCCAGTGAAAGAGCTTCTTTGACAGAAGTCCGGGGTCTTTCTTTGTGCCACGGCAGGAGGCTTTTTAAAACAAGAAGGGTCTACAGTCCACAGACACACACTGACAGAAATGTGTGCTGCAATCAGGTTTTTAAAAAATATTGGACAAGAGAGTCTTTAATTCATCTGTGGTTAAATGAAGGTAAACATTCAAGAGTAACTGAAAACATGTGGGCTCCTAGAAATTAGATCGGAGAGGCCAAGCCTCTATGTTTGTACTTTTTTTGTGTGGACTGGCATGCTTTCAGAGAGCAAATGTAGCTAAACATAATAAAATATATTTCATGTAGGAGGTAAACATCGTGGACAATGAAGGAAATGGTTGCCTCTGCAAAATGAATAATGTATCTAGAGGGTGTGGATGTTATTGCCATTCCTCATTCCAAAACACCTCCAACACACAGACTAGTCACAAGGACAGCTTGAGAAAAACAACGGTAGTTTATATAACACTGAATTCGTCTTCTGGAAAAAAACACCAAGAATTAGGACTGCTTGATTGAAAGCGTCCGACGTCCGATAGCATGCTAAATAATGCGATAATCGATATGCGATAC
Organism: Bagarius yarrelli; assembly: GCA_005784505.1. Taxonomy (NCBI): domain Eukaryota; kingdom Metazoa; phylum Chordata; class Actinopteri; order Siluriformes; family Sisoridae; genus Bagarius; species Bagarius yarrelli. Next base: position 445,826 of record VCAZ01000150.1, on the reverse strand, counting down.
AATACGTTTCAAAAGTTACACAACCATCAAATGGGTTTTTTTGAACGCATTCACCTGTTTGTAGATTTTTTTGCTTTGTAGTGTTTTTCTCTTTACGTTGCCACTCAAGATTTACACACTTTACATCGTGTTCATCTCTATCAAAATAAAATAAAGAAAAACTTTGATTTATCGGTCATCGGATTTAACAGACAAAATCCGCAGAGGGGTTGTGTCTGATTGGAAAACCAATACATCCGCGCGTAGCGAACAAAGTCCGTTAGTTCCAGAATTGACCGATGTTGTTTACTCACGCGTGTAGCGGACGATGTATATTTTGCACATATATGTATGCACGTGGTGTGTATGGTATGTACAGTACTGTACAGCATGTACTGTGTGATTTTAGGCCACGGAAAAACAATGATTCGAATTAACAGACAATCGGTTTTAACGGTCGACCCTCCCAAAAGGGTCGCAAATCCCAACCAACATCCCCGTGTCAGATATTTTACCATCCGTGAACCTTGACAAAACCTTATTATTTAAAGTATTAAATGGCTCGTTTATCTCAAACCACTACGATATGCATATCACGGTATGCACGTTTGCAATATTTCGATCATTTCGATATATTGTGCAGCCCTAATAAAAAAATACTTTTGCATTACATAAGAATAGAACATAGGCCTTGTACATAAAGGCTATATTATTAGTATATAGTGTATCCAATTTCCAGACCACTCCAATGGTTTGAGGCGTGATAATAATGGTGCAGGCGCAGGTTACGAAATGACAGCCATTGTTGTTGTGCTTTTTCCCTCCTTATGCACATCATGCCCTGATATTTCCATCAACAAAACAAAACAACCACCCGCTATCAGCTGCCCGTGCTCTTATCCAGTCTAAACATAAGAGGAGGAAAAAAGCAACGCTTATATCTGCATGCTTGGCACCCTACGGCTCACGAATCTTATAAATAACATTCGATTACAGTTAATAACATTGGTATTATAAAGCTCTTTCGGATACAATTAAGCCAGTTCCAGGATAATCATCTTTCTGTTGAAGCAGCAATATCTCTGCTTCATCATGCTGATTAAATTCCTTCTTTTTTTTCCCCATCTGCATTGAGAAAAAAAAAACAAAAGCACACAGACACAAGACAACATTTGCAGAGGCTGTGTTCTTGCCATCTTGGCCTCCTTCTCTCTTCCATCATGCATGCACCATCCGTCCTCAGCAACAGCCATTTCCCTTTCGCACAAATCAACAGCACCACATCAACTGGCACTAAACCTTCACGCAGCATGGCAGAATAACACACATGTAATCGTCTTTCTTGTCAAAAAACACTGACGTCGCACAAATCATCACATTAAGTTAAACAATTGATGCATACCTTATTTTTTCTTTACGTGCACAATGAACGGGTTCTCCAGGCTGGGCCTTTTTTTTTTAATAGATTGGGGGTTTTTTTCTTCAATTTTAGTAGCTTGTAAGGGATGAAACAAAGATGAGTGCAGAATTTTCCAGAAGGGCCTTGCTCTCTCTCCCTGCCGCTCTCGGTGCAATTGTCAATCTTTAACCTCAGCTGTGGGCTGCCGATTGGTTTCAGAGCCACACGGAGGCGTGTGATTGGGCGCTCGGTGCTGTGTGGCACGCTGGCTCTCCCTGCTCTCTCCGCTCTGCTCTGATCCACTACTGCAATGCAGGGAGGGCTGCTGCTGCCATCCGCCATCAAAAACACACTCCGAATAACACTCCACTTCTCCTTTAAGCCTTCACTGACAAGGCAACATGTATATATTCTCTGTAAAACTAGGACTAATGCTTCAGATCGCCTGCTTTCCTTTGCCTTGTCCAATAACTAAAAGCAGTGCCAGGCATCCATTTTCTAAAAAAATCTGTAGCAACTGTGGGAAAGCCAGTTTTGCCAGCACAGCAGCTCAGAAGAATGCACTAAGGGCCTTAGACATGCACACACACAAACACAAACACTCCATCTACAACATCCGCTCAAATGACTTTAGCGCTACACCAACAAAGATACCTCTGATGTAGATTTTCCAATTATGATTATATGTAACAGACGGCATTTAAATTTAATTATTATTTTGATTTTATGATAATGTAAAATGAGGACATTAGACCTAAACAATATAACTGACCGAAACTTGTAACGTAGCTTGTAACAAACGACTATAACAAAACAATAATTAATTTTCCCCCAAAGATAAAATCAGACCTGGTAAGAAAATTAAAAGGCAGTTTGAATATGTAAAATATTCAAAAAGTATCAATGAACCTTGAGGTAACAAATTGTTTTAACTTAAAGCTCATGTCTAATTTCCTTAAATTTACTATCGACTGAGAATTTGGTGTGTTTGTTATCTTAAACTGTCCCTTTCAGTTCTAAGTTGTTATATATTTATAACTACACATATTCCTCAATCAGTGGTTCAGGCCAAATCTTTATCGCAAATAGTTTCAAACCATGTTGCTAAAAGCTTAAATGTGCCAAAACCACTTTCTTTTTACCCTTAAAACCAATACACAATCAGATGCAGGCTAACTGCTGTGCTATATTAGCAATCTATATGTGGTTTTATGTCTAAAAAGCAGAATAAACCATATTTTCCGATTTACTGCCATGACAGTTGGTTGGTTTTACTTGACGTTGCGAAAAAGCTGGTATTAAATTTATGACAAGGAACTTGGTGTCAAGTGAAATGAATTTGAGGAGACTGGCTATTTTTTTATCCAATAAAAAAGAAGCCTGGGTCTGGATTTTGATCTTGAGAAACATGGATCAAGATTCATACCAAACACCAAATTATATCTGCTTTCTTTAACCAAAAGTTTGAATCTTTCCAAACACTTTTTTTATAAACATACAAGATACTACAATGTATGATTAAAAGTATCTCCTGTGTGATGGCAAGGGCCTCACGATACGATACGTTTTACAATACATTGCAATACCATACATATTGCAAAAATCGTGAAAACAAATAACTAAAATAAAAATACAAGCATGCTTGCTTTTGCGACGATGGGCCTTTGTGTTAATTAAATACTAACGTAAACGTACATTTGATTAAACCTTAATTTGATTAGGTATCGATACTAAAGGTCAAAGTATCGATAAAATATTTGTGAAAACTATTGGTATAGTTAGCTGTGTCCAAATTTTTTTAGACCGCTGTAGCTGACAATATTGACAAATCTTTATATGATAAAAACACTTAATCGAATTGTTGTTGTTTTGGGCTATAGTATTTGTTTGTTTGACCAAAATTGTGTTATATACGCAAATACCATGAGTCCTAAAAAATCTCTGTTGTGTTAGACTACAAAAATATTTATACTGGTCGCTCTTAGCACAAAAGAAAAAAAAAAAAACATTACAGACTTCATGGCATGTTGCAGCTTCAGTGTTAAATCTAATGTTGTCTACTTCTGATTTACGGACCTGAATGCAAAGTCCAATTCTGTCCCTATTAAGACTGTAAAGTATCCAAGCCCATGTATACAAACCTACTACATGGGCAAAAAAAAGAGAAGCTACCTGGAATGGCTGCTTACCCCCTGGATACACAGAAAGCCAAGTCCATATGTTAGATACGAATATAGGCCCGCTGCAGTTCTGTTGGCAGATGATTACACCACCACTCCCCTTTGTGCATTTCTTAAACAAAAGACAAGATCAGCAATAAACTTGCAGTTAAAAGTATACGTGTAGTAGGGCTTGTAATACAGTGCTTATAATGCAAGCCATTCTGCAGCCTGGGTTTCCCCTTACACACACACAGGGCCTTCCATTTTATGAGTCTAGGCCTACACCACTTCTGTATCTTTTTTTCCTTGCTTAATCAACGTTACAGCTGAAAGAAAGCACAAAGGTTCATTCTTGTCCTGGGTACACTTACAATTTAAGCAGAGGTTATCAAAACAGCAAAGACAAACACAAAATGAGACACACTGCTGTTGAGTCCTGTTCTTGCCAGGATCCAGCTTAGTGATTTTGGAAAAGCATTTTTCCACCTCCCCCCAAATTAAATATATTTCTGTATTAACACTTTATACCAGATTAGTAGTTTTGCCAAACAGAAAGTGAAAGCATAGAAAGCAAACTTACCTTTGTGGATGCATGGCTTAAAAAAAGACTTGTGTATAATGTCAGTGCTTATTAAAACATGGAGGACAGCCTTCAGCCCTCTCTCACGGCAGAAGCACAGCCTCGGCACTCTGAGGTAGCCGAGCCGAAAGCATGCTGTGATTGGACAATGCAGGCTGGCAAGCTGGAAGGCGGCAGCTGATTGGCCGAATCGCTTCCTGGTTAAGTGCCTTTTGTTCAGCCAAAGCTGGGTTACGGACACAACAAGAAGAGCTAGGCCTTAAACAAGGAATCCATATTGAACAAACCAACACTCACTTGGGATCGAGATTCTTCTCAAGATCCAAATTGTAGAAGTTTTATTTTTTTAAACAATAATTTAAGCTGAGAAAAAAACCCAAAAGGAATAATGAGACCATGTCAAAGCAATCCACTGAAAGAGCCTTTGTTTTAACATTTCCTGGTTAAAATGAGACACCAAGAAAACATCATATAGCGTTCATTTATCTCAGAATGTAACACGCTATAGTGTTTGGGAACGCTCAGCATTTCTTAACCCAAAGCTCATGGACAAGAGAACTTGTCATTTTATGGAAAACAGATCTTTAACCCTTTAAATGCCTTTCTCAAATCCAGAATTCCACCCCTTGCATTGCCTGTTTTTTTCCCACATAGACCCCCAAATCCTTCTTATTCTCAACCATTTTATTTTTCAACAATCATTTAACTCCAAAAATTATATACTGGCAACAAACAATGTTCCATAAAATGTTAAATAATAAAAAAAGGAACCCAACAAAACTGTGAACATTCTAAATTATAGATATATAAAATAGGCAGTCCAACATTAATTAATTATTATCTATGTGTCAGATAGCAGGAACTATATTTTATTATTACCCAGGCAAATTTGACATTATTTTGTTAAGTAGCATTTTATTGTTGCTACTATGTTGAACATTAATTAACCAAAATAGTATTTAATATAACAGGATGTTAACATGCTGTTTTGAAGCACACTTTAATGAGCCTGGGACTGTTGGACAGACATATAAGTAGTCCAGGCTATAGACTGAATAAGAATCAGAGCGTATTTCTGATGTGTGTCTCTCTACTGTCTATAAAACTAAACAGATACACTTGTGTGTGCACTTGTGACTAAATGCAAGCTCTCTAATGAACTAAACTAGCTCAATATCTAACATACTGTGTTTTCATGATACATTAAGTAGTCTGGGGGGTTTTTTTTCAGGATTTCTTCTGGCTAACTTATTTGGAATATTTGTGTTAGGAAAAAATATTTAGCAGAAATACAGTAGGACCATTTAAGCAGTCGAGAAAATAAAGTCAACACTACAAGTAGGCATAACATAAAATAACTAATTTGGAAGATACAAATATTCAGATATTTGCTATAATAAAGGAGGTTTTATTTCAGGTGTTTATTTAACCTGCAGGTTTTTCACCTGGTCAGAATTGGAAAAATGGATTTAAATGCTGTAACTTACAGTGAGGACGGTTTAGTCTCTGCTGTCCATTTATGCTTAAATTTGTCACTATCCGTTTATTAATCAGGGATCAATTATTCCAATCCAACTGTTATTATTTTATAAGCCTAATAATAAAAACTTTTTTTGAGTTGACAATAAATCAATTTTACAGCTTTAGACTATATATATATATATATATATATATATATATCACACACACATACACACACACACACACACACACACACACACACACACATACACACACACACACACATACATATATATACACACACACACACACATACATACATATATATATACACACACACACACACATACATATATATACACACACACACACACACACACACACCACACCTCACCTAGCATATTAGCTACGAATATCCAACCATTGCTGTGCTATTATTGCAAGCCAGGTACATGGGAAGCTATAAAAGTTTGGATTGTTTTATTTATACTACTATATATATACTATATATAAAAAGTAAAGTCTTAAAATAACTTTAATTCTTCTGTTCCAGTTGGGGTTTTTTTTAGCGCTGGTTAAAAACAAGCTGGACAGAACTATATTTTCCAGGGGGGAGTTTATGAAGGACACTGCCAGTATTTGCTGTCGTGACGTCTTGGTTTTGTGTCTTCTTTAATATCAATAAACTTTTGCTGTTTTATACTAACCAACGTTAAAAAGCCCAAAATGTAAAGATAATCAATATTAAAGATTAATATACAAACCTGTAATGTATTTATTGTAGTTCTTCCCTGTCCTGTCCTCTAATGGTGTCCCCCCATGTGCACTGCCTGTCTCCAGGTCCTAATACACCTGATCATAAATGCAAATACATACCAATAAAAATCATAAGGGGTTAGTATTAGAGGGAATATCTGGCGAAGTAAATTCTTGTATTATGGTTAATGTTTGCTAAAAAAAAACAAAAAAAAAACTACCTATTATTTATAGTTTTATTAAAATATATATTTATTATTGCGTCATCCGTTCGAACGGGTTTCATTTAAACCTCATAACTGAAATAGAATTAGACCCAGATTGCTTATGAAATCATAAAATGTTCCTCAACTCTAATAATTAACCAGATTATTTAAGTCTATATATTAAACATTTAGTCTAATATGTGACTATATTTTAATGAGAAGTCGTACTGAGGAGAATTTTTCCTATATATTTATATAATAAACTGAATCATTATATAAGGATCGTTGAACTGTGCTGTAATTATTTACTACTATCTATAATTCTATTTAAATATATTAAAAATAAGTAATATATAACTTAAGGTTTGCACTAAATAATTGGTCTTATATTTATTGGAAAGTTATTGCAATGTATTTTCTACTAAACTTTGACCTGATGAAGTCTTTTTTGTAGTTGGCACAACCGTTCACATCTGCTGTTATTCTGCATAAAGCTATCCATCAATTATCATGTCTTCATATCTTCATGTCGATATAAATAGGTTCAAATTCAGATGTTTGACAATCATTTCAATCTGAATTTACTACACAACAGCCTGGCTTTGTGCTTCAGCAACTTTTAATATTAGAAACCAACCACTAGAGGAAGCTGTTCACCTTATCAGCTTTGCCAGTGTGGCATTTGCAGGGGACAGCTGTCTGTGAGACTCCCTGCTGCATTAATAAATCAAAACACACACACATACACACACACACACACACACAGACATAAACAGACAAATAAAATATGTATCAACATTAAAACAAAAAATCATGAACGTGTTGTCTTAAGAATTAGTTTTATTAATATCATGCCATTTGTTTTGACATGGCTATCCTAAAAATATACCGACAATGCTAGATGCAAAATTTTATCCACACACACACACACACACACAGAGAGAGATACACACTTTCTCTACCCACTTGATGCACCGAAACTATTCTACATATCTATCAGAGTAAGATGCAAATCTCTCAAACCTGCAGCCGGAGTGGCGTGGGAGGATGGTAGGTTAAGGTAAAATAAAGAGCTGGGTGATTGGCTACTTGCAGGTAGACTATCTATAGGCACACAGACAATTAGGGGCTATCTCCTGTCCTTTCAAACCCAATCTCTTGTCCCTTTTCAAAGGCTGCGAAAAGAAGGGGGTGTGTGTGTGTATGTGGAACGCATCTCTTACTCATGAGAGGGGGGTTACTAAGATTTTTTTTTTTTTTTGCTGGAACAGGGGGAGGGGTACAAACAGGTCTATGGGCCTCTGCTGGGTGTCTAAGGAATGCTATTGAGGTTTTCTTACTTACACACATACACACAAACACACAGTCTCGACAGTGTAAGTAGTGGTAGTAGGCATTTAATATTGCAGGATATATTTAATATGAAAAGGGTTGTTCAAAGCTTCCTCTGAATGTTTTTAAAATTAATCACATAGTTTCCTCCTTTTAATTTTGTTTAATAATGAAACTCTGTGTGTAACATTAGTCTAGTCCTAAATTGCCTCGTGTCAGCAATTCTTATTTAACAGCAATTGAACCATTGTCATTGTGGCGACATTACATAAACGTTATCTATTGATTAGAACACTTAAAACACGTCTGGGGTGTATATATATATATATATATATATATATATATATATATATATATATATATATATATATATATATATATAAATGACCAATGATATTGTTTATTGCTCGTATGTTGGTCTATAAAAACAGCTCACTTTAACATATATTATATTTTACCTAAAGGAACCCCTAAAGTACTGCTGTATGTCATATGGCATTTGCTAGAATTCGAGTTCAGTGTGCCATTTGCATGTCCGCACGTCCTCGTTGGGATGTGATTAGAGGTCGGTGTTGCAGTCATGACAAGAAACAGCGAGCAATGAGCTAATTACAACCCCCCTCCTGTTTTTTTCTCCCTCTCACTCTATTCTTTCCCATCCCCCTACTTACTATTTCTCTCTTTCTCTCTCTCTTTCTCGCTCTCTTCCTGTCTATCTCCCCCCCCCCATTTCTCCCTCTTTAGCACCGTCTCCTTCTCCAACAGTTGAAATCCAACACTGTTATGCCTGCGAGGTCACCATGGAGACAAGGCCACTGCTATCTTCCTTCTCTGCTCTTTTGGGGGGCACCTACAGCATCCGTAGGGCCCTAGAAAGACTGTTGTTATTGCCCTTAACCATGTTTGATATTAATAATTTAATTGTATAAAGCTTTATTCTAAGCACATGCAATTGAAAAAGATTTAATCAATGGTTTTTGCATGATTTTAATTATTTGCTACAATTAAAGAAGTGACAGATTGTACAAGACAAAATTAATGTATAGGAAAGGCTTAATTAAAATTCAGCACATAGTTCAACAAGTTCAACACACACACACACACACACACACACACACACACACACACACACACACACAGAGGGAACAGGCTTGGCGTACGTGCTCCTCCGGGTGTGCTAAAAATAAACGTACTATATATTTTTTGTCTAATATCTCTACAACTTCCCATCTCCTAGCAGCTGTTTTCAATACGAAGGGAGTTCGTGAACTTGTAGTTCATCCTCCCGAGGCTGTGTGTAGACGCCACGAAAAGAAAGACTACATTACCCATAATGCACCTGACCCACACTCCGTGCTAAGGCTTCTCTGTGCGCCCTGGGAGTGTTTCCCATTTAAACAAACACAGCTCGCGCGGAAGATGGCGGAGCATTTAGAAGTGGCTTAAAGGAAACTGGTGTGTTTGAAGTGGACACATATTAACCCGGTAAGTGATCGCGATGGGGTAAAAGCGGAAACATTTGTGGATTTCTGTGCGTACGATCGCGTTTATGTTCGCGCAGTTTTATTTTGTGGCCCTTCCCATCCGCGCGTGAGCTCTTTACTCGCAGACAAAAATCGCCTCCGCGAGTCTATAACACAATGTACTTGTTCTACCTTTCTTCACTTCGTGTGTATCATCAGTGCATTCGCAATTTGTTTGCGTTCTATCTGATGTGAAAACCCTAAAAACCGCTTTCTCGCGCTCTCGTTTTCAAAAACTTATTTTCTGTTTGGTGCACGTTTAAAAAAAAAAAAAAAATTCCTTAAAGATCAGCAGTCGAAATACAAAACAAAACATTAACACACTGTTTATATGCAACGCATCGAAACTCGTTATTTTTGGTGTCCATTAGCTTAATATTAATTTCCGCGATCTTTACAGATCATAAAGAACATTATTTATCTATATACGTGTATATTTTTTTTTCCACCTCGGACCAGGAAGTTGTTTTAAAGCGATTTAAAAACACGCACGCACTCTCTCGCGCGCGCACGCGCTCTCCCATACACACAAACACTCAGTTGAAGTTCACAAGTTGTGAGACGAAAAGTTGTCATTTCCACCCCCTATAAGTTGTTTTTCTAACGTGTAGTCATTTAAAATAGACGTTTTATTTATTAAATTACAAACTAACACGTGTATAAAAAAAGCTGTAAATCTACACACACACACACACACACACGCTGCATTGCATCTCCAGACTTTCAAATATATTCGAGTATTATAGCGTTTTGGGGTTTTTAGGTGATGCTTAAAAGCATGTGACATGGGTATAATAGTGTGTGTGTGTGTGTGTGTGGAGTGTCAGGTGTGTGTATGTGGCTTTAAAATCACAACAGCGTCGACTGTTTTGCTTGGATTGATTTAAGACTCCTGTCTTTCTTGAAATGAACATGTTATAACCCAGAATAAGGCGATGATATTCTATTTCGTGCTTTAACAGGACAAAAGTTGACATTTTCTGCAGTTTCTCAGACACCCTTATTCAGAGCGACTTATTTATTTAGGTTTTTTTGTTTGCTTCAACTGAGCAGATTATGGTTCATGGCCTTGCTCAGGGGCCCAGCAGTGACATCTTAGATGTGCTGGGAATTAAACCCACAATCCTCTGATCAGAAGTCGTTGGACCGCTGAACTGACCCTTACGCCATACAAAAATCCTTGCACCCTTGTAGCACCCTGGACCTCAGACTGAGTTTGTGTCAACATCCTGGTCCTGATGTTTATTCTATATATCACACACTGTTATTCCGTAATTAGTAATAAGCAGTGTGGCGTGTAGTCCCTGATAAACGCTGACGTCTTTCTGTCTTTCATTCTTTCCTTCTCCATGTGATTGCCCGTCTTATCAGTGACACACGGAGGTGCAGATAGATGAGGCTTCGCTTCTGTCCCGAACAAGCCGCTGTCATGAAGATGTACGAGACTGGCGTTGTTTCTGTACATGCCATACTTTATAGATATTCTGTGATTCACTTTGGTTTTCAAGATCTCAAAGATCTTAATCGAATAGACGCTTGAGTAATTTATGACGTGTAAGCGAGAACTCCTGCTTGCTCCTGAAGAAAGAGTTGATTTTCCAGCCAGACTGCTGCGCTCAGCATTTTATATAAGAAGTTTAAACGTATGTGCTGTTTTTAGTCCTGCAAAATTTTGTGATTTCTTAATTTCTTAATCGACATTGAGATAAAAAGGAATTGTGGCTACACGGAGAAGCATGCCCACACACACACGCACACAGTGAACTGTGCGCTTTTCTCAGTGTGTGGGAAAAGAACCTCTGAACTCTTCCTCGCACTGACCGCAAGCAGAGTCCCCTCCTCCCTTCTCCTCTCCCCTTTATCTCGTCTTTTCTCTCTGTCCCTCTCATACTCGCAGGGGTGTCAGGCTGCATTAACTATGAATCAATCGTCTGTCAGACTCTTTGACTGTAGCTGGGGGTCGGTGGCTGAGGGCGTTTCGTGGACGCAGCGTCCTCCTCCACCTCCCAGCGCTTACCGTGCGTTCTGTCACTCATTAACGCTGCGCCTGTGTCTAGGGACTTTGCCGGTTTCTGTGGTAGTTTCAGCTTGCAGTAGACAGACCAGTTTTTTGGTGTTGCGTCAACATGGCAGGAACACACCCGCTCGATTCCGACGCCAGGATCTGTGCATTCGTGTAGATTTGGTCATCTGTTAGGGGCTCTTTAGAATACAGGGAAATCTTCTGGGGTTTAAGCCGACTATTAATTTTGATGGTGATCGTGGCGGAGACCGACAGAGTGGACGTCTCAACACCTCTCTTTGGCACACTGTCTTTTTGTCGACGTACACATTTTTCCACCAGTGCCGTTTCGAGTGCTTGAATTGGTGGCATTCTTTCAGTGTGAAGTCAGAGCTTGTTTATATATATGTGTGTGTGTGTGTGTGTGTGTGTGAGACAAGGAGAGAAAGAAAGAAAATAATGTACATGTGAGACAATTGCTTCTGGAGAGGAGGGCATATTGTGCGTGTGTGTGTGTGGGTGTTAAATTTAGTGTGTGTGGTGTGGCTATGGGAGGGCTAGTGCTGTTGACAGTGTACTAAAACAACAGCTTGATTGTTGCCCCAATTGAAACCTGATACCTTGGCCTTGGTGATGGCTTTTTGCCTCGGCTAGTTAAAGGTGTTGCATAGGCGCAGTAGCTTTTAAAACGTCTCGTTGCTGTTACAGCCGCGCAACCTTTCTTTGAAAAATATCTATTGGTATCATTTTCTTTCTCACTTTCTCTAAAACAATAAAAATCTCTCAAGCTCCTCTCCATCGCGCAGACAGCATAATTGCTTTTGGAAACTACTACAGCTCTACAGCATTAGCGCAATATTCGCCAAAAGTTTTTATTGCATTTATGTCAGCTTCAGACCTGATAAGCAGTGCAGGTAATCTTATAACTTGTCTGGGACAATTTTTTTTTTCTGCTCTGCACTCATTTGAATGGTGTCTTTAGTGATGAGCATTTTATGACTGAATACACAGCAAATATCTGTATTTAAAAAACAAAAAAAAAAACCACAGCTACTTCCTTAGAGTGTTTTCCACCAGGCCGAGCTTCCGTTCCAGCCTCCAGTTTTTCCATTTGCAAATTACTTTTACTGTAACCAAGTTCCTGTTCTGAATTTTATTTAGCTTCCTGCATGGATACCAGATAATAGGTGAAGCTTGAGTATCGTATGGAGTAGATCTCTACCTGTGCAAACACAATTGCATAGAATTTGTAAAATAAATGAATCTAAAGACTGGATCACAGTATAACACTGTGCAAGGTAATGTCGGTTAAATCACATGACTCTGCAGTCTTTTCAAGATGGGATATGCGAAGAAACAAAATTTAATGTGCTGTAGAGTGTATGTGACGAAAAATAAAGAAACTGACATTAAAGCTATGGCAGAAGAGGGTAATCGGCTCATAAATACATATTGCTACTATTGAGAAAGTGAATATACGCGGGAACGCGGAACCGTTCTAGGAGGATCACGCTCGGCTAGCGTTAATAACTTGATGTAACTTATTAGAAAATTCTAATGGAAAAGGGAACACAGGAAGTAGCGAAATAAAAAGTAAAGTGGGCCCAATTGGAAAAAATGTAATGTAATATCGGTATTGCGAAAAATTAGTGACACGGATCCATATGAATTACCAGCACCCGAAGCACCGCTGCCTCCACTCACAAATCCGGACATCGTTACAACAGCATGTCATGCTGACAGAAAAACTCCTATGAATATAAACCACAGTTTTACTACAACATTCTTTTACTGTGGAATTTTTTACTCCACCTAATAATGAAGTAAAAAAAAAAAAAAAAAGTTTTTACTGTAATAAAACCGGGATTCATTTTTATAAGGGGAAACTGCATGAAATCAACATGTTGTGTTCTGACATTTGCCAGTTTTGTCTCAAATTTCACTCATTACTACATTCACACAAATATAAGTCGGTGACGTTATTTTGTCTCAAGCTGCGCATCGGTAATGTGTTGCTTACACGCTTAAAAACGTTAAAAACATTTTCCTAGATGTTTAGTTTTTCTCCTGAGAGACTGTGTGACTTACTGTTGCACTTTTTAATGCGTTTGGAATGACCTATTATAGGGACATTTTCCATGAAAGTCATAACACGGCATCAACACACTAGAAGAAAAGATGCGTTATCCCTAGTGTGGCGTCCACTAACAAGTTGACCGAGAATTTAACAATTAAAATAGTAGTAGCCATTTACACGCCAAATGCTCACCCAATAGTGGCTAATTCTTATGCTAAGGCTTATGTTTCTGTTTAAGCAGCATTAAGTATGGTTTATCACTGCATTTTATATAATAAGCAACACAGGGTGTAATACAAATGATTTTTATATGCTGATTCAGTCTGTGGTATTCATTACAATGCTGTGTTTGATCCACTGAAATAGGTCTATTATTTAATGCCCCTGCAAACACCCCCCCCCGCGCCAAAACCACACAATTCTTAAACATGCATTTTAGCAGCACTCGCAGCCCAAAATTTGCATTAAAAACTAGAAATTGTTTGTTGACCATGTTGACTGATCCCAAAAAGCTGGTAAAATCAAGTGCTGCGAATACGTCTTTACACACCTTTAAACTCTGGATTTTAACCTATGATCAGAGACTTTCTGTTATAAAAAGCAATGCTAAACTACCATTTTTTAACCAAATAAAAAGACTTGGCTATACAGAACACTAAATACTGTGTAAAAGATAAGTCCAGACTACAAAGCGCCTCTCTTGTTGCTGCTATTATCAGTGTTTACTCTTAACACCAGCGTTGCGTGAGAAACAGCCTGCTGAAAACAACTTATGCAACTAGAGTTGAACACAGGTTATCAACCAGGATACGGAAACTTCTTTCTTTATTTTTTTTTAGTTTTGTTATTGTGCTGTGCCATATTTTTTAACTAAAACCTGTACAGATTAAATTCTGGTTACTAAATTAATTGTGACTTCTACAGAAACACTATGTAAAATGTATTTAATCACAATAGCGACAATAACTCATGGACATGGCAGCTTTTCAAATTATTATTTTTTTTTAAATATTTGGTTCCTACTTTATTATTAGTATAAAGTCTTGCCTTTACCTTTACATGCTCGCTTATCTGCCGTTCATTATGTGTTCGTCAGTAGTTGGCATTTCTAATTTGTCTGATGGTTGCCATGGTTTCCTGAACGATGCTTAGGTGATACAGTGGCCGACACTGTGTGCTGCTGATCTGCGCACAGACAGGTGCGTGTCGAAAAATGAATAATTATATGTCTAATATAGCGACGTTTTCTAAACCGGATCAAATTTCATTTGATTTTCATTGCTACACGATTATTGCAGCGGTTCTTAAATCTACACTTACTCCTGATTGAACTTGATTGATGGGATTTTAGTTAGAACTTGCTCGGTTGCTTGAAAGAACATGTCATTAGATGTTCCGTGAAAAAAAAAAAAAGTCGCTAGTGAACGCAGTGTCCTAATTTTACTGTCTTGTTTTTAGCTTCAGCACAAATGAAGGAATTGTAGAAACCGTGTGTTGGTTAATGGGATAATTTGCGTTTAGTTTGCAAGAAACTGAACATCAGCTGTACATAAATCAACACGAGGCTAAGAAGATGGCCTTCAGCTATGTTCCAAACAACACAGCTAAGACAATTACACAATATAAATCTGACATGTACTTTCAGTGCATTATGGGTTCCAGTGCATTAAAGGGCTTTTTTGAGTCGCTAAGCCTATGCTGTTAAAAAATTAACAGTTTCTTTCTAAGATCTGGCCTTTAGGGCGCCTCATAAAAAATGACTGACATTTCAGTAAAAAAACTCAAATGAGACATGCCCTAACATTTGTCACAGGGCAAAAGTTGACACTTAATTATCTTTGTGTATAACTACACAAATTTACTTGGAAATTTATGAGTCATGGACTCTGTGTTCGAGAACACGGGCGCACGTGTTTAGGGCACTCCTTAGCACACAAGCTCAAATTCGAGTGGAATGTGTACGTTGCATCCAGCTGTAGTGTTATGTAGCTTGTGTTGCGCCCTGTTGTCACGACGACGCTCCTGCACGCACAACTCGAGGTCATTAGAGTTAGTGTCGATGAACCGGATAGGCTTGATGATGCACCGTGCACGTTTGTTGTGCTTTTTGTTTTAATTGCTATGATTAACAGTGAAGCTAATTAATGCAGCAAACCGGTAACGGCTGCAAAAAGTGGCTTTGTTTCCTGTAGATAAGCCAAATGTTCAAAACTGGCTGATATTCCCAGCCTTGTGGAGGAAGCAAGATCTAATATAAAAACCTGCCCCATACAGTAATGATGATGTGGAAGTGGTAGCTCAGTGATTAAGGTGTTGGACTGTAAATCGGAAGATCGTTGATTTAATATCCAGCACCATCAAGCTGCCACTGCTGGGCCCCTGAGCAAGACCCTTAACCCTCAACTGCTCAGTTAGATAGAAAATAAGCTAAACGCCAGTTGCTTTGAATAAGGTCGTCTGCCAAATACCAGAAATGATAAAAAAACATAAATTGTACTATTTTGGCCATGTGTTTAAAAAAAACAGTTGCAGTAAAAATCTTTCCAGTTGTAAAGATATATTGTACGTTTAGTTTGATTGACTCCAGAGTCATTGTCAGGTTCAGCTGTTGTAAATTAGGCCATGATGGATTTTGCATGTGCCGTGTTGTTTAGTGCAGTGGAAAAACCACAAACATGACCCGCAATGGAGCCAGAAAGCTTCTCAAGATGGTGGCATCTCTTCTTGTCGAGTAAATACTTGAAAAAAAAAGTTTTTTGTTTATGTTCTAAACCACATCGTGTTGTACTTGTGTAAAAGTGAAGCGAGAAGTGAACAATCTCCTATTCTTTCACTTTCAGCCCCCCCCCCTTTTCTTGCTCTGCTGAAGAATGCTCGTAAACCCGGTTACCTGAATGAGTCCCTAGGAGAGGTCCACTCCTGTTTCTGCTGTAAAAAAGGTAGCTGTGTGTTTGTGTTATGTTACGGGCCCCCAGTATAAAAGGAGAGAAAAGCTCGGAGTAGTGGCCTAAACGTTACCAGATGCTTTCTTTGTCAATCAGGGTGCATGGAAAGAAGGAGCAAAAAGAGAGAGAGAGCGAGAGCGCGTCAACTCTGTGTGAACTTCTGAACTGCTTAGTAGCCACCTTGTTTTCATTCTGCCAGCCTCCCCACCCCCTTCCTGATGCTCTGGCAGGCTCTGAATTTTACTCTGTAAAAACCTCAGCTCCTCTCCTTCAGGCTGGAAAGTTGTAGGAGTTTTAAAAGTACATGTTTTAAACTCGTTTCAAATCACAATTTGCAATCAATTACGATAAATACAAGCACAAGTAATATAATTATTAAAAACAACCAATTGTTTCCATAAAATAAACAATTAAAAAAAGCATGTTTACCATGCGTTGCTGTACATTTTTTTAAATTTTTGTCTTCTGACCCAATGTATCTAAAGCTATGTTTTAGATCCACTGGGTCAGAACCCAATGTGTAAATTTGGCCACGATTTGATGGACAAATTTGCTAATGGTAAAGATTTACATTTGCAGCATTTGGCAGACGCCCTTATTCAGAGCGACTTACAATATTCCTTGTTATTCAACTAAGAAATTAGGGGTTAAGGGCCTTGCTTAGGGGCCCAGCAGTGGTGGCTTGGTGGGGCTGGGAATCGAACCCGGGTCCTTAACCACTGTGCTACCGCTTCCTCAAGATTCCTATAATCCTACACTTTTCTGCTGTGTGACTTTTCCTACGTTGACCATCAAACCGAGTACCAATGGGAGTGCTGAATCTGGTACAACTACACTACTGCTACAAACCGTTTCAGGAAAATGTTATACACGATATATATAAAAACAGACGTTTACTTATGTTTGTAACAAATTGACTATACAGAAAAATCGTGGTCTGATTGCAATTTCCCCCTAGGCCATCATTATTGGTGTTGGTTTTAAGAATAACCCCACTTTACCCCATCTTAGCACATGCACGATGGTTAAAGAGACTACTTCCTGGTTCACCGCCTCGGTTACGTTGGCATGGCTCCATGATGTCCATGATTTGATGGCCAAATTTTGAGATCCTTAAGATTTCTAGAAACCTACGCTAAAATCTGTAAAACTGACGTCCGGACGTGTCCATGTAAGACGCGTCTTGACTGTATTACAGTCTGACAATGAGATCCTACAGTGTGAAACGGCAATCGCAAAAGACTTTTAGTAATTACATAGTCTAAATCCGACATAACGTAAAATTGTTCAGTACAAATCAAGGGGCTGCTTATTAGTATACATTAATCACACCAGATTTTTGACTCTCTGGTAATTGCTGTTCTATTACATATTCATAGACATAATGGTAATTATCAAAGCTTTATTGAACTGTATTAAGTTTCTGGGTTTTTTTTATAAAGTAACTTTCTAGTCACCTAAATTTAAACCATTTTACTACACTAAATAGTTTAGTTGAAGCAATCTATTATATCTGCATGGCATCAAGTCAATTTTGAGTGACTGACACATTGTTCTAGAAACTGCCGGGTATCAGTCAGTAGTGTTTCCTTATTATGATACTTTCAGTTCTTCGTTATTGTATGTAAAAGGTTGAAATAAATTAAGAGGTCAAAACATTTCCATAAAAATTCCATAATACTTTGTACTTATAGACTTATTGGTCTATGTCAGCTACAGAAATATCGGAATCAGAAGTACAAAAAACTTCCTCTAAAATACACTCGCATCAAAATACAGTATAGTAATGAGATTCTCTAGCTTAAAGGTAAGAATAAGGACAATTTATCATCTTAAAATATGGTCTATTCTATGTCCAGTCTCAGAATGATTATACATATAACAGAAATGAAAACAAATTGACTATACAGCAAAAATCATGGTCTGATTTTGATTCCATCAAATCAAAATCGTCATCATTGGTGTTGGAATTAAGAATAAGCCACATACCCCATCATATCGCCTGCACTGTGGTTAAGACTACTTCCTGGTTTACTGTCTGTTACGTCGACATGGCTCCATGATGTCACGCAGGTTTGTGTTCTGTTATCAAAGCAGCGAAGCAGACGGTGGCCTACACGCCGTGATGTTTATTAAAGGAAAAGGAAGCACAAGCATCAGCCTTCTCCCCCCTGAATTTCTGTCTAATCATTGTGACACCAAATAAATGTTAACAAGTTTTGATTTCCAAATCAAAAATATGAAACGTCAAAGGCTGTAGCTGTTTTAGTGCTTAATCTTCAAATTGCAGTTCTTAAAAGTATAATTAAAGAAAGACAAGGAGGTGCTTTTTAAACGCGATGCCTGCCTATTTTTAACGTGCTTCTGAAAACGGTTAGGGTGGGGACTCTTTGTCAAAAACCATTGAAGAAATTCTTCAGTACAATTAACCAACAGCTTAAAAGACTTTTAGGCGCCTGATGTGGTGAGTAATTATCAGACTTGCTTTACAAGAGATTATGCGGCGCAATGGACGCAGTAACCTCGTGGGGATGTCATGATATTGAAAAGTGTTTCAAAAACATAACCTTCGATGTGAGTCATCTTATTCCACCTGCCTGATAAAACAACATTTCTGGATTTGTGCTAGAATTTGTGCCATCTGAACAGTAACACCTAAATAACTCTGTTAAGTAAAAAATAATATTGATAGCAACAGTAATTATTAGTGAATAAAAAATAATAATATACAAATTTTTTTGTTGAAGACCTTGAAATTTGATTTTGAGATTATGATGTTAAAAATTACTGGTGAGCCAAATATTTAGTGTATTAATATAGTTTTAATGGGCTGTATTTAAAAAAAAAAAAAAAAAAAAAAAACCTGATCATTTTCAGCCGTTTCGCCAAAGACG
Source organism: Bagarius yarrelli (assembly GCA_005784505.1). NCBI lineage: Eukaryota > Metazoa > Chordata > Actinopteri > Siluriformes > Sisoridae > Bagarius > Bagarius yarrelli. The sequence goes on along the minus strand of VCAZ01000150.1, from coordinate 426,510 downwards.
AAACAGCGTCAGGGATTCTGTAATAAGTTTTTACACATCACAGTAGCTCGCACGCCATGTACGTGACATCCCTTTATTCTGTCACTTATTAGCTTTTATTTATTAGTTTTACTGCTTACATAAGAACACAACTTGCCTGATACAGAAATACAGAGAAGCTTAAAACATGTTTAATTATTTAAATATTCAGATCCAAACCTCTTTAAATAAGGCATGGGTTATATGAGAAAAATTAACACGATAGACTGCCTGCTAAATTATTTTTTCTAATTTTTATTTGTAAGCATTTCTCGAATCAAGTTTTTATAGGACAAATAATGAAACAAGCTTTTAATAGTAGCTTTATATTGAAATACTAAAATATATTTACTGATTTTGTCCATTAAAAGGATTTTGATTTAACTGGATTTTTTGTCTGTAATCTTAAACTAAGGTTTCTATTTTCAAATGTCTTTTTATTTGCAACAAAATTAGGGCCGTCAGTCGTAGCCACTTATTGTTTATAAAAACTTTTTGAATAGTTAGAAGTTAAAATAACAATTCTAGATCACCTTTATATCACCAACATTATTACCGCTTAAGTGACATGCCTAATCAGTGTTTACGTTCTCACTAAAATCCCTCTTCGCTCATCATTTTGGGGTCCTCTCTTTGTTGCAAGGGTGATCCGTTTTAAATCGGAACAAAAGTAATGTCATGCATCTGAGCCCCCGACCCTTCACCTGGGCTTGTCTCAACCTGCCATCTAACCAAACAGTGCCACGGCTCATTACAGCCAGCCTCCAGCCCTGCACCATCAGCAGCGTCTGCGTCTTCACCGTGGGTCAGGGGTTATCACGAACAAGAGCCTAAAAAACCTCAAGAAAACCACTTGCCCTTTAACCTGCCCCATTATCTTGGCAGATTGTACTGAGTGGTGGTTGTCAAGTCACAGCTTCTGTTAGCTCTGAAAATGTCCGCCGGACTTCTTAGAGCTGAGGGAAATTACGCAACCAGCAAGATGGGTGGTTAGGAAAACGCCCAATCATCTACCAGCATTTATATTGCTCAATTATTTTTAAATACTAGTTGTATTTAAATAGTATATATTAATTAATACAAAAGCTTCAGAAATCGGAAAATTCAAATTTACATTGATTAAAAAAAAATGCATTGTACTCATTTTCATTGCCTTAGCATGTAAAAATAATCCGTTCATTATTCATATTGCTAACTTGCCTAGTTTAGCGCGTACGAGGAAGTTTCATACGCGGATGTTCTATTGAAATCGATTTTATGCCTTTATAGCCATCTGGGTTCTAAAGAACGGTGCTTGCTGTTTTTGAGTTGTATAGTGGATTTCACAACAGTAGTTTGCGTGTGTGTACACGTGATCAGTTCGGTGTGTTAACCTTTACTTAACCCCGTTGCTCAAACACATTACGGACGTATGATAGGAGAATTATAAATTCCCTGCTGATTTCTGCAGATATACTTTGCATTTCTTTGTGCCAGCTGACTGCATCCTCATGGCACAATTAATTTCCAGGCAGGAACTAAATGCACCCTTAAAAGCTTAAAAAAAAAACACGTTTCAAACATTTGTGTAAACTCGATTTAGTTGATTTGTTAATCACTGTGTCTGTGTGTCGGTAAGCCGTGGGTAACCGGCTTCGCCCTTCGCGACCCTTCTGTTCTCTCAGCGTTCATAAGTCATTTAAACACGCTTTTAATAGTGTTAGCTCGGGATCAGAAGTGGGGGTTAGGGGCTAAGGTCACTCGCAGGGTCAGCACAGGGCACTCGGCTCACTTCGCTATGAAAACTATATAATTCGATTTGTGAAGATAAAAAGGTTGGCGGACTCTTTGGAGCAGCTGCTAAATGAGATAAGAACTTAAACCTAATGAGATAAATATGATTTTGGTGCTGCAGCTTTGCATATTACAAATGTTGCAGGTAATGCAATCAGTAATCAAATATCGGTAGCTGGACTGGATGAATTAATCACTGTTTCAGAAAGAAAACAAATAGGAAACAACCACATTTTGTTTCCAGTCCCTCTCTTTCTGATCCGAAAACAAATGTGACCTTGAGCGGCGACAAGAAACCAAGTGCTAAAAGGAAAGGTAAAGACAGCGGTGGGTGGGAAGGAAAGGGAGAGAAAAAGAGCGCACACTTTCTGCCAGTCGGATTCTTGTGCAAGGGTTAAAGGTTGGCCGCTTCACTGCTATTGGCTGAGGAAAGGTGAAATTAAAACCACGGTAAACTTTTGACCCTGCAGGAGGCATGCAGGAACGCCCAGCGCCAGCGCGGAGCCGAGGCCAACCACAGAGGGAGAGAGATAGAGAGAGAACAGAAGGGGAGGGGAAAGCAGGAGGAGTGGGTACAACTCCACTGTGAAATGAATAAGAACCTTTCAGCACCGTAGCCGTCAACATTGACTCGATAGGAAAAAAAGGGCAAAAAAGAGGAGAAATGCAGTGTTTTTAATTCACACTATATCCTTGGTGCTGTTCTAACGTTCCTTCTCCCTTTAGCTCATTTCCTTTCATTTTCTCTCTCTCTCTCTCTCCCTTTGGCTCCCTCACTCTCCCTCCCCTGAACGGGTTCAAAAAGCCATGGATGTTTTTCCGAATGAAGCAAAGCTCTTAAAATGGGCTTTTTTATGAGTAAAATGAGGCCCACCCTCTGCCTTTTCCATTTGCTTGCCAACGTGTGTGTGTGTGTGTGTGTGTGTGTGTGTGTGTGTGTGTGTGTGTGTGTGTGTGTGTGTGTGTGTGTGTGTGTGTGTGTGTGTGCGAGCATGCGGTTGTGCACACGTGTGTGTGTATAAGAGGTAATGCTACATTAGCTCACTGGATAAAACAGGCAAGGCATTAGGCTTGATTTTTTAATGCATCATTCCCCTTTTTTTTTTGTTTTTTTTGTTTTTTCCGCTTTTTCTATTTTTTCAGCTCTTTGCCCTTTTCTCTTGGCTTTTCCTCATTCCCTTACCCCCTTTCTCTCTCTCTCTCTCTCTTTTCCTCCCCTTGCTTTTTTTCTCCTGTCAGCCTGATGAAAGCAGCCTGTGTCATAGATTAATGAATGAATCTGCATAAAATAGACTCTTGCCTTTTGCCTACCCCTTTTCTTTCTTTCCATCCTTTTATCTGCCTAGTCTCTCTCTTTCTCTCCCTCTTGCTATCTATCTCTCTTATGCAGAGGTGATTATAGCAGGGTTTGCCCCCCCTCTGTCTCTCTCTCTCTCGTTCTTGCATGGCAAGCTTGTTCGCTCTCTCTCTCTTTCTGTTTTTTTTTTTTTTTTTTTTTACTTGCAGTCTGCAGTTTTAGCTTGGCTACGGGATGGAGGGAGGAGAGACCAGCATGTGGCTTTTCAACAGAGAAGGAGCAGGAAAAGCAAAGAGGGGGTTGTTCCAACTTGCTTTTTTGCAGCGTTAATCAGTATAGAATAAATACGAAAGTGAAATGTTTGCCTCCTTCTTACTCAAAAGTCGTAGATCTCTTTGCAACGAGTTGTGTGTTTATTACAATTTTACACACTACATCGCAGACAAGCATAGAAGTATAATTAGCAGGCTATGCAGTGTGATATATTTTATATTTTAAATACAGCAACTATTAAATATAACAGTCTATAGTGGCTCCTTACATGTAATGAGATGTTTATTCAACATTTATGGAAGGGATCTCCAGTCTCAGTGTTTTATACTAGTCTGAGGTAAAGCTGTAACTTTTCTTTAGGATAAAGTCTTGACGATTGACAGGATTTTGTATTATTGACTTTACAAATGAGAAGAAAGAGAGGCTGGCAGAGGAACGACTGCATTATTTTTAGTGATAACATAAGTAAACCTGCTTTGACATATGCTGATCGGATTATTGATACAGTTGAAATATTGTACAACCTCCTTGTTAAACGACTACCAGGACTATTAACTTTACCTACTTTGATCCCCGCACCAATAATGTGTTCGTTAAGTGATGTGGAATAATTGATTGTTTAACTATAGTGGCATGACACCGCTGCATTTATTACAGATAAAATCATGTTGCCCTTTGCAGGACTCGTACCAGAGAAGGTTACAATATGCAAATTGGCCCTGTAAATAACTTTATTTTTTGCTTCAAGAATCTTGTCCAGGCTTTGACTTTATTGGTTATGACAAATCACTGCATTCACATGGTCTAATAACAAAAAATAAGTTTGCATTATAACACAAGCTAATCTGTGACTCTGTGACATCAATGGTTTCGCAGTATGTTTTTAATATAGCGCACAACATATTGCAGTCACTATGAGTAAAAAAAATTAGGGGTGGGGAATCTTCAGGCACTTGACAATTTAATTCATTTTTGATCAGGTCTGTTTCTCTGGATCTTTCTTTGTTTTATGTCTATGTATCTAAAACTATGTTAAGGATCGCTTTTTCAATATCACCACTTGCTGCTTTTTAACACGCATTATCATATTCATCCATCCTGAAAAAAATTCCTTCTCTTTAATGTCACCTCTGTTTTGGATCTCTGTTGCGCTAGATGGTTAGATGATGGATTGCTTTATGAGCTGTTATTATCTGTGCCTCGAGATAAAAGCATAGTGTAACTACAGCGAACGACTGTTTCTGTCTGTGGCAATAAAAAAAAATGATAGGCTAATTTAAATACATTATCAAAGTTGCTATTTATGTGATAAAGGATTTATTTTTAAATTGTAAATAATAAATTAACACTGCCAACTTTTTCTTTCTATTTTATGTAACTAATAAAACCTATAGTAATCAATGATGTCATGCAAGGCCTGAAATGAAATTATTTTCCCGTGACAGCGCGGTAAAGTCTTTATTTATCACGGCAAAACAGACGATCCTTACAATTAACTATTTTTTCATACTTTTACATACATTTGCCGTTACATGCAATGTCCACGAAGCAAGTTAGTTCATGCTGCCATTTATAGTATGGTGGCTATAAATAGTTGTTCACTGTGACGTCCGGTGGAACGTAATAAGAAAAATCTGTACTTTTGAATGCAAAATACACATTTTTATGACAGTAATTGCACCCCCCCCCCCAAACATCCCTTTAAAAAGCGTACTTCCCAAACACATCCCTGTGCAAGCTGCTATACATTAAAGTGTGGTAGAACGAGTGTGATTGATGAACACCATCTTTCTGAGTATTGGGATGTTTCTATTCAATAATGTTTTGTAATTTCAACATTTCTTAATATTCTTGGTAATACGGTATTTTTTTTTGCATTTTGTGTGGATATTTTAGAAAAATTGCCAGAGGACAAAAAGTTTTTTCATGTAATTCGTGTGTGTGTGTGTGTGTGTGTGTGTGTGTGTGTTTTCTGTAGTTTTAGTAATTGAGCCATTTTACAAGCTGCTTATGTACACACATGCTTTGCACATGTGGGCTTGTCAGGAGTAAAGACAGTTTACTCTTTTATTACGTATTTTAATTGTAGTTTTTTTTTTTTTTTTTTTTTTTTTTTTTTTTTTTTTTTTTTTTTTTACTATGTAGATGCGTTTAAGTGCACAATATTTCTAACAAACAAGCTCCTATTTTTCAGTCACTTGTTTGTCATGCCAGCTGGAAAAAGGACAAAGCATTGTTTCCAAAGGTTTTAGTAGAGATGTCAGTTTGTGTGTGTTTGTAAGTGTGTGAGATGTTTGTTGTTTGGAGACTGTTCCTCAGCTCACATTTCATGCAGTATTTCAGGCTCTGCCAGAAGGTCCCAGTTATTCCGGGCCTTAATGAGCCATTACGCCACACCACAGCAGGACACACACGAAGCGACACAAACATTTTCCTCTCTATTTGATTTCTTTGGCTTTGACTTAATCACTATAGATGTCTTTACAGCAATAATTACTCGCATGTGCTGCTCCAATATTTGGAATATTCTATAAATGATTTGCGAAGCACGACTGTAATACTAAATCCTATGAGACGGCGGTGCTAACAACAATTTCTACACTACATACAGTTACATACACATTTTCTGGTCTTTATTTGTTGTTCACTTAAAAGAATGCATAGAGTTATTTCTGGTGGCTCTAAACTCAAGGATGTGCTTTTTAACTGGTTATGTCTGATTCTGATTAGAATAATAAGTGCTTGGGTTGTGGTTGGTTAAATTAATTAATTTATTATTACACTTTTAAACTTACATTTGCTTTGTTTCCAAATGTCCTCTCAAAACAGCTGGTTTCATGCTTTCATTTGCCAGTTTCTCCAGACATATAACACACACGGGAGAAGACTTGCCATTAGCACCATCCATGCATGTAAATCTGCATCTGATGTTGTCCTTATTGTAATTAAGCTGTTTTCCTTTCTTTGGCCTTTTATTTTGCGCTGGCGTGTGCTTGGACATTCTGGTAATTTCCTTTTATTTGTGCATGAAATGAATCTGTCCATTTTGTGTGACTTCCCGGATTTCTGATACTGTGTCTATTGTCACTTGACATAAATGTAAATTGTTGTTAGTATACTTCATTTAGAGTTTTTATTTTATTATTGTGTAACCTTTACATTTTTGAAATGCTATGATTATGAGGACACTATTCTAGCCCACAACTACACATCAAAAATGACATTGGCAATTTCAGCAATGCAAGTTGATTAAATTGCATGAGGTGTTTTACGCGTAGCTTAGGCGCCTCTTTTAACGTTGGATTGAGAGAACTTTGTATCTTGCAGTTATCTGTAGATTTATACACTAATAAATCCAAATTGCAACGAGGACAGCACATTATAAATGCAAATCGTGAAGCAAATTCTTTGTGTACATACCATGCTTGCTGGTGATGGGATGACACCCCCCAACACACACACACACACACACACACACACACACACACACACATTCTTTTTTCATGACATCACAATGAAATAATTTACTAACTGGGAAGTTGTCCTTACAAGTGTACAACAACAATCTAAGTGTCGGAGTTAATTTAAAGCGTTCATTGTTATAGGACAGCACCGCCACATAATGATGATTTATTAGATTTCCACACACCTAATCTGTGAATAGGGCAAATTCAGATCAGGTTTTCTTCTTGACAACTTCTCATAATTAATCATCTTTCATACAAATGGCTCCTTGCAGGCAGTGAATGACGAAATAACAGTGAGTCAGTTAGTTAGCAAAACGGCTATATGCTCTGGCGTTGTGCTTATTGTCTCTTGTCCTATCTAAGCCATGATTTATTTTTTAAATTATTGATGATCTCCATCTCTAACCCTAGTTAGTGACAGAAACCTCGTTAAAAACCACTGCATACTTGGCTGATTTGCTAGCTGGCTCAGACGGCTAACTTGGCTAATGTAAGTGAACTTCAGTAAAATTCAGACACGTAGTCAAGGACATTTTTAGTTTATTGAAATCCTGAAGGATAATAATAAAAGTTAATACTTTAATGCTAAAATCCAACAAATAGTAGGTGGTTTATAATGTGCTAACTAGCCAGCTAGCTGTTTGTGACAGGAAAAGAATGGTGGTGGGTTTGATTAACATGTCAGGGTATTTTTATTGCAAATTTGAGCATTTTAGGTTGTTTCAGGAGACTGAAATGAGTGACCTATTACGTATCGTAACCACTTTACTTCCAAATTTTGTCTATGTTGGACACACATTCATGCTCAGTTGAGGGTGTTTAAGCATGTGTGCTTTGAATAATGCAGCTTAGCCTTTAGCTCTGTGTTCTGACTGCGCGTGGCCTGTTGGAGTGCAATCTGCTCACTGAGGCTCCCTAAGGCACCTTAGGCTGTGTGTGTTAGCATAATGACAGGAAGCAGCTCCATAAATAATGCAGGTACACTCCGTATGGGACGGGGGGGGATGATGGGAGGGGAAAAAAAGACGTAAGCTGAGGCAACTTACACCATCGCACCCTGTGTGGCATGTCACAGGTTGGTCACTGGTGAAATTTAGGTGCCTTAAATCCCGTGCTCGACGTTTAAGCATTTTTTATTTTTTATTTTTTTAAACACGTATTCTTTAAAGAGAAATGAGCTGAAAGCATCACAAGGTAGAGCTCGAAATGTTAACATGGCCGTCTACACAGCTCTCATGCTATTTATAGAAGAAGGAAGTGATGATGGGAAGGTGTGTGTGTGTTCAAGCAAGCGAGCGAATATGAAGAGGACACAAACAGGATGCTTGCTTTTACTTCTTCCTGTTTCGGACGTTCTAGATAATTCTCCCACGAAGGCAGCTGCACTTTATACCAAGCTAAACGAAAGAGAGAAAAAAAAACTGTTTGCGTTTAATGTTAAATAAAATCGTTTTAGTATATATATATTTTTTGCTGGTAGGGCTCATGTTAATTTCCATTTATAAAAGGTAATTAAGATGACAATATCGTTAAGATTTGTCCATTTAATTTTGACTTTTTATCCGGTTTTAAGAAAGGAGCTCAGTAGGAAGCTCTTTAGCATTTACGTTAACTTTGTTCCCTCTGTGTTTAATTGTAATATTCATGTTTTTGAGCTGATTTTCTCAGTACCGCTCTAAACTGGTTTGGCGAGCAGGAGCAGGAAAATGCAAAATGGTTTAAAGAATTATTTGCATACTTTTGTTGCGTTTACTCGCAATGACGCAAAAGTTCAAACTTTGAGCTGCTGCGGTGTTTTCAGCTGCATAAAGGGACACTTTAAGGAGCTATTAACAGCTGGCAGTTGCCATCAGAATTCGCTTTTAATTTAATATCTTTGCAAAAGTGTGACTTAGCTGTGGGCTTGTGTTTTTATCCTGACTATTTCTATTATTGTTGTATTATTATCTGCTATTGTCTATCTCGAAGCATAGCATGGTGCAGGAAGCATCCTAGTTTGTACAAACTTCTCGTTGTTTTGAGTTTATTGCACAAGCCAGTTTTTTTTTTTTTCTTTTTTAAGTGTGTGTGTACCGCATATTTTACCACAGCAATCTGCCAACATGGGCTGACTTCCATTTTTACAGTTTTATCTTCTTATACCCATCTTGCTCAATAAGTAACAAGCTTTTTATTAATTTAACAAATCAGCACTATTAACAAAACGCACTCGTGTCAAATGCAAACTTGTTCATGACAGGACCTGCAAATAAAAATGAATTATGCAATTTGTTCATGCAAATCAATTCAGTCTAATGCCAATAGAGTGGGTTTGGCTCATTTACTGGCTATGAAGAATGGAGAGATGTTTCTAGAAACTAAAGTCACCCAAACATACATGTTGACTATATATGACTTTCGATTAAAAAGAAGTCCTCCTAAAAAACACTGGTACTAGTGATATATATTAATATCTCTTTCTATCTATGTGTCTCTGTCTTTTCCTGAGCAGTGGTGGCCTTGGGGAAGCTTTAGATGCGACTGGGTCTTCAGTCAGATCTTCCGCATTGATACCCAAAAGGTAAGTGAAAATGTGGTGATGCTTCTAAAAGCTGCAACTATTTCTAATTTATTATTTAAGTATGAGATCTGAAATAAACACTGAGTTGCCAGTGCTGAAAAGACTTTTGTGGTGTTTTTACTGAAATTGCATCCATGTGCATGTGTTTTGCAGGATGTGAGGTGAAACGGAGTGGATGTCCTCATTCTCCACTGCTGCAAAGGTGAGGGGGGGGGAGAGGGGGAGGGGAATAGGATGAAAAGGGATGAATCAGGAGACATAATGCAGCGAAAGATAGTAGGAAAAAGATGTTGGGGTGGGTGGGGGTGACGAGGATAACCAAGAGTTTGTTGTGTGATATAGTGTGCTGGTGTGTTGCACATGCCTGGGCAGGAACTCCGCGAGTTGCATAAAGTCACTGTTTGGTCCCGCAGTTTCGACTCAGGAATGATGAGCTCATGCTGGAATGCTTTGCTCTGTTTGTGTGGAAGGGAAGGGAAGGGGAAGGGTGGGTGATCGTCTGTGTATGTGTGCGAGGGCGCAAGGCCAAAGGGAAGAGAGTGTGACCTGATGGCCTGTTCTCAGAAGTTTCCGCTGAACTTTTAGAAAAGGTCATTTATGAGGAAAGGCTATGCTAAGTACACACACACACGTTAGTTCTACTACCCCTGTGAGGAGGATCTGTTAACATAATTTTGAATACAGTTTGACTAGGCCTACACCTGACTCTGACCCAGAACTTGGTCAGTAATCAAACACACTTGGCTCTGTTAGGATTTTTTTTTTTTTTTTTTTTTTAAGCTGTAGTATATTAAGTTTTGGCCCAAAAGTCTCAACATCCATAATCTTTGGTGGATGTTTGGTCCCCCATTAAAATGTACACACACAATAACATAAATAGGGTGTATATAGGGTATATAAACCTGTAGCTATGCTGAAAAGCTACAAGAAGTCACTTTCTTAAGATGGAAAATTTGTCAATTGGCGAAATCACAATTTTATTGGTAATAAATGTGTTATAGGTTGATTGTACTTATTTACCCACAGTAAGGCGTAGCTGAAGGTATTTTTCTTCACAATCTGCCATCTCTGATACAGGCTGAATTCCATTTTTACAGTACAGTATGTGCTGTATGTGTTGGGACAATTTGTGCTAACCGCTATGGGTGTGCAATGATGGCGTTGTATAAATATGCTAGATAAACTGCTGTTCGTTATTTGACACGTCAAAAATAATTCTTTCTTATAATAATTAATTACAGCGTGCTCAGAAAAGCTTTGTAAAATAGTCTTCCAGTGGGAGCACAAAAAGTACAAAGTAAAATGTTAACACTGACTTACTGAGAAAATTGTTCTAATATCCTGAATACAGAGAGGTGTGTGAGGACTATATAGAGAACAAAAATAAGCTGTTGTCAGAAAGATTCTGCAGTGGGAAGTGAAGATGTGCAGGTGAAAGAAAAGGAGAAGATAGAAAGAGAAAGAAAATTGTACGCAGTCGTGAGAGGGCGGGAGGAAGGAAGGGGTGTGTGATAAGAATGGTAGTAAACAACAGAATCGGGCGAGTGTGTGCATGTAATACGACGCTGTGTGGTGATCCTGCAGGCATGCAGTCCTGCAGACTTTTTTTAAAGACTCGAGCAACAGAATAAACGCGGTTGTGGAAAATTGGGATCTTCTTTGCTTTGGGACTATAGACATTAAATATAAATGTTATTAATTTCCTCACCGTTGCCTCATAATGAGAATTCCCACATTGCTCAGCATCCGAAAGGAAAGATATTGACTCTCTGTGAGGAGGTACTGCAGAGTATCACACACACACACACACACACACGTGGGCTGAACGAGGGATGACCCATTTCTCCTGGGGCCCTGCTTCACTCAGTCATCATCAGCGTCCGTATGCACGCGCTCTCTCGGTTGGAACATTCCTTACTTTCAACTAAATGTGGGAACACTTATGTACTTAAATGAGCTGCACGATTCACACTGATGTACTTAGATCATTTTTAGTTTTTTTTTTTTCCCCTATCTAAGCTAATTCTGTTGACTGTTTACATTCCATATGCATAATTGTGTGTGATTATTTTTTGTGTGTACAGGTGCTGATATGTGTTGAAGATGAGTGGACAAGGGGAGAACTCTCTGGACTCATTGGGCTACGACCGGAAAAGGAAACTCTCCACTTGTGACACACCAGGACTAGGGTAAGTCTGTTTGGGTGTCAGGCTGTATGGTGATGAGCTGCAATATATCACGCCAGTTATAGAAATTTTTCAATAGCCATTTTGTCCTTGGATCTGATGTATTGGAGACAGAATAAATGGACCAGCGTACGCAAGAGGGCCAAATTGTGATGGCTTGATGAGTGGTCATCTCCAAAACCGCAGCTCTTACGAGCTCTGCGGTGATCAGTATCTGTCAAAGGTGTGCCAATGAAGGAATAGTGGTGAAATTGTCATGAGGGTCATGAGGCCCGTGTGGTCCGATCAGACAGACAAACTACTATATCTAAAGATGCTGAGGTTAGAAAGGTGTTAGAATATACAGTGCATCACAGTTTCTTACATATAGGGGTTTCTTGGTTGCATCCAACAATGGGCATGTGAACATCACAACTGGATAAAGCTGGTCTGGTGTAGAGAATCATGATTGCTTATCATGTGGATGACCAAGTGTGTGTGCTTAGTTTACTAGGGAATCAAATGGCACCGGGATGCACTATAGGAAGATAGCAAGCCAGCAAAACTTCCTGCTGGGAAACCTTAGGTTCAGCAATTCGTGTGGATGTTACCTTGAGACATACCACCTACCTAACTATCGTTACATGACCCTGTACATCCTGATGGCTGTGGCTGTTTTTTAGCAGAATAATGCGCCTTGCCACAAAACAAAAATGGTTTGAGGAACACAAGTTGGCCTCTATATTTCTTAGATCTTGATAGAGTCGATCATCTGTTGGATGTGCTAAACGAACTAGTCTGATCCACGAAGGCCCCACTTTGTAACTTAAACGATTTGATGCTGTCATCTTTGAGGCACAGCACAACTTAAGGCGTCTAGGTGGGACCAACACGAGGGGTCTAAGAGGGACCAACACAATATGAGGCAGGTGGTCATAATATTATTGGTGTATGTCCGTATCCAGGTGTGATAAGCGTCGGAGAGAACAGGAGTGTAAATACATCGAGGAGCTTGCTGAGCTGATCTCAGCCAACCTCAGCGACATCGATAACTTCAACGTCAAACCGGACAAATGCGCCATTCTTAAAGAGACAGTACGCCAGATACGGCAGATTAAAGAGCAAGGTAAGGATACACAGCTCCAGCTTTAGATCTCTGTGCGTTTTATCACTTCTTTGTTTCTTTCATTGTTTTAAGGTAATAACAGAAAATGGCCTGAAAGCTAATTATAGGTTTGACAAGTGCTGCCATCTGGTGGTGGTCATGCAAAAAGAACTTGATTCAACAGTTTTCTTGATTAAAACGGTCACAATCAACTATGACAATAAGTTATTTTAAACATTGAGCAATCCACTTGTTAAACGTGTGATTCAGTTGGAATAAAAATGTTATTAGTTGAATTGATGACAGTCTGACAAAATAAATGTTAAAACTGCAAATATCGGTATCAGTTATCAGGACCTAACCCAGACCGATCAAGCTGTTTGTGCTTGTTTACGTTTTGTCATTGGTTGCGTAAGATTTTTTAGAATGTAAAATTAAAAATTCTGCAAGAAATGTTTTATTAATAATAATACAATTGTTAACTTTTAAAACACATCTTTGCTAGTTGTGTTGCCCAGCTTTGTAACTGTTGTCAATATTATGTATATTGATTCTTTGCAGGAAAGGGGTCGTGTGGCGATGATGATGTCCAAAAGGCAGATGTGTCCTCTACGGGTCAGGGGGTCATCGACAAGGACCATCTGGGCCCTCTGCTATTGCAGGTTAGGAAGATAACATGAACATTGACTTATTATGTTTGATCCGTATTGGCTTTTGTTCCTTTTTGCACCGACCACACTTTTTTTTTTTTTTTAACCCCACAGGCATTGGATGGTTTCCTGTTCGTTGTCAATCGAGAGGGAAGCATCGTCTTTGTGTCTGACAATGTGACTCAATATCTGCAGTACAAGCAGGAGGAGCTGATTAACACCAGCGTGTATAACATCCTGCATCAAGAGGACCGTGAAGAGTTGCAGAAAAACCTGCCCAAAGCCAGTGGTACACACATTTCCTTTAAACTCCTTATATTATTTTAGCTTGGACATTTTCCATGCAAAAAACTTATAATGTTCCATGCTGACATGTGTTTCTGGTGTATAGGAGCGAATGGAGTTTCGTGGACTGGAGATGCCGCTCGTCAGAAAAGCCACACTTTTAACTGTCGGATGCTGGTAAAGTTCGGTCATGGAGGCCATGGACCGGAGGACGGATCAGGAAGGCCACGTTATGAGACCATGCAATGTTTTGCCCTTACCCAACCTAAAGCCATGATGGAGGAGGGCGAAGGTGCGGTTCTTTTTCATGCACACATTAACATGCACATGCAATAACGCGAATGAATACATATATTTTTAAATATCATCTTTGCTAATTGAAAACAAATCAATATAATACAGTACAACATGGTTCCCGTTCTAATGCTTTTAAGGTGAAAGACATTTGTAAGGAGACTATTTTGGTTCTGTAGCATTTAAATGTGCGTAATCGCCTGTGCCTTAAATAGAAGGCAAGTGTTGGTGTTCTCACAGTCCTGAAAACTGAGCGGAAAGTAATTAAATATGCATGTGTGTGCAGATCTGCAGTCTTGTATGATCTGTGTGGCGCGGCGGGTGACCGCGGTGGAGTGCATGGAAAGGTTCAGCACCAGGCACGAGCTCTCAGGTGAGCATATATTCTGTAATTCGGTTAATTATTTCGGTGAATATTTATAGCTCATTGTAATTGTTGGTGCATGGATCATGTTATGGCTTTACTTCTAAATCTGTGTGTGTCTATTTTTATAACAGGTAAGCTGATCGAGATCGAGCATCAAAGCACCTTACACACCACAATGCGTCCCGGTTGGGAGGATCTGGTACGCAGATGTTTGCAGATGTTCCTGCATCACAGTGAAGGCCAGCCCTGGTCCTGCAAACGGCACTACCAGGACGGTGAGTGCAAATTTGTTATAACCTCTTACTTTTTAGTGCATGAGTTAGCAAGAAATCTGACATCACTGAAAAGGGCTTTTGGGAGACATAATCCATAATTATCTTGTATAGTTTGCTATGTGACTTATACTCTCGAATAATACAGCCTTCTTAAGGTATTTGTAATGGAGGTAAATAGGAGGTATTGTGTAACTTACTGTGAAAAGTATAAAAACCTACTAACTCAATAATAATTTTCTTTTTTTTTTTTAAACAGCCTGCATACGTGGTCGAGCAGAGACTCCACTCTACCACTTCTCCCTATCGGACGGAACGCCAGTAACGGCACAGACACGCAGCGAGCTCTGTCGAAACCCAAATACCAACGAACCTCACAGCTACCTCTCCACCCACCTATTGCAGAGGTTTGCACACTCTATTTGCTCTAAAAATAAACGGATATAGTCTGCTATCGAAATGTCTTTTAGATTTTTGTGCATTTCGAATAATGGCTTTAAACTGTTCTTTTAGTTAGTTCAATTTAAGTGTATACGTTGTCAATTAAGTGCTGTTGCCTTATTGTTTTATTCTTGGGTGTTTTAGTACTGTGTTGCATTTCCATCCTTTATTCTTTTAGTATATGCCTCACTGTACTTTCCTTTCATTTTAATGTTACATACGATCGTGCGTTTAGTATTCGCTTTCTTCTTATACGATTACTGTTAATGTCTCTTGTGGACATTTATTCGCCAGCAACTTTATTAGTGTTTCCATTAGTGTAATATCCATTTATCCCATTCTTTAGGGTATGCCTTTTATATACGGTTAACTCAACAGTCATAGTATCAATGGTGTTCGCTTTGATTTATAGCTGTAATGTAACATTCTCAACATAAATAAACTTTGCTCTGGTCTTACTCGCCCACTTTGTTTTCCTTTTAGAGAGCCGAATGGTTATAGGTCAAACCACGGAGGTGTAATGCGTTCCCAGGGAATGGCTGGTGCCAATCATAATTCCCAAATGAACATGACTCCTAGTGGGCAGATGGGCATGGGCAATGCCAGAGGATACGTCATGAATGACTCAGGGCATATGGTTCCCAGAGGAGGCCCCATGTATGGCCCTGGGAACAGAATGAATCAGATGAACTCAATGCACCAGATGAGTCAAATGAACCAGATGAACTCAATTAATGCAATGAACCAGATGAATGCAATGAACCAGATGAATCAAATGAACCAAATGAATCCTGTTAATCAGATGAATCAAATGGGTTCGATGAACCAGATGAACCCCATGAATCAGATGAATCAGCATAACCCTATGAGTCAAATGAACCAGATGAATCAGATGGGGCATCCCGGAATGAACCAGCACCCACAGCACTTCCATAATGATGGGTATGGTTTGGGCATGACCAGTCCGTCCCACGGTAGCCCAAGTATGAACCCATCACAACAGATCATCATGGGATCTCCACGAATACGAGGAAGCCCCAAGATAGGAGCCAGCCCTTTCTCGCCAGGAGGTATAAACTTGTCCCTGCTACTGAAAAAGAAAATGTAAAAGAACTGTTTTTTAATATTACTACATTTTTCTCATATCTTTTGCATTTTTGTGTTTGTTTGGCAGGTATGCACTCTCCTATGGGGCCTGTTGGAATGACTGGAAGTAGTGGCTCCTCTGGTGGTAGCACTTTCTCAAGCAGCTCTCTTAATGCCCTACAGGCCATCAGTGAGGGAGTTGGTTCCTCCCTTCCCTCTACTCTCACCTCACCTTCTCATAAGTCAGACAGCTCCCCTAGTATCAACTCCACTCAGTCTGGTCAACCAAACCTGTCTGGGACTAATAAAGGACCTAATGCAGGCGAAACGAAAAGCTCTGCTAATACGCCTAACACTGGGACTGACCAGCAACATGCAAACATGTCCGAACCCTCAACAGATAAACCAGATAGTCACACTAACAAAGATGGCCAGACTGGTGCTGATGTGCAGCGGAAGGGCCCAGAAGGAAAGGGCCATAAGAAGTTACTCCAGCTGCTTAGATCTCCACCGGAGGAGCTTGCTTTGGGCGGAGGAAGTGGAGCAGCCCCTCCTGGACGGGCTTCCACTCCCATTGGTGCTGACCCAAAAGAGGCTGGAGGTAGTATGACAAGCCCGTCTTCCACAGGTGTGTCTTCATCATCATCTGCTTCATCGGGAGGCGCCACATCGCAGCATGGATCGGGATGCGTGTCATCTACAGGCTGCATGGGTAGCCATCTGTCTTCTCACTCGCTGCAGGAAAAACACAAAATTCTTCACAAGCTCTTGCAAAACGGCAACACACCGGACGAGGTGGCGCGCATCACCGCCGAGGCCACGGGGAAGATCACTCTTGGCTCTGAACACCAAGGCTCAGACGGCATAGGGTTGGAGGTCAAGCAGGAGCAGCACAGTCCAAAAAAGACTAATGCTTTGCTCCACTATCTTCTAAACAAGGATGATAGCAAGGAGACTAGAATTGACGGCAAACCAGGACTGGATGAGCTGGAGGGTCGTGGGGTTGGTGGAGTAGGTGTCACAGACTCCAGCGGCCAGGAAAGCAAGGTCAAAATCGAGCCGCCTGATGAGGTATGTGTAAATGCAGTTATTTTTTTCCAATGGCAAACCATATAGATATAATTAGACTTTATTCCACAACTCTTCCTGTTAAAGTTCTTGCCAATCCCACTCACCCCCACAACTTTTTTGTTTGTTATTCGGTGTTTCTAAAGAACATGGGTGGTTCTGCCATTCCCATATGAAGAAACAGTAATGTATCCCACAGAAGTATAGTAAACTGTGCCAGCACCCTGCCACATCTAATGCCCTGCTGTATTAATTAACGTTAATCTACAAGATTTATCCGGTTACTCGCTCCTGTCAGCATGACAGTGAAAACACACACACGCCTGTGCAGTTTCCGATTTGTATACAAAATCCTCAGATGAATCACATGTTTCTGTTCCTTTAGTTGCAAAGCCTGGAGAGCATTCTGGGAGGCTTGAAACCCAGTTCTGGGATGTTTGGTGATTCTGGAAACACAGATGGAGAAAATAAGAAAGGAAATGGACCCAACAACAGTGCACATGGTAAGACCTATCCTGACTCTGCAATGTCACTGTGTGCAACTAAAAACCACAAGTAAAACTTTATTCCGTAGAAATTTGTTTGACCCAACAAACTTACCCAATTTTCTTTCCTGGTATAGATCATGAGGGTGCAGTTATGAACTCAGGGCCTCGAGTGCCGTTCCAGAGAGCAATGTCTGTGGACAGTAAACCCTTTAGCGGGGCGAGAGGGACAGGCAGAAGAAGTGCCCCCTCCTCTCTTATTAAACAGGAGAGCTTGGACAACCACATAGGCATGGGTAAGGAAAATATTCCACTTTATTATCTTATCTTTTAATAAGATTTTATATTAGCATTTTAATATTCAATATTTTGCTTTTATCTCTACATTGCCATTATCTCTGTTTGGTTTTTTTTACAGGTGGTCCTAACAGGCAAATGGGAATGAACCAGATGCCCCCTATGATGGGCCCAGGTGATTGGAGGATGCCAGGTTCTACAGGCAGTCCAGGGGGATCTAACGGACATCCTGCTATGGGTTGTCCAGGCATGGATCCAAATCCTAAAGGAATGATGGGAGGTCCCATGATCAACAGGTCAAACAGTGTACCAACACCAAGATCCATGTTACAGCAGCAATTAATGGATATGGGTATGTTGTTGTTCTTATATATTGTTGTGTGCGTTATACTAGTAATTATAATCCTTGTTGTATTTATTTATAACTGACTAAGCCCCAAATGTTGAAAAATGGGTGTGCATTTGCAGGTCAAAATGAAATGGGGATGAGCACATTTAGAGGGCAGCCACATCCTCCTCAGTCTCCATCGTGGCCAGACTGTGGCATGGGCATGGAGGGACCCCCAAATGCAAACAGGTGCGGCTTTTATTAGTTAGCCCTATCCAGCGTTACTGATCTTTTTTTTGCATTAGACTGGATTGGTAGTCGGATCATTTTTATCAGTTAGTCTGGTTTGTGTACTATAAATTCCATATCATGTATGTGTACATGTTCCTTATGTTGAGGGTTTTTTCCCCCCTTATTAAGCTTGCCATTTGGCAACCCCCTGGACGACCTTCTTGTTCCTCCATCCACCACTGATGGGCAAAGTGACGAGCGAGCTCTGCTTGACCAGCTCGACTCCCTCCTCAACAACACAGACAACCTCGGCCTGGAGGAGATCGACAGAGCGCTTGGGATCCCAGATCTGGTTGGCCAGGTTTGACAAGACTTTACGACTTTCTACTACAGATCTTATGATTTAACGAATATAGGGGAAATTGGAATGACGATTCATATCTCATGTGTTAGATACATTTAACATTGATGCATTTTGTTAGTGACGCATTCCAAGAGTAATCACATGATCACGTGATATGCCAAATACACAAAACACACAGCTGTAATTTACGCTCCTGGCCTATGTTTGGAATGCACATATGACAATATAACACGAGCCTAATCTCCTCCTCACACAGAGCCCAAGTACTGAACAACCAGCTACTCCTACAGATGCTTTCCCAGGACCATCTCCTGATTCATCAATGAGTATGGATCCTAAGGTCATGTATGGAGCGGGATATCCTGGTCCACCATCTATGGGTATGCAGGGAGGCTATGGCTCTGGACCTAATCCTGGTACAGGTCCTGGTCCTGGCAACATGCAGGGACATCCGGGACAGGGATTTAATCCTATGATGCAGCAGATGGGTGGAATGGTGGGCATGAACCCCCGTGCTGCCATGATGCGTCCACGCATGGTCAACGCTAAGCAGCCGCTCCGCCTGCATCTTCAGCAGAGACTTCAGGGACAGCAGGTAAACACAATCTCTAACTTAGTTCTGACAGGTTACTCAAACTTTTTAACACGTCAAGTTTAGATTGATTTATGTTTGTGACATAATATTGTTATTTTACAGTTTATGAACCAGAGCCGACAGGGCATGCCAATAAAAATGGACAATGCACCAGTGGCAAATCATGGAGTGAGGCCTGGCATGCAGCCTGGAATGCAACCAGGCATGGGGGGACAGGTATCCTACCACTATAAATTCACATAAATACACACAATCTGGATGCATGGCCAAAAATAATTTTAATTGAATTCTAATAAATAAGCCTTTGAGTTTGATTGACATAAAGACTGACTGCTTATATTTTAGCCTAGTTTTCTGAACGCTCAGATGTTGGCTCAGCGAAACCGAGAAATGATAACACAGATGAGAAGGCAGAGGATGATGATTATGCAGCAGCAGGCTGCAGCTGGAGGCTTCAGTCCCCCTCCTAATGTCACAGCTCCCACTGGCATGGAGAACCCCATGGGAGGAACAGCTATGAACCAGCCTGGCCACCAGCCTGGCCAACAGCCATTTAACTATGGAGGAAACTATGGTGTGTTAGCATTCTTTAAGCAATTCAGGATAAAAACACTTTCTGTCTGCATAAATACAGGATAGCACAATACATAATGTACATACATTAATACATAATATAAGATGCGTAATTTAATAAGTTACGAGACTAAATAATGTTAATATATTTTGTACAGTGTAAACTTATTGAACTCTGTGGTGTAATTACAGCTATGGGCCAGCAGGGTGACCCCTCTTTCATGGGCACTGGCAACAGCCCACCAAATATGATGGCTGGACGCATGGGAGGCCCACAGAATCCCATGATGCAACAGCACCCTCAGAGTGGGCCCATGTACCAGTCAGCAGATATGAAGGGATGGGGGCAGGGTGGCATGCCTATGAACAAGTGAGTGCAACATCTAAAAAGGTTTTTTGGGGTTTTTTTTTTTTTTGGTTTTTGCATTAGGATTCCGGTGGTGATGGTAATTAACGATGTAATATTAAAATAATAGCAAAATAGAGTTTTTAAATCTATAAATTATTGTATAATCTTATTGTTTTTTAAAGTATAATTTCTTTTTAAATAAAATACTAATAATAAGAATACTAAAAATGAATTGATTTTATATTAACACCATCTAGCTTATAATTTCTCTGCCTGATTTTTAAAAAAAAATCTTTTTAATAATTATTATTTTTTTTTTTTTACATTTAGCTCCTACCCTCAACAACAACAACAGCAGCAGCAGTTCCCACAGCAGGGGGCGCCAGCGCAATACGGAGGAATGATGATGAACGGAGCCATGCAGGGCGCCGTGAACGGGCCAGGGCAGATGATGCCAATGCAAGGGCAGATGGGCATGAACCCCATGGGCATGGGTCGCATGCCACTGGGTCCTGATCAGGTATTACACAGTATTAGCAGTGTGTGTTGGGGGTTGTTTAGTTGTTAAATGCGCAGTTCGACTCTTACTCTCAGGAGAGTTTAATAGATAAATAAAAAAGTACTATTATGACCCTTAATTTATTTTTTAACCAAACTGTTGGTTATTTGTTGGTTATTTTTCAGAAATACTGAAGCAGAGCATTGTTTAAGCAAGAGAAACAGCATACAGTGAGAGAAGTGAGACACACGCCACCGCCAGCTCCTGCTACACATGGAATGGGACAAGCTGGACATGAGACCAAGGACTCGCCCGCATCACTGTGTTTTAATAGACACTCGAGCATTTTTGTGTGCCCCAGAATACCCTCTGTTGATCTGCAGCCAAACTCGAGCTCTTATGTGAAGCTGGGTGTGAGCGTAATGCTGTACGTCTCCACTTTTCTCTCGCTGTGGAACTGCCCCGGTGCTGGGTGGGGATGCACTTTATCACACGGCTAATAAGGAAAAGAATACCTGCTCGTTCTAGCCTTATTTAACAACTTGACCCGTTCAGAAACCAGTTTGTTGATGACGTGTTTTAGCAGAAACTTTGCTTTCAGAACAGACCGCTTCAGTTCCAGCTATATGCAGCTACGAGCAATAATTCTTCTCTCTATGCCATAAATATGTTAAAACGGTGCACCAGTGGAAAAAAAACAGCAAAAGGTACTGCAGTATTAGCTGGGCTTTTTGTTTAACGTGTGAATTAGGACAGATCTGTACATGCTGTACGCTCCAAATGTATCATATGTGCCCTTATTATATACTGTACATTTTTGCACAGATTTGGCACATGTGATGTCCAGCATATTATATTTTAGGTCAATACTGCTTTGGGTGTTAATTCTATTTTAACTTTCTCAAAAGGGAAAAATATTTTAAAATGTTATATATATATATATTTTTTTTTTATCTTTTCTGATCTAGCCTCATTTTCTTTACAGTATTGCAGTTATAACAGCCATTTGTTTTCGGAGGGCACTTTTTTCCTGTTGAAACGCAACAGAGATCTGATCGAGCAGTTACATCAAGGATACATAGTGGTTTAACGTGCGTCTTTTTATCTGTATATAATATGGACATGGTGGTGAGTTTAAGTAAGACGGTTATTTGCTCAGCCTTTTTCTGTGAGTTATCTGTTACTATCGTTGACGATTTCACTTTTAAGCGCTGGGTCTTTTATAAATCTACCTTTAAAAATTGCACAATCCAAAGATATAGATATTTCAATTCTTTGCTAAAATTTTAACCTTACCACTAGTCTTTTATTGTGTAAGGTACATATCATATAAGCTTATTGTTATGATTTTGTACTACATGCTGTACCCGATCGCTATATTTCTTTAATTTTAAGGCCAGTTCATGAAGCAAAGGGTTTTTTTGGTTTTGTTTTTTATATATATAACAAACAGACAACATATCAGTTTTTTCCTCTCTAAGCAAATCTGAATTTTTGGGGCAGGAAATTTTTTTTTTTTTTTGTCTTTTATTTTGAAGTAGAATTTGTTGGATTATGCTGAAATACTTGGAAATTAGAAATCACAATGTTTGTTTTGAGTTCTGAGTGAGGGTCTGATTAATTTATGTGGATAAGGGAGCCAATACGATGATGTTTTACCGGATGTAAATCGCAATACAATTTATTCTTTTCCTCGATGTTAATATTGTTGTAAATAAAATTTATATTTAAACATGATCCGTGAACTCACTAGTATGACTTTTAAATGTCAATTTTTGTTTTAGCCACATGGTGGCGCCAAAACCAAACCAAATAGCATCGTTTCTATCTTTGCATACCAAAGCATGTTTTTATTTGAGTTAGGATTAGGGTTAAGAACAGATATACTACAGCTTAGAGGGTTATATTCAGTTTCATGGTCTTTTAATCTATTAAGTCTATTTCTGTGGGTGTTTAAGGATTCCTTGCCTGTCGATGTGGTAATTCTTGGTACCCTCAATGCCTGTCAGAGTTTTACTCATAAATTACAACACTTAGAGAATTTAGACCCTTTAAAGGGTTGTTAGGAGGTTCCCCAAGAAGAACCCATACAACTTCTAGGTGGAAGTCTAAATGGGTGTTTCCCCATCATTATAAATAGAACCTATAATTATCCATTGATCCATAATCACCTTTAAAAAAAAAAAAAGACATTTCAGTAGATTTGTTTAGTATTATTGGATAGTTAAGTGTTCTTTATCTTTCTCATCCTACTGTTGAAAGCTTTTTCATGAGCAATATCTTAATATGTTCTGTATTAGATAAAATTACAAGTTAAATAATATATTACAATTCTAAAATTTTAATTCTTCATGTTAAAACTATGTAGAAACTTTACTTCCTAGGGCCCTATTTTCCTTTTATTGGTTTATTCGTCTGAAAGAAACCAGAACCATGTAGGGATATTTTTTTTATTATCAGGGAAAGTTGCAAGCTAAGAGCCTTAAAAAAAATCTGTTTTGGCTGTAAATTATATGCGTAGGGAATAAAACCATTTTGCTCAGGAAAGACACGTGCCTTCTAGACATGTCCAATTCAGCTTCTCTGCATCTGATAAATTATCCATTAACAATAGACAAGACTATGTATAGCACTTCTATGGCAGTCATTATAAATAGTCAGGGAAGATCCACATACTTCAGCTGTTCAATTAAAAGTCATTGTTTTCTCTGTTATAGTTATAGTGTGTGAGAAAGTGTCCAGAGGGGATTGAGAGCACCTTTTGGCCGTCTTCCTGGCGCATCTGGGGCCGTGGTGCTCTTGTGGATTTTACTGTTTGTTAATGTTTCAATCAGCTGTGTGCGCTGGAATGTGGCGCGCTTTAACCTGAAGCTCCCCAGGTGCGCCGCGGCGCCGCTCAGTCTGCGCGCTCCCCCTCCCCTCTCTGCGCTTGGCACACAGCTATCACACAATCACACACACACACACACACACTGGCGAGGCGTGCAGCTGCGCAGGGAAATGAGGGAAAACACTGCACCGAGGAGAGACCGAATAAATCTTAAAACGATCCGCTTTTAGTCTCTGAAACACATTTAACCCGTGCGCTCCCGGATTCCATAACCTCTTTCCATTAGAAAAAGCAACAGTAACTATGAGATGATCACTAATCATGTGTAGAATTAAAAAAAAAAAAAAAGCCACGTGTTAATGGCAATCAATTTGTTTTCTTATAATAAATATTTGTCGGTAGTTTTCTTTACACGGTACTTGATTGTAAACCTCTTTTACATTTAAGTCACGTGTCCGTATCATAATATGCATTGATATTTGACTTTCCCTTAATTACTTCCCTTTTTAAAAGTGTGTGTGTGTGTGTGTGTGTGTATGTATGTACAGAGTATGTTTAGTGTGACTGTGTAAGTTGTTGTTTATAGGAATCAGTGCCAATATTTTACCTTAATAATAATAATAATAATAATAATAATAATATCCCCCCCCACACACACATACACACGCACAGAACAAGCCAGGAGCCAGAAATTAAAAGTTTTTTTTTCTTGTTTTAATAAAAAAAACCATCAGATAGATATACATTGTAAAAAACACAATAAGACGTTCATTGTAATATACAATACATTCTTTTTTTGCTCAGCAATCTGAGAAATCAACGCTTTATAAACACGATATAAAACTTTTCTAGAAGTGTGACCATATAAAAGCACTGGAGGAAGGGAAAAAAAATAACTCTAAAAGAATACAAAAGAGAACACCAACAACATAAAAAACAACCATCTGGTGGGCCTGGCTGCTTGTTGTTCACAGTGCTGTGGATTCCACAGCAGACAGCCATCTGTGCTGAGGTTGCACCCCACGTGAAATATGACGAATCTATGATCACCACATATTTCAGATTTGATTTGATCGAGGAATGTCCTCATAGATTTTTGACCACAGTCTGCTGTACACCAGGTGAGTTAACAGACACCACGCACAGTTCCAGGCGTCAGGAGTGAAACAACACTCATGTTCGTTTTTGTTCAGGGATGCTCTCACTTGCACCAATGGATACCCCGGGGGTGTCTGCTGCATCTTCTTCTTTAACGGCACGCAATTCTGTCATCAGAGCAGCCATTCTGCAAGGGAGGACACTTAGATTAGACATTTTGCTTCCTTCGTTTGTCAGTTTCAATGTTTTGTAATGAGACGCACTTGAAAATTACATCTTGTCTATATTTACCTCGACAGCGATGCTGGCGAGCTCTGCGTTAAGAGTGGTAAGAGGACTGCGTGGAGATGAGCTTTTCTTTCCTGGCTCGTTCAGCTCCACCTGAAGATCCCAGATGTAGTCAATGACATGCTGCAGGATCTCCACTTTGCTAGCTTTCTTGTTGGCGGGCAGCGTGGGGACCAGTTCCTTCAGCTTGCTGTAGCAGCTGTTCATGTCTTGTAGGAAGACACTCATGTGCTCATCCAGCAGCGGCAGCTTTGCACTTGGTGATGCTCAGGCTCTGATCCGACAGGCAGCGGACCATCTCGTCGCCGCCGACCTTGTTCTTCAGAGCGCAGGTAGATCCCACAACTTTCATTCTCGCTGTTTAGTTAGTCCTTTCGGGTGAACCGAGGAGAAGTTGATTCTGAGATGACAGTTCGTCACATGCCGTTTTGCGCGATTCAGCCAGCCTTTTATGCTGGTTCAGTGCGTCGGGGGCGTGGCCACAACGCGCATGTTTTGAGCAGCACGCCAATAGGAAATCAGCGCGAAAGCCGATCGGACAAATCAGAGAGCGCCTCTGCTTATCGAGTTTACAATCTGTTTTGGTGAAAGGGGGGGAATGGTGTTACAAATGGAAACAAATGTGTGTCTTTTACGGATGATGTGTGGAAATCCAGCTGTCCGTGGCCTCGAGACTCTGCAGGTGGAGAGAGAGAGAGAGAGAGAGAGAGAGAGAGATCTTTACAGATGAATATTAATATTTTCGAATAATGCATTCTTACATATTGCTACACAATTTGGGATACATAACATAATATTCTAATTTTCCTTGCCTAATGATGACAGATGACATGCTTTCTTTTTATATTTTTATTTATAGATGATATTGATGCATTGCACAGTCCTGGATTCAAAAGTCATAAATACCATACATACATATTACAAACTGTCATTTTTTTACCCCTGTTTAGGATAAAAGATTAGATTTTGTATATAGAAAATCTTTTGGTTTCAATTATATACATTAGAATCACGACAATTGCCCCATAATAAAAAAGACATAAATAAAATGCACTTTTATTATTATTATTATTATTTATTGATTGATTCATACAAATATATTTTGTCTTAAATATTTGTAAAATTTTTGTAAGGGTGGATGCTTTTTTCCCAAACATCTGGGCAGTGGTCACTAAAATATCCTCTAATTGTTCAGCTTGCAAAAAAAAAAAAAAAAAAAAAAAAAATTGCACAAATAGTTCCAAAATCCTGGATGCAGCTTTCGGAATTCCTTCACACGCTGTTCCTGCATGTGCTTCGCCTTGAGCGCCCGGCTGTAACTCGGTGATATGGCACCACTGTGTTTCTCTCTCTCTCCCTCTTTCTCTCTCTCTCTCCCTCCTCAGATTGTCCAAACAAGCCACCGCAGACTGCCAGGCGCCAGCGCTGTGACGTCACCCATTCATTCGCTTGCTGACGCCTGTCAGGCTGGCGCCGCGCGGGCGGTCTCCATAGTGACTCTAAACACCGGGGGCGCGCCCCCCCTCCGCTGCGCTCCATTCACCTGCACTGCGCCGAGCCTGAGAACAAGCCGGCTGTGAGCATTTATCACCCAAAGCCTCTGATGCGATTACCGCGCAGCGCACCTGCAAAACGGCCATTGTGGCCTGAGCGCTTCAAGAGCCTCTTTCAGTGCGGAAAAAAAAGAAGACAGGCAGAGTTTCGAGTCTAAAAAGAACTCTAAAGTGCACCTTTGAAGCAAAGGAAACATTTTTTTCCCCCCACTTGTCTTTTTTTTTTTATTAGTAGATTTTCATGCATTCCATCACATCAGATTCATATATCAAGTCTTTTTTTAACCTAATGTACTTTAGAAATATTTTCTCACGGTGATTATGCATGCATGGCAGTTTTATTTACTCTGCGCAAAGATTATTGTGCAGTTTCTTTATTTTGAGAAAAAAAGATGTTTTTAATGCCCACTAGGGTACCACATTTTGCAGTTTTAAATGGGTTTTTTTAGCTTACAAAGTAACTGTAAAACTTTACAGATGCTTTATTGCATGCCATCACACAGCGTTGCATTCTGATACTAATTTTTTGCACTTTTTTATTATTTTTTTTTAAAAAAAAGGCAAAACAAAAAAAAAGTTATCATGCAGGCTGAATTCATACTTGGCTTTTGCAAAATTTCATATTAATTCTTGAAAATTGTTTCCTGCAGCACTCTGGAGTCACAGGCTGGGTCATAGGGGGGAGGCGCACCACAATATAAATGAGAGTATCCTATTTAGACATGAGCATGCCTATGCCCTATACTCCCTATGACCCAAATAAACAAAGTCTTTTTATGCCTATAGACTGGGTATAGTGAGTATGCAGACACTCGGTAAATCACACATCTGGAAATCCTTCATGGTGTTTTTTTTTTTCTCGTAACTGTTACATGCGATTACTAATTATTTCTAATTGCACGTTACTGCATAATTGTCCATACTATTTGCACCTCCTTCGCACACTGTATGTTTTGCACATTTTGCATTTGGAACGAGCATCTGCGTTTAATTACAGCGATATGCTAATACATAAAAAGGTCTGCATACATACTCGAGACTCTATAAACTTTTTAATACTTTTAAGTCTAATTTTCTTTGTGCTTTTTGTGTTGCATTTTATTGAACTGTCACTGACATCTGTACATCGCCAGATGTTACATCCTCTGTAGTTTAAAATATACTTATTGGGAATTCTAGGGAGAGGAAAAGTCCAGCCACGTGTGTATGTGTGTATTGTTGCACTAGAATTTTGCCTTCCTCTAAGTATGCAACTATTTTTTTTTGTCACTGGCGTAAAACGGTTTGGGATATGACCAGTTACAGCTTGAGCACTCTAGTTAGAGCATGAGTATACAGGATGAACCACAGCTTGAGAAATCTGGGCTGGAGCCGGCAAGTCTGGAGCCCTCCTTCACTCGCTCAGTCAGCCTTTTGTTCAGCTGCACAAGCTATCAGCACTTCCTACCGACAGCCAACAATAAGCCTTCACAGCTGGCCTGAACTGTGCAGAGCCTGTTTACCCCACATCAAGGCAAGAGGAGGGGTGAAAGAAAAAGTGAAACATGTTGCATGGGAGTGCTGACGCCTTATGTGCATATGAACCCTGTAAAAAGTTATAACACAAGACACTTTTAGGAGAAAGGTTATAATAAACAACAAGGTCACTTAGTACATTAATGATTTGACTAAAAATGCATAATAATAATAAGAAAAAGAAGAAGTTTTATTTATATAGCGCCTTTCCAGAGCTCAATGACACTTTAGAATAAACATCAGCAAAGAGATAATAACATCAGACAGATAACATCCAGACAGTAGTGTATGAATAGAAGTCTTTTTAAGAAACACATAATACATTCGAACATCTTTCATTTTTACCCCGCACCCCGTTGTCCTGTGAAAAATCAGTAAAAAAATAAAAAAGTGACTGGTCAGGAACTTGAAAACAAGTAGGAATTAGTAGGATAGTCCCAAGACGATCATATCCCGTATGATGAAAATGAAAGGCTATAGTGTTCAGATCGACGTCATCTCTAACAATCACCGAGTGAAGGAATGTCTGTTTGATGTGAACCAAGAGGGGTTTCTTTTAAATTATTCATTTATTCATTTTTGCGTAGGTGACTGTTATTTATTTGCATCATATTAATGGGTAAACCTAGAATGGAGAAAAAAGTGTTTGTTTTTTTTATTTTAAGAACAGCTTTGGCTTTTTTTTGTCAAAGAAATCACTCAATAAAGAAATCAATCAATAATTAAAAATAATTTTAGTAAAAATGGCCGGACATGTCAATTAGTTAGTAACTAACTATAGAACAGAACAATCACGAACATATATATGTTACATTATATTACAGTCACAGTAATACACCATAATTAGTACTACTGATTGTTAAACTCTGCAATAACAATCAAACTTAGAGCAATTTCATTTTTCTGTTGTTGTTTTTTTTTATATTTATATAGATTCTGTAGTCTTCTGTAGCCTCATATTTATACATTTTTTTGCTGTGGGACGAATAATGGTTTATCTTATCGTATCCCATACAGTATGAACCTTCTTTTAGTTTTGGGAATGATTTCTGCCTCAGATCCAATCTACTAAATCCTCGTTTGATTGTTATCCAGCATTCTCAGTGTGTTTTATTTATACACCAGAGACCCTGGAATGCACTTGAAATCCCTGTAACAGTATAACGGTTCTACTACATTGAAACACTCGAGGCAAACCACCTGACCCTCCAATGAGCGCTCACATAAGCAACAGCTTGCTAGCGATGGCCTTTCCCTAGTCTAGCTTCCCACACACACACACACACAGATAACTCTCGAAGCCCCTCTTGCCCGGCTCCCACGTACTATCAAAGGGTCTTAATGGCTTCTAATTAGCTCCCAATCTGCTGGTGACAGAGCACCAGTGGCACGCCAGAGCTCCATTCAGAGAGCGGCCATTGTGTGGCCGGATAGTTTCCACTCGGCTGGAGAGAAACCGTTTGGTGGGGAGAGGACAGATAGGGTGGGGCGGATGGAGGGGGACATGAATAAGAGACAGTGTTGCAGCTTGTTGCGAATCTAATAATGTGGGAGCCTTTTCCAATCGTCTCATCTGTTAGTTCTTTCTCAGGCTCACTGGCAAGTTTTCTTCCTCTTGAAGTTAATATTTAATCGGCAACTGCATCATCCTCTGGGAACTGCCTGTTTGGAGTGCCTAATTAGTGTGTGAGCGAGGGTCATAAACACTATCACAGAGAGGGCTGTGTTTACACCCTCACAGCTGGTTGGAGAGAAGCTACAGAATTACTCATTAGCTGTTTGAGAGTCTATGCCAATGAATGCAATGTTTTCATATCTATATTAAGAGGAGCAGATGTGAAAACATATTCAGAAGGAAAAAAAAACTAAGATGGCTTGTCTTTTTTTTTTTTTAAATGTAATGAATATCTATTCAGCATTCCAGATGGTGGAATAATAGTGCACGTTTGCATAAATCATGATTTGTTTACCCTAAACGAGGATTCATACTTTTTTTTTTTTTTTTTTTTACAAAAGATAAAGGTAAATGATGTGAATCCTCTTGTTTCTGCCTAATTTACATCACATTGCCATTGTATGACTGAGTGAACAGAGGACAGGGCTGTGTGTATGTGTGTGTGTGCATGGAGACCAGCTGCTCACAGCTGGGGCATAATGGCTAAGTTTTGGAGGGAAAGACCTCTGCTACCAGGCAGCTGTCACCACCAGCGGGGAAGGATACAGAGGCTAAACTCCCCATGCGGCTTTCTGCTTTTTCCATTTCGGACAGGAAAGGTAGCTTAAGCAGCATCCATATTTTATTTTATTATTACATCATGTATTAAAACCAAAGTCTACTGTAAACGTCCCGAGCCGCGGTGACAATTCGCTACTCTACAGGTTGCGTGGTGACCTGTATTTATAAAAGGGAGGTAAATTTGCACCTGTGAGTTCATCTGAGTTTAATTTCGGTTTCCATTTTACTCAGGTGAGCTGCAGGATTACAAAATATACCTAACAGCTCAGGTGCAGACTAGGATCTGACACAGGGGGGTGAAAAACAACACAGTTTCTTAGTCCGATTTTAGTCACCATAAACCACTGGATCATCCTTAATCTTTGATTTCACACATTCCGTAATCTGTACTGGACGGATTAAAGAATTCCGATGGATTGAGATTTAGTCATCGTAACATATTATACCATCATTTTTATGCTCATCAAATGGAATCTTTCAGGAAGAAAATAACCAGTTGAAATAACCGTTTATGAAGTCAACGGTTGTAGTCTTAATTTCAAATCCTAGGTTTTTTATATCATCATTGCCATAAATGTAACTTTAGAGCCCTGAATTCATCTTCACAGCCGTGACTTTACCGGAGACCATTTCAGTATTTTTATAAAACACACTCATTTAGGTAAGCTTACATTACAATTCAGCACTTTTACGCTATGCTAGTGATGTAGCTAGAAAAGTGCAACTTTAACGATGACACTTGTTGTTGGTTTGTTTAAAGAAATTGGTTTTAGGTACTGTTAACTGATGAAGAAAATAACAATAAAACCTCTGTTTAGGCTGGTTTACTACCGGTTAACTGTTTAGGTGGGATGACAGAAGGACATGGAGATGTTATCAAATTGGTAATAAAAGTAGAAAAGACCCATAATTGTAATAACTTCTACGATAACAACGAAATTTTTTAAATCTGTTTAGAGATCTAGACTTCCTGGTCTTTATAACTAGTTACAACACTGGTTTACACTGTTAAGCTTTTCTATAGAGTGTTTTTTTGTGTATGGTTTGCGTTTAAACTGTATCGGAATTTGTGCTAGTTCCCATGAACCAGCATGAACTCCAGCTAGTTAACACAGCTCTCACTTACTGAGGGCAAAAACATATAGCTGACCCATGGCCTGTACTCGGCACAGCCCTGAAGCTAGAGATGATCATAGTGGTAGCAGCTGTTTTCCCTTCACAGAGCTCTATTCAGTGTGTGGAGTGCAAGACAAGAACAATGCCTGCGTCCTCCTCAGTCCCGCGCTAAGATTAATTCCTCAAATCTGTTCTTATCCCAGTGTCGGTCTCCCAGGATGGAAAGCCTTGTGTTCTCTAGCACGCATTGTGCTGGTTGCCAGAGAAAGAATCCTATAGATGACATTGACAAGTGGATACGGCACAGGCTTTTGTCCCAATTATTGCACGTATATAATCTGGATTATTCTGGATTTTAAGGCGTTCTCACTTCAGACAATTAGGTACTTTCGAGGGTCTTTAGTTATGCTTGAATTGCTCAAGACTCATTTAGGTCTTTTTAATTACTCACTAGTCTTCACAAGTTGATGATGGGATCAACAAAGCTTATTTCTGGAAAACAAACCTTTGATAACGTTATTTTTGGAAAAATTGACACTGTTGCACAGTTTATTATAGGCTACTATTGTATTTATTTTATTCACTTATTAATATAAGAGGCAAAAAAACTAGTAAAATAATACATCACGAGTTGGATCATGCTCTTTGTATCAATCGTGAAACATCAATGTCATGTTTGTCCTACACCATTGCACAACTTTAAGGATCAACACGATAAAAATTTGGCACCGAAGAATTCTACAGTTGTTAGCACAAAATAGTTCAGCGTTGATTCACTGCCTTCCTGCCTGTAGCTTGTGGAGAGGCAGCAGGGCCCCACCTGTGTCAGGTGTGGTTGCGTGTTGCTTGGTTTCCTGGCTTTCGCACACACCCATACACACATGAACACACACACACACACAGTGCACAGGTGTTTAGCCTTAAGCTTTAACCCTGTTACAGGTGAGACTTGTAATCTATTCCACCTTCATGAAACTGCCGGGAGTGTTGCCTTCAGCTGTCAATCATGAACTAGAGTGTTTTTAGAAGATGCTGGTGGGGTTTATAAAAAGGCACATTTTTACTGGAATGGACTGGTGAGCATTATATACATTTTTATATACACCCAGTTAGCAGTTTATTAGGTACACCAACTTTTTTTTATGGCACAAACGTAAAATGGAGGTCATTGTAGAAGTCTATCTGCAGCTTGGCACAGTTCATCAACCTCCTGTTTAAAGGATCCTAAACCAATGCTGAGCAATTATGCGGTTAATAGTTGGGATGATACTCTGCTCTACGTAGCAGTAATGATGCGACGGTTGGCTTTGTAGTGCTGGACCATGAAAAAAAGGCTCTGGAGCTTGAGTGAGGAATGTTTTTATCAGATCCCTTTCTCTTAGTTGGTGTTTCATTAATGGTGTAGTGTAACTGGGGCAGTGCTTGCATTAAAATCTCCCATTCATGCATATCATTTATTTATTTTACATGTAAATCATGTAAATCATCTGTCCCTTATTCCCAGGGAGTCATTCAGGTAGAGACACCGGCCATGGTTTTGAGGTCTATTGATGGAAGGATGGAAGTTAGAATGTATTTTACATGTTAACCCTAAGCACTTTTTATCAAAGAAATTCATCCTGGGTATAAATACATCCTCAAAACATCCGTACGGCAACATATCTCTGTCCTGACTCCCGCAGACACATACTAATACATCAGCTGGAAAATGCATTCCTAGCATTTGAGCCAGTATTCACGCCCTAGTTTCTAGTAACACAGCCTAAAATGTACATAAGTATCATAAATTATATTTTAGAAATTCACACAAAAGCCTTTAACATAAAAAGGGTTAAGTAAAAAAATTACAGGTTTAAAACTATTAAATATTAAAAGACTTCTTCTAATCCTGTTGCTGTGAAACCTTCTAAATTGACTCAGGTTGCCATCATCAGGGACATAATTGAGGGTGATTACCGTGTCACATGATCTCCAAAGGTGTGAAGAAGTATTAAAACCTTTGCAAGGTAAGTCTCTTTGTAATTGTTTATTTTTATTGGAATTAGGTCATGTTGTTTATAATGAATAGAGCTGAGGTGTTAAAATGTTGTGCCTGGTGTGTAATTTTACATTTTGGCTATGGGTGTAGTCACTTTGTAGCCATGATAGAAATGGGAAATGGGTGGGAACGGAAAATCTGTGATTCAAAGAAGTCCACTATTTCAAGGCAGTTAGCAAGTGAGTTAAGTTAGCCACGACAATGCATTTTTGCTGTGGTTCACACTGTAGTGTTAAAAAATGTGAATGATGGTGAGGAATTAACAGCGGTGCCAAGTTTACCTCAGCATGACGTTCATGAAACTGGTAAAAAGAATATGAATGTATTTATCACAAAGTCCATTTTTACCACTGAAAAAAACTTAAACATACGAAATAAAAAAAAATTGTCCGGGTAGAAATGAATGATTTTTTCCTTTTTTTTGTAGAATTCCTACGACATGCACAAATAAACATTAACAGATTAATACAGCGGCAGTAAAACTCCAGTCGTTAAAAAGTATGTCATCGTATAAATATGACAGGCTATAAACTTCACTCGTGTTGCCGCAATATGTAATTATCTAAAACTGAAAGACGAGGATGTCCTAATTTCTATATCCGTTTTTACTGTCTTGGCTGTTTACAGTAACAAAAGAAGGCGTGAGTGCTGTATGTGTGCCCTCACGTGTTTCTAGTGTCTCTACATCTGTGCTCTGTGTCCATCTGTGAGCTCGGTGCCACTTGTTGCTTTGTGCTTTTGTGTGTGTTTGTGTGTGGAGGGGCGTTAGCAGGAATGTAAAGGAAGAGAATAGAGGGAAGCAGACACTTTGTGACAAAAGCAGGACACATTCCTTAACCCTCCCTTCCTCTTTCTCTTTCTCTCTCTCTCTCGCTCCCTCCCTCCATGGGAAAATCAAACAGGTGGTTAAGGCCTGTTGGAAAAGCTGCGTGGAGTGGAGGTGGCTTGTACCACAGCCTGTTTAGTGTGTGTGTGTGCTTTAGAATGAAGCTTCAGCGCTTCGTGAAAGAGAGCCACTCTCATTACCATATCAATTCTGGGAACAAACCTCAGCTACACCCTCACCGGCCGCCCATATGGTGTGCGCTTGGCAACCAGAAGAGCCCCACCACCACCACCACCTCCCTCCAAATTCATTCTCATGTCCACACACATTCCGATACACGTATACACGTTAAGCATATGCTTTATTTTTACATTGCATTAACACACATACAGGTGCTACCCCTCAGGCTTGATTTTATATTAAAATACAGGTGTTGGGGAGAGTGATGGAAGGCTTAGCTCCTGTGTTCAGTTTGTGTGAGGCCTGGACCACACACAGCAATAATCAGCATTAAAGTTCCTGATGCTGCGCTTTTCAAGGATGTCTCACCATCGACGACTTAGAGCTTCTCATTAATGGATATTTCACAGGCTTTACAAGAAACTTTAGGGTTGCACAGTATCGGGCCCGATACTGAACTCACTGAACTCGTGTATTTGTACTTGTACTCGCAAATACACACCGAAACCTCTTGTGACTTTATTGACACAACTTTCATCTCACAAAGACACCGACAGAATATCAGGCTCAGCGGTGAGAAAATATTTCCAACCTAAAGATAACAACACAAAAGTGAGAAGTGAGAATTGTAACGTTGGCACTCTGCAACCAACCCTGTAGCAAACACTTGCAAAATGAGAGAAAACGACAAGAGATAAACCAGAGAGCAGTACAAACAATCCCACATCCCCCCAAAAAATACAAGTATCGGTATTGACGAGTACCAGGAAAAAAGGGATGTTTTCCATTATGTACTTTTAATAAATTATGTAATTTAGTCATAGCTTATTTTCATTACTTACCTGACACATGCTTCTTTAATGAAGAATTTTTAGACAATGTGACAGCATTTAATTATGGGAAGAGGAATGCCAGGCCACCACCTATAGGAGCAGAGAACAGCCAACAACAGATAAACAGATAAAGTTGGTAGTGAGGTACATTGTGTTAAAAAATACTTTCTGTATACGTGTTTCAGATGATATCCAACATGGCCTCGTGCTTATAAAGTGTAAATTGACGTATTCCGACCAACTTTGTCGAGAATTTTACTTACCTTATTGCATCATGCATCCTTTGTTTGGCAGTTAGTCAATTTTAGTGTAAATTTATCGCACCACGAAGACTAAAAGCAATAATATGTGAGTCTAGGCGTTATGAAGCATTTGACATCTGGTACAGCTGTACGGTATATATGCACCGGGGTGTGTGTGTGTGTGTGTAAGTTGGATGTTGGGTAATATGAACGCATTACACAGACTGAGCAGAACTTTTTTCTTTCTCACACACATATTTGTGCTTCCTTCTTTCTGTGCTTTTCCTCCCTCGCCCTCTTACTCCACCCTTATAAGTGTTATTGCTGAGAAAAATGCCTTAAAGCCCCAGCAGGTGCAGGACTGAGTCATCCTCCCTATTTTACACACCGCCTGTGTTTGTGGGGTTGACTCATTGTGGCATTTTTTGTGACGTTTCACCACTGCAAAAATCACAGGTACATGTTTTTAAATGACCAGTCAACCGTTCCTCTGTCTTTCCACTGACCCAGCTGTCTTAAGTGTTTACTATTACACACACACACACATACACACACACACACACACACACACACACACACACACACACACACACACACACAACAAACAGCATGACTCTTAAGTTTCCTGGATTACATTCTCCACCATGTGAGTAACTGTGTGTGTGTGTGTGTGTGTGTAGGGAGGGAGGGTAATTTTTGACGACTCACACAGCTGTCTGTAGCCTCTGGAGAGGAGCAGGCTGCGTGTCAGCATTTACACACTGCTGTGGCACCTAATACAGGCGCATATGTTATTTTAAGATATAATTATCGGAAGTACATATTTCATATAATCTTCAACATCATTTTTTTTACATAAAGTACAAGTACAAGTTCAGATAGAAGTCATGATTGTTGTGTTGATGTGGTACATTACTTTCAAATGTTGCTAGCTAGCAAACTGGATGAGCTAGCTAGCTAAGCAAAGCTGCTAATCACATACATTAAGCGCCCAGCAGCACACAGCACACAGAAGACAAAAGAAAGAAAACAGGCTGGAAATATTTGGTTTTGAAAAGCAAAGATGCTTCTACAATCTACAAGTTATACTTAAATAGTTCTGATAATCTGATACATATACCAGCATTAGCTGTCATTTATGAAAACGCTACCTTAGTAAGCCAATCAACAGAAATGGTACAAAATACAGCATTTTACTTTATTATTTTTAAGCGATTTTTCTAGGCGGATACATTTGTACGTAGATTTATAGAAACTTTAGGTACCGAATATTAGCAAAAACGCAGCTGTGGTTTCTTCTTTGCCCTGTATCACAAGCTTTCCAGCCACAAGCAGAACCATATGTTGTTAAACCAATAATTCTACATTTACTGGGTTCTGTTTGGACAATGTGTTACAGGACAGGCGAGTGGAAAATAGTTATATTCAGAGCTCACATTCATCTAGGTTTACACACACACACACACACACACACAATGTACACACATATATAGGACCTAGGTCTCCACATCTGTCATCAGTTAAACCCACTCTCTGACGCCATGTGTATGAATTCATCTTCAGTCCGAAAGCATACATTTAGTGGCCCGGTTATAGAAAGATTTATTTCTGAAAAATATAATAATTTGACTTTAAAAAGCAAAAAAAAAAGAGAAACTATGTGCCATATCTCATAAAGGCATAGAAGCGCCTTAGCAGATGGTAGATCTTTAGAAACAAACAACATAATAAAAGCAGGAATGAGAGAGAACAGGAGAGAAAGGGGAGATGAATGAGAAGGGGTGAATGAATGACCGAAAGTGATGGAGAAAGAAACAAGAGCTAGTCTTTCTGTATGGTCCTCTGATGTAGAGGCTTCTTCACATGCTAATGGTTCGTTTCTTTAGCCCCTGAGCCTTTAACATAACAATGGTGCCGAGGGAGAAGGAGCTAAACTCCAGCTTTCTTTGGGAACGAAACTTAGCTTTTCTTCTGGACAAAATGTTCTTCTTCCTTTGTGAGCGTCTTCAATGCGGTTACTGGCAACTCAACGTCGCGATCAAAGACTTAGCTTGAAATGAGTTTGAAATGACCCAGGTTGTATACGGGGGGGGGGGGGGGGGGATACAGCATGTATTTGACTTAATCGATTGGGACATCGAACTAATTATTTGCGTGTGAAAATAGCCGCATATTTGTGAGTGTAAAGTGTTATTAATATTATTATGATTAGATTTCATTTCCAAAGCACAGATTATTAATAAACCATAAAATATTATCACATATGTCTCTGTATTTCATTATTATGACTAATGTTTTAAGTACACTGATTACAAATTAAAAAATATCTCTGTTGGACTGTCCTTGGATTGTCCATATGTGCTACTTTGTGATAAATCTGCTGTATTTTTATTCTGACCTTATATGAAATTACGCAAAGACCCTGGTGTTTCTGTGGCGTCTCGGTGTCCTTCAACATAGACAGCTTATGCAGAACTGATTCCTAAAAGTGGGAAATTGTGGAAGGTCCTTATCTCAAGTAAACAGAGGTTGGGTCTTGACAAGTGCCACTGACTTTTGTAATTAGCTATTGTTCTCAGAGGCTCTTGTCAGTTATGCTTTTGGAGAGAGTCTTGAATGGGCAACAATTAGCGCTTCACTTAGCCTATTAGCACCTCTGATACCCCCCTAACCCCAGGTCTGGGCGGATTCATGTGCAGAAGTGTGAAGTCTCAAGAGAATTCTGGAATTTGAGTAAACTTTAGAGTGAAAACTTGACATAAATTTTCATAGATATTTTAATAACATAATGATTCTCCCTAAGTTACCCTAAAATAGATAGCACAGTGTTTTCAAAAATGGAAATGATTAAGGATAAGTTCCTCATAGGAGTTCCTTTATCTTTATTCCATCTATGTTTTTGGGACAGAATAAATAAACCTCCACCAGCGTCAACGTTTATTTATGTACATTTTGAGTCCAAATTATTCAGTCCTTAATTTTAAAACCGTGCAGTCAAAATGGCAGAGCGAAAAACAGAGCTGTTTTTTTTCTATACAGACATTTAAAAGTCTGTGGTGACATGCTACAGATGCAGATGGATTGTTGGAGGAAAAATATTTATTATTTCTTTATTATTCATTATTCTTTCAACACAGACGTTTTTATACACGGCCCACTACCCACATTACGCATAGCACCATATGTGAATGTCACACACACACGCACACACAATCTCATATCAAGGGCTTCCTCCAGGCCTTCCAAACCAATATTTTACATCAATCAAAAGATAAGAGCATGTCTTTAAGTTATGTTTGGAGAAGTGATGCAGCAATTCCTTTTTAGGACAAAGTACAAGCACAATAAATAGCTTATCCAATAATCTCATAGTCACTTCCTGGTTTACATAATAGCCATAAAAAGTACAAAATTGCACGCATCGCTTTGTCAGTCACACTGGAAGAGTAAAGATGGGGGGGGGGGTTTTCCCTATCGACCAACTAGTATTAGCTGCTGATGTGTCCCGGAGGACATTGTACTGTTATAGTGTTAATGTTTACAATCAGCGTCAGTGCTAAACGCTGTTAATGTAAATGTAGGTCCCACCTGGTTCATTCATATTGTAGGAAGATGCTGTGCTCTAGTGCCAGGTCTATGTGACCGTAGGCATTAGTCACCATTAAACTATAAAAGACTCGAGGACTGTATTCATGATATAGTAAGAGTAGTTCACACCGACTGTATTCCACCCGCTATGTTAGCACCTACTCTTCCGAAACGGCACATGCTATTGAAATGTTAATCACCCTTTCCCCAAGAATACCAATAGTGTGATGCTTTTAGCATGTCAGGATCATGGATACAGCTTGTAGCATATGCTTTGTAGCAGCCATTAAGCTTTTTGTTGTTCTGTCTGTTCGGTGCCGCAACAATATTCCCATTAAATTTTTGTGTTATATAAAGTAATATCTCAAAATATTTCAAAACCCTTAACGGCTCAGATGGATAAAATAAAAGATAAATGTAGGTCGACCTGTTAAAGGGTAACTGCCAAAACATTAGAAATGTAAATGTAAAAGCTTTGGAGATTATTTAACAAACTTCAGCGAAGTAGGAGGCATAAATAAAAATTCTCTCTGTAAAATACTTGCTTCAAAATAGCCTGGATCCCAAATATAGATGTTTTTAGTTGTTTCCTTAATGAGTCAGTGCAACAATCTTAATGTGGGTAAAACTTAGTGTGTGTGTGTGTGAAGGGGGGGGGCAATGCAAGCATCAAACTTTGGAAAGCTGTTGGTATTACTTTAGCACATGTGATGTAAATATGCAGAACACACACACATCACACATCAGACATCTGTTACCGCAGGGAGACAGACGGAGATGCACCGTGGTGACCAGGCAACTCCATGGCGACAACATGGCTATCCTTCTGGTGCCAGTGTGTTTTTTACAAGGCAAGGAATAACAACACACAGCTGGGAGTGTGGGAACAGCTGCCACTAACATCACTACGCCCTAAATCTCTCTCTTTCTCTCTCCCTCTCTTTTTTTTCTCAATTTCGCTCTCTCTTCATCTCTCCTTTCCTCCCTCGCTTAAGGGTTCCAGACGCGCTGGAGCCGAAGCTCCAGGCTTGCTTCCTCTCCGCAGCCCCTACTTCCTGTCATTTGATGGGACTTCCTGCCATGTCTCTGTGATCAGGCCTTGAGGAGGCTCCTCTCCGAGGTCGGCTTCCTGCAACACGGACAGCTGTGCAGATAATTCCCACTTTCCGCTTAGCTCAGGGAATTCTTTTTTTTTTTTTTTTACTTTTTTTTCACTCTTTGCACTAATGTCTTGTCCTTTTTGTTCTTTTTCTCCTCTAGTTGATTTTTCCATTTTCCTCCAATATACAGAAGGTGGCCCGGGTTAAGTATTATCTGTCAATTCCATTTGTGTTTGTAGGAGCAAAGCAACACATTAATCAAATGCCAGCAGTGTTAACCGCTAAACGCTTGGCATGGTTTTGTACAGATTTAAATATGCAAATGTGTTACACTATTTTCAGGAGAAATTTTTTAAAAAATCTGTTCCTACTCCTGTTGTCTAGTCGACTCAACAGGCTGCCGGGTTCCATGTTATCGCCACTTTAAAGCAGAGAAATCGTTATGCTTTATTTGGCACATACATTAGCACAATCCCATCTGTGATGAATTGGACATTTTGGGCTGGAATACTGAAAATGGAGAGGTTAGCAGCTCTGCAGGAGGCAGGCACAGAACAGGACATTATGTCCATTTTTTAATCTGTTTGTCTGTGCGTGTGTGTGTGTGTGTACAAGAAGTCACCAGACAGAAAAAAGAAATAAAAATGTGCTTGTATGGGATTTTAGTAATATGCACCGAGGTTGTCTGTAATTACCTGGAGACGCAGTGATGTAGCGGTTAGTTGGATACACTTGGATGTACATTCCTCCACATGGTTCTCTCACACACACAGACACACAACCTCCTGCCATGTGTTGTCCTGCTGTCCCTCTGCTGTGCCCATCTGCTCCCTAGGGCCGTGTGTCTGTAAGCCAGCGTGTGCGACAGCAGGAGTGTATATGTGACACAACGAAGACTCGGCATGTAAGAGCTCTAGCTGTGAGGAATTTGGTTTGAACTCCCCGAACACACACCATCATGGGCACCAGACACAAACAGCCATTTGTGACTGTCGTATGTGTTAAATTTAAAGATATTGTATTATGTAGATTACTAAACAAAAGGGAAAGGAATTACAGATCTGGGCTAATTAAATAGATTTTTTTGTATGCCTTTTGCTAATAGTTGTATTAGCAGGCCCTGAGAAAGACATTACTTGTTCACACCTTCGAGTCAATCAACAGATCTTTATGGTTTCCTCTCAGATAATAATCTATGGCAGACGCTATTAACATGGTCATTTACGCTCCTTTAATTATATTTTCAAAGTTAAAAGTTAAAAAATAGAAGCATGGCCATAACATTAACAGTAGTCTGTCCTCGCAAGTCAGCTGACACAAATGAAAACTAGCTTTTGCTTTGCCCTGGCTGGCCTGGTAGAAATCTAATTATACTGTTTAAATTAAACAGCCTAAAAATGGCCTTATTGCTCCATTTGTCCCCGAGGGCCTGTCCAGTAGAGAAAGAAAGTGCAATGGAGAAATGTTGAGGCAGAGATGGAGAGACTGAGAGAAAGAGAAAGTCAGGGATTCCATTTGCACTGTTGTTTAGTCATAAAAATGGACCATAAAGAATGAGAACAATTATTACTGTTCGATCTCATAAATGCACGTGGGTTGTTTTTTTTTTTAGATGTAACTCGAAACAGTGATGGAGACTGGATGCCTTGTTTTGATTTTCAGAACCAAAAAAAAAAAAAAAAAAAAAACTTTATTGCATTTGGATCGAATGACTCAACCCCTTTTTATTTTTTTATAGACAAATCACACTGTGTACCTCATGAGCAATAAGGGATTGATTTAACGTTCATTCTGGTACAGTAAACCATAGCTCCAAAAAAAACCACATCCAAAATCAGAAAAGTTACAAAATATTTGCAATATGTCCCTGGAGGAACTCTTTATGCGTCTGATTTATGATTCGGTTAAAAGTTAATTGGCGAAAGTCACGCCTCGAAAAGGGTGCTTTTGTGCAGAGCTTTTAAACGGGATGTTGATGTACATATAATTATATCATCATCAAACTCCTTTCACATAAACAGTGCCGAGAAAATATGCATAAAACATCTATTTGCCTATTTTGGTAACCATTTGATTGTGGTAATCTCTCAAAGATTTTCCAGGGCACAATGTGGCAATAATTATCATAACTCATTTCAATCTCTATGCACGCAATAATCTTTATAAATCGCAAAAATAAAAATCTGAAGCAAACGTGCATTCAAGTATGCAGCAGAGACAGCTCTCAGACCTTTAAATAACCTAAATAACTCGCTCTTTTTTTCTGTCTCCACTTTCCTTTCAGTGCCTCTCTCTCTCTCTTACACACACACACACACACACACACACACACACACACAGTGTGTTTCGGGAAGCATGCCTTCCCCAGCTGTGTGTGCAGCCCCCTCTGTGAGGGTTTAGAGCAGGCCAAGCTCACAGCTGGCCAGACATCGTGGAGCCAGTCGACAGGCGCATGGAGGGCCGCCCGCCCAGGCCTCTTCCTCTGCAAACATGCCCAGGTGTGGGGCCTGATGGCTGGCTTCTGATGTGAATGTGTGTGTGTGTGTGTGTGTGTGTGTGGGAGGGAGGGAGAGATAAAGTGGGGGGGTTTGATGGCTGCAGGGGATGGGAGGGTGGAAGGATGAGAGGGGGTATTCCCACTGAAGCTGTGTCAACAGTGACTGAAGGAAAGAGTTCTTGTGGGGGCTGGAGGCAGTTTGCTGCGATTACGGCTGTATTGGAACCACATTGTAGTGCAATCGCTCATGCTAATCCCAGCAATCAGGCAGGCAGATTCACAGACGTTATAAGAGAAGAGGCGAGGACGAGAGGACACGAGAAAGGGAAAACAGAATTGATGGGTTATAGCAGTAGATGGACACGGTTTTGTTATATATCAACATTTTAGAAAAGATCTTTTTTTAAAAAAAATATAATGTCGAAGAACCTAGTAACAAGAATGGACTAAGATATTTTTAAAAATCCAATATAAAGTTACAAGCACAAACAAGATGGCAGATTTATAAAAAGGAGGCAGGTGGAATATGATGTTAATCTTTTAGTACTGTTAATTGACTAAAAAAAGACAATGACACAAACACAAAGGGGCGGATAAAAAGGGATGTCAGTTTAATAAGGGGAAAACCTCTCTCTCTCTCTCTCTCTCTCTCTCTCTCTGTATCTCTTAACCAGGACACCCCCCACCCCCCCAAATATATATATTTTACCATTCTTTGAAATAAAAAGACAAAAAGAATTCCCTTGAAGTTTGGGGAGTCTTCTTGATACTTTGTTGTATGGTTGAAATGTATGAAGTCATGACCGAATGAATAAAGAAACACATTTATGATCTCATCGCTGTCTTTGGGGAGGACACGCTGGTCAGATGAGATAACATACAGGCCTTTGAACAACTTTATCTGTAGCCCAGATGCGCATGCACCCACACACATACACGTACACACACCAATTAAGATGTTCCTTTAGATCTTG
Organism: Bagarius yarrelli; assembly: GCA_005784505.1. Classification (NCBI taxonomy): domain Eukaryota; kingdom Metazoa; phylum Chordata; class Actinopteri; order Siluriformes; family Sisoridae; genus Bagarius; species Bagarius yarrelli. The sequence continues at coordinate 382,754 of VCAZ01000150.1, read as the reverse complement.
CCTCGTCTCAGACTCCCTGAAACTCTCACTCTTACTGTCTTACTGTTTTGCGACAGTCTAGCGCTCCAAGTGGTGGATATCGGAAATGTAGCCTTATTTGAAATGCAAATCAGTGCTCCTAACAAGTTTAGCTATAAATCACACCTAGAGGTGAAGCTGAAACTGTAAAGCTATCCAAAGATACCCTCTGAAACACTGTGCCACCCACTCAGATGCGCTAAATAACATAATGTACACATTTATGTTATGTTCTCTTTCTCTATTTCTTTTTTTTCTCTATTTTATTTAACCTCCAAGAACGCACACTAGATGTTCAATTATCTTTGTACACCACCACTTTTATTTTCTTATCATTAGTATTGTTGTGCTACCCTTTTGTTGTTGCTTCTGAAAATCTGACAGATATTTCTATCATTATGCCAATCAGTGGCACGGCTGTGTGTGGTGGGGGGGGGGGGGGGGGGGGGGGGGGTTAGGGCAATTCCAAGGACCTTCACACTTTGGGGGCCCCCCAGAGATCTGTTTTATTAATATTAACAGTGTGGACTAAACATTGCAGGGGCCCAACCTCTTATTCTTTCACATAAGGGTGCTTCTTTTCCTGATTATCCATACACACTTCTACCGTTGAGACAATGCAGTATAAAAGGAATTTGTGTTGATATTAAAATATGAATGTGTGTTTTTTAATAATACACATTGCCAGGTTTTGCTGTTAAAAATAGATGTCTTGGATCAGACTCCAATCTGCTTAGCAGAGAGAAGAACATACAGGTTGTAAACCCATAATGGTGTACTGTTGAGCTTCACCCGAACATGTTGATTCGGACAGAATTCGATGTACGCAGCTTTCCTCAATGTCTTTCTGTTTTCTATTACTCAGCAGTAACCACAGAACCCGTATTACGGTTAGTCCGTCCTCAGCGGCGCAGCCGAGCACGTTCAAGCTGTCTTCATGTTCTGACAAATGTGTTGTTTTTGCAGAGAAGAGTACTCGCTAATCCAGCTCTGAAAGCTCTATTTACCTTTATTATAGCAGGTGGGAAGAAGGAGATTGTGTTTGCATCACCTAGAGTTTCTCAGCGTTTCACCACAGCATTTAACAATGTAGGGTGTGTGAGGCCCTCTGCCTGTGCCGGTTTGGCTAAGAAAAACACACCGAAGGTGTCAAAACATCCATGACAGAGAGGGGGTCTGTGTGTATGTGTCCTCATTACATTTCTGTATTTGCTATTGTATGTGTGTGTTGTAGTAACAGTGAGGTTGAATTATCACTCACCTGTATATACAATAACAGAATCTAGGTCAATGGCAAGCCTATCGTTCCTGCCTGTGTTTACTTAGTACATATCCTAACCCTGATCAAGTCAAACACACACCTCTGCTGTCTTCTCATAGCATGTTTGAACAGCTGAATGTTGCACCTTGCTGCTGTTTACTCTATGAATGCAAGGCAACTGACTGGTCATTCAACATTCACAGGATGCTTTTGGCTTTTATAACACGGAAAGTGTAAATATCTCTATGTTCCCAGATGAACAAAGAGCCATTGATACGTAGGCATTTGTACCTTGCTATTACCTTTAAAGCAATGACAAGCAGAAGCCTCCAATCCACCAGGCGGTCCTACAAACATTACGTAACTAGTTGTAATGTTGATTAAAATAATTGTCAGCTGAAGATTGTTTTCTGTAACCCCTTTCAGACCACTTCTGCCCTGAATCCAGTCGATGTGGTGCGTGTATCTTGCCAATGCTGATGAATTTGTATGCTTTTTTTGTCGTAAAATAAATTTAGACAACAAGGGGTTAACCTTTTTTCTTAATCAAAACAATTTAAACACATTTTTGTATCTTTAAATATTATTAATGCTCAGAGCTCTTCATTATCAGTAGTGTTGTTTGTCTCACTAAGGGGCGCTGCTGAGGGAGAAAAGTTAAGACGATTCGTATGGCCACCGCACTTTGGGGGGCCACCAGAGATCTATTTTATTACTAGTAAAAGAAGCGCTATTAAAAAAATCATTTCATAGAGCCCAGAATTGCTAGAGTTGCTAGCTGTTAATAATTAAAATTAAAAATAATTTTTTTTGGCAACTTGGTGGTGCTGGAAATCGAACGCCGATCTTCCAATTAGCAGTCCAACACTTTAAACACTGAGCTATTACGTTTCCATGTGTCTATAGGTTAGGGGTGAATCTGTGACCACTGTAACCTAAGATTCTTGTAAACCCTAATGTGTTTTTCTGTTCTTCTAGGCCATTCACCTGGAGGCTGTGCATTTAGACATGCGTTTCGCTAATCCTGGTTGCAGTGGCGTCTTTCGCAATTTTGAACCTTATGAGAAAACAAGCTTGGGCCCCCTAACACACCCAATTATGTACTGTTACTACTACTAATAAAACAGATATCTTGGGGCCTCCAAAGTCTGTGAATCGCCCTTACTTCCTTCCCCTTAGGGTCCACAGACTGATGGTTTTAAGGAGTAGGTTTACTTTAGTTACCGTAACCATGAACTTTGACACCCCCCCCCATACAGATGTATGTAAACTAACCAAAGTGCATTCACAAATACTGTACAATAAACAATAAATCCAAACAGAAACCACATACAATGCAAAAAAATACAATACAGAAACCGCAACCTCAATGTCTGTAAAAGCGATGTGGGGTTTTTTTTTGTAGTTATTGTATTGGAAAAAATAAGAACGGTCGGGGTGTCATGTGGTCGTTGTTATTATAGAGCTGAACTGTTTACCTGAGGGGATTTTTTTTAAACAGATAGTTCCCAGGGTGTGTTCTATAGAGATTTTCTCAGCTTGTCCGATGCTCCTGATGACATGCAGCTCCTGAAACAACAACTGCTGCTGACTAGGCAGCCTTTCCGCAGTGTGTTCGGATAGCAGTGTGTTCTAGCTGTTAAACAGGAGGATGCATAGCTGAAGCACATACATGGCAGTAAAAGCTATCATGTATGTATAAATATGTGATAGTCTTTAAAAGATCTAGAAATTTTCAACTGACCGATAATTTTGTTGATTTTCAGGAGCTTATAGAGAGCTGGGTTCTGTGTGTTTTAAGCTCTTGGTTGTTTTTAGTACACTATAACACCATAATTGGCGGACTGGTGAAATGCATGAAGAAGCAGGTGGTTTGTAAGTGTATGTTTTAGTAAATTTTGCAACACCTTTGTTTATGCGTGGTTTTGATCTTATAAATTGACTGTATACATGACCGAGCATTTATTTAGCAATAAACTTGCTGACAGAAAGAGAAGGTCATTGTGAAGTTCACCTTTCAGTTCGTCCTAAATATAGAGTTTAGTTGTCTGCAGGGCAATCCAGTTCTACCACTTTAGCTAGAACACATCATGCTGCAATAAAGTTTTGGTCGTTTTGTCATGTTGGAACAGTGTATGGGTAATGGAATAACATGATACTACAAGATACAGAGACATTCTAGACAATTTTGTGCAAACAGTTCGGAGAAGATGGCGGGCTGGTATGGCGTCCCAGAACTTTTGGTCATTTAGTGAACATTGTTATACTTATGTTTTATTGCTGATTATTTGTAATGGAAGAAAACATTAACTCCCCCTGAAATATTAATAAATGTAAAGCGTCTGCATGACGTATAAGATGTTCATGCCTGAGATGTTTCTGTTTAAGCACATAGATTTGTCGGTGATATTTTCTCGACGTGTCAGCACATACTTTAGCGTTTGAATATAGACCGTGTATTCTAAAGTCAGACTTTTGATTATAAGGTGGTAAAGAGGCTTGGCTGAGAATCTGTAATTGTACTGTGGCACAGTGACAATTTAGTTTGAGCCTGATGAGACAGAAACAACATAATGACCTGGGCATGGAGTTGAAGTGCACACGCACACACCCACACACACCAACGCTGCTGGGCTACTGTAGTTTTAGCAAGGCCACAGTGATGACAAGCTGCTGATATTTACTACTATTTACTAAAGACCATAGGGGCCATACACACACATCTGGAGTCTAGACTCTCTGGCTCTCTGGACCAGGACCCACCTCGCTTTCTCCCTCTCTGTCCCTTGTTTGTACAACCGCCTTTAATTAACCCGAGATCTTTGTGATGAAGGACAAAAGAAGTAGAGACGCATCTGAAAAAAGAGCTTAATCGTTAACAAACCACAATTTGTACAGAATAGGAAGTGTGGTTAGGAGACCCTTTATTCATAGTCACACACACACACACCTTGTAGGACCTTGTATTTTTTTATTGACATATACAGCGAGAAAATTATTGCATATGAATCTAAACACTTTCTCTTTCTCCTACAGGCACAGGAAAACAGAGCAATAAAACTTGACACTAGTTGATTTTACAGACTCCCTAGCGCTCTTGCATTCGATTTTTTTCCTCATTCTTGTTTTCTTTAAACCATGTTGTTCAAAGAACGGCTGGACTTGAGCAATACAGTAATTTCACTCCTACTGCAATAAGATATTTGTAAGAAACAATACGATTCCTTTTTTTCGTTTGGATGAACTGCATAAAATCATTTTGTTATTCGTATTCCTAATGTATTTATATAATATTTTTTATTTTGACCCTGAAACTTTTTTTTGGATGTTTTATCCCAGTAGGAACTGGCTTTATGTTTACCGGTAATAATGGCGATTACTATATATTGGTTTTTAATGAAGTTTTTTTTCCTAACATGTACAAGTAAAACTGTTTCTCTGTATATAATATCTATAATAGAGATCAAGTATTTGGTTTCTTTATTATTTCTAAGGGAAAAGAAAAATGTACCTCGGTTAATATTTCCCAGAAATAAGAAACCAATACAAAACATATGGTACAATCAGCAGTAAAAAAATATTTCCATCTTTCCTGGATTCCAGAGTTGATCTGGAGAAGGCAGTGTATGACATCTGGCAGAGTTATAACAGATATGGCAAAAGGAATTGGGGAGGCTGTGTATGTTACAGCTCAGAGCTTTCAAAAGCTGCTCGAATATATGAAATTATTGGAGAACTGTTCTAAAGGCACAAAGCGAGAGCTAAGTTATTATAAGAGAATATTTGGAAAGGTACATCGAAACACAGTATGAATATTAGTGGATGATCGATGTGGCTTATTTTTTTTGTAGCTCTTTTCAATGTTATGAACCTTCTTTCTTTCCATGACTGATATATCAGAAATAATTAACCAAATTTGTCAGGTTGGAGTTTTAGTAAAAGTAAATTAAAAAAAAAAATGGTGTACAAAAAGATGCACATTGATTATTAGGCAAACAGAAGCTCTGTTTGGGAGCAGTGCTGCACTAGGCAGGATGAATAGTACAGCCTATTATTTACACTATGTGAGTAGGAAAAAGTGTCATTGCGCAAAAAAATAAAAATAAATAAAAATGTCTGACATTAGTTTAATTTAAAATATTCTATTAAATTCATGCATCATTTTCTTTTATTTGCACATTAACGTTAACTCTTCTTAACTCCACACCATGTCAAGATGCTGGAGCCTTTATTAAAAATGTCAGGATGGGTTATATATTAGTTGCTTAAACGTCAGAAACTAGTATTTTATTAGTAGAAAGTAAGGAAAAGCAAATGGACTACATTTCCCTTTAACGACAGCATCTCCGCCATTACTAATTAACGCTAACTTTCCACCAGGCAGCGTGAGTTAAACCGACAGGAGGAACCGACACGGTGAGCCGAATCATTTTTTTTTTATAGCTTTTATGTTTATTTCTGGTAACAAAAATAGCAATTAATCCTTAGAAAAATGTGTTAAAATGAGTAAAAAAAAAGTTTCTGGCTAAACACATAATAAAAGTCGTTTCAGTGAAATAATTAGTGTTATGGATTTGAATTGTAATTCATTTGACCTGTTAGCTTTTTTTTAAATTTTTTTTTATTGTATTGTATTTTTATTACATTAAAAGCATTGACTAATTTGCACCTCAGCTCCAGACCAGGTGTAGTGATGATCCCTGTAGGTTTGGTGCTGTATACTGAGCTTTAAATAGACTGCATAGTTTGAGGTGTTAGAGTAAAAATAACAACAATTCTGAGCTACAACTAAAGTTTTGGGTTGTGAACACAGCAAACAGGCGACCTGTAGTTAAAGAGATGACAACAGGACGAGCAGCAGGGTACCGGCACATACATCATCTTATATGTAGCTAAACAGGGCTTACACTAATAAAATTATGTGAGTAGTATTATTTTATATAATAATAATTATTATTATTGTTATTATTATTATTATTGTCATTGGTGTTGTTATCATTAACAGTATTAGTAGTAGTAGTATAAGGTAGTATGAACACAGGAATTGCAGATCATAGTAGTAGTTTTTTTCCTGGAACTTATAGTTAATATACAATTAATTAATCAAATGATTAATTTACTTTTTTTATATTATTGCATGTTTACAAGGTGAACCCACCAATGTGATGAATCCTCATTTACCCTAGACAGGGCTTAGACAATGAAAATGATGTGTGAGTAGTAGACTTATTATTATTATTATTATTATTATTATTATTATTATCGTTTTTTATTAAGTGGAAATAAAAATTCTCTAACCTTAACCTTAAATAAATTAGAAAAAAAAAAAATAAAAAGGGAAAAAAATAAAAAAAAAAAATAAAAAAATAAAATTAAAAAAAAAAATAAAAAAAAAAAAAAAAAAAATTAAAACAAAAAAAAAAATATCTAAAAAAAAATAAAAAAAAAAAAATATATATATATATATATATATATATATATATATATATACATATTTAAGATCTACATACACAAACCAGTTTTGCAGTTTAGCCAAAATCGGCAAATTTTATTGACAATAAGTGCTTCAGATAGTAGACAGAAATGTTGGTACTTATAATGTTTGTATATCACTAATCAATCAATCAATTAATTTAATTATTCTATCTTTTTGTATAACATCTTTACAGGATGAGCGCACCACTGTGATGGATTATCATTGACCATTAACCGCTTCCTGTTAAATATGACCATAAGCATCATCTAATCCGGAAGAGTTGTAGCTCAAACATCACACAGGCAAGTTGGTCTATCTGTTTTGTACACAGGCTTTGAATGGGAGTGTCAAATATCCAAACATGATAAGGGTTCCAGTGTCAGCAGCATAATTTGTGTTCTGGATTTTTTTAAAAATTCTGCTAACCTAAACAGATTGTAAATTTGTTTAAAAGACTAGTCATTTTTCCAGTTTCAGCTAAATATACCAATAAACTCGTAAATTGACTAATTAACTAATTTTATTCTTTATTAGCGGTATAAAAATCTGATTCTGTAATAAAATACATTTGGGGATTCCAAATAGTGATGAAATGTTCAACAATATTTGATGGGGTTTTTTTTGTTTTGTTTTGGGTTTTTTTTTTTTTGTTATTGTAGGTGCCATTTTAAAAGACAAAGATACCAAGAGCAGGGGTGGATTGTGTGAGGCTTGGTGGTGTTGTGGTTAAAGACTTGCCTCAAACTCTGAAGGTTGTTGGTTCAAATACAGCTTCCACTCTGTGAGATGAGTGATATAAGGGATGGTTGGAATGGTACCCAGGGGAGGAGGAGGAGGAGACAGAGGAGGTGGTGATAAAGGGTAAGAAGAAAAATGAGGTGGCTTATAAGGAAAAAATTATTCAGATTGATTAAATTACTGCTTCTGTGTTTTCTCAGCCCCAATTAGCTTTGCTCACCCCCAGTTCACTCTCTGCCCAGTCATGGGGCAGGTATTACTTTTTACTCCTCTCCAGCCACACACACACACCCTTGTTGCACAACTTTCCTTCACATTATTGCCTCACAGCCTTTTACCATTTTGCCCAGCTCAGCCAACCGTGTGCTTTTTCCTTTAACACTGTGTACTTGTTAGCCATTTTGCACTCACCATCGGTTATTGCGTCATCCGTTTCAAGCCATCAGTGTCACGTTCTTATCACTGACAAACACCACCTTGTCTCTGGTTATTGGGTGTTTTTGCATCACCTGTTCTAAGCCACCACCGCCATGTTCTTGTCACCCACAAACACCACCTCATCTTTGGGTGTTCTTGCATCACCTGTTCCGAGCCACCAGTGTCACGTTCTTGTCACCCACAAACACCACCTCATCTCTGGTTTTTAGGTGTCTTTGTTTCACACCACCCATGTTCACATCCTTATCTGCTTTTTTGCACTTGCCACCTCGTCAACAGCAATTGTGTGCTTTTAGCATCAGCCATCCTGTACCATCTTTTTGCAGTCCTGCATGGGGTTCGAACCAGTGACCACACAATCCCAAGCCAACGCTCATGTATATGAGCCATAGGACCTCATGTGAAGAAGTTGCTTTCGAAATCTTTTTCTACCTTTGGCTTATCATGCCTGTCCCAGCAGTACAAATAAAAGTAAGACTTGGTGATTAGAACCAACAACCACAGGAACCAAAAACCAGTACCTTAACCACTACACCACATGACATGTTGACAGAAAGCAGGTTGTGACTTAACAAATGACTCTATGTGCGCCTAAGGTAGCGTTTAAAAAAACCCCACCACCACCTGGATTCAAACCAGCAACCACACACATCCCAAGCCAGTAGCTTTAACCCCTACGCCACAGCAGGACATTGGAGTGTGGTAGTGTGATGGTTATAGGATTTAATAGTCTTAATAAATTATCAAACACACATCTGAACCAAAAAAGATTCGAACCACAGATGGCACAGAAAATAGACCATAACATTAACCACTTTACCACCACAAGTCAACTAGTTGAGCTGCTTAGTTGACATTTCAATGCGTTTCTCTTCAAATCTGCCCTAATGGAAGAAATAATGATTTGAACCAACACTCACAGATACCAAAACCTGTACCTTAACCACTACACCACACCACATGACATGACGAATGATGGATTTTTGTCTTAATGAATGATTCTATGTGAGCTGACGTAACCTTTTTATATAAATAAATAAAAAAACAAAAAAACACATACTACACACATTCAAACCTACGTTGTCACACACAAATCCTTTGCTTTGTCCCCTACACCACAGCAGGACATGAGCATGTTTTGGTTATGGGACTTTATTCATAATAATTGTCCCAAAGCACATCTGAACCAAAAACATAGATTTGAACCACAAACGTCACACACCGTAGTGCGTAACACTTCCCACTTCACCACAATCAACAAACTTAGTTAACTATTTGACTTGTAATAATGAACGTCTCAATGGGATTCTTATCAAATTTGCCTCAGCAAAAAAATAAAATGTAGAATTAATGATTTGAACCAGCAATCACAGACACCAAAATCTTATACTTTAACCACATGACAAGGGTTAGACTTTTGTCTTAACAAATGTCCCCACTCTGGACAGATTCAAATCCTAGACATCACACACAAACGTCTATTGCTTTAACCCCTACACCACAGCAGGACATGAGAGTTGGACAGTTGTGAGTCTTTACTCTTAATAAATGACCCAAAGCCCAACTGAACCAAAACTAAATCACAAACATGCAGATTTGAACCACAGATGTCACACACCAAAGTCCTTGACACTTACCACTTTACCACCACAAGGCAATAGGTTAAGCAGCTTATTTGACTTTTAGCTTTGTCTTTAAATCTGCTTCAGCAGAAGAAAAAATGAGAGCTAATGACTTGAACCAGCAATCACAGACACGAAAAGCCATTACTCAAACAGCTACACCACATGACATGACAAGTGTTGGAGCTTTGTCTTAACCTTATGACTCCATGTAATCTAAGCTAACTATTTAAAATAATTAATAAATTAAACCCTACACAGATTCAAACCCGTGTTTTCACACACAACTAGCCATTACTTTAACCCCTACAACACAACAGGACGTCAGGGTTATGGGACTTTAGTCCTAATGAATGACCCAAAAGCCCATCTGAACCAAAACTAAAACAAGAAGATGCGGAATTGAACCACAGCTGTCACGCAGCAGAGTCTGTAACACTTACCAATTCACCACCACAAGTCAACTGGCTTAGCAGTTTCAAACCCGTGTTGTCACATGCAAGTCCAACATTTTAGCCACTACACCACAGGAGGACGCGAGTGTGTGAGATGGTTTTGGGTCTTAATAAATGACTGAGATCACATCCAAACTAGACATAAAAAAAAAAAGATTTGAACCACAGCTGTGACACACCATAGTCCATTAATACTAATTACTTTAACAACAAGTCAACCAGCCTGGATGTTTATTTATTACCTCAATGTGCTTCTCGTCAAATCTGCCACAGCAGAATGAAAAAAAAAAGGTAATAATTTGAACCAGCAATCACAGGCACATTGTTTTAACGATTGACTCCATGTGATCTGAAGTAACAGTAAAACACTACACAGATTCGAACCCATGTCAGCACACATAAACCTCCAATGCATTAACCCCTACACCACAGCAGCACATGAAGCAGCGATGCTTATAGGACTTTATAAATGACATATAATGAATATAAATACTGTATAAAAGAAGTCCGCATTCGATTTTGTGATGTAATAAACGTCTCTAAACACCTTTAAGTGTTTCTAAGCTGAAGCAAAATTGCGATACTCAGACTCGACCCACAGACCACCCCGCTAAAGATAAGCATTAGAGTTCCTGATTGACGACAGGTCTGATGTGAAGCTGCAGAATGAAGCTATTATACTTAATTTAACCAGTGCGAAGGGGGACAGCAAGGCAAATCAAATATTTACTACATACATAGACTTACATTTATTATTTTTAGGTTTTCTTCCGTTTGTGGCAAGATTCATCAACCTTATGCTGATGATTTAACATTTTATTAAACACATTAGAGGAGCTTCTGTGTTTTAGGGGCTTCTGTGTTGCAGGTGATGGTGTTGCGGATATTATTTTAACAATCAGTGATTTAAAGGACAAAAACAGTTTATTGAAAAATCGATGCACATGATTGATATCAACACGATGGTTTAATAGCATTGTAGCATTGTTGGTGTGGGATGTTCTCGCAGTTCTTGCGTTGGTTTACTCCGGTTTCCTCCCACAGTCCAAAACATGTATGTTAGATTGAGTGGTGATTCTTAATTGCCCGTAGGAGTGAGTGTGAGTGTATGTGATTGTCTGTATGTGACCCTGTGATGGACGGCTGACCCTTGCCTTTCACTAGCAGATCCCTGTGACCCTGATTAGGAATATGTAGGTATAGAACATGATTGATTTACCTGGTGAAGTCATTCGTAGGCATTTAACAGATAAACAAAACATTATAATAATAATAAAAACTTACTTAGATAAATATAATGATATCATGATGATCATAATCAATATTTAATAATGGTTTTACAACCCAGTCAACATGTCAATAATAACATTCCATTTCAGATGTATTATAGTCCCCATTTCCTGGTACAGGTCACATTTTAAGGCCAATATTTAGCAGCAGTGTGAACAGCACGGCCGATTTAAGGATGACATAAAACAACTTTAATTACAGTAAATAATACATACAGGAAAAAAAACAGAAATTGGACTTTGCATTTGTTGGCTCTGTAAATTATTCCCTGTAGAGGATTTGACTTCTGCCCAGCCGTCTGAAACAATAAAAGAAATTACAGTTTACGGAAAGACATTTGTATAATTAGTGCTGCTGTAATCCAATACAAGACTACAGATAATATTTCTAATAAATTCACTGAACATGACCTACAGCCATTCATTACGAAGAAAGATCATTTGTGTAATTTCTTGCATTTAACTTGTAAATCTTAGCTAGTTTCTTTAGTTAGCGGCAGGTTGGATTACTTTTACAACAAAGTTTAAGACAAATTATTACATTTCATGCACATCAATTTAAAATGTAGGACTTTATATCGACGAATAGGTGCTGGTTTCATCCAGTTTTAAATTGAGTTTTATTTCATTTTTGGGGACACGCGTATGAGGACCCACAAAAACTTTTACTTACTCATCACTAACGGGTTTTAGATTATTCATTTTTTACACATTTCAGTCTTTCTCTCCCCCCCCCAATGTCCTTTTCACGTCACACCCAACATGACGCATTTATGACTGAACCGGCCCTTGCTCTTTTTACTCCGCTCCTTCTAAATGGCTCTGTTCAGCCTTCAGCTCATAAAAAAAAACACTGACCACACACACACATTCTATAAATAGCTTTATGTCTGCAGACTTTACACCGAACACAGCAAACAATCAAAAACATGATGAAAATGACAGTGTTAAAGGTGGAACATCTTGTTAAAGAAAGAATTTAAAGGGTTTTGGCCAAACATGCATTTAACAGAAAATGAAGTAAACAATCACTTTTCCACCAGGGCCAAGGATGGTACTCGTTCCAGCATCTCTGCTACCAAATGCATGCTCGTGATGTTAGCGGTAGAACTGGATGATTTAATTCTACGTTGCTTGTTGATGATCCGTTATATATTATTATAAGCATACATTAGCGTAGGTACAGCTAAGTATGTAGCAGAGAGCAAAAGGACCATCAATCTCTTCTGTCGACCACTGCTGAACAGACATCCTGCTATTTTCCTTACTAACACTTATGCCAATGCTGATACTTTCATACTTTGGCTTTTTAAAAATGGCGCCTGTTGAAATGCTGTCCGTGACTCTCTGCCTACTGATGTCATCAGTTCGCACTCAAGACCAGCAAGTTTTCAGGGCCGATTTGGAGCCAGGATCCAGGCAACAGCCTAGGGGGTTTTTTTTAATGGTGAAAAAAGCACAGCCTGGTTCTTCCGGTTTTTTCCTAACTTTGTCCTAGAAACATAAAACCAAAAGTGCGAGAAGAACTGAATCACTCATTATACAATCATGCACTGCCTAGAAACCCTTTTTTATGGCAAATTTGGAAAATAGTGTTTTAAATAGTTACTCGTAGTCTCTTTTTTTCTTTCCCCTTTTTAAGTAGTTTATGTTTAATTAAGTAGATATGTTTTTTTCATCTTTATTTCTTTCTTTTCACTCATTTACTTCAGTATCATATGATCACTGATTCATTTGATTCTTATTTTCTACTGCTCTCATCACGTATTATTAGTGATGACCTCAAACTTTGCTCGTCTCTGCATGGCTTCCCAGCACCGAGCCGAGACAGTTCATATCGCAGGTGTTGTAACTGGAGTGTTTATCTGTTCTAGTGAAAAGAAAACTCAAGTGTAACACAACCTACATTAGTCACGTGGATGTGCAAGCCCAGGTGTAAAAGGAGCTAAACAACAAAAGCAAGCTGTAGAGAAAGAGACTCTGACTGACCACTCCCAAAAATAATATCAGCGTTTTTTCTACAATTTACAAAAATAATAAGGGTAATAATGTCTCATAAAATTATGTCTACTGTAATAAATAAACAGTTGCTTATGTAATATTTCTAAATGACATTTCGAGTGTCATGTTAAAAATTCATTCATTTATCTTCTATACCTGCTTATTCCCTAATTCAGGGTCACGGGGATCTGCTGGAGTTTATCCCAGCCGTCTCTGAAAGGGCAAAAGGCAGGAGGGGGACACCCTGGACAGGTCGCCAGTTCATCACAGGGCCACACACACACACTTACACTCACTCTTAAGGGCAATTTAGAATCACCTAAAATACGTGTTATTTGGACTCTGGGAGGAAATCGAAGTAAACCCACACAAGCACTTCTTGCTGTGAGGCAACAGTGCTGAACAGCTAAGCCACTGTTCTGCCCTGATGTTAAATATTGCGCTTCCCCTTTGTCATTTTTGGTTGCAGTTGTCTTTTATTTTCCTACCAGATGCAGTAATATTTCTGCGGCGCACACAACATGTGAGTAAATGAAACGGAACACCGGCTTAATTCTGCCAAATATCAGGATTGAGATTAACCCTTTTCGATTGCTTGGTGGTGAATATCTCCTGTTTGGGGTAATAAAAGATAAATAAACAGTTATTAAGGAAGTAGATAACACTAGCAGTATGATGCTGAAATATCCTCCTGAGACCCAAAGGGAATTTTTTGAACGACTTCCTATTCATTTTGGTTAAAACATTTTACATTTAAGATTTTAAAAAATATTATTGTCATTTAAAAAGACAGTCCTCTCTATAAAATATGCTTGTTCTTATGGCAGGTCATATTTCGGATGTGACTAGTTCCTGGCAGCCCAGCCAATCAAACGCCATCTCAGTAGAAAGCCCAGGATGTTCTTTCTAGGCTTTAGTAAAGAACATAATGTCTTAAAATAAGCATTAAAACACTTGTAGGCAATGTATTTAGTCTAATTAACTTAAAACCAGCTTGTTAATCATATTTGAAATAGTTTTCTTTCCTTCATTTGGGAAAAAAGTTCTTAAATCTAGAGGTAATAATTATAAAAATTCCTCTTAATTTAGGAATTAAAATGATATATTCTGTCTTAGAATGAACCAAAGCATTAAAACAAGTTATTACAGCTAAAATAGTCTTAAAAATAGAAGGCGGGCCACAAAGAATGTCTCTTATTGTAATTAGGCTTAATTTGCAGGTAAAATAACTAACTTTAAGATTTACTAAGTAAGTATAAAAAATAAATCTTACAAATAATCATAATAATCTCACACAATCTGCTCTTGCACAGCATTTTATTCCTAAAACAAGATCAATAAGACTTTTTGACTAGAAATAAGATTGTGGACTAGATGAGATGTTTTTACAGTGTAAATGAAGCATTATTAAGCTTCTAATGTTGTCAAATAATTGCTGTATCCACTGTTTAGACATTTATTAAGTATAAATACAGTATAATTAAATAGAAGTAGGCCCGTTGTTTACATTTGACATAAAACATACGTCCAAGTTATCAGACTTTAAATAGAGCTTTACAGTTACAGCATCAGTGCCAAAGCAACCAGAGCAGCAGATATTTTTGGAGCGTGGACCTATCACACTGCCTCACCGTGTGTACGTGTGTGTGTGTGTGTGTTTGGGTCAAAGCAGCAAGGCAAAACCAGAGAAGAGCTCAGAACCCAGAAGAAGAACTGGAGCGCAAATGAAAAAGGCGCCCTTTTTACTAACTCTTTAATCTCGAGAGAAGCTAATCCAAATCAAATAAAACGTTTCCTCACTACGGGGTCCGATAGACCACAGACAATAAAAGCAAGCATCCCTCAGAGGTGAATTTCCGGTCACTCTCGACAGCATTAAACGAGGACTAGGATGGAACGCCAACAACAGGATCAGGCTAATGTTTGTTATGTGTCTTTGATGAAGCAGTCGTGCTGTGCAGATTTACAGTTACAGTATCGGAGCCAAAGCAACCAGGAGAAGAAGGAGAAAGAGGTGGAGGAGATGTTTCTGTGGTGTGTACGCGGCGCGGCCCCTCACTGCGAGTGTTCAGGTCAGAGCACAGAAATAGCAAAGAAAAACCAAGAATCTAATGACTGAGTTCGATGGTCTGTAGAGCCTTTTTATGGTCTTTTAGGCTCCTTGAGAAAGAAAATATATTATTATTATTATTATTATTAATGAAGAACTGCACGGATGATCATCCCAGCTGTAGGTAGGAATGATGACAGGGAGATCAGGGATGGATTATTTTCCTCCTACTCACAATGACTCACTAGTTAAAGACTTTGCTTTTGTTCTCATCTTTCCTGCTAGAATTACATAACACACACACACACACACACACACACACATACACACACAGTTACCTGCATCCGCCAGGTGCAGATTATTTCACAGTCACCACCCTAAAGTTCAGGAAAACACAGAGTTGTGCAAGAACACACAGTGCAGATGTACAGGAATGAATGAACGTTTAAATGAGCAGATTTTTCTCTGGAAATAATAAAACACACTCGCGTGTCGGCTTGTCCTGGAAAAATACAAAAATTATATTCAAATTTACTCTTATTGAAATGTTTTGGGGTTTTTTTACAGGGTGAGATTTTATCACAAATCTATTTAAAATGTTGCTCTACCTAAAAAAATAAAAATCATTACCAAAGAAATGTCTCGCTTCGTTTTTCCTGTATCAGGACTCCACCTAGCGGTCAAGTAGAGAAAAACAGCATCGAATCATAAAAGTCAATTCGATCATATCACATCTGTTTTAAAACGCAAAGTGTTCCTTAAAAATAAATAATTACATCATTTATTACAAATGGTTAAATGTATAATTTCTTTTATATGTCATTAATACGTAATATTCTAATGATTTATGTTCAAGTTATGTGGATGCTGTTCTTAATTAAACATAATTAAACATATAAACATGATATAAATCATTTTTAAAAAGCAAATCATGTTTTTGAATACATTATTGACTACTTAAGTTCACTTATTTTATTTGCATCATTGATGTCAATGCACAATATTACAAAATTTTATCTACAAACAGAAGAAATCCTTCATTCATTCATTCATTCATTCATTTATCTTCTATAAACCCGTTTATTCCCTAACTCGGGGGTCACGGGGGTCACCCAGCAGTCTCTGAAAGAGTGAAATGCAGGAGGGGGGGACACCCTGGACAGGCCGCCAGTCTATCACAGGGCCACACACACTCACTCCTATGGGCAATTTAGAATCACCAACCAACCTAACATACATGTTTTTTGGTCTGGGGGAGGAAACCGGAGTAAACCCACACAAGCACATAGGAAAGCATGCAAACTCCACACAGAAAGACCCCTGCCCGGGAATCAAACCCTTCTTAATGTGAGGCAACAGTTATAATCACTAATCCACCGTGCTGCCCTATATAAATAAAAATATATCTTACATTGAATTATTAAACAATTACAAAATACTTCTAGCATCTTTATTTAAATTACATTAAAAAAGTTGTGGATTATGATAGGAAAATCCTATGTGAGAGAATGATATCAGTATTACATATCCGATCAGATGGATTGCTGACTTGAGCCTTTTTATTGCACATCAGTAGCAAATGACCGAAAGGCAAAAAACAAACAGAACAATGAATTTTTTTTTTAAAACAAGATGTTCCACTGGGTGCGTCTGGGTGGGGATTTGAATATTCTTTTTTGCATTGAACCCCAAGTCAAAGCTCTGAGATGTGGTTTGCTTTTATTTGTGATATGTGGGAAAGAATTCATGCAGCAGACTAACAAGAATCAGACCAAGTGTACATACAGGTATATAAATAATACACATGATTTTGGCTGATTTATCATCTTGATCTCGATTCTGAAATAAAAATTGAAATTAAAACTTAAAAAAAAATATATATATATCATCCGGCATCATCCCAAATCTCACAAACACAGAACATTTTCTTATAAATATAAACCAAGTTCAACGTTAATCCAGTTTCCGATCTGTGAGTATCTGATTATAAAAGATTATCTAAAATAAACCCTATTTTATAGGCGAAAGATCATCAAAAACACACTGACGGATGATTTCAGGATCGAGGTTCCATTTCTGTCCCAGCCATATTTTATTTACATATATTTAAATAATTAATTCAGCGTGATATATGATGTCATTAGAAAAACCTGGAAATATGCTAATAATAAGACAACCTATTTTCCATCTCAACATTTTACGACCTTTGACCTCAACGTTCCACCGAATAAAATATTTGGCTTATTCACCAGGAACATCACCAGGAAGTCGGATCGTCTAAATTCCCTAAAGATCCCAGATAGAAGAAAAACAAAGGTGACTTTAAACATATCATATCGTTATCCAGATTACAGATGGAAAGTAAGTAATTAATGTAATGAATTAAAATATTTGACATTGAAAATATTACTAACGTTTCTTAATGTGCGCACGTTGTTAGCATGAACATCACTAACCTCATTTTGTCTAGTCGAAAGATTTATCCGAAACAATTACCCTGTTACCCATTCGAGAGTCAAAGTCCTTTAAATAAATGGTCTTTTTAAAGAATGTGACGGGTTTAATCGTCCCATCACCCTGATTTGACTTATTTTAAACATCTTTGGTTTAAAAATCAATCATTTCACTCTTATAAATAATACATTTACAGTAAAAAAAGGGAACAGACGAAAACAACCACCAAAAGGAAAACCTACAACTTTAAAAACGTTAAACATTAATAATCACACGTATGATCCTAACCCTCTCAGTCATGTCTGACATTCTTATGGATAATCTGTCCGTTTAAAGCTCCCACACATGCTAACTAAGAAGCGTTAAAGCTTGGCTTTATTTTAAGGCGCACATGCAGATATCTGGCTTTTAAATGCATGTAGTGAGCTAAGAAGTCAGTGGGCTACTGTAGTGCAGGTAGAATCACCGGTGAAGCAGGATTTTACAGAGTGCTTTTATACATAGTGCGTGGAGTTGAAGCCATGCGTGAAGTTGAAGTTCCTTCGAACCTTCGCGGCTACTCAGAAGCGGAAACAGTCAGCGGCGTCTTCTGGGCTTTCAAAGACGATTCCTTCGCACAGGGAGTCCTGACCAAAAAAAAAAAGAAATAAATTTTAATGTATTAAAACAGGAATCACTTTTTTTTTTTTAAAGTGCATCCATTAAAACAAACACAGTATCAGATTCAGAATATTATAAAAAATGTTGTTGTTTATTCGAACTTTGTAACCAAATAGTTGTTTATATGTAGCAGAGGTCATTTTTATTGACAAATAAAATGTCAATCATTTTAAGCTGTTATATAAGAGTGTATCAAAAAGTTCTGGGACGCACCAACAGATGGCAGCACAAGACTGCATGCACAGTCCTGGGGAGCACAGCCTTGCGTGCAGCCTTGTGCTGCCATCTGTTGGCCATCTAAAAATGTGTATTTTGCCAGTAGTTCCCAAGTTGAGGGGTGCGACACTGGGTTATAATAAGGAGGGCAAAGGGGGACCCAGCAGAGATTTTTGGGAACCGTTCCACTATGCTGTCTGCAAAAAAATGTATGAACTATTAGGGCTAAGGGGAGTGAAGAGTAGAACATCATCTATACTGTGTAAACCATATAGGAATCATGTACCATGGACTTCCACAAATACTGATATAATATAGGAACATGTAAAACACCTAAATTGGGAGTTTTTTCAATAGCCAATCATAAAGCTGCAGCACACTGAGGCAGACGGAGGGGCAGATGGGTTGGTGAATCTATTCAACAGCTGAATTTGGAAAACAATTATTACTTTGTAACACAATCAAGCATCAACCAGTGAAATTCGGAAGACTAAACATCTTTAACCAGCTTAAATAAACAAGGAATCTTAAAGGTTGACATGTTGAACCTAAAAGCAGTTGGGCTACAAACATTCAGGTTTCTCTCCTGTTAGGCTGTGTTCACACTTGTAGTTCGTTCTGTTTGGTTTATTTGGTCCTGGAGTTCATTTGGTAGCAGAAAGAGACCTGTCTCAGTCCGCTTGTTTGGTGTGCACCAGGGTTCATAGTTACTTAAATAAACCGCATTTACCGAGCAATCGCACCAGAGTTCATCTTAATCGAACCAAACATGACAAGTAGCGATGTGATGCCGCGGTGGTTGTTGGACTGCTAATTGAAAGATCGGGGGTTCGCACATTTCCAGCACTGCCAAGACAGCACCGCTGTGCCCCTGATCAAGGCCCTTAACCCCCAACTGCCCAAAGGAAGATAAATGTAAGGTTCTCTGGATAAAGAGCGTCTGCCAAATGCCGTAAACGTAAAAGTAAGTGTGAACAAACACATCTGGGCTTTTCAACAGTCCAGTTTTAGATCATTAAATATAGATTCATATTATAGATGTTTTCCTGGAAATGTGAAGAGTGGAAATTTTCTTTTTGGAGTGAACAGAACCAGTCAATAAAAATGTACTAAAGGTACAGAACTGAGACGCAGGAGCCAAAGAAGGATCTTAGAATAGTCCACTGGCAGAATCTTGTGTCAGAACGATACAGAGCTCAAGCGTAGATGACTTGATTCCTATATGGTTTAACCAGTTAGTGACTGACAGTGTCCAATACATGCAGACTGCAATTCAGTCACATGATATTTCCTTATATCGGAACACACACCACAAAAAAAATTAAATAAATAAAAAAATCAATCCAGCAGTTTAGGTAAGTGTGACTAAAACCCCAGCAGAACTGCTGCTATGAGGAACATGCAGAAGAATAGAACAAACAATAGAAACCATTCCCGTCAACCGGTCATGATGTGTGTGTATGAAAGAAAAAGAGAGGAATGAGGAAATCCATCGGTGGACTATATACTCACAGAAAACTGCCTGATACTCGGAGCTATTCAGGAACACAAAGACAGTGAGAGAGAGAGAGAGAGAGAGAGAAAGGAGAGGGATGAGGCATAGAGAAACAGAGAAGGGAAACGGAGGTGCTGTAGTCACATGACCAAGACAAAACATGATATTATGCACATACACAGTGTATGATATTACACGCATCGTCAAGAGGCGAACGCATACAATTATGCACATTCAGCACATTTACACCACAGTGCAGCTAATTCCTAGATTCCTATTGGTCGGAAGATGATGATAACAGATGCTCTGGAAATAGCTCCGGCTATAGGGTTTATATTAGACGTTTCCAGTGCCAATTCTTTTGTACCAATCTGTGATTAGTTTTTCTGATTGGAAGGTTTTTGGGAAGGAGGACCCTCGGTTTTGAGGTTTGTTTTTAATTAAAATTAGAGTATAAGACAGACCGGTAAGGGGCAAGACTGTTTATAGCTGCTATAACGCAGGTGAAACTTGAATTAAATTTTTTTTTTATGCTACATGGAATTGCAAATGATTTAAAATAATTAGCGGTGTGCGTTAATTGATACACTTTGGTAAAAATCATCGAGTTTAGTGTTAAAATTAATTAAATAAATGAATACATACGTTAACTAAATAGATGATTTGTATTAATAAGCAATTTTATTCTGGCTTAAAGACATTAGAAAGGATCTATAGTGAATACACATTATAGATATTGTTATGTAAGTCAGAGTTAAGTAACAAAAGGTTGTATAATTATATAAAATAATATTTAAAAATAAAAATAATCAAATTTGTGTCACATTTTGGACCAAAACCTGAGGAATTTAAACTTAAAGCTAGAAATAATTCTATTTTCTTGGAACATTTTAATATGACTGTACATCATTTTTATCAAAAGAAGCAGTTTGCATTAGCCTTGCATTAGTTTAGCTGCAGTAAAAACATAAAGAGAGACACCAAGTGTTAATTAAGTATTTCTTAAATGTCAGCGTCAGAAAAAAACAACAACAACAACAACAACAACAACACACACACACACCACTAAAACGCCAGAGTATCATTACAATACTGACAGACAATAAGGGGACCGCTAAGACTGTTAAAAAAGATAACGCATGCTCTGCTCATGACTCTTGCATGGCTTAAAGAAAGCTGCTAGGAAGCCTGAGAGAGAACGAGAGAGCGAGAGTGAGCATGTGCACTGTACAGAGTCAAAACACACACAAGCTTGCGAGAGAACATGCACACGGAAAAGCGAACGTAGACCATAGCACGCCATGCCGTTCGACACGGAATCAGAAGATGGCTGGAACGTGGACGTTATCTGATACAGTGTGCCGTGAGACATGAAGAGGTAAAAGGAGAGAACTGAACTGGATCGATTGGGACAAACTGGGTTAGTCTGCTGATAGCAGCATAATGACCATAGACACTAACTTGACTGTGCAGCAGCGCCCCTTCAGGAGTGTCGGGAAAGGGCAGGGCTGAGGGGGAGGGCGCGAGGGGCAGCCAAGGCCGGTTTCCGGCACTGTACAGGCGTGGCCGTTTGACCTGGTCGAGACTGGATAGAGGGGTGTAACTATTCCGCCGGAGCAGCAAGGGGGGCGGAGTCCTCTGAGCTTGCCCCTGGGTCAAGATGGGAAAAAGTGTTATAGAAAGACAAATATAAAAAGAAAGAAAAAAAAAAAAAAGAGAGAGGGAATAGGTCTGAAAACGGGAAAGGTGATTACGCCAAGCCTAATCTCAGCATCAGAGAAAAGAATTTCCAGTAAAAAACATAAGGCAGATACATTTCAGATTCTTTAGCTGTTACACAACACAATATCCATTATGAAAACTGTGTTCCAATACTGCTACAACATGCCTTTGTTGACTTGCCAGCACTTTCCTCTAAAACCTATTTCAGCATTCCAGATCAGATTTTGCAGATGTTGCCTCATCCAGCCAACTTTCCAAATCAGCCTTGTAAACTGATGTAAATTCTGGCACATCAATTGTAGTAGTGAATTGTTGAAGTGTTGGCCTGCGGACCACAATCCCGATCATGGGTTCGATTTGCAGCCCCACCAAGCTACCACAGCTGGGTCCCTAAGTAAAGCTGTTAACCCTTAACTGTCCCGGTTGTATGAATGCGAAAAATGATAAGAGCATCCAGCTAAGACCCATTCGGCTTTATGGCACATCCCGCTTGGTCAAACAGTTTTAAATGGTTAAGGTTACATCTTGAAGGAATATATCTGCTCTTCCCTGATGTTTCGTCATCTGCCATTAATACAAATCCAGGAATGAACTGGAATTCTCTATTGCTGGTATGCTGAAAAATGGCATTTAGCTAACTAGCTTCTATTGTTTTTACTCTGGGTACCAAGAGAAACCTTTGGTCATGGTAGGCAATATTGGCACACAGAAACAATGTTAGTTAAAATAAAATTTAAAACAACAACAACAACAACAACACAAGGTTACACTTATGAGAAAATTACAAAATTATTATAGATGATCCATTGCTGAAAATCGTCCCAGCTTTCCACAACAGTTCAACCGTTAAAGACCAACCACGAATGACTGAAATGCGAGTTCCAATAACAGGACGTTAAAAAAAAAGAACTCGGGTAAAGCGATTTGTGACCAGTGATCATTGGACTGTGGAAACATTTGAGAACATGTCGAGAAAAGCAGAAGCAGAAGCAGATATACAGGCAGCAGTGCCATGCAAATGCAAAATGCTGTTCAAAAGGCGCATGCTGAATCAGTGGAAGGTCCCGTGCATGCCCCGGGCAATGATTTTGAGAGATCAGCATGGAATTAAATTAAATCACAAATCTTTAGAACAGACACGAAAACAAGTGCTGCTGAGACAGATCAGCTCAGCCGACTTACTAGAGGTCTATCACGGTGTGTGTTCACTGCCTCTACGTTCAGGTAAAACATTTCGACTTTGCAACCTAAACAGAGTAATTAAAAAAAAAAAAGGTGAAAACACAAGAAACACATGTAACAATGGAGGTTTTTTTTTAAATTTTTTTTTTTATCACCGGTCCTACCGTAAGCAACAGGGGTGAGCTTCAGAACAGTGTGCAGCGGGCATTTTAAATACGGGAGATCATCTATTGGAGGAAAAATATGACATTAGAAAGAAGACTAAAAAAGGTGCATTCCTTATAACCCTGGACATCATGGAATTATCTGATAAAAAATACTGTGGGAGAATGACTATGTCTTAATAAAAGCTGATCTTAATGATGTTGACCATGGAAACGACGATGAAACCTGACAGGCTGGTTTGGGTATTTCAGAAAATGTCACCGAGCCATAAGCAGAGTTTGTGGATGCCTACGGAGGGCTTAACCTTCCAATGGTGAGAGACCATGGATTAAGGACTAGTGATATACAATTGGATGTGTGGTTTTGCCTTTTTGATGCTTCTTCTGGTTGCTTATCGAGAGAAAAGCTGCTCATAACTGCTGTTCTAAGGTCAGTTTTGATCATATTAGGTACAAACTTGTTGGTTTTTATGACACCCATGTCCGAAGCATGTATATTATCCTTAGGAGTTGGTTTCAGTCTCTGCTCATTAACTAAGCAAAAAACTACTCAGAGGAAAACGCAAAACATGGGCCACAACTGAAGACCACATCTGGTGTATGCCACATCTGGTGTAGGCCTTATCGTTTTCCATACAGACGATACGAGGGTCTATACGGAAAAAGACTTAATGTGAAAGGTCTTACTGACGACCATAGCAACTCAAACAAGCACTGTGTGCAACCACGGTGAACAAAAAACATGTCAGAACATAAAACATAAGGACCCTGTGGTGAACAGGTCACAAGATCTGATTCTTAGTAGACACTGATACTGAACAGATAAAGAGCCTCAGATAATGAATGAGCAGCAACAAAAAATAAATAAATGTGTGTGCTTATTGGTAAAACCTGCATTCTTGTCCAAAAAATAAGCCAAAAGGCATCTCATGACAGCTTGGTGGCAGATAACCAGAACATTTCCTTGTCTTTCTAGCTCCATTATCACAGGCTCCAGGCGCTGGACCAGATCCTGGTATGACTACAGGAAGGAAAATGGGACATAACAGGGTTGAAGGTTATTTTTCCAATTCAAACAAAGGAATTGTCTTTATCATCTCCAGTATGTGATCATCGATGGTGTCTGATGCTATTTTCTAAGAGCTAAATGTAAAACCCATACTATTTAATGCCACTTTTGTAACTGGTGATTATATTTACATTTACATTTGCAGTATTTGGCAGACGCTCTTATCCAGAGCGACTTACAATATTCCTTGTTATACAGCTGAGCAATTGGGGGTTAAGGGCCTTGCTCAGGGGTCCAACAGTGGTGGCTTGCCGGAGCTGGGAATCGAACCCACAACCTTCGGGTTGGTAATCCAACACCTTAACCATGAGCCACCAATTCCCCTCCCCCATTATTATATAACTGTCTCAGGTAAGTTTTCAATTAAAATATTTTTAGGGAGACCAAAATCACAAATCACTGGTGCTAGTACCTCTCCTCCTGGGTATCTGTAATGGTATTTGTCCTGGTCTCGAAGTGCAAACTCTTCCGGGAAAGCATTCTGAATCATCTCGTAAGTCATCTCCTCACACACACCCTGAAATCAATAAAAATTCAATACAAATACAGTTTGTTTTAAAACTTCTATTGATTTTTTTACATGGCTGGTATTTGCCAGACGCCCTTTTACATTTATCTTATCATTAAGGATTAGAGGGCCTTATTCAGGGGCCCTGCAGTGGCAGACTGGTGGTGCTGGGAAATATACTCAAGATCTTCCAGTCAACAGGCCAAACTACCCACTGAGGTACCACTTTCCTAAGTTGGGGTTGAAGTTATCACTGAAGAGTCTAATTAGTGTAACATATTAAGGAAGTTTAATGCGTATAACTGCGTATCCCTTATAACTTTAAGCTTTTTTAGTAGGATTGTACCTATAAACCACAGAAGACAGCTGAGGTTTGAGGTAATGAGGAAACGGTAATAAATACAATGTGCATTACAATGAAAGCATAAAATGTATTACCCCAAAATGGCTGCCATATTAATTTACAGTATTTAACCTGTGTTGGTAATAGGATTTAATTCGTGTTAATAACAGTAGCTATATGTGGTCGCTGGTGATACGTTTTAAAGGTAAATTTGGCATACTCACAGCATCGATCTCGTTCAGGATTTTCCACTGTTCATACGGCACTCCCAAAGCCTCAGCTGTCTGAATAGATCTCCTCAGTTGGCTGGTCCAGACCTTCAGATCCGACAGGCCATGCTTCTCAATAAACCCACGCAGGGCTGCCGAGAACTGGCCAAGAAACAACCCATAAATCATAGCGCTGCCCTGTATCTTTCATTCAAACTTTCCTAAAGTAAACCCAATCACTGTACCAATCCCAACACTTTCTCAGTCAACCCCGTCCAGACCTGCTTTCCGCGGGGTGAAAGCTCCGAGTCGCCTCCGATGCGACCCTGTACGTTGTGGTCGCTCTCGCCGTGCCGGCACAGATAGATACAGTGGGAGTGCACGCGGATGTTCATGAGGTAGTAGACGATCTTGCTCTGGATGTAGTCTTGTATGCGGTTCACTAGGAAACGACGACCTACGTTCATCACTTTGATGAAGGAGAGATCTCTGTAAGAAAAAAACAAAATAAGGAGTAAGTCAAAACTATACAGAGAAATGTATCTAAACACCTGCCACAGTTGTATAAGTGATATATAATATTGAATGCTGTGGTTCTCAGCCCAAAATTCACACAAAATTTAAAGTTCTCAGCCCATAAAAATCTGGCCAAAACTAGAGGTTCTTCATGCTCTAAAGAATGTCTAGCAAACTAGACCTTCATTAGCTAATATCAGCTTCTAAGATTAGTAAGATTAGTGGGGGTTTTTTAATAATAAAAGACAAAAGATCCCCCTGTCATGCACCAAAATGTTTTATAATAGTGGAGTATAACAATAAAGAGAGGTGTTAGGTGTTATAAACACTTTTTACATGAATTAATGCTTATATTGCTTACAAATTAAACTGTAAATAATTAAATAGAACTAATTCTTTATCATATTTTTCCTTAATACTGTTTACACAATTATTTATCTCATTTGGAATTTAAATAAAATTATTACCTACCCTGGATTCATTTTCATACCAGCAGCCTCTTTTTTTTTACCATAACACAATTTTTATATAGCTTGTAGTTTACAGCTGCTATGTTAAGGTATAAATAACCAAAGTAAAAATTCATATTGATAATTACAAATAACAAAAAGCTGTGATGTAAAAGGAGGCAAACCCTATGACTGTTTTTTTCAATAATCAACCTTAAACAACAGTTATTAAAGATGCTAATATAAAACTGTTACTAATAAACAATTTTTTTTTACAGAATTCGAAAATAATAATGAGTTACCGTAATTGAATTACAAGTTTAATAATTTACAATCAATAAGTTACAATAATTTATGCATTAAACACATACCTAACATTAACCAAGATGAATAAATACAATTATATAGATATATTATACAGATACTATTAATAGATAGATAGATAGATAGATAGATAGATAGATAGATATGATTACCATTCACTTCGCTGATATGTGACATCTAAAGTTTTACATTAATACATTACTTTCTTTTTTTTATTTCTTTTAACACCAACAAACTCATCTTCAGGTAGCCAGTCTATTATTTCAATTCGACTATTATAAAATAGTTGTTATTTTTTTTTACCTTTTGAGGCTGAATATTTGTCACTTATAGTATCGATTCAGTATTAAAACTGAGGTATTACATTCTGGTATCATTATGAAGCCCAAAACGTATGGTACCGAGCCCATATTAATTATAAGCAATAAGAACCCCCCCCCCCCCCCCCCCCCCCCCCCCGGGGTTTAATAAAGTTTTTTTTTTTTTAAATCTTGCAATCTTGAATAATTCCTTTTTCCCCAAAAAAAATTCTCTTTAACCCATTATCTTACTTGTCATAGTCATCAGGATCCAGCGGTTGGTAAGTAACTTTGTAGCACTCGATACGTTTCAGGAAGTCGTCCATGACCCGTTCTCTGTGACTTTCTGGATAATCTGGACTCGACGACTTAACACCTTCATTTCACTGTACTGTACATAAGGAATAATAACATAACCGCCAGACAAAAGAATTACATTTTGACTGCTAAAAATCATATATATATTATTTTATTTATAAAGCAATATATATTGCTTTACCAAAATATTAGCAGCGATAACATCTGGGTCATCACAGACAGGACATCCGACTCCACGAAAAACACACCTGCAACACACACGAACACCTGGTTAATCTCAGAATGTTTTCACATTCTACTTAGAAATCAATGAAATAGAGGTGTACGTCACCTTATACGCATTCTCCTTCACAAACTTCAGGATTAAATCCCGCCTCTCTCGGGTTGTATTCGTAGCAGCGTCGAATACCTTACCAGCAAAAGAAACATTAAATCACAGTAATCTCAGATAGATTACATTTACTTGTTTAATTGGAGAGGTTTGATGGCACAATCTTACTGCGATTTGTCCTCCTTCTTCATTCAGATAAGCTTTCACATCTTCTAGTGCCACCAATGCACATTTTCTGTGGAGGACAACATTAGTTTATACAGACTGATATTATTTATGCATACATTTTCCACATATTATTTAAGACAAATGGATTCAATTTATTGTTTTAAACCACACAAATATTTCATCTGAAATTATTTTTTTTTTTAAATTAGTTTGTTTTAAACTGATATTCAGCATGACGGCTGCCCATAGCGTATGCACTTATACACCCTCATACCATCAGAGATGCATATGTAGTGTAGATGATGAGATTTGCAATTTGACGTTGGGGAAACATTGTTTTTTAAAGTATTCTACAATCTTTTTACGCACTCTTTCACAGATTGAAGAGTCTCCGTCCATCTTTACCTCTGACAGACTCTCTAACACACCCCTTTTATAGCTATTCATGCGACAGACCTGATGGCAATTAACTAAATTAGTTGCTAAAAGTTTTTCCGGCCGAATCTTTTTCAAATTGTTGCTCCTGTGCTAAAATTCTTAGCAGGCAAATAATGAAATAAGCTCATTTAGTTGATAAGTGTAAAATTTTACAGTTTAAATATTTATGTTATCTTTGTTCTATTGTAAATAAAATATTGGTTCATGTGATTTGAAAGTCGTTTAGTTTCCATTTTACACACATTTTAAAGAACGTCCCAACTTTTACACTAATCGGGTTGTACCTGAAATAGTAGTTATGCTCTTTTATCTGTGCAAAAGGCCACCAGTTCCAGATAATTAAATCACTTTACGTAATTGTCAAAATTTGAAAGTTGGCAAAGTATGAATATTGATTATACCCCTAAACAAAACAGAACTGAACCTGCAACACAATAATTATCCTGTTGGTTTGAAATGGTATCTGGTAACTAATCGGCCCTAATCGAATTTGCAGGCTTAACTTTAATAAAGCTTCATCAATGATGAATGCTAATTAATGCAGTAATAAAAGCAATCCTTGGACAGCATAAGCAGAAGCTCCAGCAGTGTGGTGCAGATGGTGTTTACATCAACAGTATCATCATCTACAACTCTCTCTCTCTCTCTCTCTCTCTCTCTCTCTCTCACTGTTGAGTTACATACGCCACAACGGAGCTGCCGGTGATCCAGACCCCATCTCCAACCCGGTCCTGTTGGACCCTTCCCTGTGACCTGCCCCAGCGGATGATACATCACCAGGGTGACCTAGGACGACCCACTTCGCCATAAAGACGTTCCAGCTGCTCTTTAAGGACTAATGATTTAAGTTGTTCACACACACACACAATGTAACCACATAATCCCTGCTACTTGTTTTTCACGCAAATGAGGATGGGTTCCCTGTTGAGTCTGGTTCCTCTCAAAGTTTCTTCCTATCTCATCTCAGGGAGTTTTTCCTTGCCACCGTCGCCCCCGGCTTGCTCATCAGGGACAAACTGATTTCTGTTTCATTCTGTCTCAATTTTTTCAATTGTGTAAAGCTGCTTTGTGACAATCACCATTGTAAAAAGCGCCAAACAAATAAAACTGAATTGAATTGAATTGAGGGGTGGGCAATCTCAGTCCTGCAGAGTTTAGCTCCAACCCTGATCAAACACACCTGAACCAGTTAATAATGATCTTGCTCGGTTTACCTGAAACTTACAGGTAGATACGTTGAGGTAAGGTGAAGATAAACTCTGCAGGACACCAGCCCTCCAGGACCAGGATTTGCCCACCTCTGATCTACAAACACTTTTACACCATCCAGAAACAGGAATGACAACAATAATAACTCGAATTTATGGTTGTTTTACTTACTTTCTTATTCTCATGGCCTCTTCATTGTCATGTCTAAAAAAGTCGTAGGACTTGTATGCTTTTACTGCCTCTCTTCTGTAAACCCCCAGATTAAAGACTGAAATGAAAAACAAAACTATTTGTTCAGCTACTTATTCAAACGATAATCAAATAAAATAGTTTATATGAAATTGTAGTTTTATATATACTGTATATAATATTATATAAAGCTGCTATAGGAAAATCAGTGATCAGGTGTAATGATGCTAGTCTCATCCCGCAGTTTATAACTTTCTTATAATATGTTTATGTATGTCACAGCAAATAATAACCAGTTATTGAATGTAATGCTGTGGAAAGTCCACATGTAAGACAAATTACCATGTCATAATCTATATTTTTGTGCTTGAAAACTAAAATTACATCATAATCATCACTGTTACAATGAACTAACAAAAAAAAACACCTCTTTTTGTAAGTGTTAAATAAAAATCTGATAGCCAAAAGCTTTATAATATCATTGATAAAAACAGAAAACTCTTATGAAAGTGCTTAAAATTAATTAAGCAACGGTGCGTCCCTGTAAATTAGCTGTTACTAAATCCAATTATATTATACCAAGAAAAATAATAACAGTTTAAATTTCAGATTCGCTTACAAAGATTAAATCCACAACTTCTAACCAATCAGAATCAAGAATTAAAGAAATAATTAAATATGTAACGCAGAAAAAAAAGACCCTCCAAATTGAACCTATGGATCATAAACATTTTGGATTTTTTTTTAAATAACACTGTCTTATAAATAAAGAACGCACCTTTAGTTGGAACTCCAATCCAGTTGAGATAACGGGTCAGCTTTTTTGACATGTAGGTCTTGCCTCGTGCAGGCAGGCCAATCATGACAATCAGAGTGGGCGAGTTGGTCATGTAAGATGCCCATGCTGATGTTTACCACACACACACACACACACACACACACACACACAGGAAAACACACTTAAGGTTAATAAAGTTCTTAGGTATTTGTGAGAATATTTCTGTACAGCAAAATGTGCCCTTGTTTTCTTTTTCTTCCTTGCACATGTACATCACGTGCCTGAATGAAGAATTTTTGGAAGATTCTTTTTCATTTGACTTTTGTCATTCGGTTTCAAAGCTGTATGTTGCAACATGACACGATGAGAACACTAGTTTACCCTTTATCCCTGGAATCCTGGAAAAAAACTACTCACTTTAAATAAGTGGGCTGATTTCTGCGTCGTTTTGACAGTTTTTATAGTGTCGAGAAGCTGTTTTTGTCAGGGGGCGGAACCTATTTCTGGTTCGGACAAAGAGAATATAAATAAACTCCTAAATTAAAAACCAAACTCCTGTCTGGTGCTGAAACGAAGGCACGATTTTAGCAAGTGCTTCATTCTGTATATCAGTATTTTATCCTAGAGTTAATTTAATCAGAACATTCTGTTCAGCTGATAATCATTTGGGATAAAAGATGTCAGCTCAGGAGGGGATATGATTCAGCACAGAGCATCGACTGTAATCTACATCACTGCTTTGCGTCAAACCAGACACAAAGTAATTTCCTCATCTTTCCCCTGTCGAACTGTAAGGTATTTATATCTTTAATTCTGTTTAACCCACTGTATCAAATGAACACAACTGACCGAAGATCAGGATATTCCACATGAGTCCATAATTATTAGAGAAGGGATTGATTATTCATTAAGGTTTATTCATTAAGTTTATTCGCAGGGGTGTCCAAAATCTGTCCTGGAGGTTTGGTGTCCTGCATGAATGCCTAAACACACCTACCTGTTGGTTTCAAGTGTACCTAGCAAGATCTTGATTAGTTGGTTCAGGCGTGTTTGATTAGGGTTGGAGCTAAACTCTGCAGGACATCCCGGCCCTCCAGGACCGAGTTTGGACACCCCTGTCCTAAAGTGATGCTGTCATCCTGCCTAATGTTCATTAACTTTGGCTGTGATCAAAATGTAGTCTTTAGACCTGAAACTACCTTAATTTATTCTTAAGCCTAGGTTAATATTTTTTTGTTTTATATTCTATCCCTATCTGTCTGCTGGTATTTGCACCACTGAGAAACAATCTTGACCTATAAAGCATGATGACGCAGCACAAATTTAGGCTCCGAAGTACCAGCGGCATTTCCTGTCTTCCTCTTCTGCGTCGGATTTTCCTGTTCAGACTCATGTTCTCCGGCATTGTGACATCAGTACTGCTTAAAGTGTTTGAATATATTTTCAGTGGCTGTGATCTGGCAGTTAAACTGTGATGAGTTCATGGCTGTCATTCTGCTGTGGTATGTAGGACAGATTAAAGTGACACATGTTGGGATGGCGGTTTATGAGCTGGAAAATCAGCTGACTTACGCTGGGGTCTGTTGCAACCTGACCCTTTATTATAAGCGTTTACAGATTTGTTAAAAATAATATTGGCTTGAATTTTAAGCAAAGAAAGAAAATTCTGGCAGGAATCATCTCGGCAAAAAAAAAGACTATTTCTGCTACAGAGGTTTGAGACAAACATGCAACATGCACCTGTGACAGGTTTAGGATTTGGACTGATGTTTAAGTCTAATGGAGATGTATAGTATGTCCTGAGGAACTAAAACAGAAGGGGTTTTTTTTCGCTTACAGCATTGTTTTCCGTTGGTCCTGGGCTCTGATCTCTTGGCTTCATCACACATGCTGCAGGTTCTTTCACAGGCAGAAGCTCTGCTTTATGGACACATGCACCTGCAGAAGTATCACTGAACACCAGCTTCTGAAAAACACAACATCACCATTAAAAAAAATCCTGCATGCAGTTCTAACAGAGGGCAGATTTAGGATCAGGATTTCTATTCATTCTGCAACAGCGAGCTCGTGCTACGTCATCAGTGATGATGCTCTGAAACAGAAAGAGTTAATAATGGCGATTCCGCTTCGGACGCAGTATTAACATATGTACAGCTTCACAGCGATAAAGAAACAGTGGGTATTAATGATCTGGTCGTCGTGACTCACCGTCGTTGCGCGGCTTAAGAAGGCAAAGGGATTTTATGTTTTATATAAAGCCATAACATATGACCGTAAGGGCGTAATTGTCGTCCTTGCACCGTGCGCGCGCAGACCGGCTTTGACGACCTTCCAAGGCAACGAGACGCCCCGCCTCATTGGCTGAAGATGTTGAATGACGTCAGCGCGCCTGTACCGTAAATACACCAGTCGCGCTTCCGCCGAAATTAACTCATTAGACAATTAACTGCAAAACCAGACCCAAAAACACACTCTCATTTCAAATAAATAAATAAAAGCAAAAAAAAATAAATTATATTATATTATATATATTCTCTCTCTCTCTCTCCCTCTCTCTCTCTCTCTCTATATATATAGATTTATCTATACACACACATATACACATATACACACATATATAGATAGATAGATAGATAGATAGATAGATAGATAGATAGATAGATAGATAGATAGATAGATAGATAAAATAGATAGATAGATAAAAGATGAGATATGTAATCAATACAAGTGACGGCAAAAAGACAATTTTTTTTTTTTTAAAAAAAAACAATAAAACTTAAACAATTGATTTAAGAACGATTAACCTAAATTATATAACCAAAAGACTGTGTTCACCTTTACTAGAGGTTAGAGACCAGCAGGGATCTCATGGTCCTCAACATGACAATGGACCAGTGCACAAGAAGCTCTACTCTCATTAAGCCTGAAAGAAACTGAGCCGCTTTGCACAGATCCTAATGAACACATTTGGAACGCCTACGGTGCCAGGCGTCCTCGCCCAACATAATTACCTGGTCTCACTTACCCTCTTGTGGCAGAACGGGCAGAACTTCCACAGGCACCTGCCAAATCCTATAGTGGAAAAACACAAGCCTGAAAGTTACCAGAGGAAAAGTAGAATAAATCTGGATCAGGATGTTAAAAATGCTTGTATGTGAATTTTAGGAAATTCGTTTGGCTATTTTTTAGTGTATCTAAATTTTAAAATAAACACTACAAACTTCCTGAAATAAAGAAATGGATCAATAATAATTCAGAGAGTACAAATTCTTTTATTTTCCCCTCAGTGATTAATAAAGCTTTAGTATCAACACAGCTTTAATAAAAGTTTATTCAAAAGTTTAATTTCAAATGTGATGCAGTTGTTGGTCAATGTTAATAAAGATATTACTATCCACTCGATTCAAACTAACAATAATGTTAGTACAATCTTGTACATCCCATGTATATAGCAATCATTCACAGTAAAAAAAAAAAAAAAGTAGCAAAGGTGTTTTATATTAAGAGCTCGGGAACAAAAAGAGGAAAATACTGCACACCATTATGTAGAATCAGGTTTTACTCTCAAAATGATTAATATGTCCTAAATTGAGTGCACTGACAAGGATTTTAATATCCTTTAAGAATATTTTAACACATATTCTTTATAAAAAACAGTTATAACACATGTAGTGGTTGTGGGTGAAGCTAGTAGGCAGTACTGATTAAGAGTAAGGCTTTCAGAGTCATCAGATTCATTAGAAATACTTATAGAAACACACGAGTGCGTTAGGATTTTCACTGCACCTAGAAATGAGTCACAGGTGTATAAACAACATAAATAAATAGAAGCCATTAGAAACTCCCAACTGTGGCAAAAACCCAGGCACTTAAAAATCAATCAATTGGTCAAAGGAGTATCCAGGTAATGGATCCGCTCATCAAATACCGAGCTTTAAGTAGCATCAGCAGGAAATGCGTGGAAATCCCGGTATTTTATTGTCCATGTCCAGACTTTAGTCAGTGTATGTGGAAACAATCAATGAAAGCATTTAGAGTTATGCTGATTCAGGACGTGAAGATTCACAGGAATGTGTAATAGCCAGTAGATTTGCACACATTTAAGAATATCAAAGTGCTTAGTCCTCTAGCAGCAAAGAGCACTTTCATTCTGCAAGGGTTCCGGAGCGGCACGTCACGGTTTGATCTTCCAGAGCTACACAAAGAGAAAAAGATACAATAATGCACACAGAGATGACATAAGTGTTGCACAGTTGCATGGGATGGTGTAATTTAGGTTTGGTGACGCTAAATATAATTTAGCTTCACAAATTATTAAAATATTTAGAAAAAAACAATCGTTCAATACCAAAACCTAAAAAAGAAAACAAAACAAATAGAGGAAATTAAGTGTGTGTGTGGGTGTGTGAGTGTGTGGGTGTGTGAGAAAATGCTTACTCACTCTGATATTAAAGCCCAGCAGATCACTGATCACAGCTGAGACAGCAGACAGGATAACCACTCTGGTAATGTTATAAATAAGGGGGTTCACGGTCAGTCCAAGTAAACGAAATGGGGTATCCAGCTCCTAAAAAAAGATAAGAATACATTTTTTTTTTATATATATATATATTTTAATTTTCCACATTTGCCTTAAACAAGTATTAATATCTTTTTCTTCTAAATTAAGTTTGTATTTTAAACCTGATGGTTTAAAGGCACTTAAAAAAAACAAGTGATAAACCTTTCAGTTCAAAACAATTACCAGCAGATGGCGCTCGTGTTTAGTTTCATTAATGAAAAAAAATCAAATGCCAAAACTACCAATAGAAAACTATTAAAGCCTGGAAGATAATCGATGAATCCATATGCCAGACAACCCTTTCAGCGGATAAATAAGTAATGAAAGACTAGTAACTGTAAAATATCTATTTTTATAAGAGTAATGCTTCATGGGTTAAGTTAGCGAGTTATTATAGAGCACATTTTCCTAACCCTGTAATTACTTTTAGTAACCTACTTTTAGCAACTTTTAGTAACTTTGTTTCATTAACTTCCAGTAACTTATGTCTAGTAATTCACTTTTCTTAACTTACATTTATGAACTTTTAGTAACTTACTTTTAGTAACGTTTACTTACTTTCAGCAACTTTGTGGCCAGTTTCAGCACATTGTTGACAATGCTGAGGTCGTCCTTCTTCTCTGGTTTCTTTTCCATCTTTAAATAAAGGTTTATCTGGAAAAAAAAAAAAAAAAAAAAGTTATTGTTAGGAGGGAAATTAAGTGTGTTCTTGTATTTTTTGTTGTCCTATGTGTGTTTTTGTGAACTAAACTGAGATAGCAGGGTTCTTTAACGAGGAAATGTACACACACATGAAACACACACACACACACACACACACACAATGGCAGTGGTCAGTAGTACAGAATGCTACACTATGTCTCAGTTTGACACAGAGCTTGAGTGGATGTGTACTTGTTCAGTGAGCAGCACGGAGGCGTTGCTGTACTTCCGGTTAGTCTCGGCACCGAGGGTGGCCAGTCGCAGCAGGAAGATGAGGAGAGCGGAGCCCCAAACCAGAAGCTCCCAGTTACTCTCCCACTCCAGAAACGTGTGGTGGTTGTTCAGCACCTGGAGCCACAAAGTCATAATGTGGACCGGTGGTTATAATAGCGCTATGAACCATGCAGGCTAAAACGCGGTAAATTGTTGCCTGACCTGCGCACAGATAGTGAACGCAATAGAAAGAGCCAGAAGGAAGATGGAAGAAACGATGACGTCCACTGAGCGTTGAGGCCCACGTCTCTGTAAAATCACAACACAATTCAGAAATTAGGTTAGAAAAAGTAAATTTATAAAAATTAAAAAAAGAACAGTTATAGTTATAGAAATAAACCTTGAGGAAAGATCGCAGCGAAAGCCA
Source organism: Bagarius yarrelli (assembly GCA_005784505.1). NCBI lineage: Eukaryota > Metazoa > Chordata > Actinopteri > Siluriformes > Sisoridae > Bagarius > Bagarius yarrelli. Next base: position 346,462 of record VCAZ01000150.1, on the reverse strand, counting down.
CATCTTGATGTTCTGCACCTTCTTCAGTCTAAAGTGAGGGATGGAAGATTTTTTGGCTTTGCGCGCCGACGTGATGTGACTGAAAAATTTGGCGAAGAGCAGCCGCTGCGAATGAGATGGCACGACACGGCACGTGTGTTTAAAATGCAGGCAAAAAAAAAAATAAAAAATACATAGATCGAGACGATCTGCAAAAATTGTCCAGGGAGCTTTTATTTTGTAGTAATTTACTAACCTGTTATAAAAAATCTTTTAGAAATAAATTATTGTTAGGAGTAAGGAATTGTAAGGAAAAAAAATCCTTTTTAAATTTGGTTATTGTTAAACTCATAAATATACTGTATATAATCGAATACAGTCAGGATATTCACCCCTGCTTGCTTACAGAGAAAAGAAGAGCTTTGTACCTGTTTGTAAGTTCTTTCAGCGACACACATCATGAAGAAGAAGAGACTGGTGAGGAAGACTCTCTCCACAGTGGTGATGAGAAAGAATGCAGAGGAGTAGCCACTTGTTTTTCCAGCAGCCATGAGGATCAGTTCATCGAGGGTGATAACGTTTAGACGAGATGTATCGAGCTGATGAACCAATCGGAAGCAGAAAGGGAGCAGGGCCAGCGTGGCAGTAACCAGCCCACCAATGACCAAGTAACACATTCCCTGTTCCACCAACTTCACCTGCACAGAGAAGATGGATGAAAAGCACTTATAACAACAGATACAGATACAGAATGAAGCTGGAAAATAGTAGACTTCACTTATTTAAAGAGTGATTATATATTTAGTGCGGTGAGATGTAATACAGCAAATTGCCAACAAATATATATGTCATATATATTTTTTAAATGTCCAGTAGCTACAAACAGTTATGATCTCAGCAGCCTCTCTAAGCCCATTCAAGACCCAAATTCCAAGAAAACAAAACAGGCCATGCTTGCAAGGAGGGAACTGGGCAGAAACACTAGTCAATCAAGGTGCTTCAGCAAGGCCCCTTCAGCAAGGGCCCTTCAGCAAGGCCCCTTAACTGCTCAGTAGGATAAAAAAAACAAAAAACAGATGCAAGTCATTCTGGATAAACAGAAATGGCCGAAATACAACCACAGGTGACTGTGGCCTCATGCACGAGGAAGTGGGCAAATAGTTGTGCTATTACATCATCTTCCATGCATTGCATTAGCAGCAGTTTGTTAACACTGTGCTAGCTTCAACTTTCTGGTTTGTAGTTGTTGCATCATGAGGGTCAGAAACGCTTGATTAGTGGGAATTGGCTAAGACTATTTTTAAAAAGAAAATGAAGGGGGGGGTGCAAAAATTCAGTTTTTCATAACTCAACAATTCGGTTTAAGTGGCCTTGTATTTGCTAAGCAGGGATGTACTCACCTGTGTGAGGATAACGCTGCTAATCTCCAGCACAGACATATCAGCCTTCTTGCACTCCCCCTGCTCCCAAATAATAGCACTCA